>CM062818.1:86306318-87023479 GCA_031772625.1 Pinus tabuliformis
TCCCAGAATAAGCCCATAGTATGTTGGAAATGAGGGGAAAACCATCTATGTAGAGACTGCCCCCAAATACAAAGAAATAAATTGGGATTGCATATTATTCAAGGAGCATAAATGATGGAGGGCATAACTCGGAACGTGCCTCAGACCTACATATCTATGGAAGAAAGGCATGCTGCCACCTAGCATCAAGGGTCAAGATGGATGATTAGATACAAATTATGCATCCATTTTTCTATTTTGGAAGCAATAAAATTAATTGAAAATAAATTGTGCATTGTTTGAGTTAATTGTTATGGATGGTTGTAGTAGAAGACACTACATGAAATCGTGAAAAGGGCTCGGGTTGAGCCTTACCTTGAATAATTGAGGGATGGTATAACTCATGGGAATTGAGTTGTCATGTTGTTAAATATTTTATGTTTGTGGCCTCAATTAATTCATGTTTGAATTTCCCTTTTTACTGTGGATTGTGCATGGCCATGCTATTTTTGTTATGTGATTTTATGACACTATCATGAGTCCTTTTATTTTCCAAATAATCTATTTTCCTTTGGATTTTTCCTTTTGTCATTCACGCTTTGGAGCCCTTTGGAGCATTGTGGGCATGTCATGAAATCCATGAGGCTCTAGTTAGAGAGCCAATCAAGACCAACAAAACACAACTTGAAAGAGGCCTTGCAAATAATTAAAGTGCATGAAAAAAAATGATGATTAGAAAGGATGGGTTCTGGTGAGGGGTCGGGAAATAATGTTACCAATATATTTGTGGAATTGCTCCTAAGTATGAAAACAAGTAGAAAATAAATAATGTGTAGGTTGAAATTGTTGTGTGAATAAAAACAACAATAAAGGAAGTTCTTTAAAAACTCTAGTTTTACGAGAGATTTTTCGGCAAAAATCACATGAAATACCATTTGTCGGCGTGTTTCGAACCAACTAGTGTGGTTCATCATCAGGAAAAGTTGAAGAAACAGATCTAGCTTAACATGTGAAATAGTTTGAGTAGAGCCTCCAATGGCTAACTTGACCAACGGCTAATTTTGACATGTTAGTCGTTGGAGGCTCTGCTCAGACTATTTAACATGCTAAGCTGGATCTGTTTCTTCAAATTGTCCTGAAGATGAACCACACTAGTTGGTTTGAAACGCGTCGACAAATGGTATTTCATGTGATTTTCATCGAACAATCTCTCGTAAACTTGATATGGATCACAGAAGCCTCAACTCTACAACTCTAGTTTTATCTACTATGTGTTAATATATGATACGTCCATGACTAAGTGGACATCAGCGTGACAATAAAGAAGGTTTGTTTGGTCCATCGGTATAATGGACAACAAGATGACAACCATGAAAGTGGCTCAAAAGGAAGTTCTCTTGGATTTGACTCTAATTAAATATGCAAATGTGTATTCATGATCATCTATATATATATATTCCATTGTGTTTGACAAGGTCTTGTTGATAATCATTCTTGTGGAAGAATGATTGTATACATTTAATTGATGCAAATGTAAATGGATATATGGGATTACATGATAAGTTTCCCAATGAGATTCCTAGTTGAAAGAGGAATCGATAGGGAAGGGAAGCCCTAGATGACTAATGATTTCAAATAAGAATATGATTGTATATGCTCATGTTGTGTCATGTGGATGGAGAAGAAGTGCTAATGGTTATGGAAACATATATATTAACTAATAAGAGAAGTCCTTGATTGCGAGAGTGGATATGTATTTCACTAAGCATCATGTTGATGCTAGAAGATAATTTGGTGGAGTAGAGGAACTATGATGATAACACAGCTGATAAGACCATGGGGCCTATTGGTTGACAATCACAGAGCATAAGTATGATGATAGAATAACTAAGAAAGCCAAAAGACTTGTTGGCTAATAATCATAGAGGACTCTAATGATAGAACAATTAAGAAACCCATGAAGCTTGCTAGATGATAATCACAGAGTAAGCTCAGATGATAGCTCAACTAAGAAACTCAAGAGGCTTGTTGGTTGATAATCACTGAGTAGTGGTCATGCCTTACGAGGTTATAAATCCACTAGAGACTATGCTAGTTGATAACTTTGGGAAGGATGAGGCACCAAGATAGTGGGTTGATAACACCTGATTGCAGTTCCACGAGGTTGGGCTGAGAACACAGGTAGTAGTTCCACTAAAAAGTGATAGAGAGTCACTCACATACCTTCACTAGTAATTCAACTAATAAAACCTCCTCATTATTAACTATATCTTTCTCCAAGACTAAACTAAGACTCTTTGTGCTTTGCATGCACCTCTGCATTGATTTGTAGCCACTATGGTGTAACAGTGAGGAGTTGTTGAGAACACTTGATGAATGGGATTGTCAATGATTGATTTTGTAGCCACTAGAGTGTAACAACAAGGAGATGTTGAGAACACATGATAAATGGGCCTGACAATGACTAATTTGTAGCCATTGTGGTGTAACAATGAGGAGATGTTGAGAACACCTAATAAATGGGCTTGTCAATGACTAATTTGTAACCATTGTTGTATAGCAATGAGGAGTTGTTGAGAACTCCTAATAAATGGTCTTGTCAATGATTGATTTGTAGCCACTAGGGTGTAACAACGTGGATTTTTTGAGAATGCCTTATAAATGGGCTTGTGAATGACTGATTTGTAGGCACTATGGTGTAACCATGACGAGTTGTTTAGAACACCTGAAAAATGGGATTGTTAATGACTAGTTTGTACCCACTGTGGTGTAATGATGAGGAGATGTTTAGAACACCTGATAAATGGGCTTGTTAGTGACTCATTTGTAACCACTAGGGTGTAACAATGAGAAGTTGTTGAGAACACCTGATAATTGGGCTTTTTTAAAGACATGTGTGTGAATGGCTAAGTACCCTTTCAAAGAACAAGACAAAAGGTATAAATTTAAATTTATGCAAATTATGTATGGTAAATATCATGGGAGACTATATGCCATGTTATATGAAAGCATGTGAATTTACCAGTTTTGGTGAATGAAGTTGACTGAAAAGAGGACTGAAGTAGCTTGAAGATATCAGAGTGTGCGACAAACACACCATAAAGACTACAAAGGAGTCATAGGAAGTAACTAATCCAAGGATACTTTTCATCTTTCTTACTTGTTGGGAATACATATGTGAACTACAATTGTAAAAGTTGAAGTGAGTGGTGTATATAAAGGTCCATAATCAACAAGACTTAGTCTAACAACATGTTTTGTTGTATATGGTTATTGAACATCAAGGATGGTATTCCCCTTAATGGGGAAGGGATTGTTGAAACCCCTAGTTAATATTTCTCACTTGTAAAGAATTGAAATTATTTTAGATGGCTAAGAGAGGGACATGGATTCCATTACTCGAGGTAGAAGATTTTTTGAGGGAATTGTTGTTTTAAATATTAGTCCTAGTTGGTTGAGTGGGTTGACTATGCTATAAATTAACTAAAAGAAGAAGGGATAGGGGAAGGTGTCTAATTGGATCCAAGAACAAGAAAAGAAAAAGAAAAAACATTAAGGCAACATGGGTTGTGTTGCCCATGAGGTTGATTGTTGTGAAATTTTGGAGACGAATGTAGCACCCCATCCCACATTTAACCACTTTTACAAGCTCTCTAGGGTAAATATGAGTTGAGTGCTATAGAGACATGATAATACCTCCAAGTTCCAGTTAAGGAAGTGGGGCCTTCAAACTCAAAATTTTCTAAAATTGATTAGGGACCACAGACCACTCATGATCTAAACAATCAGCCCAGGTGATAAATCCCTGAGCTGGAACCCTTTTGCACTGAATTAATACCAAACCACACCCTTGACACACTATGCATGTGGTTATGAGGCTATGATCCAGATTCATGCAGGAATACAACAAAATAAAGATATACACATAAATATAGAGATGTTAGGTCCCTATAATACTAGTGTATTCCCTTATTATTATTTTCATTGTAGCCCCTTATTGTTATTTTTGTGCCCATGTTGTCCCCATATTGTTATTATTGTGACCCATAGAAGCCCACTATTGTTATTGTTGTGCCCTTACATTATTATTGTTATGTCGGCTCTGAATATATTGTGATCCCTTAGACTCCTATATATAGAAATAAGGTCTTGTCATTTGTATCATTTAAGAATTTTTCATTTGTGTAATGTAAAGGAGGTTTCCCCCTCGAAGAGGCTACTTTTGAAGTCGTTGATATATCTCATTCTTCTATTTTCTGAGTTGGTTGCATAACAATTAGTATCAGAGCTTTGGATTCTAGGATTTGGCTGCTTCAAATAGATCATCGTGGAATTTTCGCTATAACGTTTTTCTACGAAGATTCAGGAGTTGAAATTAAAACCCATTTCAGAATAAATCGTGATGAACTTTGGGACCACATTTAAGATCTTTTCATGCTATATGTTTGGCGATATGAACTGAGGAAGTTAGGGTTTTTGCAGTCTCCCGAATTTGATCTCAAATAGGTCACCTTGGGAAAAGCGTTATAACATTGTCTCTAAGAATTGGATTGAAATTTCGTAAATTGTTATAGAAATAGGATGGAATGTAGTTTTTTGTCTATAGTTTTTAGGTCTGAAGGTTGAAACAGTGACATGTGGCACTTCATACAAGTTCGCTCTACTGAACTAGTCTATAATCGGGTCATTGTGGGAGATTTGACGCAACTCTTTCTTGGAGAATTCAATCTAGATCAAACTTTGGTGTTGGAAAGAGGACACAAAGGGCTATTATCGGCTGGATAAGTTGTTCTTGTGGACAAGACCGACCTCCCTAGTATCTAATGATATCTAGCGACAAGCAAACCAAACAAATTCTATCTTTCTCTAAATATGGAATTTATAAATAAAGGCTAGTAGATGTTTTAGGCCTACCTTGGGTCTAGTGCTAGTTTGTGGAAGACATGCTCTATTGATCCAAATGAGCTCCCTTTTAAAGAATCTGCAAACACAAATAGGCACACACATCAAATAGCATCTGAAAAGCCAATATAATAAAACATATTTATCATGATGATCAAGGAGTTCATGAAATAAACCATATAAGACAATTTCTTGAGAAAAATGAATCTGATTGTATTAACTTTAATCAAAGAAGAACTTTACAACCTTGGTGTGTTGATGCTGTACAAGCTCCTCCTAGGGTCCAGCAAGAATCTCCTCTACTTTGACAAGTTTCACTCTCTTCCCAAAGAAGCCAAAAGGTATGTAATCTCTCCTCTCAAGCTTAACTAGGAAGTCTCAATTCCAACAACATTTACCCTAAAAAATGTTCAGCTTCTAACCTCCTTAGCAACCAGCCCAATGTGCCAATTTATAGAGTAGAGGAGGGAAGTTACCAGGTCCACCTTCAAAGGGATAAGTCCTCCTTCAAAGGGATTAGCTCCTCTCATCAAGGGGTTAGCTCCTTTAGTTATGGGATGCATGAACCACCTATGAGCGAATCATCCACGTCGAGATTCCTTCTAAAAACATCCAAAATTAACCCAAAGTGAGTTTTTAATAATAAACATGCGCCTTTTTGACTTTCACAGGGGTCTGCACCCACCCCTTTAGAGATAGAGCGGGGAGGTCCGCAGGTAACATGACCAAGGGGTGCGGGACCGCAGGTAATGGTAAGAGAAAGTGTGGAACCAGAGCTTTATTGATTTTTAAGGACTTTCTCTCATTTTTAAGGCTTTGACATGAAGAGTTGAGGTTTGAGACTTGCATAGGAGGTCAGTATGAGTGATGATAGACTCACACTGATTACAGAAAGTCATGGTGACATTATTTTGTGTTACAAATTGCCCCCTAAAGTGCGAAGTCTGTAGTAGATGAGGATTTCATTTATCATCTAAGAAGAGTGAAGTACTTTATCATTTTGAGGATCATCTTGTGGAGAGCTTGGTTGGAACCTGTAAAAACATTCAGTACAATATATATATATATGAGATCATATCATCGCTGAGGTAGGCATTCCCATACTCAGATCAAAACTGACTAGAAAACTAACTAAATTGTTCTGATATAGGAATGATCTTGCAATACATCACAAGTATAGACTCATGTAGACATAGTATGGGCACAACCATCTGTTTATGAATAGTCTACTGTATAATGAATACAAAATTCCTCGCAGCCTGGATGGTGGAAACTAGATCCAGGGTCTTGATTTCTACTTCCCGAAATAGTACGATTCTATCCATGTGAATGAATGTGTCGAAGTCGAACATGGTAGAAACCACTTGATTACCAGTCAATGATGTAAACTGTTAACAAGTGTTAGAGAAACCACCAGTAATGTCAATGGCTCTCAAAGTACTCAGTACAATCCATGAAATGTGAATAGATGTGTTGATGTCGAACATGCCACAGAATCCTTTGATCAAAGGTCAATGATGCAACCTATCATCGAAGGTGAGAAACCTGCCATTAAGGCATGTAGATCCCAAGGTACTAATGATTTCTAGATCATCTTTCTAGATAATGAGCTGAATTCGACAGAAAGCGATCTGTCATAGGCAAGCCCACAACACGAAATCATAGATCAAGTTTGAAGAAATATAGTTGCAAGGACTGACTCAGGGATGGTCAATATGGATGACAGATATTTTTCAGATGAATGGTTTATTTGCACTGACCTCTTGAACACATAACGACACAACAGATGGTTTGGTGAAAATTGACCCAAAGTTAATACCCAGAAACCGGCTGAAGACTTTCAATATGGTTTGATTAAATGTTAGGCAAAGGATTTCCCAACCCAGGTGAATAAAAAGTGTCATGTTCAAGAGTGGTTAAATGCTTTTCTGGGACACAAAGTATGACAAACAAGTTCATTTTTCTCTCTTTTCCCCCACCATTTCTGGCAAGTACCTCTTTATTTTTAACAAGCTTGAGGAAGATAACATTTGCTTGATTATAAGCTCACCCTTCGGATGAGTCCAACTTAGTTTAAATTTGAACCCTAAGAAGGAGTGGTCTGTTCTTGTTTGTAATTGAATAGGTCCTTTACTGTTAAATTTTAACGAGTCCAGTATAGGAGAAACTCAGCGTTTTTCAAGTTAAGGGAGTCTGAAAAACTTAAGAAAACTTCATGGTTGTCCTTTTTCGTAAATTTGTGTCTCCCAAGCCTGAAAAAGTATAAAATAATACTTGAGAGAACCACTTGATCATTACGACCAAGGAGTAATTTTCATAATTAGTGCCTCTGATCTGAAAAAGTAAAAAAGCGATCAATGACACGTCATTCTATAACCAATATCGAATTTGAAACGACAAAAATCCGGCAGTCTTTTTATGTTTTTACTGTCAGAAAAGAGATGTAAGTGGACCGTCTTTTTAATTCCGTTTTAACGAGCTTAAAAATAAAAACTCGGCAATCTTTTCATATTTTAGGAGTCAGAAAAGAGCTTAAAGGTGACTCTAATGTTTTTTGTCAAAAATGACCAATTTGCCTGAAAAATCCGTTATCCTGCACAAAAACTCAAACAGTACTCATACCTGTTTAAAATAAATAAAAATGCTTCAAAAGTTGCCTCTTTAAAGTGAAAAATAAACAAATTGAAAATTCATTTATTCAAAAAAGCTTATAAAAAGGGCTTTTGCAAATTCATTTTTACCGTTTGAGTTCAGAGTAAGAAAAGAGAGCTTTTGGTAAGAAACTTCCCGCGAAGATTGTGGAAAATCCTCCGTTGGAATCGAACACCGTCACCTCCAGGTAATCCACAGCATCTTACTCTTGCATTTCATCCATTTCAATTTTTTTTTAGGGTTTTATTTTCATTTTTTGAAAATATTTAGGTTCAAAGACCACGCGCGGGGGTCTGCAGGCGCAGCGTAGGAAACTTGCGGACCCCAACTTTTTTGCATGTAGAAAAAAGTCAGGGGCCTGCACCTGCTGTATAGCTAGAGTGTGGACCTACGCATTGTCTCTAATATAGAGGGTACGGTCCCCGCGGGATAGGTTTTCAAACTTAAATTTTTCAAATTTCGCCCCAGAAACTTTGATTTAAATGTTTTAATCTGCCTTTTTATTGAATGTAGGGTATACATCATGCTTGACTGGCGGGAATAGGAATATGAGGATGTGGACCTCACCGCGATTAATCATCAACCTTCGATTGATGCATTGAAGGCATGCGGTTTATTCAAAATCTGGGCCATACCTGGCATGAGGGCCGAGGTGGACGTTTTGCAGTGGCTGGTAGACAGGTGGAATGTATAGGACCAGTGTTTGGTTATTGGTGGCCACCAGCTCAAAATGGAGCTGGAAGACATTTACTTTTTGACTGGTTTGCCTAAGAGAGGTGAACATTTGACTCTATTCGGGACTAGGCCAAGTGGCCAGTCTGTCGATAGCCTCCGGCTAGAGTTTTGTAACGACCAAACTAGAGACAAAGGGATTGATATCAAAACCATCTCCTGTCCTGAACTCAAAGTGATTTCATTTACTGTTACCAGGCTTTGCGGAAGCGCAACACTACATGTGGCCACTGGATCCCAAATGCAGATGGTAGTAGACTGCTTTCGAGGCACCATCTTCAACTAGTGCGAGGCTGGGTTGGCTAATGTAAAAGGCCAACTGACTAGAGAAAAGAACGGACAACTGAAGAACTTTGGATACGGTGCTTTAGTTGTGAGCTTTGGTCTATAGAGGGTCCCAATGCTGGTCCCACAACATCTTTCCGTTGGAGTTGGACTTCCCCGAGAGCCGAAACTAATACGTTGGGTTGTGATTATGGCCCGTCATCCTGAGGAGGGTTCAGAAGTTGTTCGATTTCCTCCTGAGTATTTTCATTGGTTGGAGAACCAAGTATTTGCTATTCAGGATTTTCCTTATGCTGGGATGGATTATCGTGGTGACCCAGACATGGATCTTCCACCAGGAGAGCAATGGGATGACTCAGGTAAAATCATTTTCTAATTTAATTTTTTTTTTTTTTTTAAATCGTCCAAAAATTGATAGTAAAAAGTTTCAAATGCAGATGTAGGTCCACGGCAACCAGCCACTCTCCGACCCTATGAGAGGAAACAGCCAGCTGCAGCAGCACCAGTCCCACGGGACGAATCTACAGAGACCCTGGCCGAATTGGAAAACCATCTAGAGCGTTTGACAGTAGACATTCCATAGACCAGCATAGATGACATTCCTCTTAAGCTACAGCACTATGTGATTGGGGTCCCAGGACCTTTCAGGAGGTCCCTTTGTAGGGTGGCCCGTACAGTGGTTTCTTATCGTGATCATCACCAGTGATAGGATGATCGCCTGTTGTAGACTCATATGACATTTTTGATTTTTGTACTATCATTTTTGCTGATCATAAGGTGTTTTTCAACCTATGATCGAAGACGATGTATATTTTACACACTTCTATGCTATGCTATATCACTATTACTGGTTATCTTATAAAACATGTTATGGAATGTTTTTAAATTTACTTGCTTGATTACTGCAAATGTCTACTTAACATTCGAGAAGCAATTGCATCTTCTAATGTATTTAAATATCTTGGAATATGCTGATATTCAATATAGTCAAATTCACGTTCCAAGAGACGAACTCTAAAAAATAATCTCAATAACACTGGATTTCTAATGGCATACACTCTATTAAGCTATAACACAACGAGTTTAGAATCTAACCTCACGATCAAACTCCGAATCCCAAATGAGATGGATTCAGATAATAACTCAATCACTGCACTATACTCTGCAATGTTGTTCGTTGTTTGACTGAGGCTTACCCCATGCATAGATACCAACTCGTCAGAGGGCGAATAGATGACCCAAGCTGCGGAAGAAATGTTCTGTGTATTACGATAAGCACCATCAGTAAAACCAATGTATGTTTGCAGAGACGTCGACATCTGTAATATCTAGAGTAAAATCAAGATAAGCAGGAATAATGACGAAAATACTCTCTAAACTAAGCACACTTTTTAATCTAAAACACACCAGCTAGAAAGAAAACTAACCTAACTAAAATCTCCACACCCAGATTTAAGCATAATAACTCTTCAGGTAAAGACCATTTCTGGGCTTACCTAAAGAGACCCCGTCAAAGTCTACCAATTCATAGGCCCCTTTTTCCAGCTTTCGCCTAACAACATAAGGACCATGCCACATGGGTATGAATTTTCCAATGCCTAATTTATCATTTTCTTGATCGTACAGTAATACTAAGTTTCCTTCAGAAAAATTATGAGGTGTAACATTTCGATCATACTGAGCTTTAATACATTTGGCATGAGCTTCAATTGCTAGTGCAGCATCACGTCGATTCTCATCTAGCTGAGCCAAGTACAACAAACGTTTCTCCTCTTCGGAAGTGGCTAGAAGTAATTCTATGGCCATTTGCAATGACGGGATTTTGCATTCAATGGGTAACACAGCTTCCAAACCGTAAACTAGTTGGAAAGGAGTGAAACCAGTTGACTTTTTTACTGAGGTTCGATACGCCCAAAGTGCTAAAAATAGCATGTTATGCCAATTCGACCTATGAATCCCAATGATTCGTCAGATCATGATGACTAGAACTTTGTTGATGGCTTCAACCAGACCATTAGCCTGTGGGTAATATGGAGTTGAACTATTGTGACGCAGGCCAAGTTGGTCTGTTAGTTTAGTCATCATAATATTCCGAAAATGATGCCCATGATCAATGATAATCGCTTGTGGAACACCAAACCTAGCAATTATATGATTGAACACGAAAATCGCAGCAGTTTTACCGTCTGCCTCAAATGTAGGCATCGCCTCGGCCCACTTGGTAAAATAATCTACCGCAAGGATGATATACGCATGCCCCCCGGCCAAGTGAGGGTTACATGTAACAAAATTGATATCCCATTTCGCAAAAGGACCGACGACAATTATAGGGTGGAGTGGAGCAGGTGGAGCGCGCATCTTTCGATAAAAAATTTGGCAGCTGTGGCATTTTTCGGACCACGTTAATACAATCTTTAAATAAAGACGACCAGAAATAGCCAGCGCGCAATATCTTTTGGGCTGTGGCAAACCTAGATATATTACCACCACATGCTCCAGAGTGAGTCATTTAGAACCCTTTCATCTTCCTCATGAATTAAACAATGTCGGAGAACAGAGTTCGCCCCATGACGATAAAGTGTATCTCCAATAATTTTGTATTGTTGGGATTGGAATCGTATTTTTTGATGCTCTGATCTTGAAATTTTAGGCCGAAAGGATTGGGTTTGGAGATAAACGATGATATCTCCATACCATGGATCTGAAGTGCTGATTAGAAACAAGTATTCGTCTCCAATGGGCTCTTCCGCCACAGTTTCGGTATCAGCACGCGGGAAGTCACACATCAACTCCGCAAAAAATAAAGATTTCTTTGACTTAGACTTTTCAAATTCCAAGTCAAACTCTTGCAGGATCACAATCCATTTGGAGTACTTGCCACCTAGCAATTGTTTGGTCAAAAAATAGATCATAGGGTTGCAATCGGAAATTAATATAGTTTTGCGTAGTAAAATGTAATGACGAAAACGTTGGACATCTTGAACAGCTGCCAGAGCCAATTTCTCCACATGTGAATATTTTAGCTCAGTTGGATTTAAGGTTCGACTAAGGTAATGTATCACATGTTCACTTCCGAATTCATCTTCCTGAACTAACATCATTCCAATGGTGGAACGCGAGGCGGCGAGATATAGGAAGTAGTCTTGGTTGTAATTGGGAGGATGCAATAATGGTGCATGGGTCAACGTGTGTTTTAATGCATCAAAAAATTTGTCAGCTATCTCATCCCAAAAGAATGGAGTATTCTATTTCAACAACCAGGTAAAACCCTTTGTTATCTCGACATAGTTAGGAATGAATCGACGTAAAAAGTTTTCTTTCCCTTGCAAACTTTGGAGTTGGCGAAGACTCGAAGGAGGAGGCAATTTGACAATAGCTTCAACCTTTGAGGGATCGACGCGAATGTCGGCTTTCGAAACAACAAACCCCAATAACTGACCCATTTCTATACAGAAAACACACTTGTGTGGGTTCAACCTAATTCGATAATGCCTACACCTCATAAATATTGCTCATAAATGGATGAGATGATCGACTCGATGTAATGAATGAGTAGGTAAATAATCGAGATAGGGTTGCACAATGTGCTTGATGTCATGAAATGTGCAAGACATGGCTCTTTGAAACGTTGCACCGGTGTTCTTGAGCCCAAAAGGTAATTTGCAATAAGCAAATGTCCCCCATGGACAAATGAAAGCCATTTTTGGTTGATTGGCAGGTAGAATGTTTATTTGATTGTATCCGGAAAAACCATCCATGAAGGAGAATATTTCACTGCCGGCACAATCATCAATGATTCGATCGATATAGGGAGTTGGGTAATTGTCTTTTGGACAGGCTCGATTAATATCCCTATAATCGATACATATTCTGATTGTTCCTTGCTTTTTGTTGACATGAACAATATTCGATACCCAATCCGTTAAGGGAATTGGATAAATGAAACCTGCTTTAAGTAATTTTTCAACTTCTTCTTTAATAGCAGCAACTTTTCGCGGGTGGATCTGATGCAAACGTTGTCGGACGGGTTTCGCATCCGGGTAAGTTTTGATTTCATGAACAACAATTTCTGGGTCAATTCCTGGCATTTCCTCATATGACCAGGCAAACAGGTTGCGGAATTCTTGAAATAGGGCCTTATATGTTTGAATTTCATCTTTCGTACAAGAGGCACCTATATGAATGTTTTCAACAATTCCAGGCTTAACCGAAATGTCAATAGGAATAGTTCGAGAAATATTTCCCAAATTTAACTCAGAATCAATATTTTTCATTGGATTCTGAGGTTCCTTGACATAATCAGTCGTAAAAATAGATGAAAAATCATTTTCAAAGCGATCAATCTCAGGTAAAAACAAAGATCTATGATGAAGATCTTCCCATGGTAAATCATCAACACGCAAGATTTCACGAATTTTATCATCAGTGTGAACAAGTTCAGAAAAAGTTGTTGAATATGAGTTTGATGTTGAAATTGATTCTTCATGGACTACATTCATTAAGTCAATTTTGGTTGAAGAAGGGTCGGAAAATGACTGTACGGCCTGATACGCAATTTCATATGGACTCAAAGGCATAGCATTACCAAATGAATCTATCTCAGATTCGAAAGGTACGATCCAAGGATCATCATAAACAATAGTGTCTGTTGAAATCATATGAATGGTTGTTGTAGAAGGCGATACGTTGGGAGGAGGAAAGGAAAAAGTTCCTAGTAAACCAGAATCTTTAACTAGTCCTACTCCAACATCCTTATAAGGGATAGTTGTTTTGCTGACATGTTGGATACTTTCAGAAGAGGCTGGGTCGAATGAAAAGTAAGTTAGCTGGTCTATAGTTACAATATTTCCATTATGAGGAAACTTTATAAGCCGAAAGACCAATGAAACAACAACAGTCATCACATAAGACCAACTACGACCTAAGAGAAGGTTGTAATCTAGAGGGGCATCAACCACCTCCACATCTAGATTAACAGTTTTGCCTTCAACCCCTATAGATAAATCCTGTAGAATGCCAAAAGGATGGAACCCACGGCCATCAAAGGCCTTTAGAATCGTCGGGGATTGATTAAGTGTAGGAGAACCAAGCGATATCCAACGTTGGATCGACATAATACGCGTTGAGGCTCCCTCATCAATCACATTCCTATAGCAAGGTCTGTTTTTGACTAACACCGGAATCTGGAAAGCCATTTGATGAGGTAAGTGAGGTGTACTATTTTCTAGATGAAAAATTATAAGGTTCGAGTCCTGAATATCAACAGCTCCTATAGCCGAAAATAGCAATTTACGCTGTGCTAGACATGATTGCAGCACCTCCAAAGCCGACATTGCTGAAGGTGAAATAGCCAAATCTTCAATAATGTTATAGTTCTGAGCAGCTCTCACATGTGGATTGAAAGCTGACTTTTGAAGTATACCCTTGGCGGGCGGTTTGATTACTAAGTCTGGGTTAGGTTTCTCGATCTGTAGTGGATCGGAACCGAGAGTTGAAGTTGATGGGTTCAAATTAGAAGATTCTGCTTCCTTACCACCAACAGGACTTTTACTTCCATAATCTTGTGATCGTGTCACAATCCTAACATGGGACATCATCATTATGGGCTCTTTTGAGGCATTTGAGGAAGAACCTATCATCTTACTGTCTTGACTAGGAAAAGGATCCTTTAAAACAGCAGGAGTTTGAGAACCTTTGACGATTTTCGCAACCTCAGCGCGATGAGGGCAGTCTCTTGTAAAATGCTCTTGGTCACAAATGAGACAAGGATAACGAGGTTTGCGCTTTTCATCAGTAGATTCCGTTTTTTCTGATTTCTCTTTCGAATTTTTATCTGTTTTATTTTTCTTCTTCCCTTTCTTTTTACCACCGGATTTTGATTTCGCTGTAGATGACTCTACAACATGAATATCACCAGAAATTTCTGCGGAAGAATCTCCTGTCGGGGAATCTGGTAAAGTTATGATAGGAGAAGAATTCTTGGAAGATTTCTTCTTACTTTTGGTATTAACTATACCAATCATACCATCAGCGGCATGAGACCCTGAAGGAGCTATAGTTATTTGATTTTGTTTAGGAAGGTCGGGGATTTTCTCGTGTAACATACATGACTGCCTATAAACTAGGTCAAGGTACTGAGCTTGAGCAATTACTTGCTCTTCAGTAACGACTCCTACCTTAGCTACATCCTCAGTGATTTTCGGTAGTAATGATTTGACAAACCATTATCCTAAGATTTGATCCGGGATAAAAACTTTCACTAAACGCCATTGACGTCTCCATTCATGAATATGATCTGAAATGTAAGTGGACGTTGACTATTTTAATGAAGTTAATAATTCCGTGCCATTGTCATATCTTACTGGCAACTGAAAATGAGTTAAAAACGAAGTAGCTAACAGACTAAAATTATAAAAAGTGGCTCGCGGTAACTCAATGTACCACTTGGCTGCAAGACCAATTAGAGTGCGTTGAAAAAGGCGTAAATGAATTGAATCATCTGAAATGGAGTTAGATGCAAACCAGAGGTGATAAGTCATCACATGGTTCGACGGATCCTCTCCTGATTTACCTTCAAACTTAGGAATATCACTAGGCAACTTATTCGACATTGGCGGCCAAAACGGAAGATAATTAATTGGATCGTTCATAAGGCGCGACCAATCAGGCGAGTCCAAAGTTGCAATGAATGGTAACTGAGGATTAGGGTCCCTGAAACCCTGGGTCATAAGACCAGCCCTAGGAGGAGGATATCCAGGATAACTAGGAATTGAAATTGCATTTGGGATATTATATCCTCCCGGAAAACCAGGATTAACCGGACCGTACTGGGGTTGTTGATAAGTATATCCAGGGTACGGTTGATACTGATAGACTGGGTTCTGCACAGCAGGACCGAATTGGTACTGTCCTTGGTACGGTTGATAAGTAAATTGAGGTTGACTTGTGACAACCGTACTTGGACCAGGTTGTCCTACAGGCATTTGAACCGAAGTCTGAATTGTGGGTCCAGACTGAGGTAAAGATGCTTGAGGAATTGATGTAGGAACAGTAGAAACCGGAGCTGTTGATACTCTAGAAGTAGGTGGGGTAGATGGAACAGATGTTGCAGCAGTCGTTTGAGGCGGAGTTCGAGGCGAACTAGGCCCAGGCTGAGAAACTATAGAAGGTGCAGAAGTTTGAATAGTAGGCTGGACAGGTTGCTGGGTTGAACGAGAAACCAAGGGTTGTCTAGATTGAGATGACAACTGTACATTCGGTTGCAAGATCTGTTGAGATTGAGATGGATCCCACGCTAAGTTCATTCCGGGGTATGGACCCATAGAAGGTTGAGCATATTGAGGACCATAACTGGGTTGAGGGTAGGGCTGATAATTCAAAGGTACATTTCCAGTTCCTTGGACCAATGATTGACCGGAAGGTGGTTGGAAACCTTGGGTTGGGTACTGACCTTGAGGTTGATAACCTTGAGGCACGTACTAATACTGGGGTTGACCTTGAGGTAAATATTGATACTGGGGTTGACCTTGAGGTACATACTGAGTCTGGGGTTGACCTTGAGGAATGTACTGTCCCGTAGGTATGTACTGTCCTTGAGGTTTCCCCCCAGGCGATAATTGGGTACCTTGAGGTTTCCCACTAGGTGATAATTGAGGACCTTGAGCCTGCCCTCCAGGGGTAACTGGCCACCTTGAGGTTGCGGATTTGGAATAGTACCTGACATCATAGGAATATCTTCTACACTCAACGGCTTAGTTCCGTTATTACCAGTTAATAACCCTTGTTTAATAGGTTGAGGAGATGCTCCCAAAAAAGTACCAGTAAGTGACTGATACCCAGAGGGAACAGAAGGACCGCCATATAAAAAGGTTTCTGGAGATTGAGAAAACATGGATGACTGTCTCGACATATTCAAAGGAGGATAATAACCCCTAGGTGTTGGATGAAAAGGAATGCAAGGTGGTGAAAAACTTAGTCCCGGGTTTTCCAAAAAATTGGTCAATGAAAGATACCAAGCGTCCCTCCTCGGTGGACTGTAAAAGATCGATTCATGCTCCCTAAGTTCTATAGCTGGTTGATTTTCAGGGATAGGTATACCTTTTTCTGGAGTAACAAGTTCGTCAATAGCAATAAGTCTAGAAGGAAGATTTTGGGTAATGACTCTTTCTACCCTGGGTGAACCAGGACCACTGGAAGTTGGAGAGGCAAATCCTGATGTTGGAGTAGCAGCAGGTTCAGTTTCAGGTTTAGATATTTCAGGTTCCTCAGCTAATTCACTAGTAGAAGAAAAACTACCAGTAACTTCGGAAAGAGAAACAGGTTCTAAAATATACTTTGGTGCTTGCACTTGATAATCAGGATGTACAACTAAAGAAGAATCTCCTTCTTCAGGTGACCCAACTCTACTGTCACTAGGAGTTACAAGGGCTCGAATACCTTCAAGTTGGCTTGGTGAAAACTCAGGAGGTTAGCCCCGAAGTCTATGGGACTTCCTCGGTAATTCAGCCACGATTAAATATTTTAACTACTTCACACGCAAACAAAGAAAAATCTCAATGAAAACCACCTAAGGTCTCTAGAGAACCAAACAATTTTGAATCACACGCCTAAAGAATCTAGGAGGTCAAACCACACACAAACAGTAACTTTCCGTACCGAAAACACTAGTTGGTGATGAAATCCAACGTCGCAGAATTCAATATAGAAATGGCGATTGGAACAGTTACCCCGACAACCTGCTTAATGAATAGATTGGCACAAGTTTCTCCACTAAACCGTCTCGAGTGAAGAGAACACCCCATAAAATCCAAGTGAGTCTAGCCAACATCTGCTCCAGGTATGGTGGGATCTTACCTAGGAAAGAATCCTATAGAATATGGTCACTATGGTTACCAACGGAAACAAATATTCCTGGGGGAACAGTCTGTGATCCAATACACATGCAAGGGCAGAGTAGCAAGCTCAATCCCCTTGAAGGCTCCTTGACATAATCCAAGGTTTACCAACAAGTGACCCCAGGCTCCTCGACAATGGTTAATCTGAGGTTTACCATTTTTAATACGTGTATATCTTGTATCGTTCCCAATGAGGAAGGATTGATTACCCCACTGGTTCGGACACAATCTCATGCTTGACTCCTAAGAGGAGCTTCCCAGAGCATTGATGTAACAATTGGAATTTATCTCCTACCATAAGATACAACTACTTGTTTGTTTTACTATCTTGGAGAGTTAATTACTCCCTACTCCAAGATACTAGCCTAAGCTATGTTGGTGACAAAGAGCCCTAGAAATAAAAAGATTACTAGATAGATTTTACTTTAAGCGTTATTTTTATTGGTTTTTTCTTAAGTCAAAAGGTGTGGAGATGAAACTTTATGGTGTTAAGACTCAACTCCAAAACACTAAAAATGCACTTAAGATGAAAAACAATCCTTTTTCTTCAATGAACTTCTAGCTAAAGAAAGTTTGAGAACACAAATGCTTGTAAAAACAAATCTTTCCTTAGCAAACAAATAAAAAGAAGAACTTTTTGTCTTTTCCAATGAACTCAAAAACGAGACAACTAGTTATGCTCACGAAAATTTCCCTTTCTTTTCAAACACTCAAATACTACAAAAACAAACTTTTTCAAAAGAGATTTTTTTTTTTAAATTTTATAAAATGCTCAAAACTATTGAAAAATCTAATCTTGAGATCTATAAATTCTAAAAAGCTAATTGAAGTAAAAGCTTACAAGATTTCTTTTCAAGGATGTTTTACTTAGCTATGATCAAACTAAGGACTAATTTGTCCAGAATCACAAATTAATCAAAAAACAACCAGCTTTTGTTTTCTTTCCTAAAAATGAAATCCAAAACTTTCAACACAAGTTCTTTCGAAGCTTCGCAAAGAGAAAAACAAGATGGATTCTTCAACAAAGGCAGATTTTACAAAACGGTCAGACTCATTAGAAGGCCAGCAAAAACCAAGGTGATTTGAGGTTTCTAAGGCTTCTAAGCTTTGAGTTACTACAAAGACCAAACGAAAATCAAGCCCGGCACACAAAGCTTCTAGAAATTTCTCCTAAAACCTAAATGCCAATGGAATTAACCTATGAAAAGCTTCTGAAAAGTCACGTGGAGATCTGGGTAGAGGCTAAAAACACATAAACAAATCCTAAGCTGACTGAATGAAAATATTTTAAGTTTTTCAAAATTTTGACAGGGTCCGCAGGCTCCCAGTACAACCAGGTGCGGTACCGCTCTGTGTGTAAAGCAAAAGTGCAGGAATGTTCGCACTGTGTTACAAGCAGAGGGTGCGGTCCTCTTCCAAAAGCACGAAAAACAAAAAATAATCCAAGATCTACTGAACCTACCCAATCCCACACAACAAGAAAAAACCAAAAACAGAGAAACATTTTCTCAAGTCAAAGTAAAAGCAAAGGAAAAAATCAAAAATTCAAGTCCCCAGTGGAGTCGCCATTTTGTCGGCCGGATAAGTCATTCTTGTGGACAAGACTGACCTCCCTAGTATCTAATGATATCTAGCGACAAGCAAACCAAACAAATTCTATCTTTCTCTAAATATGCAATTTATAAATAAAGGCTAGTAGATGTTTTAGGCCTACCTCGGGTCCAGTGCTAGTTTGTGGAAGCCACGCTCCGTTGATCCAAATGAGCTCCCTTTTAAAGAATCTGCAAACACAAATAGGCACACACATCAAATAGCATCTGAAAAGCCAATATAATAAAACATATTTATCATGATGATCAAGGAGTTCATGAAATAAACCATATAAGACAATTTATTGAGAAAAATGAATCTGATTGTATTAACTTTAATCAAAGAAGAACTTTACAACCTTGGTGCCTTGATGCTATACAAGCTCCTCCTAGGGTCCAGCAAGAATCTCCTCTACTTTGACAAGTTTCACTCTCTTCGTAAAGAAGCCAAAAGGTATGTAATCTCTCCTCTCAAGCTTAACTAGGAAGTCTCAATTCCAACAACATTTACCCTAAAAAATGTTCAGCTTCTAACCTCCTTAGCAACCAGCCCATTGCCTCAACTTATAGAGCAGAGGATGGAAGTTACCAGGTCCACCTTCAAAGGGATAAGTCCTCCTTCAAAGGGATTAGCTCCTCTCATCAAGGGGTTAGCTCCTTTAGTTATGGGATGCATGAACCACCTAAGAGCGAACCATCCACGTCGAGATTCCTTCTAGAAGCATCCAGAATTAACCCAAAGTGAGTTTTTAATAATAAACATGTGCCTTTTTGACTTTCACAGGGGTCTGCACCCACTCCTTTAGAGACAGAGCGAGGAGGTCCGCAGGTAACATGACCAAGGGGTGCGGGACCGCAGGTAATGGTAAGAGAAAGTGCGGAACTAGAGCTTTATTGATTTTTAAGGACTTTCTCTCATTTTTAAGGCTTTGACATGAAGAGCTGAGTTTTGAGACTTGCATAGGAGGTCAGTATGAGTGATGGTAGACTCACACTGATTACAGAAAGTCATGGTGACAATATTTTGTGTAGCAGCTGTCATAGGACAAAATTTCAGACCTTGGAGATCCGAATTATAGATATACAATAGATTCAATATCGAGCTCCTACAAAGAGAAAAAAGGCGTGTAGTCTTTTTAAAACATTTGCATAAGTTTGGTTTGAAAAATTTGTTTGAAGTGATTCAAAGGGCACATTGAAGATAATTTCTCATTAATTGATGCCCTGAAGAAAGAAAATGGAAACACCTAGTAAGCAACCTGAAATATCTAGCATGACTCATGAAGAAGAGGAAGAAATGCAACATGATATATAAAAATTATGAGACCAAGTGCAACAAATTTCACTCTAAGAAAAATTAATAAAAGCTAAGATGGATGGTTTAAAGAAAGGCGTCGAAGCTAATATGAACAGAGTGGAAGCTAAGATGAATGGAGTGGAAGCTAAGATGGATGGTGTGGAAGCTAAGATGGATGGTTTAGAAGTAAACATTGAAGATTTGAAGAAAGACATGGAAGGTTTGAAAGGAGGTTTGGCAAAGTTTCTACAAGAAATGCTTCCTAATGGTGAAAAGGTAGTAGAGGAAAATCATGGTGAGAACAAAATAAATGTTTCTCATGATTTCATAGATTCTAACATTATATTGAAGACCCACCATGTTCCAAATATCGATATGAGGAAGTTTGATGGCAAGGATCCTGTAACATGGATACTACAGATGGAGCAATATTTGATCTCCATAATGTGCAAAACACACAAAAGGTATGAATTGCAGCTTTATATTTGGAACCCAATCAGTTTGTATGGTAGATGGCTTTTCTCTAGTAAACAAATTGTCACTTGGGAAATTTTTACGAAATAAATGCTACCACATTATAAGGATACAAAAAGAAACACAGTTTTTAGCCAATTGATAAGTCTCAAACAAAATGGTTCAATGGTGGAGCACATTGAGGACTTCAAAAAATTGAATATAAAGGTAAAATACATTCTTGCGGAGCATAGGATTGATGTGTTCATATGGAATTTAAAGGATAACATCCAACATGAGGTTCACCTTTGGGAACCTGGTTCATTGGAGAAGGCATTCAGGTTGGCAAGAAAAATTGAAAGAAAAATTATGGCAACAAGGAAGCCTACCAATCACAACTATAAAGATGGAAGTGGTGTTTCCCCTAGCCTTCCACAACCTACAAGGTTGACACCACAACAAATGGAAGAAAAAAGAGAAAAATGGATTTGTTATAGTTGTGATAACAAATACACTAAAGGTCATAAGTGTGCTTAGAAGAAATTATTTTACATAGATTGTGAAGAGGAAGAAGAAAAGAAACACAAAACATCAAAAAAAGAGGATACACACCAGGAACAAACCCTAGATAAAGAAGAAATGAATCTAACCATATCTTCTAATTAATTGGCTGGAATTACCACTCCTCAAACTATCAATATAGAAGGACATATCAAGAAGAAAAAGGTAATAGTGTTGATTGATTTGGGCAGTACCCATAATTTTATTCATTGTAAGATAGCAAAGGAATTGAATTGCTTCCTATATCTAGCACCAGAGTGTCAAATGATGGTTTCAAATGGAGGAACCATAAATTTCACTTGAAAGTGCCATAATATCAAACTATCCATGGGAGGATATCTGTTGAATATTCCAATGATTTCCATTCTAATGGGTGGTGCTGATGTTGTACTAGGAGTCCAATGGCTACAATATGTGGGTAATATAGCTTTTAATTTTCAAGAATTTTTCTTGAAATTTTTTTCAGAAGGAAAGAAATTTGAATTAAGGGGTATCATAGCGAAACCAGGAAAGATAATCAGCTCTAACAACATGATAACTCTTCTAAAGAAAGAACAACGTGGCGTGATTGCACAATTATGTTTGCTAGAGGTTCCCACATCTAAATCATCTATTTCTCTAGATCTCCAAAAAGTCTTGGACAATCATTCCAAGGTATTTGAGACTCCCAAATGCCTCCCACCTATTTGTGATCATGATCATGCTATTCATTTGATTCTAGGAAGTGTTCCTCCAAACATCAGGCCTTGGAGATATCCCTATGCCCAAAAGAGTGAAATTGAACGTATGGTTGCAAAATTGCTAGAGGCTGGTATAACTCAACCTAGTCAAAGTTCTCTCTCTGCTCCAATAGTATTGATGCACAAGAAGGATGGATCATGGTGCATGTGTCCTGATTATAGGGAGCTAAACAAGCTCACTATTAAAGATAAATTTCCCATTTCTGTCATTGATGAATTATTAGATGAGTTGCATGGATCAATTTACTTCAGCAAGTTGGACCTTCGTTCAAGATATCATTAAATTAGAATGAAGACTGAAGACATTCCGAAAACAATATTTAGAACTCATGAGGTTCATTATGAATTTTTGGTCATGCCTTTTGGCCTTACCAATGCACCTTCTACATTTCAAGGTTTGATGAATTCCATTTTCAAACCCTTCCTTAGAAAATTTGTGTTAGTATTTTTTGATGATGTACTAATCTACAAGTTTTGGAAGGATCATGTTCAACATGTTGATAGAATGCTCAAACCATTGGAGGAGAAATAATTATATGCAAAAACCTCCAAATGTTTCTTTTGAGTACAAGAAGTTGAATATTTGGGTCATATTGTATCTCATGAAGGTGTTAAGGTAGACCCTAGCAAAATTAAAGCCATCAAGGAATGGAAAATTCCCACATCCATAAAGCATCTATGAGGATTTATTGGGTTGACAGGGTATTATCGTAAGTTTGTTAAGAATTATGGGAGAATAACAACACCTCTAACAACAAAATTGTAGAAAGATGCATTTTCTTAGACTTCGGAAGCAACGAAAGCCTTTGAACATTTTAAAGAGGCAATGTGCCAAGCACCGGTCTTAGCTACACTAGACTTCACAAAAACAATTATTGTGGAATGTGATGCCTCAAGAAATGGAATTGGTGTTGTTTTAGTGCAAGAAGAAAGACCCATTACTTTTGAAAGTCATCCAATCAAAGGAAAGTATTTACACAAAGCTATTTATGAGAAGGAAATGTTGGCAATACTACTTGCACAAAAGAAATGGCGACCTTACCTAATGGGAATAAATTTCAAGGTAAAAACAGATCATGATAGTCTTAAATAATTTTTGGAACAATGATTATCTTCAGAAGAGCAGCAAAAATGTGTCACAAAGATGTTGGGTTATGACTTTGAAATCATCTACAAAAAAAGGAACCAAAATGTTGTTGCAGATGCACTGTCAAGAAAGGATGAGGATGTGGAAGCATTGTTTTGTGCCATTTTTGTTATCCACCAAAATTTGATAAATGAAGCAAGGATTAAATGGAAGAATGATGAAGAAGTTTGGGAACTCATTCAAAAGTTACAGCAAGATCCCAGTAAATCTAATACATTTAGCTGGAAAAATGATTTTTTATGGTACAAAGATCGGTTATACCTCTGTAAGAATTCCCAACTCAATCAAAATATTCTTCTGGAGTTGCACACCTGTCCCTTAGGAGGGAACTCGATATTTTTAAAAACTTACCACAGGGTTAGGAAGGAATTTTTTTGGGATGGCCTTAAATTGAAATTCAAAAGTTTGTGGCGGAATGTTTGGTTTTCCAGCTAAATAAAGTTGAGACAATTAAGACCCCAGGTCTATTACAACCTTTATTCATTCCATGTCAACATTGGAAGGAGGTTTCAATGGATTTTATCATAGGTCTACCCAAGTCCAAAGGAAAGAGTGTCATCATGGTGGTAGTTGATAGACTTACCAAGTATGCACACTTTTGTGCATTATCTCATCCATTTAAAGCCAGTACATTTGCCACTACATTTATGGAAACAATTCAAAAGTTACATGGAAATCAGAAGATTATTGTAAATGACAGAGACCCTATTTTCACTGGAAAATTTTGGATAGAATTATTTTCTTGTCTAGGTACTCAGTTAGCTTATAGCTCATCTTGTCATCCTCAATCTGATTGGCAAATTGAGATAGTGAAAAGATGTTGGGAAGGATATCTTCATGTCTTTGTATATGATAAACAAACATAATGGGTCAAATGGTTGCCTCTAGATAAATGGTGGTATAACACTTCCTTCCATACTGCAACAAAAATGATCCCATTTATGGCACTTTATAGATATCATCCACCGTCCATCACATAACATTTAAGAGAAAATTCTGAGGTTTAAGCAGTGGAAGATCACATCAAGCATCAACAAAAATTTCTCCAACTCTTAAAGGATAACTTGATTTTGGCGCATAATAGAATGAAACAACAAGCATATCAACACCACAACGAAAGAAGTGTTGATGTAGGTGACTGGGTATTTATATGAATACAACCATACAAACAAATGTCCCCCTAGCAAGCTAAGACAGATAATAAATTATCACCAAAATATTATGGTTCGTATAATGTGCTGCAAAATATTGGTACTATGGAATACAAATTGGAACTTCCTGCATATTCTCACCTGTACCTTGTTTTCTATGTTTCATGCTTAATGAAGGGCATAGGTGACAACCTCCTAGTTCAAACAATATTTCCAGAACCTGACGAGGAAGGAAAAATCATATTGGAACCTGAAGCAATCACTGAAACAAGAGCTTGACAGCTACAAAATCGATGAATTTTAGAGTATCTCACCAAGTGGAAGAACATACCCACTGAAGATTCCACATGGGAGGATGAGAAGTTTATACAAAAGCATCCAGAACTACTCAAGAGTTGAGGAAAACACTTTTTTGAAGGAGAGGGGAATGTTACATCCCTATAATACTAGTGTATTCCCTTATTATTATTGTCATTGTAGCCCCTTATTGTTATTGTTTTGCCCATTTTGTCCCCATATTGTTATTATTGTGCCCCATAGAAGCCCACTATTGTTATTGTTGTGCCCTTACATTATTGTTTTTATGTCGGCTCTGATTATATTGTGACCCCTTAGACTCATATATATAGAAAGGAGGTCTTGTCTTTTGTATCATCCAAGAATTGTTCATTTGTGTAATGTAAAGGAGGTTGCCCCCTCGAAGAGGCTAATTTTGAAGTCGTTGATCTATCTCATTCTTATATTTTGTGAGCTGGTTGCATAACAAGAGATGTAGGTTAAATAAAATTTCATTTCATTAATATCAAATAATTAAACTATGATTACATACAAAATGGAAATAAACTAGCTTGGGTTATGGTAGCTTATCTCTGAGAAGAGATGTGGCATCTACATGCCTCTAAACTATGTTACAATGACGCTCAAGGGCCTTTTTATTATTGGAAAACAAGGGAAAACCATAAACAACCAAAACATTATCCACGGGAGATGAAACACCAAGAGTTTATGGGCCCCGTTGGGGTTAGTTGGGCAGACAACTTCCGACGTCGTAACTTCGTAATATGATCTATGTTTGGTGTGTACGATACCTCATTGGAAACATCTCTCCGAGTACTATAATATTTTCCACAGGCCCAACCTATGGCTATGGGCTTACCGTGGACCTAAAAAAATGCGTTTAGGGGGTCAAAAAAACTTCGAAAGTTCACGATTTGAAAATAATAAAAATAGTAAATGTTGTTATAATCAAGGAAATAGACAAAACCAGCTAAAGCTCTAGGTGGAATTGGTGGGTGACCACCAATATCCACCTGGATGAGTCATCCCCCCTGAGGAAGCAATGGTCCCTATTATGTGTAGAGCCTCCATGAGGTAGGAAATTTCTGTTGAACCTGGTCCTTGGTGAACCACTTGCCCTAGTGAAGGAGTTTGCCTTCTTTTACAACTCAATATAGCTGACTCCTCTACTGGCGAGTGTTATTAATCTGTGTGTCCATGACCCTGTCAGTTATGGCCTACTCAATGTAACTTGGGTTGCGCTTTGTTAGTGTCAGTTTCTCCATGACGTTGGATGTGTCCAACAATGGAGGAAAGTATGGTGGCAACTGGTCCACATTGAATACTGGGTGTAGACCAAGGGATGGTAGAACGTTGAGCTCGAAGGCATTATCCCCTACAACCTTG
Organism: Pinus tabuliformis; assembly: GCA_031772625.1. NCBI lineage: Eukaryota > Viridiplantae > Streptophyta > Pinopsida > Pinales > Pinaceae > Pinus > Pinus tabuliformis. The sequence goes on from CM062818.1 coordinate 86,332,384, forward strand.
GTGATGGTGTAAAAACCATATCAAAGTGAGAGAATCTTATGGTGGGTCCCAACGAGGCACTCCTTCTCCAAATGTAACCAAACTTTTTCACCTACCTAGAACTTATGTGGAACTTAATGCTAATCATGATGCTGCTACATACTTAGCATTGGATTTGTCGAATATTTCATGGACTTGCTGTAGGATGTGCTAAATGCACTCAATGAAGTTTTTAGCCCAGTAAGCTTCAGACTGGACATCAACTGAAACTACTTGAGTATCTGCAAATAATATGGCCACATTAATGGGACACAGTGGCTGGAATCCCAACCCCACCTAAAAAGGGTTGTGGCTAGTGGAGCTATGGAGAGTTCTGTTATAGCTGTGTTCGAAATAGGAGATGCTTTCATCCCATGTGCGTGGATGCTTCGAGTTTTACATGCATAAAATGTGGACGATCATCCTTTTGATGACCTCTGTTTGGCCATCAGTTTGGGGGTGGAAGGTCGTGGACCTAGTGAGCTTGGTATCCAACATCGGCTAGAGGCTTGACCAAAATTTACTCACGAATTTGTTGTCCCAATTTGAGATAATGGATTATGGGATCCAAAAATGTACCCACACTCATTCAAAGAAGACCTGAGCAATGGCGTCTTTTATGATACTCTTCTTGCAGGCTACCAGAATGCCCATCTTAGAGAATCTGTCGATGACTATGAACATGAAGTCGTTGCCATGCTTAGTAGAAGGAAGGCCCGACATGTAAACCATGGAGATGGATTCCCAAGGCTAAATAGGAGTAGGCAGAGGATTATATAGGCCTTTCTTCTTGATTTCTAGTTTGGAAATGTTATAGATGGTGCAGGATCTGATGTACTTCCCAACATCTCGTTGAAGGTTCGGCCAATGAACATACTTCTGCAACACTGCCACTATTTTCTCTACCCCAAAGTGTCTAGCGACCCAACTGTAGTGTGCCTCTAAAATCATCTTGGCATGCTCGCTTGTAGGAACACAAAGGTGTCCCATGTGGCATAACAGTGCACCCTAGAGGTGAAAATTTGGAACTTACTTTCCTTCTAGGAGCATCTGGTAGGTGTTGCTTAATTTTGGATCACTCTTGTAAAGATGCGGCCACCCTAAAGTCTCGTGTCCACAAGAGTCGAACACAATGGTTAGCTGAGATAGTTTGCAACATTATTGGTGTTGCCCTTTTTGTACTTGATATTCAAATGGAACTGTTGCAGATATGTGGACCATTTCTGATGGTGATTGTTTTGCAACTTCCCTTTTGTCTGTATGAACTACAGGGCTCAACGATTTTTGTGGAATATCGTTTCCTTCCCCAAAATGTAATGCTTCCATTGTAGACAGGATTGCAAAATATAATACATCTCTTTGTCATAAGTGGGATACTTTCAAACTGTATCTAGAAGTGTCTCACTGTGATATGCCACCAGATGCCCTTGTTGTGTAATAATTGTAGCAATAGGATAGGTGGAGGCGTCTGTCTCAATTTCAAATAGTTATTGCAGGTCTGCTAACGTGAGCACTAGTGTGGAGAAGAGGTGATGCTTCAACTTGACAAACAAATTCTGTTAGGATTCATACCAAAATTACTTTGCTTTCACTCTACCCTTGGTGAGTTGACTCAAAGGCCAAGTGATATGAGAGAATTGCAACATGAACCTGTGATAGAAATTTGCAAAACGCAAAAGGCTACAGAGCTCTGTTAGAGTGGTTGTGGTTGGAAAATATCGAATAACTTGTATCTTTGATTGGTCCACATGCACACCCTGCTCATTAATGATGTACCTCAGATATTGAACCTGGGTCATACCAAAAGTACATTTCTCCAAATTGACACACAATTTGTGTTATCATAGGGTTTGGAGGACCTATTGGATATGGTGTATGTGCACTTCCCAACTCTGGCTAAAGATAAAGATGTCGTCCACGTACACTACCACGAATGAGTTGGTAAAGGGACATAAAATGTTGTCCATCAGTCGCATGAAGGTTGCGTGGGAATTCGCCAACTTTAAAGGCATGAAAAACCATTCGAAAAGGCCCTCCTTATATTTGGAGGTAGTCTTACACACATTACAGGGTTTAATTGTTACTTGGTGGTACCTGAAATTCAAGTCAATCTTGCTAAAATATTTGGTCCCCTTGAGCTGGTCTAGAAGGTCATCAATCCATGGGATTGGATACCTATTTTGGACAATGATCTTAATCAATGCTCAATAGTTAATAGAGAGTCTCCAAGTGCAATATTTCTTCTGTACCAACACAATTGAGCTTCCACAGCGTGATGAACTTGGACGAATGTTCCCTTTCTGCAATAGCTCCTAAATATGCCTCTTAGTTTCATCATTCTCCACAATAGAGCATTGGTAGATCGGTACATTGGGTAGCAGCATGCCTAGGGTTAGATCGATCAAGTGCTTGACTTGACAGTGTAAGGGTACCATTGTCGCTGAGGTGAAGATTTCCTTGTACTCTTCCATGACCTTATCCATCTGTTGTTGGCATGTAGAGGAGCCATAACTGGAGGTTGTGGATGTCACCATAGTATTCTTCTTTCCTTGAGGGTGAATCATAAGGAAGACAAATTTCCTAGTCTGGGAAATGATATTACTGCATTTCTTCATAGAGATCAAAGAGATGGCAGTAGGCAGTGCTACCTCTGGCATCCTATATAACTTATTTCCCAAATAAATAATTATAGTGTGAGGCCTAGACTCATACATAACATGATGCTTCCACAAGTATGGTTGGCATATGTTGACAATGCTAGAAATCCGTCAACCAAGGGGTCTCCCTAATGTGAAGTCAAAATTAGACCTCACATTGTTGGGAGTAGGAGCCCCATTTTAAATATCGGCATAGTTTCCATGTATTCTTATATATTTGCCTTGGCTCTAACTGTCAGAAAGAGAGCGGGATGTGTGGTGCATTCAAAAATAAAGGGGGGTGTGCCTGGTGAGTTTTTGATTGTATGAGTGTCAAATTGATTTCACTTTAGAGGGGAGGAAACGTGAGCCTCTAGGAGAGAGGTAGTAGTACCACCCTAGGTAGAGACACACATGAACAAGAAGGATACATACAACATGAAGCGAAATAGTCCACAGAGATAAAATGGTCATTGAAACAGATATAACGAGGAAGATTTTGTCTAATATCTAGTGGAATAGGCCACAAGGATGCAACAATAATGATAACAATTACAACACATTCTCAATATGATAAGTACCAAAATAATAGAAATAGTTCAACTACTTTAGCACAGATGAAAGAAAACATGAACTACAAGCATTCAAAGAACAACCTTACAAATATCCATAATCCATGCATGAAGAACGTGCTAGCCCTTAGGGCTTCTCATATTAAGTAAAAGTTATAAGACACATATATACAATGAACACCACTAGCTCCGATAGTGGAGCATTGGAGCCACTCCTTGCTCCTCAAAAGAGCTATCTCATCTCTTTGATGCTTTGCGGGAGGAGGCAAGGTGAAACTTCCTTTGCTCATATAATGAGGGTGTATATATAACCAAAGGGTGATGCTTCACCCTCCTTGTGACTCTTTGATTACCCTCATGAATGTTTTAATTCCTATGAATTTTTGACTTACATGACTCTTCAGATTCCATGTGTGTTCTTTGGACTTCCACTTTACAATACATTTCAAATAGGTAATTACATAATCCAGAATAATGGTATGGCATATAATGTCTTGTGACCAAACATGACATGACATTGATGATATGGGCTACATGATGATCTGACAGTTCCAAGTTGTCCTTCTTGTTGCTTCTTTCTTTGTGTCTTCTAGCATACTTCTTATCCATCTCCTTCTTCATCATCTTTCCATAGCCTGATAGATTTCCTGTATATGGAATTCACTCATGACAAGAAAACATCAGTCTAATAAACCCCTAGTCTAAGTTGGTGCACATTAATCCACTGATTGAGCCAGAACTAGGTGACAAGATGGGAAAGAGGCTTCGTTTCTTTGAAATTGCACATATGGGGAAGTCAGGGGTGAAGCTTGAGCCTTGAGACTATGTAATTCACATTTCAAGCTGGGTTGAGGAAGAAAATTGTGTAGTCTGGGAGCTCAAGATGACAGGCTAAGGGGATAGGCACTGGATCAGCCTATTGCATAGTTCTGGAGGACATATGAGCACAAGTGACTATGCAATTGTGTAGTTCAAGAGTTCAGGGTTGAGGCTTGAGCCTTGAGACCACGTAATGCATAGTTCATGCTGGAATGAGGCAGAAAGTTGCACAGTTATAGGAGATAGAGAGGTAGGCTGAGAGGATGGACATTGAGTGAACACACTACACAGGTCCAAGAGATAAGGGAATTTGGTCTATTGTACAAATGTACATTTTAGAAGATCAGGGAATGAACTTATGGCTTGTGATTGCATAGTGCGTACTCAGGGCCAGGCTGGGAGAAAGGATTGCATAATTTTGGAGGTCTAGGCTTGATCTTGAGCAAAAAAACTGTGGAGTGAAACATTCCTGGGAGATAGGAACTTTGCATTGCTCAATGTAAAAGGGGAAGGTCATATCTAGAGGATTAAAACTGCATAGTGCGTAGTTCAGGGAGGTCAGGTGAAGGTAGGTTGTTAGGTTAGGAAGCCTTTCGAGAAATGGCTAAGTGTGAGACCGATGAAGCTAGTGTGAACAGTGATAAAAATTTGATTGTGATCACACATTAAGAATACTTGATGACACAATAACATAGATCATCCATTACACATGAAAAATGCATTTCTGTCCACGTGGAAAATTTATGATAAGTTATGACAAGTGTGACACTTAAGATACACTTTACAACAACCATGAAGACACTTGTGCGACAGTGCTTAAAATTTTTGGAATGAGTGTGATTGATGTTTACATGGTTAGACCAACTCATTCAGATAGAGGTAACCCATTAAAACCACCATAACAAGTATTCCTATATCGTGTGATAGCTAACATGCAAAAGATGACAATTGCCAAAGTGTGAATGACTCTTGCGATATGTGAATGACAGTGCAAGTAACACATGCCAAAGGAAAGATGACATGAAAATGATACTACTTAGAGTGAAAGCAAGCGAAAGTGACAACCAAAACTGTGAAAGCGACACTCACAAAAGTAAAGTTGCATGAAAGTGAAAGATTGCAAAAATCACTGAAATAGAAGTACAAGCACAACTAGATGTGAGAAACAGTTGTTGTTAGTGCACACTAACTGTCATCATGGCTTAGACATTGCATAGGAAAAATATTGATGGAACATGCTATGCTTGTCCAAGCTTGCGAAAACGAATGCGCTCATGACCTTGTTGCAGACTGAGCATGTGTGAGCAAGTGACTTTGACTCTTCTGATCCAAGAAAGGAGCTTAAAAGAATTAGCGAACCAAGAAGTGACTATGGAATTCCTGATCACAATATCCAGAGTCGGCTCTAAAATTTGAGTGTATGGAAAATTTGGACAGTTTTTGTCGCAGCGACAACACTTAATGACACTCTAGTAGAACTCCAGCTTCTTTGCATTGGTCAATTATTTTGTACAGGGTCTAGTTCTTCAGGAAGTATTGATTCACCACTCAGATTACCATGGCTTCCCCACTTACCCTATGCATAAACATAGTCCCCTTCATTCCTTTACTCGGTTAAACACAAACATAAGATCACCAATCACATAATGTTTTGAATCAAGATAGGGTACTGAACTTCACGAGCTTTATATTTTTAGAGTATAGTTTTTATCTCTGGTGTTGCTCTACTCCCATTAGATTTGGACAGTACCATATGGAGTCACTATAGGAATACAAATATTCCTTCACTGCCAGGGAGCTTGGAAAGTACCCTGACAGAGTTTCTTGCTTCACCTCTCTGCACGGGAATCCTTTCTCTTCTTTCACCTTTACTTATTTATTTAAAGAGAACTATGCATCAACACTTATTTATTTATGGGCGGAAGAGGGATTTTGACTTATTGAGAGGAAGAGAGGTTTCCCTTTAGAGAAGCATATATAAAACCTCCGACATTGGTTTGATCGTTTATATTTTCCCCTTGTCCTTCTCTACTTGATTGGATCAGCGTTAAAACACTGAAACATAAAAGATGAGTGTATGCATGAGGTTTCCATAATAGACATGGGGATCATGGTACACAAGGTTTTCTTAACACAATGATTGTATTTTCTGTTGGGACATCATTGACCAAAAGATGTAACTGAGACAAGGAAGAAGGACAAAGAATTATCCAAATATTGTGGTGTTACAAAGTCCTTTTCTATTTTTCCACATTCCCTTATGAGTCAACAAGGCATCTTCATGCAAGGTCTTATTGATGAAATAAAAGGAAAATACACAACACAACAAGAAATAAAAAGTAAAGCATAGGAAAAATAAGCTAAACCAAAGCATAATGCAAGAGAAAATTAAGAAAAGATAAGACAGACTAAATAAAATAAGCGCGAGATGAATGCAAGAGAGGGAAAACTAGAGTGCAATTAGTCCTACTCCTAACATAACAAATAGAAGATTGGGGTCACGTATAATGAAATTTCCAGTGAAGCCATGATAGTTTCTCTTGACCTTCATCCACAAATATACAAACAATTAAAACAGATATAAAGTAAGGTGCAACAGAAAGATAAAATCTTGAATAAGTTGCACAAAAATTCGAAGGTCTTTCCTATGGGAAAAAGGATGTGTCACAACCACTAATTTCATCCAATTCACATTCTTACCTATTTCACAGAAAGCATAATCAGAAAAACCTCAGAAGCTACTCGTGCATGTGTCTCCATCTGCACTAAACTTCTTAGAAAGCGTGAGGAAATATTACAACTTGTTATTTGCAATGGATCTTGCCAAGTAAGATTGTTCCAACCATTTAGCGATTGGATTGTAAAATTCATGATGATCCTCTTGAAAAGCCCAAAATATTTGAAAAGATGAATTTTCAATTAGAGGGAGGGGATTACGATGGGAATCTTGTGAGGGAAAATATATCTGATCATATTCCACAGTCATGTCGAGACTGTTATCGGGAAATCTAGTGTCTATGCAGAGCTACTAGTCCCACTAAGGCTGGTAGCTACCTTAGAAACAAACAAACTAAAACCACTTTCATTTTCCTTTATGAGAAGTAGATAAGAGGGGAATAAAGGAGACCAACCTCTGTCTTGCGCTTGGTTCCTTGCTTGATTCCTCTCCCTTCTGATAGATCTTTGCCACTCGCTTCCTCGTCTATCCAGCTTCAAAGAGCGCCTGTAGAGTCAAAGCAGCATAACACTATCCAAGAACAGAGATCTACTATCATAAATAATATAGGACCAGATATATATTGACCACACAAATGCATAAATCATCAATCATACAAGAATGTGGAGGAAAAATTTGAATAGCTTTATTAATAATCAAGAATAGCAAAGAGGATTACAACCAATTGTTCTGACCCAGCGTCATCCTCTAAGCAAGAAAGCCCTTCTTCACCTCATGAAAAGCTTAGATCACCCAACACTATGATGTTACGCCAAGAAACCAGCAACACTTCCTTACAAGATACAAAATTCCAGCCTTTGGATCTCTGGGATGAGGGATCCATATATAGATGTTTGCAAGGGGGGTGAGTCAGCTTCTGAGATTTGATTAGTGTCCTCTCTCTGATAGTTCTTGATTCCACTTGGAGATTGATGATCTCTTACTCATCCCTGGGCGAATGCAGAGAGGCAAGTGTCACAAGAGAAGTTTCTGGAAGATTCCATGATCCTCCACCTTGCGGATTGACCCTACCATTTGTCCACTCTCGCCCATCGCACCCCATAGAAGGGATTTTCAACATGCATCGCACCTCCTGTGTGTATTTAGGTGGGATGCAATGCACTTTGACCATGGAGCAGGTGAAATGGTCCAATTTTGACCAGTTCTGAGTAGTTTTTCATGGAGAACTTCTGGGAGATGTTGTAGTCAGTTGACCTTGTTCTTTTAGGGGTTGGAACAACACTTTTAGGGACTTAGGAGCCCTTGGTTTATGGACATTTATGATTGGGGTTGCAGTGCCCAAAAATGTCTATAAAAGTTGCCCCCTAAAGCATGAGGTCGTTAATCTTTTGATGTTGGGTGAAATGCTTTATCATGAGGATCCAAAGTTCTTTCAAGCTGGAAGGTGACCTGTAATAAGATACAATACAATAAATTATCTTCATAATATTTTCATGATCTTGCTGAGGCGAGAATTCCCATGCTCAGCTTTATAAATTCATTTTCATGTACATACGACAGACAATCGTCTGAGTGTAGACTGATGATTCTGGTAGAGCCATCATCCCTTATATTGGATGATTATCTATGCAGCAATGATGTACATTTGATGTCTTTATTTTCCTAAATATATATCGCAGCCCAGATGGATGAAACTAGATCCGGGGTCTTCAATCTCGTTCGATCTTCACTCAAAGTACAAGTTGATCCATGTGAGAGATATTCTGGAGTTGAACATGGAAAGACATCGCCTGATTACCAACCAATGATGTAAGTTGTTAACAGGCGCGAGAGGAATCACCGATAATGATGATGACCCTCAAGGTACTACAGTACAATTCACGTGGTGTGAATAAGGGACTTGGTGTCGAACACCACGTGAAATTTCAGTCGAAGGCCATTGATGTAAACCTGTCGTCGGAAGTGAGAAACTTGCCATTGAGGCATGCAAGCTTCAAAATACTGAAAGGGTTGTTCTTAGATCGACTTCTTGGATAATGAGCTGATGTCGACAAGAAGCGATCCATCATAGGAGGGCCTTAGTGAATCCCACATCAATGACACGGAACGGAGCAAATGATTTTAATGGAGGTGAAAGCAATATGATGACATAAGGTTCAAGGTGGCGATCATGAAAGAATGGAGCGTGAATGTGTCGCAGCGGATGAGACACAGGTGAATTCTCTGAGAGACTTCTCTTGAACATATTGGTGACACTGACATGATGGATTGGTAGCGTTAACCCCAAATATGGATGGTGCGACGGACCAATGGTGATATGACCAATGAACGGAACAACCCAACCCGACTCGAATGTGGAGTGAAAGTGTCATGTTCAAGAGCGACTTGCTACCAACAAAGTTTCTTCAAGTTTTCTTCCCAATTTTTCCCCAGTCATTGCTGACCAGTACCTCTTTATTTTTGTCAAGCTTGAGGAGGATAACATATGCTTGTTCTATAATTTTCCCTTCGGGCAAACCCATCGCTATGTTTTAACGAGCCTAGCAATAGTGAAACTCATTCTTGTCTGTATGGACAAGTTTGTTGCTATTCGGTTTTAAAGAGTTTAACGATAAAGATAACTCGGTCCTTTTTAATTTTCGAGAGTCTGAAAAGGGATGTAAAGAAGACTCCAATAATCCTTTTTCGTCATATAATCCCTTAAGTCCGAAAAAGTATAAAATAATACAAAAGGGATGAATTTTCGGTAATTTTAACGAGCCGAACAAAACAAGCGCTCGATCTTTTTGTGTAATAATCCCTCAGGTCCAAAAAGATTAAAATCTAAAGGAGGGATAGCACTTCCGGTCACTTTAACGAGCTGGAGAGGCCAATTGCTCAGCAATCTTTTCATATTTTATGAGTCAGTTGAAAAGAGCTTAAAGGAGACTCGTCTTTTGAGGAACGAGTGATAAATTTGGGTAGCAGCTAATTCCAGGTAAGGTTTGGAATTTTCCAATCACGGTAGTGTCACAAGGATGGCTAACAGGATCACTCTTCGCAGCTGTTCCTCAAAAGGGGTAAACAATCAAGTGGAGGTGAATGATCTGCCAATACAGAGTGGAGGTGATGATGAGAACACAACCAAGGCTTCAAAGGCTGATGATAATACATTCACGATGGTTATTTACCGGAAATTGGTTCATTTTTTAATGAGCTTAAACTCTGGAGGAACATTTGCTCATTGCTTATGTTTATTTTTTAACGAGCTTGAATTCCACGTTAAAATTGCTCGATATAATGGTCATTGATTTTCTTGATTTTACCATTAATAACTTTGTTCCTTCAAAGGTTGTACTGCCTGCTCAATTGCTTCATCAAACTAGTTAGAAATGAACAATATATGTTTGAAAAATGAGTCAAAACACTAATATTTTACTTGAATTACGTGAAAAGTAATTTAAAAGTGGTTTTTTACCTCTCATTTTACCATTTCATTTGAACTTTGGTTTGTTGGAGCTTTGGAGGTGTTTTCCCCCTTGATTTTCACTAGATGATTCCGGGAGATTCTGTGGACGATTCTTGCCGCCGTTTGGACCAGGTGGGAGCTAAACCTGAGCTCTTCAGTTTCATTCTTTCCTTTTTGAATTCTGAGCATGTTTTCTGGTTTTTCTGAGCCTCTGGGGTTTGAAAAACTCGCCCTGGCTCCATCACACCCTTTCTATATCGAAAGGTGCGTTGCATGTTGGCCTGGCCATTGACTAGTTAGCATGCATCCCACCCAGAACACTACTAGGGGTGCGATGGGCGCAAGGAGGAAAATTTGTGCAGAGTTTTTCATGGAAAATTTTTCTTGTTTTTCACCAAATCAGGATCTGACTCTTCTCTTATTTGTTTTCAGAGATTCATCGGAGCAAAATGCCTGTTACATGGTGAGAACGTGAGCATGAAGAAGAGGACATGCTTGCTTTACATGATCCGATTACGGTAAATGCACTGCGGAACTGTGGCCTGTTCAAGTTTTTTTGCATCTCTAGCATGAGGCAACAAATCAACTTGTTGCAATATTTGCTCGATGCATGGGATCCTACCAGCTAGGTGTTCCAGATAAGGGGAAATCTATCCCCTTGACTATCGTGGACATCTATTTTTTGACCGGCTTATCGAGGTGGGGTGCCCCTATCTCATTATCAGGTTCGGCCCGTGGGGGAGAATCTGTGAGAGATTACATTCGCAGGTATTGCAGAGAGGGATCTCAGCCGAGTAAGGACGAAAAGATCAATATCCGAGACATCACTGACAGGCCCTTGAGGACCATTCTGTTCACTTTTTCTAGATTGGCTGGTAGTGCGGCTCTTCATGTGGCCAACTGGTCTTATATGTAGTATGCCTTAGAATGCCTTGAACCAAAGGTGTTCAACTGGTGTGATGCAGTACTCTTTGTGATGAAAGAACAATTGACCAAGGTGAAAAATGGAAGATTGAAGAACTTTGGATACGGTTCTACTTTGATCGCTTTTGCCTTGGAAAAGATCCCGCTGATGTAGCCGCAGTATGTTTCACTTGGTTTACCTCCACCGACTGAGCCACGGATGCAGAGATGGGTCGACCATATGTCCAGACATGCTGGTCAGTCTCAGGTTTCCTTTTCTAATACCTTCTTCGGGTGGTTCAATCGTCAGGAGATGGTTTTTTCTGAGTATCCATATGCTGGTATGGATTTTCGGGTGACCCGGATTTGGTACTGCCGGCTGGCGAGCAGTGGGGCGTCATTGGTAAAATTTTTTACCATATCTCTGTTTATCGTTTCTCTTTATAATGTTCTTGTGCTTTCTTCTATCAAGACTAATCAGAACTCATGTGCTCATGCAGATGTCGGACCAGTTCAGCCAGTAGTACGCCTGAGAGTGCCAGCTGCCGCTCCAGTAGGAGAGGCTGTGGGAAGGGCTATCCTTCGTGACCTCGATGTGGCCGAGACTCTTTCAGCATTACAGGATCAGGTCGAGGGCCTCACTCTTGGTATTCCAGATGTGAGGACTGATGAGCTGCCTCTGAGGTTGCAGCGACATACTACTGGCGTGCCGAGTCAATGGACTAGGCTTTTACGCATGATTGCACAGGCGGTGACTTGTTATCACTAGCATCATTAGACTAGGGTGCCCCCTAGCGTTTTGAGTTTTGGGTCATTTGACCAATTTTGTCTTGGTTACAGAACATTATGTGTAAACCATAAACAGTTATATATATATTTTTGATTTTCGGAGTTTTATTTTGGTTAAGTTACATGATCCTGATGCAAATATTGATGAAATTCTTCTTTTTATAAATGTTGCAAATGTCTATCTAACACATAATTTTCCAATGAGTCTATTAATGTGTTTACATTTCTGGAAATATGCTGATATTGAATAAAATCAAATTGCCTTTCCAAAATCTTGACCCTTAGGAACATGCGATAGATAGCTGGATTTCGGACGGAGTAGATACCAGTGAGTTGTAGTATGACGAGCTATGAGTCTAGCCTGATGACAAGTTGGCGTACGCCATGTGTGATGGCATCAGAGAGAAGTTCTATCAACGCGCTATATTCAACGATGTTATTTGTTGACCGACCAATACATACCCCTCTGAAACTTACTAACTCGTCGTTTGGATCAAAAATGGCCCAGGCCGCAGAAGATAGGTTCCGCATACTACGACTTGCTCCATCGGCATATCCAACAAAAGTTTCCAATAGGTTCGACATCTGCGACAAATGTAAAAAGTGGATTACTTGACCAAAACAATTACCCTTAGCGAAAACAAAAATGTAACAAAAGCATATGGGTTACTACACTGAATCGTGCGTAGTAACGTTTAAGGTACAACCCATTATGGGGTTGCGCCAGTGGAATCTCGTCATAATCCATTAACTCGTAGGCTCCTTTTGCTAATACACGTTTAAGAATATAGGGGCCCATCCATAAAGACTTGAATTTACCTGTTCCCAATTTATCGGATTCTTGGTCATAAAGTAAGACCAAGTCACCTTCTGAGAAGACACGGGGTTTGACATTCTTGTCGAACTGTGCCTTGACTCGTTTCTTATGGGCTTCGTTAGCCAAAGTGGCATCACGACGGGTTTCATCCAATTGGATTAGTTCCAAGAAACGAGCCTCCTCTTCTAAAGTTCCATGGAGAAGGTCGACTGCGAGTTTGAGGGACGAGATTTCACACTAAATTGGTAAGATTGCTTCTAGGCCATACACCAGTTGGAAGGGTGTAAACCCGGTTGCATTCCTTACCGATGTTCGGTATGCCCATAAGTCTGAGCACAGGATCAGGTGCCAACTCCTTTTGTGGACCCCAATCATCCTTTGCAGCATTTGCTTCAGGACCTTGTTGATTGCTTCAACTTGTCCGTTGGCCTGCGGATAATATGGAGTAGAGCTATCGTGGGACAACCCCAATTTGGCAGCCAATTCAACCATCATGTGATTGCGAAAATTCGATCCATGATCTGTGACTATGGCCTGTGGAACGCCGAATCTGGCGACTACATGAGTGAAAAAGAAAAGGGCAGCTGTTTTGCCGGTGCTGTTTAATGTAGGCATCTCCTCGACCCATTTGGTAAAATAGTCCACCGCGACTATGATATACCCATGCCCCCCAGTCGAGGTGGGGTTACATGTCATGAAATATATGCCCCATTTGGTGAATGGCCCAACAACAACTATTGGCTGCAGAGGTGTGGGTGGTCTTCTGGTTTTGCTATCGAAAATTTGACATGCATGGCAACTTCTGACTGCGGTTATGCAATCTTTCAACATTGTTGGCCAGAAGTATCCCGCTCGTAAAAAATTTTGTGCCATAGCGTAACCAGATTGATGCCCCACACACGTGCCTAAATGGCGATCCTTCAGGACTTTTTCGGCCTCGTCATGGGTGAGGCACCTCCTCAGAACAGTATCGACACCACGACGGTAAAGCGTATCACCGATGATCATGTAGTCTTTTGGTTGGTATTGAATACGTTTTTGTTCAGAGCGGGAGGTATTAGGCCTATGTTTTTGGGTTTGGAGATAGATGATTATATCTCTGTACCACGTATTGCTTGAAGATATCAGAAACAAAGATTCATCCACGATTGTTTCTTTGGATGTTTCATCGTTGGACGACGATGAGAGATCGCATAGTAATTCCGCGAAAACCAGGGATTTCTTTGACTTGAAATTTACAAATTCTGGATCAAACTCTTGAAGAATTGCTATCCATTTTGAATATTTTCCCCCCAACAACTGTCACGACAATATGTAAGTCATGGGGTTGCAATCTGACAGAATGGTAGTTTTTCGAAAGAGGACATAGTGTCGAAATCTCTGTATCGCTTGAACAGCTGTGAGAGCCAACTTTTCAACATAGGAATACTTGCTTTTTGTATCATTTAAGTTTCTACTCAAATAATATATGGGATGTTCAATTCCATTGTCTTCTTGAACTAAAACCATTGCTATGGTTGTATCTACTGCAGCCAGATACAGGTTAAAGTCTTTTTGATAATCAACAGCGTACATTAATGATGCTTTCATTAGGGATTCCTTTAAAGAATCAAAGGAAGCTTGCGCAACCTGATCCTAGTCAAAGGGTACTTCTTTTATCAATAGACGTGTATAACCTTTAGCAAGTTCCGCGTAATTTGGAATGAACCTCCTCAGAAAGTTTGCTTTTTCTTGGAGTTTCTGAATCTGAAGCAAATTTGAAGGTGGAGGCAAATTAATGATTGCCTGAACCTTACACGGGTGGAGACGAGTCCCGTCCTGTGAGACTAAAAAGCCAAGAAAATGACCAGAACTGACATAGAACACACATTTGTGTGGATTGAGTCATATTTTGTAGTGTCGGCAACATAGAAATATCGCTCTTAAATGCTGTGGATGATCGGTCCTTTTTCGCGAATGAGCCGGAAGATCGTTGAGATATGGTTGAACGATGTTTTTGATGTCATGGAAGGCATAATTCATTGCCCTTTGAAATGTTGCCCCTGCGTTCTTTAAACTAAAGGGTAACTTGCGATACGCAAATGTGCCCCACAGACAAATAAATACAGTCTTTGACTAGTCCTGTGGGCAGATATTTATTTGATTATACTAGGAGAATCCATCCATGAATGAAAAGATTTCACATCTGGCGCATTCATCAATTATCTGGTCAATAAAGGGTGTACGATAGTTGTCTTTTGGACAAGCTTGATTTACATCCCTATAATCGACACACACTCTAATCATTCCTTGTTTTTTCATTACAGGAACAATGTTCAATACCCAATCGGTTAGAGGAACCGGGTAAATGAAACCAGCATGGAGAAGCTTTTCAACTTCTGCCTTGATGGCAGCGGCTTTCTTGGGGTGCACCTGCCGTAGCTGTTGTCGTACTGGTTTGACATCTGGATACATCTTGATTTTGTGTTCAACTATACTCGAGTCAATGCCTGGCATTTCATCATATGACCAGGCAAAGAGATCTCTGAATTCGTGAAAAAGAGCGTTATATATTTCCAGTTCTGAAGGAGAACAACATTTGCCAACATAAATATTTTCTAAAACATCTGTTTTGGTCGAGATATTTATGGCGATAGTCTCTTCAATATTGGACAAGTTTCGCTCGGAATCCACCATGTTTACAGTATTTGATAAGAAATCAAAGACTGAAGGATGATGAAGGTCATCAGGAGTATCTTCTTGACAATCCGGAAGATGGGAACGATGGTGGTAGTCTTCCCATGGCACCCTGTCAGTTATCATTGACTGAACAATTCCTTCGTCGGTGTAATGCACTTGCGACCAAGGATCTAAAGGGGTGCCATATTCCTTAGAACTGTCTATCCAAATGCTTGATGAGTGTTGATTTGGGTTTGCCTCCCATGCCAAAAACATTGATTGCTACAATATTTCTATTTGGCTTGGAGGCAATACCTACAGATGATCCATGCTAATATCGTTTTTTGAGATCTTTTGAATAGAAGATATCATATTGCAGGTTCCTATTGTTGCCACTTCTGCCAGATTGATTGGAGGTGGGAGGGCGAAAGTCCCCATTAATATAGGGTCTTTTAGTAGGCCTACTCCGATATTTTGAAGCGAATGGGGGCTTCCATGGATCATCGGAATGCTTCCCGTAACTTGGGAACTATTGGGGAGAAATGTTTGTTGGTCGATGATTGTAATTCCTCCTTGAAAAGGAAATGAAATCTTCCTAAAGTAGGTCGACATAACCGCAGCCATAGCATATATCCATGGTCTTCCCAGTAGGATGTTGTAATCGAGGTTTCCGTCGATTACTTTGACATCTATTTCTACTGTTTTCCCCCCTAGTTCAACTTGCAAGTTACTTAGAATACCATATGGGGTATATGTTCATCCATCAAATGCTTTTAATGTCGTCAAAGATCGTGACAAGGTTGGAGATCCTAAAGTTTTCCAGCAACTCATCGACATAATACATGTAGATGCCCCCTCATCAATAATTGTTCGATGAACAGTTTTGTTGAGGGCTTTCACCTGAATGAGGAAAGCTAGTTGAGCTGGTAACTGAGGATCATATCCTTTATGATTAAAGGACACAAGATTAGAATCCTTTGGGTCTATCCCACCTATAGCTGATAATAAAGCCTGCTTTTGGGATGGGCAATTTTGCAGTACCTCAAGTGTCAACATAGTAGATGGCGATTGGGCCAGATCTTCCACTATGTTATAATGCTGTGCTGCTCTGGTATGAGGATTAAATGTCGACTTGTGTACTACTCCCTTTGGTGGTTTTATTATTAGCTCTGGAATGATGGGCGGTGTAACTTTTGTTGAAGTTGTTGTCGAAATACTAGGTTGATCTTTATCCTTGTTGTTTGACAGCTGTGGATTCCCGTAATCCTTATTCCTTGTCAATATCAAAGCATCATTTTTCTGTTTCAAATCCGACAACATCAACACTTGGGACGGGGAAGCATTTTCATTAGCAACCAGATTTGTCCCTAGATTTGGAAACGGATCAGTCAATAATACCGAGGTTTTTGAATTCTTGAAGAATTTTCTAAGCTCAGCTTTATATGGAAAATCTCTTATCTAATGATCCTCATCACATATTAAGCATGGAATTTTTTGTTTCCTATCTCCAGGAGGGTTTGCAGAAGAATTTTAAGGTGATGATTCCTCCTGTTTCTTCTTCTTCCCTTTGTTTTTCTTCTTGCCTCCTGGTTGCTTGGTTTCTTTTCCTTTATCAGTCGAGATGGCATTTACTTCCGAGGCGAGAAGTTCTTCTTTTGCATTTTGACTGGAAATCTTACGGGCCTTTTTAGATGTAGCCTTTGTCGATTTCGTGTCTGTTGTACCAATCACGCCATCGCTAGCATGAGAGTCATTGTTCGATTTAGGAGGATGAGGGACAGAAAATTCCGGTCTGGGAGTGTCAGGGATTTTATCGTAGAGCATGCCAGACTGAGTATAAATCAAGTCTAAATATTGCGCACGAGCAATAACTTGCTCTTCAGTGACGACTCCTCCTTTTGCCACATCTTCTGTAATGGAAGGTAATAATGACTTTATAAACCATTCAGCTAAAAGTTGATCAGGAACATACGTTTTTACCATTCTACGACGACGTCGCCACTCATGAATATGATCGGATATGTGAGTGGCTGTTGTTTACTTGAAATTGGTAAGAAATTCCATTCCTATTTCGTACCTTATCGGTAACTGAAAATAGGTTAAAAAGGTTGTGGCTAGGGTACTGAAGTTGTTAAACGAAGCTCTGGGTAACTCGATATACCATTTTGCTGCCGGACCAGTTAACGTCCTCTGAAAAAGGTGAAGCCTAATTGAATCATCGTTTAGGGTGTTTGATGAACACCACAGATGAAAGGTCATCACATGATTCGACGGATCTTCACACGGATTTCCATTAAACTTAGGAATATCTGACGAAAGTTTATGTGGAATCGCGGGCCACCAAGGGGTGTAAGCAATTGGATCATTCGTTAGCCGATTTAGATCCGGTAACTCTAAAGTCGCCATGAAGGGTAACTATTGATTCAGGTTTGGCGAAGCATACCCAGGATAAGATGGAATCGCTTGAGCGGTTGGTCTTTGCATACCAACATAATGCATTTGATGCTGGTAACTTTGGTAAGGTTGATGGGCATAACCATTGTAGAATGGTTGATTTTGACCGTTTTGAATATACGACTGCCCACTATTTGCAAAGATTTGTTGCTCAGATCCTTGGTATACTTGTTGGAATTGCGGTTGTTTGTATTGCACCAGCCATGGTTGTGAAGCCATGTGCTGTTATCCAATACTGACCGTTTGACCAAGATGAGGGGTAATTGTACCCGTTTGGGCCTGTGTCATTCCACTAGTTGGCGATTGTGGTTGAGTCACAGGGACAAGAGGCTGTTGCATTACAACCTGAGAAACCTAAGGTTGGCATACAACAGGCAACGGTTGTACTTGCGACACCGTCACAATAGTCAGCGTAGTTGGTATATTTGACATAGGTAAACATTGTTGCATCGAATATACAACTCTTGGTTGTTGAGGCAGTATTGGCACCCAACCGCTAGATGTAATTCCAGGATAACCTGAATTTTGTTGTGAACTCTCGTATGGTTGTCCTCCCGAAGGAGACAATGAAGGGTATATTGCCCCCCATACGATGGTAATCTGGTACTTAAAGGAATGGTGTGCCCTTGAGGACTTGACTGCCCAAATTGACACCGTGAAGGATCAATTTGCTGAGACTCAACATAAGAGTTCCCGGATATTATTCCGGATGAACAAACGGGAACAGACCATATTGTTGAAATAGCCCCTGAGTGGGCCCCATCTAGCGATTGAGAGCTAGTTGGGATAGATGGTATGGCGACGAACATTGTCGAAGTGACAACAGGAAGTTCTGCTGTCGTTGTATCGGATGACACAGTGCTAGATGTTGATGGTTGTTCAGACATTTCTAGTCTATCCAAAAGATTTCCTAGCGATTCTACAGGAGCTTCCGATAATGGTAGACTAATTTCTGTTGAAGAAGGATATAGGGTGATCCCGGCTCCAAATTGCGATGGAGTACTAGATGGAGGATCTTCCACAATCTCTTCCATAGCAATCAGACCAGGTGGAAGAGGTAGACCGTCAAGTCCGTAAAATATTTCCGGTGCCGAAGAAGGTATAGAATCTGCAGCGACAGATGTTTGGGGAATAACGCCTTCCGAAACAGCTGTAGATGGAGCTGGTTCAGTAATACAAGTGTTTACCTTCACACTAGGATTAGTTCTACTGTCCTTTGGTGGCTGCTGAACTTCTTCTGTAAAGGCAGGGATATCATAAATGTTTGGAGTAACCGGAGTCTCCGAAGGTGTCGGAACACTTGTTCTAACTTTACCAGGGGATTTGGAACCAGTTAAATGAGTTCACTTTGTCCGTAATAGTTTCGATTCTGGAGACAAGGATGGTTGACTCGTAAGCCTCCGCGAACGACGAGGTTTCAATTGACTTTCTTCCATGATTGCGGATTACTCGATCAACTAAAAATAAAGGGGAAATATGTTTCGGAATTAAATGAATTTTAGACGCTTTGACACAACTTGTTTTTTCAATTTTTAAGAGTCGAGAAAAAACAAAAGATGACTCTAGTTGCCTTCAATTTTTAATGAGCCTGAAGTGACAAGTGCTCATATGGACCTTTTCCTTTAAGGATTCTGAAAAGGAACGAAAGAAACTACTCTGGAAATCTAGATAGAGGAATTACCAAACCAATCGCAAAACTGCAGAATACTTTTTACGGTATGGCAGTCAATCTTCCCGAATGCTGTGTTCAGTGCATTGTGATCGATAGGGCAGCAGACACGGCTTCCTATGGATAAAGGATAAAGCCTATTGTGGTCTCCCAATATATACTCGACGGTACGTGGGAGCACAAGTCCATACTGGCACTTGTCGTCTCAAAGTGGAGGAATCACCCAACCAACAGTGAAAACAACAGTTACCAGGCTTTACGACGCCGGAATACGTCTCTAGCCTAGACTTCTAGATGTTGTGCATTAGGTTCCAAAGCGTTTTTAGATTCATTAAATTTATTTTACAGTTGATCTTGCTTAAGAAATTTTCCTTTCAGGTTCACCGCGTGATGTAGATGTACAATCCCTAAAATGAAATGTAAGATGATAAACAATCGTTTAATCTTCTTTTTGCAATGAAAATCCTAGCTACTAAGGAAAGAGAGACGATATTCTTTCAACATAGAGCAGAGAGAACACACTATATGCACTATCCTAAATCAAACCAACAAACAGTCTAAATCGAAATGCACATGCATGTATTTGTTTTCAGCCTTCTTAATGTGTGAATGATAAAAACAAAGCTAAGCGCAAATCTGAATTATTTTTCAAAGTGACAATTACTAACAAGCTTCTTTTCAAAACAAAAATGAAGACAATGACGACACTTTGTTATTTGGAATTGAAAACTTGCTTTCGACATTTGAAAAACTACCAATTCAAATCAAATACAAGAGTAACAGTGTAATCGACTATGAAGAACAATTGGATTCTCTTCTATGACTGGAAACGATACTTGCGACACTTTCAAATCAAGAAACAACAGTTCAATTACGCTACTTCTTTGTAAAATATAATTGAAAATGGCTCAAAATACATAAAAAATTTTACAGTTCTTTGCAAAATGGAGGTGGAATAATGGCAAGGAAGGGGGTTTCAACAGAGGTGTACTGACTACAGGCAGCAAAACTCCTAAATAGAGCTGAAAAGAGTGAACACAGAAACCAAAATCTAAGAGCAGAAGAGGTCTTGTCTGATCAGCGCACCTGTAAAACATGGAAAGTGAAATGCAACGCACCTACTACACTTAGGAAGTGCGATGCATTCAGTTTCCAAAGAAGAGACAGTGTGATGGACCAGGGACGAGACTTTAACTGGGTTCCGGGTCACAGTTTGCAGCTCAGTTCAGGGATTTAGGCCGCGCAAGTGGTAATCAGTAAATCAATCACAGGGGTAGATCTAAGGAGGTTACTAGAGCCACCACAAGGGCAATTAGAGAGCTTGTAAATCAATTGTTCAGTTCATAAACAAAACCCGGAGATAGACTGAAGCATCATTGATCTACTTTGCACTTGCATAGCAAATGCAGTTCGAAAGCTAGCTGGCTTGACTTCAGGCTCCGTCTCTGAGCTTATAAAGTAAACAAATGTAGATAAACAAACAATCTATTCGCTCCCTAGTGGAGTCACCATTTTGTTATTGGGAAATCTAGTGTCTATGCAGAGCTGTTAGTCCCACTAAGGTTGGTAGCTACCTTAGAAACAAACAAACTAAAACCACTTTCGTTTTCCTTTATGAGAAGTAGATAAGAGGGGAATAAAGGAGACCAACCTCTGTCTTGCGCTTGGTTCCTTGCTTGATTCCTCTCCCTTCTGATAGATCTTTGCCACTCGCTTCCTCGTCTACCCAACTTCAAAGAGCGCCTGTAGAATCAAAGCAACATAACACTATCCAAGAACAGATATCTACTATCATAAACAATATAGGACCAGATATATATTGACCACACAAATGCATAAATCATCAATCATACAAGAATGTGGAGGAAAACTTTGAATAGCTTTATTAATCATCAAGAATAGCAAAGAGGATTACAACCAATTGTTCTAACCCAGCGTCATCCTATCAGCAAGAAAGCCCTTCTTCACCTCATGAAAAGCTTAGATCACCCAACACTATGATGTTACACCAAGAAACCAGCAGCACTTCCTTACAAGATACAAAATTCCAGCCTCTGGATCTCTGGGATGAGGGATCCATATATAGATGTTTGCAAGGGGGGTGAGTCAGCTTCTGAGATTTGATTAGTGTCCTCTCTCTGATAGTTCTTGATTCCACTTGGAGATTGATGATCTCTTACTCATCCCTGGGTGAATGCAGAGAGGCAAGTGTCACAGGAGAAGTTTTTGGAAGATTTCATGATCCTCCACCTTGCGGATTGACCCTGCCATTTGTCCACTCTCGCCCATCGCACCCCATAGAAGGGATTTTCAACATGCATCACACCTCTTGTGTGTATTTAGGTGGGATGCAACGCACTTTGACCATGGAGCAGGTGAAATGGTCCAGTTTTGACCAGCTGAGTAGTTTTTCATGGAGAACTTCTGGGAGATGCTGTAGTCAGTTGACCTTGTTCTTTTAGGGGTTGGAACAACACTTTTAGGGACTTAGGAGCCCTTGTTTTATGGACATTTATGATTGGGGTTGCAGTGCCCAAAAATTTCTATAACAGAGACAATGAGGACTTGACATAACCATGAATGAAGGTTGAAGTTCCTCAACTTCGGGACAAAAATCTGAATAGTGAGATATTGAACGATGAATAAAAAAGGATTTAAAACAATTGTCATTGGATGTGTTGATGGAAAAATGATAAGTTGAATGATAGTCATAGGAGACAAAATAATGATTAGATGGGTTGACTAAAGAATCAGAATCCTAATTTGTAATTAACCAAGATAAATCAATTTTGACAGCTTTGCGAGTGCTCTAAAAAATCGAACCAATTTCCTCAAATTTCAAATGTGACAAACCATTCTCTTGTAACGGATGAAAAATTATAAAAGCATTGTAATCATAAAAATAATTTAAAAGGGATGGCAACAGAGCAAATACATGAGACCAATTAGGACATGGTGAATGGAAAAGAACATGATTCATGTGATAACTCGTGCATTCATTATCACTCAAGAGGATTTCATGTGCAATGAAGGGAAAGATTTGCAATATAACATTCGCAAGAAGAACCGAGAGCTGATTATTAAGGAAGGAATCGATAAGCATGATTCCTTCAGCCAAAGATAGTACCTAGAATGATCAACTTCACAATTCCATGATTGTGTGAGAGATACACATTCCAAACTCGAGTTTGATGTGAGAGATTTGCATGAAGATGAATTAGCTAAAACAAATTCTTGAATCTAGTCAAAAGTAAAATCTTGAAAATTTGAAAGATCATACACAAAATTCCAAATTTTTTTAATTTTCATCGAGTGAAACCATGAAAAGATAAGGATTATGCAGAAAAACTAGATCTGACTTATTTTGGGGGGCTTACTAGAGTCATGAGATCCTAACATAACCACCAATGGATGTTGAAGTGCCTCGAGTCCCTGCCAGGTCCCAGAACATTCTCGGATTGGAAAATCACATTTTGAAGATTGAACCAGATCATGCATGGTTTTAGGATAAATGCTAACACTGTTTTCAATAATACCACTTCTCATTAGATGGTAGCCATCTATGTCACTGGTTTTACCAGATTCTTAAAGTTCAAAAACCTGATTACTCAAGTCAAAAGATTCTTTTGATCACAAATTTGAAGATGAATAAATCATGGAAATTCCATGAGTGAGTTGATTTGAAGAGTTGCCTTCACGTAAGAGAAGAGATGATGAGGTATGGAAAGAGTACTCAATGATTCAATTGTTGTCATTTGCATCATGGATAATCTCACTTATGTCCATTGAGAAGATAACTCATTGGGTGAATAACTTAAAGAGCATGGGGTATCTTCATCGCAAGTACATGCATCATAGACAGTAGAGCACAAGGGATAGTGAGATGAAAATGAAGTTTTGATAAGCACATATTCTTTGACCGAATCAGATTATGAATCTGAAGTAAAATATTCATGAGAAACCAAAAGATAAGTTGATACACCTAGGAATTCATGATTGCATACATCAATAAAGTCATTATCATTGGAATGATTATTTCCTGTGGTTATGAATTAATCGAAAGAATTGATTACATTTGATTCACTAATGAGATTAGCAACTTGAAAATCATCCAAGAATGGAGGCGCATCATCTTCACATAGAGGATTTTGGAAAATAGAAGAGGGATTGAAAGCATCTTCACCTTTCTACTCCTCTACCTGTGTAATTTGACTCCGTTGTATCTGATCGCAATTTGAACCACCAATGAACAAATCAAGAGAGTTTGTAAAACTAGATGGTGGAATAGATTGATCATGCAGATCATGGCACAAAGAGTCATGGTATGTAGATGATAGAGGATCACATAAATCCAAATCAGATTCAAGACTAGAATTATGGACAGTAACATCATCTTGCAGAATGGAGGATTTAGTCTTCATCGTAGGCTTCATGAGCCAATCTAGAATTTCCTCCACTCATTAAAAGTGGAAGAAGAATGAGAATATGGATTAGGAATTTGATTTGCAGATTTCCCAACTTCACAATCAACACAAGGAGGCACCCACATCACGACTGGAAAAGGAGGAGGACAAGAAAAAAAAAGAATAATAGGTTCCTCCTCTGAAATTAGAGGTTTCTCGTGATTTACAAGAGTTGGGGAAGCAGAAACATCAGGTGGTTTGGATTCACCGTGCAAAGAAATATGAACCAAACACTTGAGATTTTGTTTAAAGAAACCTAAATTTCTATTTTCTTTAGGAAATTCATAGAAAAGGTGAAGGAAATGATTAGAGAAATCCTCAATTGATTCATTAGGCTTCATTCTTAGTTGATTAATTCTTTTAAGAACATCCTCGTAATTATACCTATCAAATAGTTTATGAAGCTCCTTCATAAGCTAGTTGAATGAATGGATCGAAGCAATGGATAATGTATGATACCATTTATTAATACGAACTTCAAATGTGAGGGTGAAAAATCTAGCCGTAACATCCTTAAAATGCATTCCATTAGAAAGGAAAAAAGAGACAAATTGAAATATATGTTTATGAAGAGTCAATTCGCCTTCCCCATCAAACTTAAATTGGGATAGGTTATCGAAAACTTCCATAGGCATGGTAATCTTAAGCTCTGATCTAGGTCCGGGTGTGAAGAAGGACCCTTCCAAGACCTTTTACTTTCGTGATGTGTTGAAATTGCATTTTAAAAGAACATTAACAAATACAACTACAGACTGTAAAGAAGAGGAACATAACAATCATTAGCACATGAAAACATAAGTCATTGATAATGGAGTTCGTCTAGGAGGGACTACATCTCTGGGCGCCAGTGTTACGATGGTGTAGGCCGCTGCATTATGTGTTGTCAATAAAGATGATGTACACAGAGATGATGTCTCGATCATACAAGGAAGAATTCCCTCATGCAGGAGTGGCTCTAAGAGATGTTCCACAGCTAGAACTCTCAATCAAAAGACTCCTATCAGTATGACACAAAACAAGCATGGTGCACATCCCGCCAACATGGCACAAAAGGGATGTCAAAGAAAAACACATGCATGACGACAACAAGAGTATCCCAGCAACATACCACAAGGGATATCAAAGCATAACATGATAATTTATGACAGAAAGTACATCACATAAAAAGATTTCGCATCAAATCAAGCAAGGAATCATGACAACATTTAATAAAGAAGATCCTACATCAACATCAATTAAGGATTTGTACAACATAATGCAGAAGGAAGAAGTACATGAACACATCATATACCTCACAACCAAGGGCCATATGACGAAGTGGATGTCACACTGCTAAAGCTGCTTGGACCATTGCTCTCAATGCATTGATCTCATGAAGATGGTTGCTCGCACAAGAATGTGGACATCTGCACTGGCACTTGGAAAAGTGACAAGAAGAAGAAATGAGAGAATAAGAAATCTGAAGCCACCATCAGCTTTGTGGTGTTGAGTAGTGCTGAATCGACTGTCCAAAATCCGAATTTTGAGAAGTTGAGAATTCTGGGCTCAAGGAATCTTCTAGATTCCCCCGGGATTCCTCAAAGATTCTATTCCATGGATGGACTAGAAATCTACAACTCAGATGAAAAATCTGGTCTCGCCATTTCGATCCCTACAGAAAACCATGAAAAACAAGTATAAAATTGACTATATTTTGAAATGTCAAAATTTTACCTCCTTGAGATAATTTCATGGCTCATGGTTCTGCTCCCTGTTTTTGCTGAAGTCATGGTTCCACATGCATTCTGGAAATGAATAAATGAACAAAAACATTGTGTTCATGGCGATGAGAGGTGTAAAAACCATATAAAACTTGTCAAATTCTGACAAAGTGAAAATTTTGCCCTCTTGCAAAATTCATGGTTCCTGCATTAAAATATTAATTAATTCGCCTTGAAATTCGTGCCTACATTCTACCTCGTAATCCATGCCTGCAGTCTCTCTCGTCCTCCAACTCTGTACAAAGGTGGAAAGCCCAAGTTTAAATAAAACTCATCGTTGGATTCTTCAATGAATAGGCCGTTGGCCTAATGGTAAATAATAGGAGTCGTTGAGGAGAGGTCAGGGGATCAAATCCCACCCCTCCCGAAATAATACACAACAGTTCCTTTTTTCAAACCAAAATGATATATTAATGGGGTCTTAAACCCCGCATTAATCCTTATCATTGTATATATATTAATACATATGTTGCACACATACATCGCAATCGACAGTCGGCACAAGGATCAATGCTTACATCAGCGCAAAATGTGAGGTTTCGTCGATATCCATATTGGCGATCGCATCTATCAGCAGTCGGTACGACGGAGGTATCGGCATTGTAATCAGGGTTATGCCAATATATATATCGACGATGTTACAATCGGCGATCGACGTGACGGAGGTATCGGCACACATATATATAAAGGGGTCGGGGCGATATGTGACATACATATGGTTTCGGGGTGTGGGCCGGGTCCACCGCCGATGGCCCGCGCCCACCCCTTAATACAATATATTATGGTTGGACCGTTAATATATATATATATATATATATATATATATATATATATATATATATATATATATATATATATATATATATATCTATATATATATATATATATATATATATATATATATAGATATATAGATATAGTGGGCAATAGTTATGGAGGGTTCGGCGGAGGTTGTGGCCACCGATCCCAATATATATATATATATATATATATATATATATATATATATCTATATATGGTTTGCGATAGCAATTTTAAAGGGTTCGGTGGGGTTTGTTTCCGCCGATCCCAAAACTATGTGTTTTCTTATTTTTATATAGTTATTAATAACTATATAAAACGAATCTTGTTTCATGGTTATTTAATAACCATATAAAAATGATTTTTGTCCCTTATGCCTATTTTAGGAGACAAATGAAAGAATGCCAAGTGTCAATGGCTGATGGGCTACCATGTGGGTCCCACCTGCTTACTAGGATGCCATGTGGCACGCTATGGGCCCCACTTTTCCCCTATCATGTCAAACTTTGAAGAGCTCTATCTTTCGCATACGAGCTCAATTTGATGAGCCGTTCACACCACCACGATCAAGACGACGAGGTCTTCGATCTGGTCCTGGTTTGAGAAGAATCCAAAAACTTTGATTTTTGAGCCATCTTTGTCCCGTGTCTCTCTGGAGCCTCCTGGATCAACCATCCCCATTGAGGATCTTTTGGTCCTCCAAAAAGCATGGAAAATAATCTGCATCTTTCTCTGTACCCTGTCTACATCACAAATGTCCTGAAAAGGTCTCGCTTCCATCTCCTTCACCTTTCTTCTTCGGAGACTTAAGCGACGAGCTGACATCTACTACTTCTGCCACCTGTAGTAAATTGCTTTGCAAATGACATGCTTTGAATTACATGACCAAACTAAAGACCCAAATGTCCCATACTTGCCACAAGTTTATAACACATACTCGGTGGTCAAGGTTACAACAAGATGGATATAATACCCCAGCTATGACAACAAGGCCAACTCATCATGGTTGCTTCAAAAAGTGATGGAAAAATAGCATCACTGCAACACATGATTTACATTCATAAGGCCAAACACTATTTTTTTGACAAGTGACAGAAACATAACATCACTTTCAGAGTTTTAACATGCAACTCAAAATATGACTCAAAACATGACCAGGCATCATTGTTGCTAACCAAGTGATGGAAATACATCATCACTTTTACAATTTAAAATGCAACAAATGATTTTACAAAGAATGACCATGAAATGACATCATGTCAAAAAAACCATTTCTCACTGATCAATGTGAATGGGTCACCTCCTTGAGGTGGCTTTTCTTGTCGAACAACTGCTCTTCCTGATTCACGCACCGACGCTTTGTCTTTAAGGCTCTGCTCTGGATGGAGCCTCCAGTAAGTGGCTCTTTGATGGCCATTTCCGTCGCAATGACTACAGTAGGCTTTCTTCCTCTATACCTGCTTAACCTATTTCTTTTCATTCCGTTGAGAGGGTCTTTCACGCCTCATGAGTGTTGCCATTCTTTTCCAACACTTGGAAAAGGTATGGTTAGGTAAACCACAAAAGGTGCATGTTTTCTGATGCCTTAGTCTTCGTTCATTATTAACAACATGATCAAAATCAAAATGAACATTCGAAGATCGAAAGTGATTATACCTTCCTTTGTTATCTTTGATGTTAGTATGGCGATGAGAGCTTGCCTCAGCTCTCTCCCTACAATGGAAACTGCCATGGGATGATGGGGATGTTTTCCCATCATTTTCTTTCCTCGATGATGTCTCGGACAACTCTGACACCTTTGAGCACTCTCCTTTAGTGTATCTCGACCCTGCAAATCAAGGTTCATGCACAACTTCCAAAGGTTGAGTTATGCCTTGGTTGTTAGCACCAAGCTCTTCCTCCTCGTGCCTTGTCTTTGTAAGGAGCCTCATATTTGTCTCTATAATTTGGATCTCCAAATCTCCAATAGACATCATACTATCAAAAGATGAAATCAAAAGGAAATCAACATCTTTTACCTTCTCTTTTGATTTGGAGAGAACTGATGAGGGTTGCTCATCATTTGTTGTTGGTGGATCGCATTCCCCAACTTCTTTCCTGACATACCCAAGTCCTACCTGACGGGGTAATTCCTCTACTTTGATGGATTGACAATGCCTTGGCCATGAACGCCCAAGCCTTTTCCTTCATACCCCATTCTCTTCAACAGTTTGGAGCCAATTCCTGTGTTGTGATTTTCAAACATAGCGAAATCATCATTAGGAAACATACATGAAGATGGAGAACTACTTTTTACCTCACATGGGTCTCATTGCAGCTTTTCGAAGGCCTCGTCCTTTGCTTGCAACTATACTAGCAAAGTCCGCTTCTCGTCTTTCTCTTCATGTAAGCACATCCTCAATTAATCATTCTCTGTTTGAAGATTATGTCTGTCTTGCTTCAGTTCTTTCATGGCCTCTTCTGTGGCTTTCAACTGAAGCTGTAATCGCTCCTTTTCCTTTGTTTCTTTCTGTAGAGTTTCATACATAATTTCCACTTTCTTAGAAATGTTAAGCATGGTATCGTACATTGCTCTTTCATCCTGTGTCATTGTTCACACTGCAATTCACATCAACGTAAAGACCTACTCTGATACCACTTGATCTAGGTCTGGGTGTGAAGAAGGACCCTTCCAAGACCTTTTACTTTCATGATGTGTTAAAATTTCATTTTAAAAGAACGTTAAAAAATACAATTCTAGACTGTAAAGAAGAGGAACATAACAATCATCAGCACATGAAAACATAAGCCATTGATAATAGAGTTCGTCCAGGAGGGACTACGTCTCCGAGCCCCGGTGTCAAGATGGTGTAGACTGTTGCATTATGTGTTGTCAATAAAGATGATGTACAGAAAGATGATGTCTCGATCATATAAGGAATAAATCCCTCACGCAGGAGTGGCTCTAAGAGATGTTCCATAGATATAACTCTTAATCAAAAGACTCCTATCAGTATGACACAAAACAAGCATGGTGTGCATCTCGCCAACATGGCACAAAAGGGATGTCAAAGCAAAACACATGCATGATGACAACAAGAGTATCCCAGCAACATACCACAAGGGATATCAAAATTTATGACAGAAAGTACATCACATAAAAAGATTCTGCATCAAATCAAGCAAGGAATCATGACAACATGTAATAAAGAAGATCTTCCATCAACATCAATCAAGGATCTGTACAACATAATGCAGAAGGAAGAAGTACATGAACAAATCATATACCTCACAACCAAGGGCCATCTGAAGAAGTGGATGTCACACTACTGAAGCTGCTCAGACCATTGCTCTCAAGGCATCGATCTCATGAAGATGGCTGCTCGCACAAGAATGTGGACATCTGCACTGGCACTTGGAAACATGATGAGAACAAGACATGAGAGAATAAGAAATTTGAAGCCACCATTAGCTTTTTGGCATCGAGTAGTGCTGAATCGACTGTCCAAAATCCGAATTCTGAGAAATTGAGAATTCTAGGCTCAAGGAATCTTCTAGATTCCCCCGGGATTCCTCAAAGATTTTATTCGATGGATGGACTGGAAATCTGCAACTCAGATGAAAAATTTGGCCTCTCCATTGCGATCCCTATGGAAAACCATGAAAAACAAGTATAAGCTTGACTATATTCTGAAATTTCAAAATTTTACCTCGTTGGGAAACTTTCATTGCTCATGGGTCCGCTCCCTGTTTTTGTTGAAATCGTGGTTCCACGTGCATTCTGGAAATGACTGGAAAATGCAGATCTCTGATGAAGAAACGAATAACACCATTGTGTTCGTGGCCATGAGAGGTGTAAAAACCATATAAAACTTGTCAATTTTTGACAAAGTGAAATTTTTTCCCTCTTGCAAAATTCATGGTTCCTGCGTTAAAATATTAATTAATCTACCTTGAAATTCGTGCCTGCATTCTACCTCAAAATCCATGCCTGTATTCCCTCTCCTCCTCCAACTCTGTGCAGAGGTGAAAAGCCTAAGTTTAAATAAAGCTCATCAACAGATTCTTCAACGAATAGGTTGTTGGCCTAATGGTAAATAATAAGAGTCATTGAGGAGAGGTGGGGGGATCAAATCCCGCCCCTCCCGAAATAATACACAACAGTTACTTTTTTTGAACCAAAATGATATATTAATGGGGTTCGGTCTGCATTGAGTGGCCTGCCCCTTAAACCCCACATTAATCCTTATCGGCATATATATATTAATACATATGTCGCGTGCATACATCGCAATCGGCAGTCGGCACAAGGATCGGCGCTTACATCAGCGCAAAATGTGAGGTCCCGCCGATATCCATATCGGTGATCGCACCTATCGACGGTTGGCATGACAGAGGTATTGGCACCCTAATCGGGGTTACGTCGATATATATATCAGCGATGTTACAATCGGCGATCGGCGCGGCGGAGGTATCGGCACATATGTATACACACACACACACACACACACACACACACACACACACACACACATATCTAAAGGGGCCGGGGCGATATGCGACATACATATGGTTTTGGGGTGTGGGCCAGGTCCACTGCCGATGGCCCGTGCCTGCCCCTTAATATAATATATTATGGTTGGACAGTTTATATCTATATATATATATATATATATATATATATATATATATATATATATATATAGTGGGCGATAGTTGTGGAGGGTTCGGCAGAGGTTGTGGCCACTGATCCCAATATATATATCTAGATATATATATATATATATATATATATATATATATATATATATATATATATATATATATGGTTTGCGATATCAATTTTAAAGGGTTCGGTGGGGTTTGTTTCCGCCGATCCCGAAACCATGTGTTTTCTTATTTTTATATAGTTATTAATAACTATATAAAACGAATCTTGTTTCATGGTTATTTAATAACCATATAAAAATGATTTTTTTCCCTTATGCATGTTTTAAGAGACAAATGAAAGAATTACAAGTGTCAATGGCTGATGGGCTACCATGTGGGTCCCACCTGCTTACTAGGATGCCATGTGGCATGCTGTGGGCCCCACTTTCCCCTATCATGTCAAACTTTGAAGAGCTCTATCTTTTGCATACGAGCTTGGTTTGATGAGCCGTTCGCACCACCACAATCAGGACGACGAGGTCTTCGATCTGGTCTTGGTTCGAGCACAATCCAAACACTTTGATTTTTGAGCCATCTTTGTCCTGTGTGTCTCTCTGGAGCCTCCTGGATCAAGCTCTTTAGAAAAAAATCATGGGATTATGATTTGGGGAAGATCCATTTTGAATAGGAGATTCAAAGTAGACTCAACAGGCACAACCTGTCATCTAGCCCTCCTTTTAGCGACATTGTTGAGGGTGCTGGAAATCCATTAACCAAGGCATCTCCCCGATGTGAAGTTGAAATTAGACTTCACATCGTTTGGAGTAGGAGCTCCATCCTAAATATCAGAGTGGTTGCCATGTATTCTTATAGATTTTCCTTGGATCTAACTATCAGCAAGAGAGTGGGACGTGTGGTTCCTTCGAAAAACAAGCGGGGTGTTCCTGGTGAGTGTTCAATCGTATGTGTGTCAAAGTTCTTTCACTGCAAATGGGAGGAAAATTGAGCCTCTAAGAGAGAGGTAGTAGTACCACCCTAGTAGAGACACACATGAACAAGAAGGGTTCTTACAACATCAAGCAGAATAGTCCATAGAGATGTGATGATCATTGAAACCAATATAACAAGGAAGATTTTGTCTACTAATATAATAGTGCACAAGGATGCAATAACAATTGTAGCAATTACAACACATTCTCAATATGATAAGTACCAAAATAACCAAAATAGTTCAACTACTTTAGCATAGATGAAAGAAAACATGAATTACAAACATTCATAGAATAGCCTTACAAATATCCATAATCCATGTATGAAGAACGTGTTGGCCCATAGGGCTTCTAATATTAAGTAAAAGTCCCAAGACACATATATACAATGAACACCACTAGCTCCAATAGTGGAGCATTGGAGCCACTCCTAGCTCCTCAAAAGAACTATCTTATCTCTTTGATGCCTTGCGGGAGTAGCCAAGGTTAAAAGTCCTTTGCTCATACAATGTGGGTGTATATATAAACAAGGGGCGATGCTTCACCCTCCTTGTGACTCTTTGACTACCCTAATGATTGTTTGACTTTCTAACACTTTTTGACTTACATGACTCTTCATATTCCATGTGTGTCCTTTGGACTTCCACTTTACAATACATTTCAAATAGGTAGTTACATAATCCACAATATTGATGTGGCATATGATGGCTTGTGACCAGAAATGACATGACACTGATGACATGGACTGCATGATGATGTGATAGTTCCAAGCTATCCTTCTTGTTGCTTCCTTCTTTGTGTCTTCTTGAACATATGGTACATGTCATTCTTCTTCCTCCTCCTTATGACTTGAAAATCAAGAGTCTTCCATGTGATCTTGATCTTGATCTTTTGTTAGAGTTCAATGTTTCTTCATCTTCTCGCCTACTGATCATCTTATATCCTCAACTCCATATGTGTCTTCTAGCATATTATCCTTCTCCATATCCTTCTTCATCATATTTCCATAACATGATAGAGTTCCTGTATCTGCAATTCACTCATGATAAGACAACATCAGTCTGATAAACCCCTAGTCTAAGGTGGTGCACATTAATCCACTAATTGAGCCAGAACCGAGTGATAGGTTGGGAAAGAGGCTCAGTAACTGTGCAATTGCACAAAGTAGGTAGTGACGGGTGAAGATTGAGCCTATTGTCCTCTAAGATGACTCTAGGTGAGTTAGTCATGCCAGAGCATCTAAAATGTTTTGTTTGTTTTTAAAGTTTTTGGATGACCAATGTTATGAATTAATTTGAAAACAGGTGCTTAAGCCTTAACAGTTACTAAGTTGGATGAAAGGGCTGCAATTTTTCTAGCTATAGTTAATTGATTTAAAATGGGTGAATAACATAGTCTTGATGAAATATAACTTGCTAAATATTTAGACAGAATATTTGATTGTTTATAAGAAAAGAATACAGGCAAACAATGTTTCCTGTAGAATAAAATATATTTAAACGAATGCAGATGGGTGACAATTAATTGATGTAGAGGAGTTTATAATAACAGATAGTCTTATAAACTAGTCCCTAATTATTTTTTATAACTTCAAAGGGGATTTAAGACTGACTGATACTTAGTATGATCTTACCCAGATCTCTACATAAAGACTTAAATACATGAAGAAAGACATAATGAAATAAGCAGATAAGAAAAACTTAATAGGAGACAAACTATAAAAGAAAAATTCAGAAACCTTTCATAAACTTGAAGCAAATCTCCAACACAGTTACAATTATGTTCTCAAAGCTCATCCAAGGGTTCAACCCTTAATAACTCGAAGGAGGAGTTATTTATACAATAATTTCTTCTAGATATTTTCAAAACAAAAGTACAAAAATAGTAGAAAACTATAGGAATTTCAAAACTGCTAAGTGTTGGCACTATCCTTTAGGAATATGTTGATGATCTGGTCCCCAAAAAGTGTTGCCCAACTATCTTTCAGTTGTTGATGAAAGTTAGTAGATAAATTCACACAAGTGATCCCATCCGTCTTCACTTGGTATAATAAGATTTACCAATTTCTTGTAAACTTCATCAACCTCGGTGTACTTTTCAAAAGTGGGCTTATTTACAAAAATGTGTTTAATCTCATGCTTAATAGTCAAGTCAAAATCTAAAGCCTCTAACATTTGTTTTCTTGTAATATGACCTTTTTTACCTGCAAAACTTGCTTTATTAGTTGCTATTGTATAAAGATTTTGGCAGTATTCCTCCAAGCTGATCAACATGTCATTTGGGGCCACTAATCCTGGCAGTCCTCTCTGATTAAGTAAATTAAACATAAAATGTAACCTTTGAACAAAAATCTTCAAGTTTGGCACTTAGTCTCTAACTGAGTCATAAGGTTCTTTTTCTACAAAACCTTCTTGATCTCAAAAATGGTTTATGTTCTGTCCAGAATCTCAATCTGCTCCAACTCGGCCCTAGTTTTTGAATTAAGAACTCTGATCATGTATGCAGCTTCACTTGGTTTGTCTTTAAGAAGTTTCTTAACTTAATTAATAGCTATCTGACATCTGTTTATAAGTTCCTCTTGCTAAAAAATGATTTGAATGGAGGGCCATACTTCAGTTATGGCCTCACTAATATCTACCCAAATTCTTTCCTTCGCTTGGGCCAAGGTTTGAGCCATTAATGACTCACTTTGCAACTCTTCTATCCTTCTCGTCAACCTATGAATCTTATGCATTTCTTCAACATACAGAGTGTCATTTTTTATCTTCTGAACTTCCATATTCTTAAATTTATTATGAAGCCTTTCATTTTATTGTTTCGGGTGAGTCAGCTCCTGTAAAAGTTTGTTCAAATCTCCTGTTGTTGATGTAGATTCTGCTGTGGTTTATGTCGATTCCCTTGTTGTTATGGACATTGTAATAGGAATAGATGTGCTGGCTTGAGGGGGCCTGACCCAATTTCAGCATTAATTAGCCAAACAAATCCCTACACTACTGGCCCTTTTGGCATCAGCCCGTGGAGCGTGGACCGATGTCTCACCTGAAGCAGTATGGGCATCTGTTACAGAGTATTTTGTCACCGACCCCACATCCCCTAATCTCGGGTAGAGTCAGTCCCTGAATGGCATCCGATCTGTGTCATACATCAAAATATGTGTCCACATCTTCCACATCATTCAAGAAGATCAACCATGTTCATTAATCTTGAAGTTGACCCCTTTTTACCTATGTTTCAAGATCGTCGCAAGACATCAGTGTTCTATCTACGACGATGGACCAAAGTGAACCAGAACCTCGAGACATAGTCACAAGAGTACATCTATTATCTGCGACAGTCAGATTTTAGGGATCGTCATAATTCATTAGTATCCTGCTTGCGACGATAGTTCTGAATACAATGTTGCCTTGCGATGTTGTCTCTGAGTCTTAGTGTTTGACTCGCGATGACCCAGATATGGAAAATTAGTTCAAACATAATGCTTTTGGGTGGTTCTGGAATTGGTTGTTGGGTCAAGGAAGTTTGCCTTTCCTCATTTGAGATGGTGGTTCCGCCTTTTGAGTAACCTCCCATGAAGATAAGCTCCCTCTCCCTCATTAATGGAGGCTCCTCCTCTTATAAAAGCATCCTGAATTGCTATGATCAGCTAGTTTTTTGGTAGTGAGCAAATTAACTAGCTCTTGGTGTTGGATTGATAGTTTGTAGTGTGAATTGCTGATAGTATAGCAATTGGTTGTGGATTGCCTTATCCTTATACTAGTTTTTTTGGGTGAGAGAGAGAGTTATCAGCCTTTTTGAGAGACCTTTTGAGAGTGAATTCTTGTAGAGACATACTGACTAGACCCTTCAAGGAAGCTTGCGATGTCAAGGCATGGTTGTAAGCTTTGCTTTTGCTTACAACCAATGGTTGTTTCCTATATCTTGTATGAAATATATTTGATAGCTTATGGTTCCTTGACTCTGTGAGTAAATAGTTCATTGTTGTGCTCTATTATGTGTTTTGTTGTTCTCTTATGTTGTTTCAGGTGAATCACTCATCAAGGAGAAGGGAATGATAGCTGGAGTAACGTAATGAAGACTGCATCGAACACCGGCATAAGGTAGGCTCTTTCAACAATGATTATTTAAGGAATTAGCTGTTGTATTTGTTTTGCTGTGACTAGACCCACTCTAGGGCTAGAGGGGTTGCCACTATCCGCAGAGGGAACTTTACCTACATCACAAGTTGGTGACTCCACTGGGGACTCCTTTGTGTGTTGTCTCTTGTTTTGCTCTTAATTTGTTTTTGATTGAATTACATAGTGTCTCTTGGTTTTGGGACTGAACCATTAGTGTTCTGGATCACTTGAGTAGTTCTGGTATTCCACCTCATTGTCTGAGTGACAAACCTGGTCTCTTTTAGTTATTTTTGCCTTGTTTTCCTTATCTGTTGAGCTCGTCGTTGTTTAGTTCCTAACAGCTGCGACGAATCTCCCCTATCCACTTTGACCAAGCTGTACGTCGTGGATATCCTGTTGTACAGCTGTGATGATTCCTGAAATCGGATCGTCGCTGAAGATAGGTGTAGTCTTGCGACGACATGGCTTAGTTGCTAAAGTCGTGCTTGCAATGATTTGGCTTTCGTCTCAAGTTGCTAGTTTAACCCCTGTGACGATTCCTGTAGGGTTGCTTTTCACAGCCCTACCTCCTGAATAGGCCAGTGTGGCTTGTCCTCTGTTGTCTCTTACATCTTATCAAGCTTGTTTTGATTGTGTTTGCTAAGGTATATCCTTCTTGGTTCCATTTGTCTGAGTTTTGGGTTTTTGGGCTGTGTGACCTAAGTCTTTTGAAGTTTCATCAAGAAGTCACTTGTTTTGGGTTGCTTGTCCTTCCAAGATTCTGAACTACATCCACAACCATATTATTGGCTTGTTTGAATTTGTTCCCTTACTGCTTGTCTATCCTTTCTGATTGGTTTGTAGTGATTGGTCATCGAATTAGTTTGATGTGTTGATTTGATTTCCGTTCGCTATTCAAACATAGATTACATTTGTTTTGATCAGTCAGGCTTGCATTTTCTTGTTTGTTATTAAGTCCAAAAAATCAAAAACATTGCACTCATTTAGCATACAAAAGTGGAAGCATGTTTGCATTAGTGGATTTTTCATGATTGAGAAATTAAAAGGCAAAGTTCAAATCTTTCATTTTCCATCACAAGTAGTTGCGAGATAAGCGAGATTGATGCATTGTGTTTCCTAGTGATTGGGTTGCTTGCATGCACTGCTATTCTTGCATTTGCTTGTTATTGTTTTCGTTCACTTGGAAATGAACTCCTTACCCTCATTTAGGTAGTTGTTCATCGAAAGGAATGGTTTTTTACTCATTGTAGTTGCATCCTAGGAATTGTTGAAATACATTCGGTAGGGCCTTGAAATCGAGACCTAATTCAAGATTAACCGTTAAAATCTGTTGAATGAACTTAAAAATGCATTGGAACCTAACGCACACATATCTAGAGGTCTAGGTTATCATCCTGTTATCCATAGGAAGCTGAGTCTATTGCCTTATGAATCGTAATGACTGAACATAGCATTCGGGAAGATTGACTGTCGTACGGAAAGTCCTTGGTCATTTCTCTTTCATTTGATCACCAAGGTGTATATGCAGTTTTGCGATTTGTCTGGTAAACCTCTTGTCTAGTACTCTAGAGTAGTCACTTTCGTTCCTTTTCAACTCTTTAAAAGTAAAAGGATCATCTGAGCACTTGTCCTTTCAAGCTCATTAAACCTCGAAAGAGATAGAGTCACCTTTCGTCCTTTTCTCGACTCTTAAAATATGAAAAGACACAGTTTTGTTTCAATGTCGTAAAATTAACTGCCCATGAAATATTCCTGGTTACAGTTAGAGTTCCTTTCAAGGTCGATCCCAATGCAACATTCCCATAGTCTACCAGTCAAGGTCTCCCCCCAGATGGGAATCTTGGTCCTTTTCCTTCTTTTGGAAATGTTGGTGCTCCATATATGGCAACGTTGTCCTTGCCTAGGTTAACCATCAGTTTACCCATTTGGTTGTTTTCAACCTCGGTGGTCCCAAGCATCATGACTCCTGTTCTACCGTCTCCTTCATTTGAATCATGACAAGATGATTCTAGGGTTGAGCCTTCACCTTCTTCCCCTGTTTCTTCACCCTCCTCTCCTACTTTGCCTGGTGAAAGTTCCAAATCCAGTAACCAGGAGGCTAAGAAGAAGAAGAGGAAGACGAAGAAGAAGTTAGATAAGCAAGAGGCCACCCACGCAGATATTGCTCCGAGTACGTCTCCGGTTGGAAAACCTTCTGATCCTCCATGAAAGGTTAAATTTCCTTGTAAATTGTGCAAGGGTGACCATTTTCTTCGTGATTGTCCTGGTATTCCTAGGATCTTAGAAGTATGGTCTCACGATCTGGCTCATCCCTCATTACCCTCTGAAGCTCATGTCGATGTTACACCCTCAACCAGCAGTGGTAAGAAGAAAGGGAAGATTAGATTCCCCTGTAGGTTATGTGAAGGCGACCATCTCCTTCACCTTTGTCCGCTCATAGATAAAGCTTCTGCCATTTTGGAAAATCTTACAGCCCCTTCGCCCCAACTTCCAGTTGGTTATCAGAGGCTTTCTTCTAACCCTCTCTCGGTTGACAAAGAGATTGAATTGGATTCATCTCTTGTCCATCCTGCTCTTCCTGAGCCTGACTGTGTTATGTCTATTCCCAACCAACCATTGGTCGAAAAGAGTGTCGGCTTGGTTTCCCCACCAGTTGTTCACTCTGTTCCAGAAGAGCATAATGATCATACTACTCATGTTCTTCTCGTCTTGTCAGATTCTCCTGAGTCAAAGAATGACCCTCCTATCCCGGCTAATCAAGAGAGTCCTTCTTCGATTCCTGTAGAGCATGGGGGCAATCATACGATACCCCCACCAAGTAGTTTTGTTGTTTCCTTCGATTGGAGTCACTTGACTACTTTCCACCTTCCATCTTATGTGCCTTTTTAGATTACAGTACACGCCTATAATAAGGCAGTACCTGGCACTCTCTTGGATGAAGGTGCATCGGTTAGCCTCATTCCTTCCACTACTTGGCAAGCTTTGGGCTCCCTATAGCTTGTGCTTGTCACCTATAATCTGTTGGCTTTCGACGAAGGAACTAGTCAACCTCTGGGGATCCTTCCAAAGTTTCTAGTTACTTTGGGAGACAAAACCATCTATATAGACATGATGGTTTTCCAAGGTGCATTGGATTTTAGTATTCTCCTTGGCCGCGACTATATTTATGTCACGGGGGCACTTGTTTCTTCACTTTTCCATGTGGTTTGTTTTCCACATGACGGAAGAATTGTGACTATAGATCAATTGACATTCTTTAGTCACCAGGTACCTCCTGTACAACCATCATCCCCTATCGGCTCTTGTTTTCCGGTAGTACCTTCCCCACCATAGGTAAATTATGTCGCTACCCATTCTGTCTATGCCTCTGCTGATGATCATGCAGATGGTCTCGTACATCATGTACTAGGGGCATTGGAACTCGATCTGTCATTGGTGCCCCATGACATATATTCCTCCCAGAGCATGGTTCTTCCATCTAGCGAAGACCTTGTGGGAGTCATGTTCTCGTATGGCCTATGAATAGTAATATCCTAGGATAGTTCGTGATCTTATGTTGACCTCATTAATAAATGAAACAAGAGTCTTGAGGAGAGTTCCTTTCTTGTGTCGAACTCGTTAAAAAATGAAACAAGGGTTATGAGGATAGTTCTCTTACTGTGTCAACCTCATTAAAAAATGAAACAACTCCATATTCCAAATCGATTCTTTGATTAAGATCTTGTAAAATCCGAGTCGAGTCTTTCCAAGATCTCGAAAGTAAACCTTCATTCCATCCACCTCATTGAATGCAATGAAGCTTGGGGGCATGTACCTCAATTTGAGTCATTATGCCGGGGGCATGCAAACTTATAACAAGCATAGTTTTTTTAAACATGAAACCGAATCCAAGCAGAGTTCTCCATGGTTCAAGCTTGTGAGATGAACCCATACCTAATTTACATCTCGTGATTGCCATTTTTATCCGCTAAATTTTGCTAGATGAGCCTTGGTTGTTTCATTCCATCGCTACCATCTCTTTGGCCGATCGTATGCTTTCACTTGGTTATTTGTCCTTTCTTGAGAGACCGCAGTGATGAGTGGTTTTATTAGCCAGCCTCTTGACCATTACATGTTTTGAGTAGTTCCACCATTTCTGGAACCAATTGCCACCCTTTATACTACTCATTCCTCTAGGATAAGTCTCCTTTAAGCTCTTTTCTGACTCGTAAAAAATGAAAAGATTGCCAAGTATTTTTCCCTTTTTGACTTGTAAAAGAAATAAAATGGGGGGTCTGCTTTCAAGCTCTTTTCTAACCCTTTTAAAGATGAAAAGATCACTGAGCTATTGTCGCTTTGAACTCGTTAAAGGATGTGAAGCATCATCTACCTAGTATACGTTTACCCCTTTTTCGGGCTGGGATAGATTATTTACGAAAAAGGTATACGTTGATATTTTATGGTCAATAGGTTCCCTTGGATATTATTTTCTACCTTTTCGGGTTCGAGGGACAAATTTACAAAAAGGGACATCTGGAGTTTTCTTTTTCGTGTTTTTTTCAAACTCTCTAAACATGAAAAAGACTCCGAGTTTTACCTATGTCGGACTCGTTAAACCCTGACAACATTGGACTCGTCGCCATGATGAGACCCGAGCTTCTCCTCCCTAGGGCTCGTTAAAATTTCACTAGGTTGGATTTTTCCGAAGGACAAACTTATATTGCAAGCATATGCTATCCCCTTCAAGCTTGTGTTTCAAAAATAATTGGGGTACTTGCCAGCAATGGTGGGGGAAAATTTTGGAAATATTCTGTTGATTACCTACAGCAGCTTGTCGCTCTTGAACATCGACACCTTTGTTGCTTCTCACTGGGTTTGGGACATCCTCACTTCGTCATTGGCCTTCCGGGGTTTGGGTTCTTCATTTATCCTCATTCCATTCGATCCTTGTTGTCTCTGCATGACCTTCGATCCCTTGGTACCGAAATGCTGCCACATTCCAGAGTTGTGTCACCGATATGTTCAGGAGTTTAATCCTTCTGCAATTTACACCCTTACATCCTCCTATAACTCTCTGTTTTATCCATCTACATCTTGTTCCTTTGTCTCGTGCCATTGACGTGGGAAACATTATGGCCCTCCTGCGATGGATCGCTTCCTGTCGACATCGACTCATTATCCAGGAAGTTGATCTAGAGACTCCTTTTGAGTGCTTTGGAGCTTGCATGCCTCAATGGGAATTTCTTCACATTCGATGATAGACCTTCATTATTGGTCTTCGATCGGGTGATTCCACAAGTGTTTGACTCCATATCATTCTTCAAACTTGGTGGATTGTACTAGCAGCACCTTGAGAACCATTGACATTACTGGTGGTCTCTCTCGTGCGTGTTAACGGTTCACATCATTGGCTGGCAATCAAGTGATTTTCTAGTATGCTCGACTTTGGCACATTTATTTGCATATTAGAAATTGTACAATGGACAGGTCGGGATTCAAGACCTCGGACTAAGATTACATAAGTTTGGGTTGTGTGGATTGGTTCATGATTGCATACATGACTCTTTTGATTGGATGGCTGTGACCATACCTGAGTCTTTCTGGATGGCTGCGACCATACCTGTATTTTCATATGGTCTTATTGACTAGATGGATGCGTCCATACCACAGACCAATTCTATCTGTCTTTTGGATGGCTGCACCCATACCTAGACTACATGTATTTCTTTCACTGTTAGAGATATCTATTGTACTTGCATCTGTAGGTTCTCCGTGATGGTGTTCCGGTTTAGTTATGGTTTCGTAAAGCCTTTCACCCCTCCCACTCTCTTGGCCTTCATGCTTTAGGGGGCATTTATTGGACAATATTTTATCACTGATCCCACATCCATTGATCCCAAGTAGAGTCAGTCCCTGAATGGCTTCTGTTCTATGTCATACATCAAAATATGTGTCCACATATTCCACATCATTCAAGAAGATCAACCATGCTCATTAATCCTGAATTTGACCCATTTTTACCCATGTTTCAAGATCGTCGCAAGACATCAGTGTTCTGTTTGCGACGATGGACCAAAGTGAACCAGAACTTCACAACGCCGTCACAAGAGTACATCTGTTCTCTACAACAGTC
The DNA here is from genome assembly GCA_031772625.1 of Pinus tabuliformis. Taxonomy (NCBI): domain Eukaryota; kingdom Viridiplantae; phylum Streptophyta; class Pinopsida; order Pinales; family Pinaceae; genus Pinus; species Pinus tabuliformis. The sequence continues at coordinate 86,374,713 of CM062818.1, forward strand.
AGATTTTAGGGATCATCGCAAGTCATCGGTATCCTGCTTGCAACGATAGCTCTAAATACACTATTTCCTCGCGATGTCATCTTTAAGTCTTAGTGTTTGACTCGCGATGACCCAGATATGGTGAATTAGTTCAAACAGAATGCTTTTGGGTGGTTCTGGAACTGGTTGTTGGGTCAAGGAAGTTCGCCTTTCCTCATTTGAGATGGTGGTTCCGCCTTTTGAGTAACATCCCATGAAGATAAGCTCCCTCTCCCTCATTAATGGAGGCTCCTCCTCTTATAAAAGCATCCTCCATTGCTATGATCAACTAGTTTTTTGGTAGTGAGCAAATTAGCTAGTTCTTGGTGTTGGATTAATAGTTTGCAGTGTGAATTGCTGATAGTATAGCAATTGGTTGTGGATTGCCTTAGCCTTATACTAGTGTTTTTGGGTGAGAGAGAGTTATCAGCCTTTTTGAGAGACCTTTTGAGAGTGAATGCTTGTAGAGACATACTGACTGGACCCTTCAAGGAAGCTTGCGACGTCAAGGCATGGTTGTAAGCTTTGCTTTTGCTCATATTAATACAATCAATGGTTGTTTCCTATATCTTGTATGAAATATATTTGATAGCTTATGGTTCCTTGACTCTGTAAGTAAATAGTTCATTGTTGTGCTCTATTATGTGTTTCGTTGTTCTCTTATGTTGTTTCAGGTGAATCACTCATCAAGGAGAAGGGAATGATAGCTGGAGCAACGTAACGAAGAGTGCATCGAACAATAGCATAAGGTAGGCTCTTTCAACAATGACTATTTAAGTAATTAGCTATTGTATTTGTTTTGCTGTGACTAGACCCACTCTAGGGCTAGAGGGGTTGCCTCTGTTTGTAGATGGAACTTTACCTACATCACAGGGGGGATGTTGGAACCAAGTTTCCACACCTTGAGATGGTTGTGATTTCATTTTATTTCCTTCTATCCTTGCCTTCACACTGGTCACTTTGCTCTAGGGCTTGCAAGACTAGCCTTCTATTGCACCCTTCAATACCTCTGTGAAAGGGTACAATCGACCTTCACGTAGCCCTGACCTGCTACTCAGGTACTTTCACATTGCTAGAGAAACGTTACGTACAAATTCCCCAATTAATCTAAGTGATTTGCTTATCTTATCAGAACAATTATAGTTAACACCGCGTAACCAGATACTCGTAATTGTATTCAATTATTCAATGTAATTGCATTCATTCGCGCATCATATAAACATAGTAAAGGAAATTCATACATAATCTATCAATATGCAATAACAGAACAAAGACACAAAAATTGCAGAATATCTCTCTTTATTAATATCTTCCAAGTGTTTACAGACTCTGTCCACCCTGCGCACATAGTTGCAGGGGTCGCGCACTCAGCTGCAGACTTCTACCCTAGGCCTCTGCGCACTAAGTTGTAGAGCCTCTACCTACCATACGACCCAAGACTTAGACTTCTTCTTTAGATCTATCACTCTATTACATAATCTCCCATTGTCTCTCCCTTTAAACTACTTAGAGCTTAGCTCATTTTATACAATCCCATGGTCTGCAGACCATGGGTAGGTCTCTTACAGCCGAATTTACTTTACAAAACTAAGGGAAAAATACCCCTTTTGACACATAACACCTTCATGCTCTACGACCACAAAATGCAGAGTCTTTGCAATTTTATTAAAAAAAATTGACATAAACATGGGATTTTAGCCCCAAAACTTCCCTTGGGGGATCCCCCTCCCAATAGGCCCCTAACACAAACATCATGACTCTCCCTTGAGTCACTCAGTAGGTGCGGATATCTTTGCACGAAGCCCGTCCAGCTCAACCTGGATGATCGCAACTTTGACCGTGCATTGAGCTGCTCCCTGCTTCGCATCTTCAACTGTCTTCTCGGTTACTGCTCTTGCGCTGTCATCCTGAATCTTTTGTTGCATCTTTTGCAAAGTCACAAGCTTGCCTTCAATGTTTCTTATGACTGCGTAAGCTTCCTCCAATTATGGCTTTAGTCGCACCTTCAACACTGCTTCGTTGTGCAGCACTGTGTCCACCTGTTCCTTCAGCTGCTTGGCTTCCTGCAGCTTGGCTAACCTCTATGTCAGTGCGACTGTTCGCACTGTACCATTAACTTCATCATAGTGTTGTTGGCATTGCGTGCTTCGATCTCTAGCCTCTAGATGTTTGAGTCCTCCTGCATGTTGTTTAGGACCTCAAATTATTTCTCAAACAACTGTGTGTAGTCTGCTACTGCACTCTCCACTGTCACAACTACTTTTGTTATAGTTGCCATCCATTGTTCCTTTACCACTGGCAGTGTTGAAGGCTGGGCCCTCAATTGGAGCTCCGTAATCTGTAGGTTCAGCTCCAACTGAATGTGCACCATCTTTGTCCGAGTGTCACGCACCCTTGTGGCCAATTTATGGATGCAGACCTCAACTAGCTCCTCCTCTGGAATGGCCAACTTTGGGACCATTCTGCATGCCTCCTCCATGACTTGCATGATCTTCTTGCTCTTTTTGGTCACCTTGGCCTTAGTGGCAATGGCAACATTTCTCTATAGGGTCATATGTTTGTTGTTTATCCTCTGTTCATGGATCAATTGGAGGGAATTGTGCTCACTAGCCCTTAGCTCTACAATTACTCCATCCTGCAGTGCTTCACATGGAAGCATTGCCAGGTTCAGTCCAAATCCCTTCAAGGCACTGACAGTGGTCCTATCAGTGCCATTTTCCATGGTCAGTGCTCCATCTGGCAGCATTATCGCACTAGAAGCATTCGTGCGTAGTATTTCGATAGCCTTTGACATGCTGATAGCCAAGCCGGTAGACATCGTACCATCTTGCGATGCACTGGTCTGCAACTCTTGCAACCCAGTCTGGATAGCCCCTAGTATGATCTAACACTGCTTTTCAAATTACTGTAGGGCCTCTGCGGTGACATCTCTGACTGTGTCACTGATGTCATATAAGTCTCCCTCCATCAATGTGATAGGTTCCAACGAGGTCTTGGTCGCTTTGGATTTCTTTCTGGACCCTCCCTTCTCCAGCTCTCTCAGGCACTTAATGCAGGCGGAAATCTCTTGAGGGTCTGCTCCGTGATTCTTTATGTCCTCCTCTTCGGTCTTAGGTGAAGGTGACCACACACCTTTTTCAGAGCCCTACTATATGCCACTTGTATGTTTTCCTGCCTCCTTTCCTGTCTATTCCACTTGGGCCTTCTCAGCAGCCTCCTTTTTCCTCTTTTCGATCAGTTGCGCCATCTTCAACTTGGCCTCCTACTTCTTCTGCGCAGTGGAATTTCTTCCACCCACCACTAAGTTTGTGGTAGTGCGCCACTCCTCCGACCATTTATCAAGCACCGCATTGATGGCGTCATCTGTGGCTAGGTATGGCAAGTCATACCACTTCTGCGCAGGGTCCTTCCGCGCCCTATTAGATACGCTATGGAAATCAACTTTAAACTCGACATAGCTCTGCAGGTTAGCATATACCATGGGCGACAATTGTGGCTTGGGATTGATGCCTATCCTGATATTCATTTCCATTAAGATCCAAAAGATCTTTCTGTCTCGAACTCGCTCCACATCCTTTGTCGCCCACAGTGAAGCGTACTTTGCTACTTTAGGAAGGTTTGGTGCGACTGAAGGGAACTGGCTCTCCTCTAGTAGCTCCCATGCCACCAACACAATCGATAGCAAGAGCCACGTGTAGTGGAAGGTCTCGCTTTGCTCTTGCACATCCCGGGAGTTCACCAAGAATGCTCCGTGAGGGTAGTCCGACCAGTTAAATTGGACTCCTTTCGCGCACTCCTGTGCGAGCACGATGACAGGCGCCAACATCTCATCGACGCGACACTTCCACATCACCTTCCCTGCAAGGATCTGCATTTCTACCTTCATAGAAGGGTCACAGATGATGGAGATAACGTACCCGCGTGGCTTCTTGACCAGCTTGAATTTCTCCTTCATTGATTCTATGAGCGCCTGCTCGCCACCCTTGCCGCCAAAGATCATAGCTAGATTTTTGCTTGTATACGGCAGGCGCGTTATTCGGTGGATTAACATATCTATCATAGGTGGATCCTCGAGCCACAAATACCCATCATGCACCAAGCACAACAGTTGCTTGATGACCAAAACTGTCACCGGGGTGCGGTTATAGTGCGACACCCAGAGCAGGTTCAACAATCCTGCCTTCTCTACACCCTTGAGCCACCTCCACATTTCCAACATGATCATTCCCATATTTGTGTCTATTACGTGGTGCATCATATGCTTGGTTTCTAGGTGCGGGAACTTCTCGTGGTTTGCCAAGTCCCAGTCTTCAATCTTCAGTATCGACACTTGGGCCAAGCGCGGACTGTTAAAAGTAATTTCATCCGGTAGCAAAGGGGTTTTCAGGGGAGTCTTACTCTCATCAATGTCCTTGGGGACCTTGGACTTAGGCTTGCATGGAGGGACATACTCCGGAAACCGTGTAATAGGTCTGCACCTTGGGTTTCAACCTCCTCTACTTCAACCCCCACATCCTCATCATCCATCAGGATGTCTTCGATGTCCTCCTCCTCTGCCTCTAGGTTTATGGCCTTGCCCTTCTCCTGTGCAGTGGGATTTGGTGGGTTTCTCCTTGGTGATATGCGCACCAGTATGGCAAGCTGCTTGCCCTTCTTGTCCTTCACAGTTTCCTTGGTTGGGGTTGGTTTCGGTCTCGATGTTCTCGGTGATTTAGGGACCTCTGCCAATACTTTGGCCACTTCCGGGGCAGCTACTTCTGGAGTAGCTACTTCGACCTCCATATCGATTTCCTACACATTCTCCTCGACTGCCACTTCTTTGGTGTTCATAGCTTCTGCATGTGTCGACATGACACTATTCACTAGTTCCTGTGTCTCCTTTGACAATTGTTCAAATGCCGGACTCGCTACTAGATCTTGAAATAATTCACATTTCATGTGCACCTGAGAGCATAACAACCCAATTCTTAAAATGCTAAGTGTTTTTCGTTGGACAACCACTTGTAATGTATAGGGCATTTCGAATTCAAATCTGACCATTCCCTCCAAAATCGGTTCATTAATGTCAAATTGGCGATAGATTTTGAAGGATCTAAGCCATAAATTTCATCTTAAATGTCGGTCGCCCGCTCCATTTGGCCTCACTTCTTACATCTTTTCATGAACAGTGACTTTAATGGTCTCTTTTCGGCCGACTTGCATGATTTTTCCCTGGGTAGCGCAGCTCCCTCCACACTGCCGCGGACCCGGTGACACGTCCTTGCTTCGCACCATTTTTCAATCGCACAGCTCCCTGTAGAGCTATAAAAAGGGTCTCTTTCGCCTCTAGTTACCTCACATTAATATGTCAATCCGGGATCGTCTGGTTATTTCAAAGGGTGTCTCAGTCTGAAGCTAGCATTTGCCAGAGTAATGCTTGTAGTACAACTATTTACAACTACGAAAGTAAACTAATGCAAGTCTACAACTTAACTACTTCAAAGGACTAAATCACACCAAGTATTGCATCAGCCAAAGGTTCGGTAGCAATAACCCATCCTTTTCATAACTGATGAGAATAGATCAGAGGTCTGGGAGCTAAATAGCAGATGCTAGGCTCGCTACAGCCTAGGATCGTTCTTAATGATTAGAAATGGAACAACAGATAAAAGAAGTGATAATGAAATGGAACAGCACATCAGCCAAGGGCTTGGTAGCAATAACACATCCCTTTCATAGCTGACGGGAGCAGATCAGAGGTCTGGGGACCAAGTAGCAGATGCTGGGGTCCTCTACAGCCTAAGTCCGTCCTCAAGAAACAGCAAATTAGCAATCTGGAAATGGAATAGCAAATTGAAATGGAACAGCAAATAAATGGAACAGCAAATAAATGGAACAACAAATAAATGGAACAGCAAATAAATGGAACAACAAATAAATGGAACAACAGGTAAATGGAACAGCAGTTCAAGAACAGTAATTGAAATAAGTAATAACTGAGTTCTTTAAGCTGCAACTCTATTTAACCATGCCAATCAAAACACCAATCCCTCAATCTTATATGATGGAACAATACTATAGAACCTTAGAAACACACCATATTTAATCTGCTTCTGTTAAAACACATATGACTGTATCTCATAATAAAGAATAGTCACATTCGATACCCATGTAAAACAGATCTTTCCAGATGACTTGTTATAATGAAAAACACAATCGTGAAGAATTCTGTAATAAAGTAACATTGTCCTATAGGGATTAATCAACGCTTAAAGAATTGGTAAAATAACATAGCATCGATATGAAGTTCAAGAACACGAAATGACTTAATCACAACAGAGCATGTAATAGAATATTCTCAAAACACAACAGATTACCAGAGTACGTCTATGAACAAACCACACGGAAACCACGCGTAATAATACAAGAGCAAGTGTCCTCCAGGGCCGGGCCCTTAGCCTCCAGGGGTACACCGCTTAAGATAGATCCAGGCTCAAAGATAAAAGAGTGAACAAGTCTGTATTAAAGCATGCAATAAAATTACAGGAACTCAAGTCTTCAACCGAACATAAAGATCATAGTCCTGATCTTCCTTAAAAGAAATTACACTCCCAAAAGATCCTCTCCTGAAGCCAACAATGCTACCCCTTTTATAGGGAAGATGGCGGAGATATCTAGGTACAGAAAATAGGCAAAATAGCGATCCCTCAGGATCTCAGATCCTGAGGGATTCGCAGAATCATTAATACTGCGTTACTTCTTCCCTTTTCTGTTTCGTGCTGGTATCTCCGCGTCCTTTCTTGGGTTGATTCGTTGTGATCTGGTTCGTTTCTGGTCTTCCGTCAAAGGGACAGCAGTTAGCTCATCCTTGTCTTTACTTTTGGAATGGCCACCTCCCGTATTTCCTCCCTCCTGCACATAGAAATGATGACTATTAGTGCTTTTCATTAATCTCTCGTGTTTCGTTATAAATTCTTATCATTATCTAGATTTCTCATGCAAAAGGCTTTTGAGTTTTGATGAAAAGATACCAAAATGACCATCGAAACATACCTTCCTTGGTACTCCACACTCCCCAACCCAAGAAATGTAGTTTATAGTCCCGTGCCTCCTTTCAGCTACCTGGAGCACTAAGACTACGCTACCTTCATTTAGTCACATGGCCTGACCGACAGTGTATGGCTTCAAGTGACTGCCATTCACCTTTCCTGGGAAGGGTTCTCCATTTAGTTTGACCAGTTGTACTCTCCTCCATCGGTAATTTCCTTAATGACGTAGGGCCCTAACCAGTGCATCCTAAATTTCCATAGAAATTTATCAAACTTACTATCATATAGCAAAACAAGGTCATTTACCTTAAATGTGCGCAGCTTGATGTGGTGATCATGCCATGCCTTTTCGCGCTGCTTTTGGACCTGCTGGTGAAACCCAACTAAAAATATTTCTTCCTCTAGTTCATCCAGCTGTGTGAGCCTCTCCTCCAAGGCTCCACGATCCATCATACCTGTAAGCGTTGCTATGCATAGACTAGGCACGATGTATTCCATAGGCATTACCACTTCAACACCATAGACAAGCCGAAAAGGGGTTTGTCAAGTCAACTTCTTGCATGTTGTTCCATAAGCCCACAATACTACAGGTACGTGTAGGTCCTAATCACTTTGTTGGGCATTAAAAACCTTGGTTAGCGCATTTTCAAGCACTTTGTTGAACGCTTCCACCATCCCATTAGCCTGCGGGTGATAAGGCGTACTCTTCTAGTGGTATACCTAAAATTCCATTAGCACGTTGATCATTTCATTCAAGAAGTGCATACTGCAATCACTCATCAAGATCTTTGGATAGCCAATTCAGGTCAGCACAGGGTCAAAGAGAAACTTTGCAGCAGTCGTGCTTGTGCAATCCTTCATAGGCTATTATTCTGCCCAACGAGTCAAATACTTCATCGCGGTGATAATATACCTTACTTCCATCTTTCTTTGTGGCTGAATAGGTCCCACAAAATCTATCGCCCATTTCTCAAAGGGTTGCAATGTCATTTGTGGATTCAAAGGCATCTCATCCCTCCGCGATGGCCTACCAGTCCTTTGACACACATCACACGCCTTGCAATATGCTTTTGAGTCTCGATGAAGGGTTGGCCACCACAACCCGACGCGTCGAATATTTTGCTCTGTTTCTCTCCCTGCATAATGGCCACCCGTGGCACCCCCATGAGCATCCAAGAGGATTATTCTTCTTTTGAACTCAAGTACATACCGTCACAATATCTCATCAGTCCCCATCTTGTACAGATGCCCAGCAATGACAAAGAAATCTGCCGTGCGCACCACTAATTCCTTCTTTTGTTGGACAGTGTATCCTTTCGGCACAGTTCCTGTTCTTAGGAAGTGTATTATATCCTCGACATGACCATTCGTGACACACACTACAAATAGGTGCGCGTCAGGCAATCCTTCTTCCAAGTTTGTAGGTTCCTCCCCTATTTTGATGCAAGACATATGGTCTGGTCCCACGTTCAATCATCGAGGCTTCACAACCACTTCAAAATCATACTCCTGGAACAATAAGAGTGATCCAGATCTTGGGGGGAGTCCCCCAAGATCTAAAATATTGAAATGGACTTTGGGGGAGAGGCCCCAAGATCTAAAAGATTGAAATGGACTTTGGGGGAGAGGCCCCAAGATCTGAAAAATTTAAATGCGAGAAGAAAAAGAGGAGAATGCCCATTAAACAAAACCACAAAGAAACTTTTTATTAAAACGGATAGTAACTATAAAGGATACATGATGGTGGAAAATCTGTCCTTTACAAAATGCGACTTGTTACTTATAGAATTTTTCAGTTACAATCCACGGGTCAATTCCATGGGTGAATGAATACCATGGGTGGATGTCACAATACCACGGGCCAATTCCATGGGTGAATCAATACCATGGGTGGATGTCACAATACCATGGGTCAATTCCATGGGTGAATGAATACCATGGGTGGGTCACAATACCATGGGAAAATACCATGGGTGGATGTCACTTACAATACCATGGGTGGATGCTACTTACAATACCATGTGTAAATTCCATGGGTGGATGAATACCATGGGTTGATGCCATTTCCATTCAAACCATTCCTCCCTCCTTAAGAAGCAATGGTCCCCATTGCGTGAAGTTCCCTTCTATGAAGCCTTTGTTGAATATGAAGAGTCACTGAAGAGAAGGGTTTTATGTGGTTAACCCATAACCATGATAAACGAAGATCCGAGGATAGAGATAATCTGTAATGCTTATGACCAACTGTGATACTAATAATGTGCAGCCTAGAAAATGGACTTCGATGAAGAGTGGGTTTGTGGATGACACATAACCATGATGAACGAAGATCCGAGGATAGAGATACCATGTAATGCTTGTGACCAACTGTGATACTGATAGTGTGCGGCCTAGAAAATGGAATTTGATGAAGTGTGGGTTTGTGGATGACCCATAACCACAAAAAACGAACATTTGAGGATAGAGATACCCTATAATGCTTGTGACCAACTGTGATACTAACAGTGTGTGGCCTAGAAAATGGACTTCGATGATAAGGATTTTGTGTGGTTGACCCATAACCGTCATGTTGGTTGTTGATGAAGTAGCAGGGACCTACATAGCCTAGGGTGGGAGGGCTCATCTATAAGTAACCCAAGCCAAATGCTGCTATGCTGAAACTAATGAACGTGAAGCAAGTGCCTACTGAAGTGAGGTGCGAGGGTATGTATCCAACGGAAACCCACTCTGAATGCTACTCCAGAATTAAAATGGATAGAAATTGGTCAATATAACTCAGAATGTTTATTATAACCTGTTTTTGGAAGGGTCAATTCCATGGGTGAATGAATACCATGGGTGGATGTCACAATACCATGGGAAAATACAATGGGTGAATAAATACCATGGGTGGATGTCACTTACAATACCATGGGTGGATGCCACTTACAATACCATGGGTAAATGCCATGGGTGGATGAATAACATGGGTGGAAGAATACCCATGGGTTCATGCCATTTTCCATTCGGATCAAAGAGCCACCTGCAGATTCTCCCCCCCAACACAGGCTTATTGACTAGGTACTTCAGCGCAGAGTGATCTGTATACATATTGAAATGGCCTCCCAACAAGTAGTGCCTATACTTTTGGAGCGCATACACCATAGTTAGCCCTTCGCGCTCAGTGGTGGAATAATTCTTCTCTGCTTTAGATAATCTTCTACTTGTGAATGCGATAGGATGGTCCAAGCCTTCTCCACTAGCCTGTGTTAGTACTGCTCCCAGCGCTATACATGACACGTCGACATGCACATGAAACTCTTTCTTCTAGTCTGGGAAGACTAGAATCAGCACAGTGACCATCTTTTCTTTCAATATATCCAAGCTCTTCTTGCAGTCATCATTCCAATAGAATGTGACATCCTTCTTCAGCAGTTTCTCCATATGCGTGGTGATCTAGGCATAACCTTTGATAAACTTTCTGTAATATCCCATAGATATCTGAGGCTAGTGCGCAGCTGCTTCACACTCCTCGGTGATTCCAAGTTTAGTATCACGGTGAACTTCATGGGGTCTACCATTAGTCCATGTCTGCAAACCACATGCCCCAATAGGTTCCCAAAAGGAACACAATACATACACTTCTTGAGATTGAGCACGATCTGATATCTCTGACAGGTATCCAGCATCAAACACAAGCTCGATACATGCTGTTTAACCAGCCCAAATACAGTCCAGTCATCAAAATATACCTCCAATAACTTATGAATAAATTCCTTGAATGCATCAACAACTACGCGCGAGAAGATCACATGAGCATTCTTCAATCCGAATGGCATTACAGTGTACTGAAAACAACCCCACTGGGTCGCAAAGGTTGTCTTGCTCCTTTCGTCTGGCGCGATTTTGATTTGATGGTACCCAGAGAAACCATCAGTGAAGGAATATGCTTCCTCGCCACCTACATTTTCCAACACTTCATCAGTGAATAGAGTCAGGAAAGGATCATGTACATAGGCGTCATTCAACTTCCTGAGATCCACACATATCCTTATTTCATCCTTCTACTTCTTTTCCTATACCACCATTGGACTTACCCAATCAAATTCTTCCATAGGCTCAATGATGCTTGCAGTGAGCATCTTGTCTAGCTCTAAGTAGACCTTTTCCTTATATTTCAGATTGAGACTGTAAGGTCTTTGCTTAACCGGCTTCGCTTCGAGTTTCAATGTAATCTTCATCATACCTAGCTCCTCGATTATCCCTTTTAGGTTCGTAAACTTGGTAGGGAATAAATCCCGGTATTTTTGGAGCAATTTAGCAACCTTATCCACCATTGTGTCATGCTAGTAATCTCCAATCTTCGCGAATTTGGGTTCTTCCTCAGTACCAATGTTGACTTGTTTCGTTTTCAACGGTGCAGTTATATCAGGGTTCTCAATCTGCGGTCCTTGAACTGCGCAGTGACCCTCTGTTTCTGGAATGTTAGTCTTCTGCGGATCCTCGTCCTCTTCTTCAACAGTTACATTATAACATTCTAGCGCGCGACTCACCTGAGTAGCCCATTCAGGCTGAATCGGGTCTAAAGGATCCTGCAATATCCTAAAGATTACTGCTTTCACCTCTTGTAGTGATTCATCAATACTGTCAAACCCGTCCTCAAAACTGAATGTCATCATGAATCCTTCGTGCAGGATATCCCATTCACCTATCCCATGGTGGAGCTCTATTTCTATGTACCAATTCATTGGGACCACATCTAGGGTATGACAGAACAAGTGCACCCACTCAGGTTGGGGCTTTTCTCCATAAGCCTGGGTCCATTTGGCCAAATGCGCACGTGGATTGTCTTGTCCATCATACTTGTTTGTCAGTTGCATGCTATGCTTCCCAAATCATGTTCTCATCATCCTCCTACATTTGTGCCAATCATCAAAGCTTCCTTTATGCGTACCCCACCATCTTGTGGGCGTAGCACGTAGTGCCTAGTCCAACACCTGGAAGCACTGCTTTTCTAGTACCTCCCTTTCAAATGCATCCAAAATGATATCTACCTCATTCAGACCATCATAAGTAGGCATATTTATTACCTTTGATGACACACAACACAACGATCGGGTCATCATGTTGTAATTCAATGTACTTACTTCACGTAACTGATTCTGCAGCATTCTGTTTCTTCATCGGAGTCTAAAGTGCAGGAACTCTTGCAGTCCCATGTAATCCATCCATCCATGGTGGGATTCACCCAATCTTTCTCTTGCACTGTTATCTTATAGATACAGTCCAGGTCACCATCACTCTCATAATTGCGAACTGGTTCAGTATAGCACGATCCTTCAGCAGGATCGAGGGGTAGTATTACACGCAGTGATTTCTTCTCAAAGATCATCTTTCGCATCTTCATATTGATTACCCCATTCATATCAGTAGCCCATTCAATTCCTAGGAGAGCAAGATAGGGATTGCTGTCATCCACTATCTCTATTACTTAAAAATCAGCCAGCGCGCTCGCTCCCTCAATATCCACAGTCACCCCCTGCAGCCGTCCCATGGGGATGATCTTCTGTTGATTCACCATCCTTAGTTGAATCGGAGACCATTGCAGCATAGGTCTCCCCATTCATTCCCAAGTATGCTTTGGTAGGACATTCACGTCTGACCCCAGGTCTAAAATAACCTGATCCATTTCATACTCTCCTATCTGCGTAGGCAATCTCATCTCCTGTCCTCTCCTTGTTTTATGCTTTCCAATCCTTCGTACTACACACGTCTCACCTAGCGTGGTTCCAGTGCATCTATTGATGAGTTCTTGTAACCCTTTCACAGCCTTACTATCGCGTAGTAACTTCGTACAGGTCTCCAGGAAAGTTGTGAGCATAGAGGGGTCCATCTCCTACTCAGGCTTATCCTTGCTTCCTGAGGTGGAGGCCTCAACAAAGCTCTTCTTAGCTTCCATGAAGGTTTCGTGTGCATGCTCCAAATCAAACTCAACCTCCTTTGCTAGAGCTTTGTGCACCCATGTACTGTCTTCTAGTTGTTTCCCCTTGTCATCTCCTGTCGTGATTCCACTTCTGAGAACTATATTTACGTTAAGATCTTTCTCACATGGCTCAAAGCTCATCATCTGTAGGTTCTAAATCAGTGGAGGTGGTAGTGCCCCTTTGTCATGTATTCTAGCTATCAGCGTAGGACAATCTTCCATTTCATGATCAAACAACATGCAATATTTTCATGATAGATGCGTTGGATTAGTGCAATCATGGGCATAGTGTCTTGGTCCTCTGCAATTATAGTAAATCAACTCTCCTTGACCTCTGCTAGGTCCTCCTTCGCCCCAGCCTCATCCGTGCCCCTAAAATCCTATCCACGCCATCCCCGCACTCTGGTCAAGGGGCCACATTTCGGCTCGAACCCTATAGGCAGGAGTTCTGTCCATCATCAATTCATAGCTACTGCAAGTACACTCATCATGTCCTACCAACCTACAAACATTGCAAAACAGCTGTTGTAGTGCCTGTACAAACTTCTGTAGCAGGTGACAGTTATCCATGGCATGTTTTCCAGCTACTTGAGAGATAGCGCACCATAATGCAAGCCTGTGCTAGGTCTTGCTTGATCTTTTGGCCTTAAAGGCATCGATCCTCCTCCTGCAATGTAGTTTGCAAAGACTGCGCAATGGTCTTTGTCATGAGCCTGACTCTTGCATTTCAAGCACCATACCTCCTCACGCACCTCTGGTCGATCCGTCCTATCTTGCTTCATACTTTGCATCTCAAGGCATAGGTTCTTCAGCTATGCATGGATATGCTGAACTCCTAGATTTGGATCTTACATCAGGGTTTCATGTAGCCTCATGGAAATCTCCAAGGCCTCTTCCTGAGTTGTTATCTTCTACTGCGATAGCACACTCCTTAAGTGTGGTAGTAGCGAAGCTACAAACCGCTCGGAATGTTGATCATCTATAACACCTTGAACTTCCCATACAACCCTCACAAAGAACTAGAATTGGTCTGGGTCTTCATTTCCCAAGCTTTTGAACAAAGGCAACTTCACTGTATTTGCCATACTAAACTATGGTGGAGGTGGAGGTGGTACGGGTGAAGTTGGAGGTGATGTAGGTGAATTTGGAGGTGGTGTGGGCAAAGGTGGTATTTGCGGGAATCCTTGTCTTATTAACTGAATTTCACTTTGCAAAGAAACCTTTGCTATTCCTTCTTCATCACCTTATGGAGGTGAAATCAAGGGACTATACTCTGGACCCTTTTTTCCGTTGTTCCTGTAAGTTTTTCTGCTTCATGTAGTCCCGAACATCAAGGTAGTTGCATAACCCATTTTTTGGACAATAGCATTTTAATCTAGGTATTCAAAGATTTTACGTACTTACCTCGCGGTCCTTTGAAAAAGCGTTGCTCCGCCTCACTGCAGCTGATTGAGGTTTCGACCACGAATTCAATCAAAAATCCTCCTATGATGCGATCAAGCCAATGATCAAGAGCTTAGGCGATCTTATCCTCTGACACTTCCAACCTTTGCACTAGCTCTGGGGTCCACACAATGGGATCATCAAGTTTCCACCTTCCTTGGCTATCTGCTAGCTTCGTGATCCATTCGTATATCTCAATAGGGAAGGAGCAGAAAAAGATCTCATGGATCTCTGTATACATGTATCTATCCAACCATTGTTCCTTTGTCAGTCGTGGGTCCTGTTTCTCCTGCACCACGAATTCGTGGATCTTCCTATCCAACCAGTCTTCGATCTCCTTCTTAGTTGGATTTTGGTGATACGACATAACACATTTCTTATGTAGATTCTAGTCCTAGCAACAAAACCATTTGTTGGCTTGAGGGGGCCTGACCTAGGTTTAGTGTTAATTAGCCAAACAAATCCCTACACTATTGGCCCTTTCGGCATCAGCCCTATGAGTGCGAACCGAAGTCTCACTCGAAGCAGTATGGGGGAACGCTGGAAACAAGTTTCCGCACCTTGAGATGGTTGTGATGTCGTTTGAATTCTTTCTATCCCTTCCTTCTCATAGGTCACTTCACTCTAGGGCTTGCAATACTAGACTTCTATTCTAGCCTTCAATACCTTCACGAAAGGATACAATCAACCTTTGCGTAGCCCTGACCTGCTACTCAGGTACTTTTGCGCTGCTAGAGCAGCGTGCCGTACAAATTCCCCATTTAATCTAAGTGATTTTATTATCTTATCAGAACAATTATAGTTAACACTACGTAACTAGATATTTGTAATTGCGTTCAATTATTCAATGTAATTGCATTCATTCGTGCATCATATAAACATGATAAAGGAAATTCATACATAATCTATCAAGATGCAATAACAGAACAAAGACACAAAAATTGCAGAATATCTCTCTTTATTAATATCTTCCAAGTGTTTAAAGACTCTGTCCACACTACACACACAACTGTAGGGGTCTGTGCACTCAGCTGCAGAGCCTCTACCTACGCTACAACCCAATGCTTAGACTTCTTCTTAAGAGCTATCACTCTATTACATAATCTCCCATTGTCTCTCCCTTTAAACTACTTAGAGATTATCTCTTTTTATACAATCCCATGGTCCTCTTACAGTGGAATTTACTTTACAAAACTAAGGGCGGACTACCCTTTTTGACACATAACACCTTCTCACTCCGCAACCACAAAATATGGATTATTTACAATTATATATCAAAAATTGACTTAAACATGGGCTTTTAGCCCCAAAACTGCCCTTGGGGGACCCCACTCCCAACAAGATGTGATGGGAGCTATAACTAACTGAGTAAATTTCTCTTTTTCCTTAAGAAATTTCTCAATTTCCTCCTTCATGGTCTTTATCTGTACATTCTGCTCAACGATCATCTTGAGCATTTCTTCCTTGTGTTGTTCAATTTCTACTATCTCCTTGGTCTGAGGGTCCTCTGTAGAAGTCAGTTTGAGTTGCTTCATCAATGTTGAAATATCTACATTTTTCTTTTTGATAATATATTCTGCAACTTTAACATCAGTAGGGTCATATCTAGTTTTAATCACTAAGTCTTCTAATGACTAAACACTATTATCTTTTGCTAAATATGATATCTTTTCAATCTTCAATTGTGACTGCACATTTGATAGAGCAGTTCTGAGTTTTGACAATGCCATAGCAATATTGTTCATGGTAGAGAAAAACATCTCACTAGACTGCCTATGCATGTCCATTTGATCAATTGGGTGTATCTGATTAGCATCAAAAGAAAATACAGTCTTATTGTAATAAGAAGAATCCTTGG
Source organism: Pinus tabuliformis (assembly GCA_031772625.1). Classification (NCBI taxonomy): domain Eukaryota; kingdom Viridiplantae; phylum Streptophyta; class Pinopsida; order Pinales; family Pinaceae; genus Pinus; species Pinus tabuliformis. Next base: position 86,391,022 of record CM062818.1, read on the forward strand.
GAAAAGGCATTTGAGCCTGTAGAAATGCCATTTGCATTCTACCCTTTTCGTTGTCAGAAGCTGTCAACAACTTGTGCTGTGAAGTAGAAGTCTACTTCCAAAACCGTGCATAAACATTTTCTTTTAAAGCTTCATTCTTCTGCTTAATTTCAAGGAAATTAGTGAAGATTTTTGGCTCCTCTATTTCACTTTCTCCTGTAGATTGGGTGATATCTAAAAAAATTTGTGAAGCTGAAGAAGAAGATGGAGTAGTGATTACAGGTTCTTCTATCCCTATGGAAACTTGTGAATCATCCAAATTGATGATGATAGGTTCCTTTTGTCCTTGAGAAGTAGTAGTTCCTTTGGAGTCAATTCTTGATTTCTTCTGATAATGAATGAATTCCTTTTCTCCAATTGTTGATGATGAAGATCCTTCTCTAGGCCTCTTGTCCTATTTGGTATGAGAAGTGGGAGTTTGAAGAGTAGAAGGAGGTAAAAACTGCTCTTCTAATTCTTGAAGTGTATTCTCCCCCAACTATTCTTGATTTGTATACTTCTCAATCTCTGGTCTTGGTGTATGATTGTAAGGTGTGGTTTTGAGTTCCACCCTTAAGTTTGAAATAAAACTCAATGGGTCATAAGACCAGGTGAAGCTCGGTTGGAAACCCATCAGTTTGAGTATTGGACCTGCTTCTAAACCTACTGATATAGTATTAGAAATTAATGATCCTAAATGTGACTTTATCTTAAACTGAGATTTCCTCTTCCCTGAAATAAAATGAAGTTCATCCATATTAATCATTTTACTAATATATTCTAGAGAGAAAATTCTCATTGGAACATATTTGGGAAATTTATATGGAGCCAATACGTAGCCATATACTCTAATCTCTATATAGTTCTAGTAAATATACCAGTCTCTTGTTCTAGCTTGATCACTAAGATGAAGGATCCTTTTGATTTATGTACTGATCCTGGGTTCACTCTGGTTGCTGAGAAGTTGTACAACTGGGTAAATGAAACAATCAATGAAGTTTGAAAATCTTAACTTAGTTGAGTTCTTCCTAATCAATGAGGTACACTGTGTGATTTCTTGATTCACTTGCTGATCATCCTGCTTGTGTAGAACAATAGGTAACCTGTCTCCCTACTAAAAAATAATCATATGTAATAGAACAAAGGAGTATTTAAACACTCCTTTAGTAGTAATATTCATCAATTGTTAATGCATAGTTTCTACCAAGAATTGACTATAATTATACATGAAGGCAGGTTTGTTTTCTTTAGAGAAAATGGATAAATAACCTAGGATAGCTTCTTCTACCCATTGATCTGTTTGGTAGCCTAACAAGCAATAAACTAGGGAAATGATGTGTTTATCTCTCTCAGGGAACATGGATGCTAGATATGGAGGATTCTTTTTAGGGAGGACAACATCTTCAGGGAGAAAGATCTCAAAAATCTAAGCTCTTTGAGGGAAGGTGAGTTTTATAGGTCCATTAATACTGCAGTGGAGAAAAAGCTAAGGGAATCGTTTTCAGGGATCATAAGAATTTTTTTGATGATTTCTAGGGTGATAAATATCAGAATGTCTCCATTCTGAGCTACCATGGTTCTCTACAAAGGGTTATACTTAGCTTGACAACGCATGACTAGATCAGGAAAAGAATAGGTTTGAGGAAACATGTACAGGGGAAAAAGGGATTCCCATAGGTTTATATCATCTTCAGAGTCAATATAGGCCTGTTTAAGCCAATTGTGTAATTCAAACATGTCGAATTGACATTTTGTGTTTGTGATTTTGAAATACTAGTCAGCGAATGGAATGTGGTCCAGGTCTAAGGCATCGAAGGCTTTTGGATTTTCCTGTAATGCAGAAGAACTAGAAGATGACTTATCTTTCTTCTTAGGAGCCATGATTACAAAATTGTAATGAAGGATAAGAGAAAAAGGAACAAAGATACCTTGAGATGACGCGTATTGTTTGTAGGCTTGGCAGTGGCATAGACTGTAAAATAGGAACAGTGAAATCAAATGGTGAAAGAGCAGTTTAGAAAAATAGACATAACTGGGTGAGAGGATTATTTATCATCGAGATAAACTTACCATTACGGGAAAACCATTACTGATTGGAAAATGGGCATTTAATGCAGAGGGAGAACAATAACGGGAGGCAATAAATTGGCAGCAATGGATAGGAGACAACGAATCGATGACACGCAGCATACAATGGTTGGAAGAAGTGGAAGGCGCAAGAGATGTTATCGTTGACACGGTATCAGGAGGCATGGGAAACCAGAAAGCGGATTTCGGAAGGGGGGGTGGTGGTAAGTGGGAAGGAGTGAGAGGGGTGCGAAGTGGCTTCCCCTCCATTGATCTGGGTGGGGAAGCGGATCACCGTTGTTTTTTGCTTGACCTTTATCACATCACGTCAAATCTCTTTTGTCATATATGACCTTGACTAAAAAAACATATAATGTTTATTTACACAAGATTAATCACCGTTTAAAAAAAGTAATTAAATGCTAATTGAAATTTAATCTAACTTCGACGCATTTAGACTAGCAGCCATTATTTAACTAATTCACTAATTAATCCTAATCTAATAAAACTTTGGCCAAAATTTGAGCATATTAGGCCATTAGTTTATCCTACTCTATCCTATCTTCTAGTGTTCGACCAAGATTAAACAGTTTGGTGAACTTATTCACTAATCTAAAACATAAATTTAAATGATTTGATCAATATTAAACTGTATGATTCAAATCAGAAGAAAAGGTTGTGGCATGTAAACAAGCTGCACAAAAACCCTTGATTTATTACAATACAATTTATTTCAATGAAGTGGCATTTAAATAGGCACACTTATACAAATTTTGATTTTCTTTTGATGGGGTTTTATTTCATCTCTCTTTTTTATTTTCTATTTTTTCATATTTCCATTTTTTTTCCTTTATTTTTTCATACCCTCTATTATAAATAAAAGCTAACTTATCAAAAATAAAGTATGCTACAACATCAGCTCCAGCTAGGGACCACTTCCTCTTGCAGGTTGCAGAGAACTTGCAGATCCATGTGCCTTCTCCTCGGGCTAATGGGGTCTCTGTTGAAACAAATACACACTTGATGTAAAATAAACTCTTTGATATAATAGAATGATGAATGAATGGAAAACTCTTAATACTGAATGTAGTGCTTCAAGTATTTCCCATTGACAGGCAATGAGGAATACTCTCCCTCCAAATTCTATAGAATGAAAGTGTTATTACCCTTAACCTCCGCAATGCTAAAAGGTCTCAACTAGAGGTTGTCAAACTTGCCATGTTTCCCTTTGTCTTCTCTTCTAGCATCCCATATTAGTACCAAATCACCTTCCCTGAAATCTCTTTCCCTAGCTTTCCTATCAAACAAACTTTTCATTTTACTCTGATATTTATTAAGCTTGTAATGAACTTCATCTCTATCCTGATTTAATTCTATGATCTAATTTATTCTTCGAGAGAAGTCATAAGGCTCTTCATTTGACTCTTGCAAAAGATTCATGACAGAAAAACCTAAATGTGTGGGAAATATATCTTCTTTACCATAAACGAGCTGAAAAGGGGATTTACCTGTTGATATTTTGAGTGAAATCCTGTTGGCCCAAAGTACATAAATGAGATGACTGTCCCAACTCCTTTTATTATCCTCCAATGTTTTCTTTATAATTTTAACCAAACTTTTATTTGAGGACTCTACTAGTCCATTTCCTTGTGGATAGTATGGAGTATAATGATGCAACAAAATCTGATATTTCTGATGAGACTCAATCATCTTAGTACTGTTGAATGTTGTTGCATTGTCTGTCACTATTTTCCTCGGGCATCCAAATCTAGACAATATGTATTCTTCAATAAATTTGATAACAATAGTATCAGTTGCATTTCTGACTGGAATGGCCTCTACCCATTTGGTAAAGTAATTTGTAGCAGTCAATATCCATATGTGTTGACTTCTTGATGGAGGATGAATTTCACAAATGAAATCCAATCCCCATTGAAGGAATGGTGCTCAGACTAGTACTGGAACCAATGGAAGAGCTGTTAATCTCTTCTTTCCAACAAACATTTGACACTGTGTACAACTCCTAACCTTTGCTCCCATCTGTGCAAACAGAGTAGGCCAATAAAAGCCTACCCTTAAGATCTTGTATGTTGTAGCCCTCTAAGCATAGTGCCCTCCACAAATTCTTGCATGAAATTGATCAATGATCCCTTCTGTCTCATTTTCTGTTAAGCAAAGTAAAAGGATGTTAAGAGGATCCTTCCAATATATATTTTCATTAACAATAAAGTACTTTACAACCTTCAACTTCAGTGTTTTACATTGATTTTTTTTGAATTCAAGTGGACATTCAAATTCTCTAAGAAAATTCACAATATCATAGTACTAATCTGATAATAAAAAAATTTCATCAATGTGAATCAAAATTGTTTGATCTAATGCAGAAGGTTCTTGTCGATTCTCCTGTGTTGGGATTTCAGAAGGTTCTTATGGATTCTTCTCAGTTGGGGTCTCAGAAGGTTCTTATGGATTCTCCTATGTTGGGATTTCAGAAGGTTCTTGTGGATTCTCCTGTGTGGGGGTTGTAGAAGGTTCTTGTGTATTCTTCTCAACTGGGATTTCAAAAATAGAATTTATTCCTAAGATATTGCAATTGGATTCAGCAAGGAGCTTAGCCAGGCCTTGAACTTTTACCAGCTTGATAGTCTTGATGATGATATCATACTATAAAATTTTAGTTATCCATCTCCCTATCCTTCCATCAGTATTAGGTTGAGTTAAAATAGTTTTGACAACACTATTGGGTACATATGCAATAATAGAAGAGTGGAGGTGATAACTCTAAAGGCTTTTAGAGCTTGAACTAAAGAATAGGCTTGCTTTTCAATACTTTCATACGTTAGCTCACCATCTCTCATAACTTTTCTAAAAAAGGAAATGGGTTGGCCATCTCCATCTTTGTTCTTTTGCAAAAGAAAAGAAACTAAAAGGTTCAGAGTAATCTCGACTGGCTAATATGGGGGCTTCTCCAATGGCCTTTTTAATATGATCAAATTCATACCTAGCAGGAATAGTCCATTTAACTTCATGGTTCTTTTCCAACATATCATTTATGTCTTTAACTATTTCAGCGTAATTAGGGATAAACCTTCTTAAAAAATTAATTTTCCCAATGAAAGCTTGAACTTCCTTCTTGTTCCTTGGTAATAGGAGTTCCTGAATTGATGAAACTCTTTTAGGATCAATGACTACTCCTTATTTAGAAATGATGCAGCCAATCAGTTTTCCTTCTTGGAGTGCAAACAAAGAGTTCTTGGGATTAAGAGAAATCCCATTTTTTTTGCACCTGTAAAAAAGCTTTCTCAAATGATTTAAATGCTTTTCATCAGAATTGGAAGAAACAGTTAAATGATCTAAATAAGTAACAACAAATTTGTTGGTCTTACCTACAAATGCTAGGTCCATAGCACGTTGAAATGTAGCTCCAACGTTAGTAAACCCAAAAGGCATCCGAGCATACATGAATGTGCCCCGAGGAGTTGTGAATGCAGTTTTTTCTCTAGCCTCTAGACTAACCATAATATGATTATATCCAGAAAAACCATCTAACATGGAAATTCTATGGGCTCTTGAAACTTTATGAAGTAATTGATCCATCTTAGGTAATGGGTAATTATCTTTCATGGAAGATTTATTTAAATTTCTAAAATCTACAAATAATCTAATTTCACCATTCTTTTTTCTCACTAGAACTAGATTGGCTACCCAATCAGAAGAAGTATTATTTTAGCATCAGGTAGCTTCTTAAGCTATTTTTCAATAACAGGAAGAAGGACAAGATTAATTCTCCTCAATTTTTGTTTGAAATGTTTTTGCTCTAGTTTTAATGGAATTTTATGTTCAATAAGAGATGTATCATATACTTTTAATTCATTATAAGACCAGGCAAAAGCATATTTGTAGGCTTTAAGGAGAGCTAAATATTTGTGTTTGGCTTCCATTGATAGGGATGTAGAAATTTTGACATTTCTGATTTCTTCAGAACTTCCAATGTTATAAATTTCAATATTTTCCTCATGTGAATCTGATAGTGGATTTTTGGGGACATTATGATCAAAGAGCTCCTCAAGAGGGATTAACCCTTTTGGAATAAAATTGTTAGATAATTGGATAATGATATGATCAACAATTTTAGAGTCAAATTGTGGTGTTTGATTTTCATTGTCAACTTCAAGATTACCAAGTTGTTCTTCCTCAACTTGCAAGTTTGAGAATTCATCAATGACTTGCAAACAAGATTTTAGTTTCTTGTCATCATCAAAGATTTTCCAGTGCTTAAGATTGTCAAGAATAGATGGTCTATACTTGGCTTGAATTTGATATTGGACAAGCATTTTATCAGGAACTTCAAAAGATCTTGCAAAAACAGCCAAGGAATCTGCATGCATGTTTTGATATCTAAGAATAGCAGTGATATTGAATGCTGAAAATAATTTTTCAATTGAATCCCAAATCTCATTCTTTTAAGATCTTAGTCTAAGGTGCTTATTTTGACACTGATTCCTAGCTTGTTTGACAATAAGTTGAGAATCAATGTATACACTTAAATTATGCACCTTAAGACTTCTTTCTAACTCCAATCCTAGCAGAAATGATTCATACTCTGCTACATTATTAGTTACATCGAATTCAAGTTTATATGCTTGGGTAATGTTTTCTTTATCTGGTGAAATTAATACAATTCCGACTCGTTCTCCTTCCTTTGAGCAAGAACCATCAAAGTACAACTTCCAAATATCAGCTTCAATGCTTTTAGGTTGATCAAGAATGTTTTCAATAGTAAGTTGAGTATTTTGTGAAGTATTAGCTGATAATTCAAAACACCCAAAGTATTGGTCAACCACATAAATAGGATGATTCTAGGCTTCATCAAATTTACAAAGAGTATTCATAAATATAACTTCTCTGTATAATCTGAGATGCTCACCCCCATATACCAGAATAGTGGCATAAGGCATATCCATTTGTAGGCTTGCTCCTAATTTAGAACAACAAGATCTTGATAACAACATGCCAAATTTGGGAGGGATGTCAGTGACTACTATGTCTAAAACCACACTTTTGACAGGGATCTGAGCTAAGGTAACCACCAAACCTTTAATAAGTCCAAGATAAGGCACTTTCTTGGAGTCAAAAGTGTAAAGATCATGGTAAGTTCTAGTGATTTCTAATTGCAGCTGGTCCATGATTAATTTAGGCATCAGATTATGGGAAGCCCCAGAATATAACATACAGTTATATAAAAGGAAATCATAAATTTTCATATTCACATAAAAAGGTGGTACATTCTCATCTATCATGTCAGGGCTAGGACCAAAAACTACTGAGGGTTTTTCATCCTGCAGGCTTATCACATCCCCTTCATCATCCACACTGGATGATTGAATCCATTTAGAAGCTTGGTTTTTATACCCTGGGTTCTTTGACAGTTCAACTAGGGGAATTGGTATTTTAACTCTTTCCAGTCCTCTTTCAACATTGAAGGTTGTCAAAACAGTTTTATCAATTTGGCTTGTTTCAGCTGTTTGATTCAATGGTTGAATGATTGTTGTCTGGGTTTCAGCAGATTTGATCTGAGGTTCATTAATAGTAGGAAATTTTGGAGGTCTACCAGGCCCTGACATAGGTATTAGATCGTATCTTCTATTCAATTATCCAATTAAAATTTCAGAAAAGGCCTGATATTTAGAAATTTGATTGTCTTCTTGATCTTGAGAAGGCTGATTTAAAGGGTGAGAAACAATAACATTATGTACAGATGAATGATCTAAATTATTTATATCTTCAGAAATTAAAGGTCCAATGTCATCTGGTTGTTGGTCATCAATCATCAATGGGGGTTGGATCTATTGATCAATGTTCGGCCTTTGCAAAATTTGAGTTTGAGGGACTCTTCTAAATTGATTTTGAGGTCTAGCAGCAGTTTGTTGTATCGTTCTAGGCTGAGTTTATATCTTAGAAATCCTATTAGAAAGGTTTCTAAGTAATGATGTTATCTCATCTATTTTCTGATCATCATTTTTGGTCTTTGAGGAAGATCCTTCTTTCTTAGCTTTCATTTTTCTTTCAGCCTTCTCAGCCTTGGCTTTGAGCTTAGATGATGTTGATCTATTAGCCCCAACTTCTATAGAATTAGTTTTCATGTCCTGTAAGGTAGGGGATGCCATTTCCCTAAGCATGATTGCAAAGTCATCATTAAAGGCTTTCGAAATCCTAACTTTTGCTGCTGTAACTGGACATTTACAATCAGGAGGCATCTTATTGTAAAGTTTATTGAATCGTTTAACGAAATCTGCCACTGTTTCTCCATGGTTTCTTTTAAGCTCTTCAAACTCTGTAAGATAGTAAACTGGATCCTTTTTAACACCCCACTGATTCTTCAATATAGTAGTTAATTCATTCCAAGAATGAATTGAATCAGCTCTCAGTTGTCTAAACCAAATCCTAACGTTTCCCTCTAAAGACTGAAAAAATAATCTCATATATACATCCTCATGCTCTATGTTCATATTATCTGGAAAATATAAAAAGGAAGCTAGATGATCTTCTACAGATAAACCAGTTTCCCCATTAAACCTGGGTAGGTGTTTCAAATACCCATCAGGAAAATTGTTGAGCTGGTTGGGAAGATGCAAGGCAGCATACCTAGCTTGAATAATAGGTTGAAAGGACATATTTGAAGATGAAGATGAAGATGATTAGGTAGAACAGGTAGTATATGAAGTAGTGGAGGATGAGGAAGAAGATGGTGAAGATGTGGGTGAATAAGGAGGTGTAGAAATAGGAGGAGGAGGATGGGAAAGTGGAGGATCCCTAAAAGTTTTAAAAGGTGTTTTAATAATTAACTTCCGAACCTCTGTTTCAACCTGTTCTTTATTTTCAAACAAAATATTTGAATATACAGAGAAGGTTTCTTCAGGTTGGGCAGAAGTAGATGGAAATGTATAATGAGTTGGGGAGATAAAATCAGTTGGTTTTAGCTTCGGTAAATGTACATCTAGTTCTTCCTCTGACTTGGGTGAATCTGAAAATATTTCAGGGAGTTTGTATGGTTCCAAAGATTGGACTAAGAGAGCTGATTGTAGATCAACTCCTTTAGATAATAGTTCTAAAACCCTATGTATTAGATCAACCAAATCTAATTGGGATGGAATAGAGATAAAGGGATCAGAAGCTGAAATATCTTCAGGTTGTAGTGGAACAGAAGAGGAAGCAGAAGCTTCAAGTCTCCTTCTAAACGAGGCATCTCTCACCAGTCTCTTTGGATCAGATAAAGGAGAAATAATTTGAGAGTTAGAGTGAGATCTGGTATGTTTTGAAGGAGCCAGCTTGGTCTTGTGGAGTCATTAGGTGAATTATTTTAACCTACAATTTCATTATTCACCTTAAAGAAAAAGTCTTAATCGTTGTCCCAGGGAAAATAGTTCAACTTTCGCTCCCTGGAAATGGCACTAGTTTGATGTTGTCCTATGAGATGACTCTAGGTTAGTTAGTCATGCCAAAGCATCTAAAATGTTTTGTTTGTTTTTAAAGTTTTTGGATGACCAATGTTATGAATTATTTGAAAACAAGTGCTTAAGCCTTAACAATTACTAAGTTGGATGAAAGGGCTTTTGTTTGTCTAGCTATAGTTAATTGATTTGAAATGGGTGAATAGTAGAGTCTTGATGAAATATAACTTGCTAAATATTTAGACAAAATATTTGATTTATTATAAGAAAAGAATACAGGCAAACATTTTTTCCTGTAGAACAAAATATATTTAAACGAATGGAGATGGGTGTGACAATTAATTGATGTAGAGGATTTTATAATAACAGATAGTCTTATAAACTAGTCCCTAATTATTTTTTATAACTTCAAAGGGGATTTAAGACTGATTGATACTTAGTATGATCTTACCTAGATATTTTCATAAAGACTTAAATACATGAAGAAAGACATAATGAAATAAGCACATAAGAAAAACTTACTAGGAGACAAACTATAGAAGGAAAATTCAGAATCCTTTCATTAACTTGAAGCAAATCTCTAGCTTAGTTACAATTTTGTTCTCAAAGCTCATCCAAGGGTTCAACCCTTAATAACTCAGAGGATTTATTTATACAAGAATTTCTTCTATATATTTTCAAAACAAAAATACAAAAATAGTACAAAACTATAGGAATTTCAAAATTGCTAAGCGTTGGCACTATCCTTTAGGAATTTGTTGATGATCTGGTCCCAAAAATGTGCTTCCCACCTGTGTTTCAGTTGTTGATGAAAGTTAGTCGATAACTTCACACAAGTGATCCCATCTGTCCTCACTTGGTATAGAAATATTTACCAAATTTCCTGTAAACTTCATCAACCTCGGTGTACTTCTCAAAAGTTGGCTTATTTACAAAAATGTATTTAGTCTCATGCTTAATGTTCAAGTCAAAATCTAAAGCCTCTAACATTTGTTTTCCTATCATATGACCCTTTGTACCTGCAAAAATTTCTTTATCAGTTGCTATTGTATAAATATTTTGGCAGTATTCCTCCAATCTGATCAACCTGTCATTTGGGGCCACTAATCATGGCAGTACTCTCTGATTAAGTAGATTAAACATAAAATGAAACCTTTGAAAAGAAACATTAATTTTTTTTCACTTAGTCTCTAACTGAGTCATAAGGTTCTTTTTCTGAAAAACCTTCTTGATCTCCAAAATGGTTTTTGTTATGTCTAGAATCTCAATCTCCTCCAACTCTACCCTAGTTTTTGAATTAAGAATTATGATCGTGTATGTAGCTTCACTTGGTTTGTCTTTAAGAAGTTTCTTAACTTCATACATAGCTATCTCACATCTGTTTATAAGTTCCTCTTGCTAAAAAATGATCTAAATGGAGGGCCATACTTCAGTTATGACCTAACTAATATATGGCTAAATGTTTTCCTTGGCTTGTGCTAAGGTTTGACCCATCAATGACTCACTCTATAACTCTTCTATCCTTCTGGTCAACCTATGGGTCTTCTGCATTTCTTCAACTTACAAAGTGTCATTTTTTATCTTCTTAACTTCCATATTCTTAAATTTATTATGAAGCCTTAATTTTTTTGTTTCTGGTGAGTCAGCTCCTGTAAGAGTTTGTTCAAATCTCCTGCTGTTGATGTAGATTCTGCTATGGATGATGTCAATTCCCCTGCTATTCTGGATACTGTAATGGGAATAATTGTGATGAGAGTTGTAGCTAACTGAGTAAATTTCTCTTTTTCCTTAAGAAATTTCTCAATTTTCTCCTCCATGGCCTTTATCTATACATTCTGTTCAATCATAAACTTGAGCATTTCCTCCTTGTGTTGTTCACTTTCTGTTATCTCATTGGTCTGAGGGTCCTCTGTAGAAGGCAGTTTGAGTTGCTTCCTCAATGTTGAAATCATTTTTCTTTTTGATAAGATTTTCTGCAGATTTAACATCAGTAGGGTCATATCCAATTTTAATCACTAAGTCTTCTAATGACTTAACCCTATTACCCTTTGCTAAAGATGATATCTTTTCAATATTCAATTGTGATTGCACATTTGAAAAAATAGTTCTGAGTTTTGACAATGCCATTGTAGTATTGGCCATGGTAGAGAAAATCATCTCACCAGATTGCCTATGCATGTCCATTTGATCAATTGGGCATATCTGATTAGCATCAAAAGAAAATATAGTCTTATTTTAATTAGAAGAAGCCTTGGGAAAAGGCACGTGAGCTTGTAGAAATTCCATTTTCATTCTACCCTTTTCATTATCAAAAGTTGTCAACAACCCGTGTTGTGAAGTAGAAGTCTTCTTCCAAAACTGTGCATAAATTCCTTTAAAGCTTCATTCTTCTTCTTAATTTCACGGAAATTAGTGAAGATGTTTGGCTCCTCTATTTCACTTTCTCCTACAGATTGGTTGATTTCTAACAAATTTTGTGAAGCTGAAGAAGAAGATGGAGTACTGATTATAGGTTCTTCTTTCACTATGGAAACCTGTGAATCATCCAAATTGATGATGATAGGCTCCTTCTATCCTTGAGTAGTAGTAGTGACTTTGGAGTCAATCCTTGATTTGTTCTGATAATAAATGAATTCCTTTTCTCCAATTGTTGATGATGAAGATCCTTCTCTAGGCCTCTTGCCTTGCTTGGTGTGAGAAGTAGGAGTTTGAAGAGTAGAAGGAGGTAAAACCTCCTCTTTTACTTCTTGATGTGTATTCTCCTCCCACTGTTCTTGACTTCTATACTTCTCAATCTCTGGTCTTGTTGTATGATTGTAAGGTGTGTTTTTGAGTTCCACCCTTAAGTTTGAAATAATATTGAATGGGTCATAAGACCAAGTGAAGCTCGGTTGGAAACCCATCTGTTTGAGTATTGCATTTTCTTCTAAACCTATTAATCTAGGATTACAAATGAATGATCCTACCTGTGACTTTATCTTAAACTGAGATTTCTTCTTGCCTGAAATAAAATGAAGTTTATCCATATTAAGCATTTGCCTAATAGTTTCCAGAGAGAAAATTATCATTGGAACATATTTGGGAAATTTATATGGAGCCAATTTGCAGCCATATACTCTAATCTCTTTATAGTTCTAGTAAAGATACCAGTCTCTTGTTATATCTTGATCACTGAGATGTAGGATCCTTTTGATTTTTGTACTGATATTGGGTTCACTCTGGCTGTTGAGAAGTTGTGCAACTGGGTGAATGAAACAATCAATGAATTCTAAAAATTTGAACTTAGTTGAGTTCTTCCTAATCAATGAGGTCCATTGTGTGACTGCTTGATTCACTTGTTAATCATCCTCCTTGTGTATAACAATAGGTAACCTATCTCCCTGCTGAAAAATAATCATATGTACTAGAAAAGAGGAGTATTTAAACACTCCTTCAGTAGTAATATTCATCAATTGGTCATGCATAGCTTCAGCCAAGAATTGACTATAATTACACATGAAGGCATGTTTGTTTTCTTTAGATAAAATATATAGATAACCTAGGACAACTTCATCTACCCATTGATATGTTTGGTAGCCTAACAAGAAAGAAACTAGGGAAATGATGTGTTTATCTCTCTCAAGGAACATGGATGCTAGATAAGGAGGATTATTTTTAGGGAGTTCAACATCTTTAGGGAGAAAGATCTCAAAAATTTGAGCTGTTTGAGGGAAGGTGAGATTTTGATACAGTTCCATTAATACTGTAGTGGAGAAAAAGCTAATTGAATCATTTTCAGGGATCCAAAGCATTTTGTTGATGATTTATGGGGTGATAGATATTAGCATTTCTCTATTCTGAGCTACCACGGTTCTTTGCAAAGGGTTATACTTAGCTTGGCACCACATGACAAGATCAGTAAAAGTATAGGTTTGAGGAAACATGTACAAGGGAAAAAGGGATTCCCATAGGTTTATATCATCTTCAAAGTCAATATAGGTTTGTTTAAGCCATTTGTGTAATTCAAACATGTCGAATTCACATTCTGTGTCTATGATTTTGAAATAGTGGTTAGCCAATGGAATGTGGTCCAGGTCTAAGGCATCAAAGGCTTTTGGGTTTTCCCATAATGCAGAAGAACTGGTAAATGGCTTATCTTTCTTCTTAGGAGCCATGATTACATAATTGTAATGAAGGATAAGAGAAAAAGGAATAGAGATACCTTGAGATGACGCGTATTGTTTGTAGACTTGGCAGTGCCATAGACTGTAAAATAGGAACAATGAAATCAAATAGTGAAAGAGGAGTTTAGAAAAATAGACGTAACGGGGCGAGGGGATTATTTATCATCGGGATAAGCTTATTGTTATGGGAAATCTGTTACTGATCGACAAATGGGAATTTAATGCAGAGGGATAATAGTAATGGGAGGCAATAAATTGGTGGCAACGGATCGATGACACGAGACATACAACGGTTGGAAGCGGAAGGCACAGGAGATGTTACCATTGACGTGGTATTGGGAGGGGAGGGATACGAGAAAGTGGATTTCGGAGGGAGGTGGTGGTAAGTGGTAAGGAGTGAGGGGGGTGCGAAGTGGCTTCCCACCATTGATCTGGATGGGGAAGCGGATCACCGTTGTTTTTCGATTGACCTTGATCGCATCACGACAAATCACTTTTGTTGTATATGACCTTGACTAAAAAGAAATATAATGTTTATTTACATAAGATTAACCACCATTTAAAAAAAGTAGTTAAATTCTAATTGAAATTTAATCTAACTTCGGTGCATTTAGACTAGCAGCCATTATTTAACTAATTCACTAATTAATCCTAATCTAATACAACTTTGGCCAAAATTTGAGCATATTAGGCCATTAATTTATCCTATTCTATCATATCTTCTAGTGTTCGACCAAGATGAAATAGTTTGGTGAACTTATTCACTAATCTAAAACATAAATTTAAATGATTTAGTCAATATTAAACTGTAGGATTCAAATCAGAAGAAAAGGTTGTGGCATGTAAACAAGTTGCACACAAAACCTTGATTTATTACAATACAATTTATTTCTATGAAGTGGCATTTAAATAGGCACATGTATGCAAATTTTGATTTTCTTTTGATGGGGTTTTATTTCATCTCTCTTTTTTATTTTTTATTTTTTCATATTTCCATTTTTTTCCTTTAATTTTTCATACCTTCTTTTAAAAATAAAAACTAACTTATCAAAAATAAAGTATGTTACAATAGAGCCTTGAGACTACGCAATTCACATTTTCGACTGGGTTGAGGAACAAAATTGCTCACTCTGGGAGCTTAGGATGATAGGTTGCAGGGATAGGCACTTGATCAACCTATTTCACATTTCTAGAGGACAAATGAGCCTAGGTGACTATGCAATTGTATAGTTCAAGAGCTCAGGGTTGAGGCTTGAGCCTTGAGACTACACAATGCGTAGTTCAGGCTAGACAGAGGGAGAAAACTGTGTAGTTTTGGGAGCAAGAGAAGTAGGTTGAGATGATGGACACTTAGTGGACACACTACATAGTTATGAGAGACAAGAGATGATGGGAATTGTGCAAATGCACATTTCAGATGTTGAGGGAATGAGCTTGTGGCTTGTGATTGTGCAGTGCCCAGTTAGGGCCAGGCTGGGAGAAAGGATTGTGTAATTATGGAGGTCAAGGCTGGAGCTTGATCATAGAAACTATGCAGTGCAACAGTCCTGGGTGGGGAAAATTTTAAGAACCCCCCTAAATTTATATGTATAATAAATGGGTGAATCCCCATGATACATAGGAAAAATGGAAGGCGATTTTATCAATAATATAATATGTATATATAATATTTTTGGTGAATCTCTCGCCAAATTATATTATCTTTTAAAATCATGGTGAATCTTTCACTGAATTATAAAATATTGTAAGATCTTGGTGAATATTTTACTGAATAATAAAGGCTTTGTAAAGGGCTAACAAAGTTCATACTGAGTATTTCTCGTGATGGCTTCAAGCCTTGTTAAGAAATCCATGAAGAACTAAAACAAGTATATTCCTTCTATGGAATATAAAGGCATTTCTCATGGAAATTCAATTAGGTTTAGCACAGGTGGTAGGGAGAAATCCTACATGTCACAATGTGTTGAACTCATAATGAGCATTTCTTGTAATGGCTATGAGCCTTGTTGTCTAAGCAATCCTTCGGGGACTGAAATATGTATATTCCTTGTCACGCAACAATTTGTCACCGTTTGTCACCGTCCCTGTTACCCCTCACCCGTACACTGGAGGACTCATTCCGGGACCTGTGAAAAGTGACATGACCTGAAACCACTTGCATCATATTCCTCTAAGTATGAGCTTCGTATGCCCTGAAGACATCTCCTGCAGAATACCCATGAAAATAGCTCTTTTTGCATTAGCGCGGGTCCACAGTTCACTGCCGGCGCCAATGAGGGAAATCCTCTAAATAGGGCACACCATTGGCACTCTGTCTCAGAGTCGCACTCACGCCAACCGAATTGAGTAAATTTTCTAACCAACAAGCTCCCGAAGGTTCTCTTCAACCCATTCACCAACTGAATCTATGTTGAGCTAGGATGGTTTGGCTTCGAATCTCCATAGAAGGGAAAGTGGTTTGCCACCTTTCATGGAAGTTTCTAAGTGATAAAGCCAATCCCATGAATAATGTGGTTGATCCTATCTCTTTCCTCTCTATCTATAAAAGCTTGTCTCTATGCCTTGAGAAAGCTAGTTACAGTAGTTCTAGTCAGTAATTCCAGCATTGTGATAGAGAGTTTGAAGCTGCAAGAGCCTTCTTTGCACCCATAAGGCCAAATCTAAGTGAGGAGATTCTTGTCACCCAAAGAGAGAGAGGCTTGTCTCCCATCCCAACAAGCTTTGCAAGACTTGTGTAGCTGACTACCCAGCCAAAGGAGGATTTGACGTCAGAACAATGGTTGTATTCTTCTTTGTTATTTATCGATAATAGATGACTATCATTATGGTTCCACTCTCATTGTCCTTTGTAATGATTGATGTTGAGTTATATCTTTTCTGACTGATATATAATTGCATCTATTGGATTTTATGCTTGTATTTGTGTTGTTCTTTGCATGTGCAGGTGTCCAATCACGGAGATCGTGGGGATCGTGACCGGCCGAGGCAAAGGAACGAGAGCGACGTCTCTTCTACGAATATTAGCGTTGGAATCCAAGTAGGTTCTCATCATCCAACTTTAATTTGCAATTAGGAACTTGCGTGATAGCATTTTTTGATTGTTGCTAGACCCAGTCTGGGCTAGTAGGGATCGTCTCTGTCCGCAGAAGGGATTTACCTCCACAACAATTTGGCGACTCCGCTGGGGACTTAGCTTGTTGTTTGAGTTGTAAACTTTAGACGGAGCCTGAAGTACGACCAGATAGCCTTCGAAATGCTATTGCTTTGCATTAGCGAAGTAGATCAACGCCACTTCAGTCAATCTCCAGTTTGGTTTACGAACTAAACAACTTGGAGTTTGTCTTGTCTCTTTGGTTTTCTCTTGTTTGGATTGCTTAGATAGCTTTCTGGGTTGGATTTCTTGGTTTTGTATCTTGTCACATCTTTTTCAATTACTGGAGTGTGTTAGAGTCTTGTTTGACTGGTTTTGAGTTTTTTTTTGGCAAATTATTAATTTGATTTCCTTTGATCATTACTTGGAGGTTTGTCTCAGTCTTTTCACAATTTTGCATCTTTTTGCTTTTGTTTTTGCAAAAAAATTTCCCCCTCATTCGCAGGGGGGGGGGCTAAATTGTGTATGAGTGTTAATCGCCTTTGAGTGTTTTTAGTTTATGATCTTTGGAACTCACACCCGTTTTTCTTGATTTGCACTTGATTGGTTCTTAGATTACATTAGAATCATCGTGTGTTTGAGAATTCTCTTGCATATATCACACTTGCATAATTAGAATTCTCATTTTCAGGATATGAATGAAATTTGTGCATAGATTACATTTGCATACTTTGGGTGTTTGCCATTTTCTATCGATTTCACGTTTTAGCCCTAGGACATCTAGTGGCTTTGCGTGTTGAATTTTTGGTCTCCTATCATTCCAGTCGACTTTTTGGTTACTCTCTTGCACTTGTTCAGTGGTTGTTAAGTATTTTATTGCGTTGTTCGAGTGATTTACTTCTTTTTCACTTGGATTCCGCTCAGCTTCGTTTTGGGCCTAGATCACATGGCTCATTGAAGTCTTTGGTGTTTTTCTTCGTTTTGAAGGACTGCCTTGGTATTTCGGGGACTTGATTGTGTTCTCATTGAGTGAAACTTGTCTCTTTTACTTGGTGTTATTATCTCTCAAAATTTTTTTAGTGCACTTTGCCATTGAAAAGAAAACGAACAGTCTCTTTTGCGTTGAATTAGTTAATGGAAATTAGAGCTTTTCATTGATTAGTGACTTTAAAGAAAAGTTTCGTTAATTGCCATTAGCTGCATTAGGGTTGTTGTTGATTGTTTTATGGTCATTTTGTTTGATTGAAAGTTCTCAACTCTCTCGTAGTTAGTGTTCATCGAACGAAATGATACTTTTTGGCATATAGCTTGCATTTAGGGAATTGTGAGAGATTACATACGGTAGGACCTGGAAATCGAAACCTAATCAAAGATCAACCGTAAAATGAACTGAATGAACTTAAAAACACATTGGAACATAACGCTCACTGTTTAGAGGTCTAGGCTAGAGACGTGCTCCGGCGTCGTTAAACCTAGTCACTTTTGTTTCACTTAAGGTTGGGTGATTCCTCCTTCCGTGACACAACAAGTGGTCTAGCACGGACTTGAGCTCCCACGTACCGTCGAGTATATGGGGAGACCCCACTAGGTTATCATTCTTTATCCGCAAGAAGCCGTGTCTGCCGCCTTACAAACCGTAACGCACCGAACACAGCATTCGGGAAGATTGACTGTCGTACGGAAAGTCCTTGGTTTTCATATGATTGCCAAGGTGTATATGCAGTTTTACGGATTTGTTTGGTAAACCCTTGCCTAGTTTCTCCAGAGTAGTGACTTTTGATCCTTTTCGGACTGCTTAAAAGAAAAGGCTCACTTGAGCAGTTTGTCACTTCGGGCTCACTAAACATTTGAAGGAGACTAGAGTCATCTTTTTGTCCTTTTCTCGACTCTTAAAACATGAAAAGGTCAAGTTGTGTCCTTGCGTCTTAAAATTTATTTGGCCACAATTAACATTTACCCGGTTAGATATTGTTTGCATTAGCTTGAGTAGGCTTCTTTTCGTTCTCAATGGCAACTTTTCCAGGGTTCACTAACCTAGGGATCCCCTCTGACGGGAACCTTGGTCATTTCGCTCCTTTTGGAAATGTTGGTGCTCCTTATATGGCAACGTTGTCCCTCCCAGGGCTAACTGTTGGGTTGCCGGTTTGGTTGTTCTCAACCTCTTTGGTCCCTGCCGTCGAACTGTCTAGTCAATCCATCCCTCCACCTGAACAACATCATGTCGATTCTAAGGTGGATCTCTCCCCTTCTATGCCCACTTCTACGTCCTCATCTTCTACTTCACCTGGTGAAAGTCTAGATTCGAGTAACCAGGTGGCTAAGAAGAAGAAGGAGAAGACGAAGAAGAAGAAGGCTCCTAAGGGAGAGGTTACCAGTGCAGCTACCCCCTCAAGTACACCTGAAGTCGGGCCCCCTTCCGCTCCTCCGCAGAAGGTCAAGTTTCCTTGTCGATTATGCAAGGAGGACCATCTTCTTCGCGATTGTCCTGGCATTCCCAGGGTACTAGAAGTATGGTCTCGTGATCCGGCCCGCCCCTCATCATCCTCTGAAGCTCATGGCGATGCTACCTTATCAGTCGGGAATGGTAAGGGAAAAGGGAAGATTCAAATCCCTTGTAGACTTTGTGAAGGCAATCATCCCCTTCACCTTTGTCCACTCATGGATAAAGCCTCCATTGTCTTGGAAAGTCTTACAGCTCCTTCATCCCAACTTCCCGCCGGTTATCAACATCTCTCTGTAGCCGTAGATTGTTCCCCTGTTGACAAAGAGATTGATTCATATTCTTCTCTTGTCCAGCCTCCTCTTCCAGAACATGGCTGTGCCCAGCCTATTCCAGACCAACCATTGGTCGGAAAGAGTGTCGATTCGAGTTCACCACCCGTCGATCACTCTGTTTCGGAAGAGCATCACTCCCATGTTCTTCTCGTCTCCTCAGATTCTCCTGAGTCCAGAAATGACTCTACTATCCTAGCTGCTCCTGAGAGCCCTGCTTCAGTTTCTTTAGAGCAGGGGGGCAATCATATGATTCCCCCACCAAGTAGTTCCGTCATTTCCTTTGACTGGAGTTGTTTGACTACCTCCCCCCTTCCATCCCATGTGCCTTTTTGGGTCACGGTACATGCCTATAATAAGGCGATACCTGGCACTGTGTTGGATGAGGGAGCATCGGTTAGTCTTATGCCTGCCACTACTTGGCAAGCCTTGCGTTCCCCACAGCTTTTGACGGAGGAACTAGTCAACCATTAGGGATCCTTCCACAGTTCCTTGTTACTTTGGGAGGCAAGACCGTCTATATAGACGTTTCGGTTACCCAAGGTGCTTTAGAATTCAGTCTTCTCCTTGGCCGTGACTATGTTTATGCCATGGGGGCCCTGGTCTCTTCACCTTTCCGGGTGGTTTGCTTTCCACACGATGGAAGAATAGTGACGATAGATCAATTATCGTTCGTCCGTCCCCGGGTGCCTCCTGCGCAGTTGTCATCCTCTCCTGGTTTTCATCCACCAGTTGCATCTGCCCCATCACAGATCAACTACGTGGCTACTTATCCCGTGCCTGGATCCAGTGATGTCGCCGTCGTGCATAGTGTCTTGGAGGCATTGGACCCTGACTTCCAAGATGTTGGCCTTCCATCAGGAATAGCACTCTTGGGAGCCTTAACTTCCTATTCATTATGGTGAAGTTCCATTGGAGCATAGTTCGTTTCCCTATGTCAAGCTCCTTAAAAAATGAAACTAGATCTGGCGAAGCATAGTTCGTTTTCCTATGTCAAGCTCCTTAAAAAATGAAACTAGGTCTGTCCGAGGATAGTTTTGATCTTGTGGCGACCTCGTTAAAAAACGAAACAAGGTGGCGGAGCATAGTTCCTGATCTTGTGTCAAGCTCGTTAAAAAATGAAACAAGGGTTATGAGGATAGTTCTTTTACTGTGTCAACCTCATTAAAATATGAAACAACTCCCTTTCCAAATTGAGTCTTTTGATTAAGATCTCGTAAAATACAAGTTGAGTCTTTCATAGATCTCGAGAGTGAACCTTCATTCCATCCACTTTATTGAATGCAATGAAGCTTGGGGGGCATGTACCTCGATTTTGCATCATTATGCTGGGGGCATGCGAACTTATAACAAGCATAGTTTTTCATTTCTAGCTTGTGTAAACATGAAACCGAATCCAAGTAGAGTTCTCCATGGTTCAAGCTTGTGTAAAAATGAACCCATACCTAATTTACACCTTGTGATTGCCGTTCTTATCCGCTAAATTCTGCTAGATGAGCCTTGGTTGTTTCATTCCATCACCACTATCTCTTTGGCCGATCATATGCTCTCACTTGGTTGTTTTTCCTTTCCTGAGGAACCGCAGCGATGAGTGGTTTTATTAGCCAGCCTCTTGACCATTACATGTTTTGAGCAATTCCACCATTGCCGGAACCAGTTGCTACCCTTTATACCACTCATTCCTCTAGGATGAGTCACCTTTAAGCTCTTTTCTGACTCGTAAAATATGAAAAGATTGCCGAGTATTTTCCCTTTTTGACTCGTTAAAGAGAATAAAAATGGAGGTCTGCTTTCAGCTCTTTTCCGACCGTTTAAAAACGAAAAGATCGCCAAGTTATCCCTCTTGACTCGTTAAATGTAAATAAGAGGCGGTCGTCTTTAAACCCTTTTCCGACCGTGTAAAAACAAAAAGATCGTCGGACCCTTGTCGTTTCAGGTTCGTTAATAGTTATGAAACGACGTGATGTTGATCGCTTTTTTACTTTTTCAGGTCGATGTCACTATAAATGAAAAGTACTCCTCGATCGTAATGGTCGGGCGGTTCTTTCGAGCATTGTTTTATACTTTTTCGGGCTCGGGAGACACAACTTTACGAAAAAGGACCCCCTTGGAGTTTTCTTTTCTGTTGTCTTTTCAGACTCTCTAAATAGGAAAAGATGCCGAGTTCTTCCTTTGTCAGACTCGTTAAAACTTAATGACGTCGGGCTCCATCGCAATGATGCTCACAAGCATATGCTATCCCCGTCAAGCTTGTTAAAAATAACTGGGGTACTCACCAGAAATGGTGGGGAAAATGGACCCATAATTGTTGTCGTGTCGGCAGTATGTCGCTCTTGAACATGGCACTAGTCTGCATTCGTTTCTGGGTGGGGACATCTCGTCTTGTTTTTCACACTAGCCTTCGTGGGTTTGGGTTATCCTATTTTACCTCTCATCTACTCATCGCCTTGTCACCATGACCTCTGCTCATTTGATGTCAAATACTGCCAAGTCCACTGTCGTGCCGCCGATATGTTCAAGAGAAGTTGACCTCTGCAGAATTACAACCTCCCTCTGATACCTCACATAATTTTGATTCACCACAACATTCTTCCTCTGTCTCGTGTCAATGATGTGGGAAACATTATGGCCCACCTTTGATCAAGGTCACTTCTTGTCGACTTCAGCCCATTATCCAGGAAGCTGATCTAGAGACTCCCTTCCGGTGCCTTGGAGCCTGCATGCCTCAATGGCAGGTTCTTCGTGTTCGATGAGAGGTTTTCATCATTGGCCTCCGATCGAATGATTCTACGGGTGTTCGACGCCAGCTCACTCATTCGCACGCCGTAGATTGTACCTATAGTACCTTGAGGGCCATTGTCATTATTAGTGGTACCTCTCGCATCTGTTAACAGTTTTCACTATTTGCTGGTAATCAGACGATGTTCATGCATGTTCGACTCCAACTCATGTATTCGCATGCCTGAACTTGTACTCTGTTCGGGTCGAGATGGAGCGCAAGACCCTGGATTTTGTTTGTTGGAATCCAGGCTGCGATTTGTGGCTTATTATGATCATTACATGACTCATTCACTGGATGGCTGCGACCATGCCTGAGTCTATTTATCGATCCTTTCTGGATGGCTGCGTCCATGCCTTGGATCTAGATTATTATGTACTCTGTTATGGATGGCGCGCCCATACCACATATATCATGTACTTGAGATATCAGTTGTACTTCTTTTCGCAGGTTCTCCAGCGGCCGTGTTTTTAGTCACGCATGTTCTTGTAAAGCATTTCACCCCTCTCTCTCTCTCGGGCTTCATGCTTTAGGGGGCATCTGTTACACAGCAATTTGTCACCGTTTGTCACCGTCCCTGTTACCCCTCACCCGTACACTGGAGGACTCATTCCGGGACCTGTGAAAAGTGACATGACCTGAAACCACTTGGATCATATTCCTCTAAGTATGAGCTTCATATGCCCTAAAGACATCTCCTGCAGAATACCCATGAAAACAGCTCTTTTTGCATTAGCGCGGGTCCACAGTTCACTGCCCGCGCCAATGAGGGAAATCCTCTAAATAGGGCGCGCCATTGGCACTCTGTCTCAGAGTCGCACTCGCGCCAACCGAATTGAGTAAAGTTTCTAACCAACAAGCTCCCGAAGGTTCTCTTCAACCCATTCACCAACTGAATCTATGTTGAGTTAGGATGGTTTGGCTTCGAATCTCCATAGAAGGGAAAGTGGTTTGCCACCTTTCATGGAAGTTTCTAAGTGATAAAGCCAATCCCATGAATAATGTGGTTGATCCTATCTCTTTCCTCTCTATCTATAAGAGCTTGTCTCTATGCCTTGAGCAAGCTAGTTACAGTAGTTCTAGTCAGTAATTCCAGCATTGTGACAGAGAGTTTGAAGCTGCAAGAGCCTTCTTTGCACCCATAAGGCCAAATCTAAGTGAGGAGATTCTTGTCACCCAAAGAGAGAGAGGCTTGTCTCCCATCCCAACAAGCTTTGCAAGACTTGTGTAGCTGACTACCCAGCCAAAGGAGGATTTGATGTCAGAACAATGGTTGTATTCTTCTTTGTTATTTATCGATAATAGATGACTATCATTATGGTTCCACTCTCATTGTCCTTTGTAATGATTGATGTTGAGTTATATCTTTTCTGACTGATATATAATTGCATCTATTGGATTTTATGCTTGTATTTGTGTTGTTCTTTGCATGTGCAGGTGTCCAATCACGGAGATCGTGGGGATTGTGACCGACCGAGGCAAAGGAATGAGAGCAACGTCTCTTCTACGAATATTAGCGTTGGAATCCAAGTAGGTTCTCATCATCCACCTTTAATTTGCAATTAGGAACTTGCGTGATAGCATTGTTTGATTGTTGCTAGACCCGGTCTGGGCTAGTAGGGATCGTCTCTGTCCGCAGAGGGGATTTACCTCCACAACATTCCTCACATGGAATATAAAGATATTTGTCATGTATTGGAATATAAATATATGATTGAGGAGTGGGAAATGAGCCATAATAAGTCCTTAGAAAATTAATAGTAAGAAGATAAGTGCAAAAAATAAAAAAAGGCGAAAAATGAAAAAATGGAGAAGAAATACAAGGGCAAAATGGTGAAACAACAAAATCATAATCCATGGGAGGAAAAATGATTAGAGATAGTGAGGGAATATGTTCCCTCATCCTAGGGGTAACAAAGGAAGACATTCTAACTCTCACTTATGCAAGTGTAGTTAAACAAACATTAATCTCTATGCGAGTCATGAGAGGGAGGAAATTTGTGAAATAAATGCGAGTCATGAGAGGGAGGAAATTTGTGAAATAAATGCAAGAACAAGAATTTAAATGGAATAAAGCATTGGGATTACAATCCTTGCTTGTCGAGTTTGGGTACTTCCTTTGAGGCCTATTGAAAAATTAGGTATGATCTATCTATGTATCTTGTTATATAATTAGTTTCCAAGTAGCTATGTTAGAGAATGGAATTTGTGAAAACAAAAAATCATCATCCTGCCTATCTTGAGATGGAGATGGATGGATATGAGTATTGGAGATAGAATTCTCCCATTTTTTTGTTGTAACAAGTTGTATAGGTATAGCTACAATTCCCTAATTTTAGTTCAAACAATATCCATTGGTGTGAGAAAAGATGTTTGAGGTTTGCACCTTGACTTTTTTTATCCCTATCAATGTTTAATAGATCTAAGGATAAGATGGATTTGTGTTAGTTTATAATTTCTTAAAATATAAATATAGAAATTAAAATAAATATGATGCCATTTTCATTTTATTTTATGTAAAATTCTTTAAATAAATAATACATCATGTCTTTTTTTTGTTCATTTTGTTGTATTAGTGACACACCCACACATGGGGATCTCCCCCACCCTAGGCTATCAAGCACCCTACTTCTGTTGGCACAAAGAATAAATATGGCTTGAGAAAAGTTTGGTTCTTACCCGTTTTGAACTTGGAGGTAGGTTACAGGTAATAAAAAAACATTCAAGCTCTTCTAGTTGATTATTTGTCTTTCATCAACATATATGCTTTTTCTAACACCATTTGGTTACTTTTAAGAAACCATAAAGACTTTGATTGATTGTTATGTGAAATGAACTCTCCAAAGGTCAATGGTAGGAATATTATTGTAGGCTATCCATACCCTTAAACAATTTAAATCTTTTAAGCTCAACATAAACTTTTGATATGTTTCATTAATCTGATATTTTTCTCCCAATATTCCATCCCTCTACTTGACATACTTCAACGATATCCTTTGTGTTGTTATATAGTTAGGTGTTTGTGCTTCAACCTAGATATCTAATTTTGTATTTTAAGGATATGTCTTCTTTTCAGTTACATCTTTATTGTGCTCTTAATGTATTTAAGAATCCTCAATGACCTCCTTTGTGGAGTTCTATAGCTAGGTGTTTGTTTTTCAACCTAGATAGCTACTTTTGTGTTTGAAAGATATGCCTCCTTTCTGGATACATTTTTATTGTTCTCTTAATTTATTTCATAATATTAACCGCACTTCCCTCTTTCCATTCTAACAAAGAATTAATTTAATTCAGATTATTGACTGCAGTTAGTGCTAATATCAAATTAACATCTGCATGGATTTAGAATTTTCTTACACTTGATCTTGAATTTATATTTGTTGTAACAAGTATAAGGATGTAATTATTTATTTCTTTCTCTCTTTTACCAAATTAATCTCTTTTACTTTTGTGTACTTGCATTCATACAAAACTCATGGATAGAGCTGGAAAAACATTGATAGAGCACAAGTTAGAAGTCTTGTGCCAAAAATATTATTTTTGCATAGTTGATCATCTTGGTCATTCATATTATTTTAGATAGACTCAAGACTTTACTAAGAAAGATGACACTATAAAATTATCCTATTGTGTAGGTCCTTGTTTGATGCATCCTGAATTCATTGCATTTTTTAGGTAGGTGAGTTAAAGTGGAACACCTTTGCAACTTAGAGCTTGGAAATTATGAATTTTATAAACTTCTATCAAGCATTCATGTTGCATATGGTAGGTGGGATAATGCAACAACAGTGAGAACATTTAAAATAAATTTTATTTCAAATTAAATCGAGTTGTAGTTTGGTGGAGTTAAATGATAGGGTATACAAAGTCATTGTGGGAGTTAAATTAACACCTTCGATTTGAGGAATTTTATGAAAAATTTTCCAATATTGGTTGGGAATATATGGAGGTGGTAGGTAATGTTTGTAAAACAAGATTTACACTACAAACTAGGAAGAAGTTAAGGAATACATGCTCAACAGTACTTTCTAATTTATGAAGACAAAAACTGGAATGCCTATTTTATTATGAAAAAAATTGCATTTATGTAGTGACACCCATAGTGGCAAGTTAATCTCCAAAATGTTCACTTGAGAAATTATTGCAAGGGAGCAACCCTTTCCATCATTTCAAAGGTGAATCTACTTTTTTGTAGACTGGTACCCTCAATTCTATTGGGTATTAAATGGGGAGAAATGAAGCAAAAACCCTTTTTTTTCCTCACAAGATTTGTAAGAATCCTACTTTGTAACTGTCATATGGAGTATCTGTGTATATTTGCATGAAGAGTGCCCTATAGATGATAGCATTGCATGAAAAATGACGTGAGAAGATACATTGCAAGAATGAGTTCATCATCTTATGACTATGACGAACTTGAAGATGCTACCATGACCTTTCAAAGGTTGCTTGATCATTTTCTTCATAATGATCAAAGCAATTGGAAGCAGCGATACACAATCAATGCCATTTTTTTCACAATCATTTAATAAAGATAAGTATGATGTGGGGATTCCATTCATAAAATATCGGAAGGAAGGAAGATATATTGGTGTTGACCTTACTATACATGATGATGTATGAGTAGCAGTGGTTTAGCATGGCATCTCATTTGATACCCAACATACACATCATTTGTCAATGCATGTAGTAACACTGGAGATATGAAGAAGGACCAGAAGATAATTCTCAACAAAATATATGAAGCAGGATCAGGTGCATAATTGGTTAATGGCCCTCATTCGCACCTCTATGATTTTCCTCATTATAGACTTAACCCAAAATTTTCATCTAACTTGGAGTTTTTTTCTCCTATTATGGCCAAAATAAGATTTTGGCTCCAAACTTATTTATTTTTGTTTTTTTAACATAGGGAAAGTTTTGTTGATCTGGGATGTTTTCGATGTGGTTGTTGATGTGGCACCTCAGGTCCACATGTCACCCTAAGAAGTTGCAACATCACCTCCTTGGCCACCTTATCCTATAAAACCACCCACCATTTTTGTTACAAATGGGAAAAGGGTCCCACATCCTCTATCATTCATCTACCTATCCCCTCTTCATAGGCTAAGGTGACAAGCAAGGCCAATCCCACATCCTTTCCCTCTTGGCACATAACTCGCCCTTGCACTTTATCAAATGATGGATATTGAGTGAAAATTGATGGTTGTGAATCATCACAAGGGATTGATTTGCAAGGATGTTATCTTGTCCTCTAAGTCCCAATACCACTTACCAAGATGAGTGGTTTCAATCATGATACACAATTTCTCAAAAAAATTAACAAATTGAATAATTTTTTTATATAAATATTCTATGATTCAGAATGTAATTCAAAAAATAAAATTAATAAATACACACTATGAGCTTGAAACTATTATGTCAGTAAGTTGAATAAGGCATTGCTTACCAATAGAGGGGAAAAAGAATTATGCAAAGCACCTTGCAAAAACCAAAAAATTGTAATATAATTTGAAAAACTATTCATAATGTTGTCATGAAATAAACAACATAAAACATACATTACATAGATTAGACTAAGTGGATCATTTCATAGAAAATAATAATGGAAAACAAAAACAACCATATTTGTTATGTAGCAACTTAGGTTGAGAAAGGATAAATTAATTGTCTAAGACTTCCAATTGTTGGAAACGATGTCAGCCAAATCAACAACCCTTTGTGAATAACCACATTCATTGTCATACCAAGAAACCACTTTCAACATATCATCTCCCATCACCATTGTGAGTGATGAATCCATAGTTGAGGAGACATCTTAACACATGAAATCTATTGACACTAGAGGCTCATCACACAATGCAAGGATACCATTAAGCTCTTTATCTGCACTTTCTTGGAACACTGCATTCACCTCCTCTACAAATGTCTTCTTCTCCACCTGAGAAACCACGTCAACAACTGATACATTGGGTGTTGACACTCTCAGAGCAATTCCATTCAGTTTCCCTTTAAGACTTGGGAGAATTAGTGCCATTGCCTTTGCTGCTCCTGTTGATATTGGGACAATGTTCACGGCTGTAGCTATGGTGCACATAAGATCTCTTTGACTAGCATCAAGAAGTATTTGATCACTAGTATATGAATGAGTTGTTGTCATGGTGCCCTTGATGATTCTTGCACTAAACAAATTTAGGTGTACATTGGCAAGCATATTGTTGGCTTGTGGGGGCATGACCCAGGTTCAACGTTAGTTAGCCAAAAAAATCCCTACACTATTGGCCCTTTTGGCATCACCTTGCAAAGCGCAGACTGAAGTCTCACCTAAAGCAGTATGGGGGGATGCTGGAACCAAGTTTTCGCACCCTTGAGATGGTTGTGATGTTGGTTTATCCCAGATATACCTGCCTTCACACGTGTTGCTTAGATCTTTGTTCCAACCTTTAGTACCTTTGCGAAAGGGTACAATCAGCTTCTGCACAGCCCTAACCAGGGGCTGATATACTTTCGCTCTGCTAGGGTAGCGAACTGAGATATCTCCCAAACTAGGCTAAGTGTCTTTCTTATCCTATTAACAAATCTTAGTTAGCTTCACGTAAATAGATGTTCTTACTTGCGTTCACTTAACCGATACATTTACATACATTTGCGCATCATATAAGCATTATAATTGAAATTCATACCAAATATAACAGACGGCTAAACAGGAAATAAAGATGCAGAAATTCTAGAATACTTCTCTTTATTGATAATTCCAGACAATTACAAACTCAACCCACCTTGCGCGCTCAGCTGCAGGGGTCCGTGCACTTAGCTGTGGACTTCTACGCCTCTGCGCACTCAGCTGTAGAGCCTCTACCTACGCTATGACCCAAACGTAGACTTCTCATCTAAAGCTATGACTCAATCCTTCATGATTATCGATTCCTTTTCTTCAAACTTCTTAGAGCTTAGCTCTATTTAGATCTTCTACAGCCGACATTACATTTCCAAAATAAGGGCGGACAACCCTATGACTCTTTAACATCTACGTGCTCCATGACCACAAAATGTAGAGTCTTTATATTTGGATTACAAAATTGGACCAAAATATGGGCTTTTAGCCCCAAAACTGCGCTTGGGGGATCCCACGCCCAACAAGCCCCCAACAGAAACATCGTAACGCACCCTCGAGTCACTCTACAGGTGTAGAGATCTTAGCACGAAGACCTCCCAACTCCATTTGGATCATGATGCAGGAGCATACAACCTAAGAGAAAATCATTGTAATTAAGTAGACATAGGGGGTCATGTATTTTAAGGAAGTTGGATTCCTAAGTGATGAATTAATGTAATATTTAGGCTTTTGAGTACATAGAATAGGAATTAATTAGATAATGTGAGGTGTTTTGTAAATGCTCTCAAATAAATGAGAACATGAGTGGTTAATAAAGACAAAAGAGTTAAAAGTCAATTATAACTCTTAAGCAGTTTCATGATTCGAGGAACGAGAGAGAGTTTTTAGGAATTAAATGAAGTTAGAAGTGGACATAGAGGATTTAGGAGTCAGTTCAGTAGATTTAGGAGGGGAACCAGAATTAGTTCAACAAAGCTTTCTGGTATAAATGTAAGCCTACAGGTAGAGTAGAGGAGGAGGCCACTAATATTGAAGAACAGGCCTATGAGAGACAGGGAAGTCTCGAATGTAATCATTTGTTTATACTTATATATACAAAGGTTTATTCCTAGCTGTGTAAGTGTGTGAAATGAGTATTTTATGAATGAATTACATGTGAATATGTAGGATCTGTAACAGGGTTGCAGGCAGAATTCTAAAGGATACGCAGAGGAACAGAATGATTCAGAGGAGTCATAAATGGATCATTGAATCTAGTGGAAGATTAGAGTGAAGCTTTGGGGAGAGGTAGCGAAGTGAGAATTCACAGAAGAGTAAATTTCAGAGGAAGTTGAGCAATGGAACCCTTTGAAGAAACCTAAAGAAAAACCTGAACCACAGAGAAAACGCTGAAGAGATAGCGTAAAATATAGAGAAAGGGACAAATGGAGAAGTGAAGTGTTAGTACACAGCAACCGTTGGATCTTATAGATCAACAGTCCAAATCATGTCGCATGAGGTAGCATTGAAATATCGCATCAGCGAACTTTAACAAAGGAAGGCAGGTTTATAACCTTAAGTGGTATTTCAGGTGGCAAAGAGGTGGTAAATGGTATCGAAGGTTAGCCTTCTGATTCCATTCATAACGCGACACGTAGCAGAGAAGTGAAGAGTGGAAACCGCTTTATCGGGCAGTTAAAACCCATGCTTGTTGTCTATCCGAATTCATGGTAGACCGTTGGATCTACTAAGTGAAGATCAATGGTGGAGGGCTGTCAAGCAACTTTGCATCGGGAAAAGATATGGGCTGTTGGATCAAGACCCTGATCAACAGTCGCAATCTAATCACAATCGCATTAGACAGAGGTCAAAGGTTGGTGGATTGTGAAATGTTGATGCGCCAATAGCGATAAAGTGCTGATCAACGACCGAAGGTGCTTGGAGATTGGTGGAGCGCTGTGGAAAGGTCTGAAGGAGCGGACCCGACGAATTATGGAAGCAGACGTATAAAGTTTGAAGTCTGATATTGGAATATCGCATATCGGGTGCGATAGAGATTGTATTAATGTGAACCGTGAAGGAGACGATACCCGATTGCGATAAAGGTGAAAACTCGAGAGACATGCAGAAGCCGTATAAAGAAAAAAGGTATGGTTGGCACATATTTCCTTTGTAAATGGTTATAAAGGGTTAAGCACGCATATGTGAGGTTTTATATATAAATCAACGTTATCAAAGGATGGAAGGTTTTATGCGATAAATATATATCAACCAAGGTTTAAAGAGGGGAAATATCATATATGTTCAGGTTAAGGGATAATGAAGGTTATGAAGAGGTTTAAAGTCCCGATAGAAGGTTGAAGCAGGGTGGTTGAGTTCCGATATAAAGGAACTGATGAATAGGGCCTTAACCATTGAAGGTTGAAGATTTTGACTCCTTAGAGAGTTAAATACCTGGGACAAGTGTGAGTATGCATTTTACATGTGTACTATGGGTGTAAGTGGGGGTAACCCTCATAGACAATTTTAGGGGCGAATGTTCGCCCTTTGGCGAAATTAAGGGTTTTAAATTTTTAGTGGGTGAATATTTTGTATCATAGTACATTTTTACAAATCACCTCAAATAGCCCACCTTATTTTAAGGGAGAGGGTAAAAAAGGTAAATTTAGCCCTTGAAATTAGGAGTTACAACCTTCCATTTGCCCATTTTCAAGAATAGGTTTTATTTAAGTGAATCCTATTGGCTAAAGGCCCAAATACCATATTTATAAAAGAGGTATAGTAAATTAATAAAAATATAAATAAATGAGAGGTATGGTAAATAAATAAAACATTTTTTATATTTACTCCATAAGTCACCTTATATACATGCAAGGGTGTAAACAAATAAAAATATAAGTAAAGTGGAGGTATGGTAAATAAATAAAACGTCTTTTTATACTTACTCAAAAGGGCCAAATACCATATTTGTAAAAGAGGTATGGTAAATTAATAAAAATACAAATAAATGAGAGGTATGGTAAACCAATAAAACATTTTTTTATATTTACTCCATAAGTCACCTTATATTTACGAACACTCAAAAAATGCGTTATATTTAGGTGAAACCTATGGGCAAAATACTATGGGACAAATACCAAGGACTAGATTGTTATTAATACCATGCAAAAAAACATTATTAACCCTAATATTAGTATTAATAAAAATAAAAATGGCACATGGTATTGACCCATGGTATTCACCAAAATGGAACATGGTATTGACCCATGGTATTCACCTAGAATGTAGCCTATTTAAATGGGGGAATTAAACAAGCATAGATCCATCTTTACTCTGGATCTACTAACCCCCGAGAGGTATCAAATATCGTGATATGCAAACTAGCATAGAGTGAAAAAATATTTGATCCGATCAAGAATAAAAATGGATGTTGTAATTTAATGTATGTTAAACATTTTAGCTTGGTTAAAATAAAAAATAAAATAAAAATCAACTATTAATTTTATTAATTTTTATAAATTACTAATAGTAATTTTTAAGCTCCAGGTTAATGATAACCCATGGTATTGACCCATGGTAATACCATGGTATTCATGTGAGCATAGACTATTTAAAGGGGAAATTCTATCATCTTAGATCCATCTTAATTTTGGGTCTACCAAGTGCTCAGAGGGATAAATAGATTTCATCCCCCTAAGAGTGGTAGATGTGGAGTTAAGATGGATATAGGTTGGTTTTTATGATAATGAAGATATTAAATAGACTTAGGAAATTATATTGTAAAAACATCTTAAGGTGAATGGTTAATGCATAAACATTGGACAAGTATATTTGTATACTTCTGTTTTAAACTGAAACAAATCCTTCAATAACTTTCCAACATATGCTGGAGTAAACAGATTGTAATTTGGGTAATTTTTCTAATTGCAAACATGAACATACTTGTGTATTAGCAGGGTGGTTATGAGGTCCCTAGAAGTGATGAATTTGAATTTTTCTTGGTTTTATATATAGTATTAGGTTTTTTCTCATGCTTTCTGTGAATGGCATGGGTGAATTTTATCCTACACCCACTAGGTTATTGATATGTAATTTCGGTAATTTTGATTTCAAAAGATATTTTAAAGAAATGCAATGATTTCATTTGTGTATTCAATAAACACAAGATTTTATAATTGAGTAAAATATTCACCATGCCTGGTGAGAGATTCGCCAAAAAATTATATATACATATCATATTATTGATAAAATCGCCTTCCATTTTTCCTATATACCATGGAGATTCGCCCATTTATTATACATGTAAATTTGGGGGGGTTCTTAAAATTTCCCTGGTAACCCTGCATCATTTGGTGTCAGAGTAGAATTGTAATCAGAGTGGGGAAGGATTTCCTATGAAAAGGAGTTTGCACACAGAATAAGGTAATGTGCATAAAGTTAATTGATGAATCATAGAGGCTACAACAGAAGATTGTAGGGGAACTTTTGGAGTTCTTGGGAGATTGTAGTAGTTCCAGCAGAGGCTTGGAGTAGACAGGAATAGAGGATTCCTTGAAGAAAAGTGAGAGCAAGATTTCTTAGTACAAGTTCTGAAGGAAAGAGGACTTGGAGACCAAACAAAGGACAATCCATTCAAAGTACAGAAGAATGGGAGAATAAGATCATACATAGATCTTGGAGGTAAGATAGTGTGTTTTGTTTCAAATTGAAATTGAAGATTGTGGTTGCAGATGAAACATCTCAGCAAAGGACAGCAAGAGAAGCTGTGAGAGGAGAACCAGATGTGTTCTTGAAGATAGAGTAAGGAAAACACTCTGAAGAAAAAGTGGCAGTGAACCTAAAAAATCCAACAAGAGATTGGACAGAGAGGACAACTGAAGTGTTCTCAAGAGAGAGTGAGAGATTGCAAAAGCCTAGAAGGAGCAAAGGTGTTGCTCAAAAGGAGGTTCCAAACAGAGGACCCATGCTTACCAAAAGACTGAGTGAGGAGAGCTTAGTGAGGTAAGATTGCAACGAAGAGGACTAGCTGTTGTAGAGGCTTATTGCAGATGAGTGAGGAGCTCATGAAGGAAGAGGAGAAGAAGATGACTACTGATAGTCATAGTAAAGGTTTAGAGAGAAGCCACAACAGAAGATATGAGAAGAAGAATGCCAAAGCAGATGGCAAGAGGACGAGTCAAGAGGAAATTGAAAAATAGATTGCAGAGTTAAAAGATCAACTCGATAGATTAAGGAGAATACTAGAGGAAAAGCAGAGACAAGGTTGGGTATTAAGGAAGAAGCCAATGGAATGGCATGAGATGTAGAGAAGGCTACAGACAAAGCAAGTAAAGCGGCTGAGGGAAAAACTCAAGGAAGTTGAGTCAGAAATGGAAGAGTCCATTTGTGAACCAGAACAGGGAGAAATTCTGGAAGAAAGTGAAGACTACACTGAAGCTAAAAAATGGAGATAAAGTGAAGATCTCATGGACTATTGGAATAGTTCAAAACAACATGAGGAGATGATGTCTGAAGATGAAGACTTGAAGACTGAAATTTCAAGTGAGGCCAAAGGGTCACATGGTTTTAAATCTGACAATTTGTGTATGTTTGCAGGTGAAACATGTAAAGAAGGACAATTTGTTGATATTGTCATAAAGGAAGAAGAATACAAGTAGAATCTAAATTCTGTTCTGGAAGAAGATGAGATAGATAGGTCTCATATATAGTTGGGGGAAGATATAAAGCAACCAAGTGAAGGGCTTGAGAATATTTTGTAGAAATTTTGAATAATATGACACATATTCATAGAGATTATCCTGATTATACACTTATAAGCGGAACATGCATAATACATAACTTCCTCTATGTTGATCATCAATTTACAGAAGCATAAACATTCACAGGCGCACATAGAAGCATCAATCACACATATCAACACAATGTTTTCCCGGGGAAAGCATCTTGCTAAAAACCCCACACTATCTGTATATTAATGATTGAGAACATGTAACATTACAAAGTACAATGCTTATCACAAGCAATCAAGTACCAGCTCCACCTGTTACACACAATACAACTCAGATCTGATCTCCAAATCTATTCCACTGGTTGCCTGCCTCTCCAGCTCAATACCTGCTTAAGAACTGATGAGAATGGTTTACCAAACTCGTATTTCACCTGCAAAGAATCACTCAAACTGTGTTGGATGTGAGCACAGGCTACAATTCTTGATATTGGCCAATTCATTGGCATACTCAATCCCTCTGATTGTGCAAATCATCATGCAC
This sequence comes from Pinus tabuliformis, assembly GCA_031772625.1. Lineage (NCBI taxonomy): Eukaryota > Viridiplantae > Streptophyta > Pinopsida > Pinales > Pinaceae > Pinus > Pinus tabuliformis. The sequence continues at coordinate 86,426,227 of CM062818.1, forward strand.
GACTATAGTCACAACTGATAGCAATCTGATCCTCTAACACCTGTCCCTACTGAACTAAACATGCACTGACATGCAACTGAGTTAACTGATGTATTCTATAGTTGCATTATGAGTTAATAACTTGTGAATTAATTAATAACTAATTCACCCAACTCATCTCTAGTCTATTGATCAGTTAGACTAAATACAACTAGTTTAACAAAGCTAAACTGAACACAACTCCATCAACTGCACCTCCAGTCCACTAAACTCAACTCACTTGAGTTCTAACTGAAGTCCTGCATGCAAATATTAGTCATCCCATAGGTAACCACGTATTTCCCTCTGGGATCTGCATGTACCACATCCGTAGCTCATCCTGAAGTGCTCCAAGAGAATAAGATCAAGTTTATAGTCCAAATATTATTATGAGACAATAATACTTGACTTTTCTATTTTTGACAGCCAGTCTAAAAATAGACTTTGATCACTCACACTGTGATCACTCACATTGTGGTCACCCACACTGTGATCACTCATACTGTGATAAAAAATAGAAATTGCGCCATAATTTTCTTGTGGTCCCACTTAGTGAAGGCGACTCTTTTCACTAAGCTCCATTATCTTGTTGCATTCTCAACAAGCATTTCTTGTTGCACACTTTTCAACATATTTAAGAGGAGACCATTGAAGAATTTCTGAGTCATAAAGAGAACTTTGAACAACAAAGAGACATGATGGCTGAAGCATCCAATGAGACCACAGGGTCTTTTGTTTTTAAAACTAATAGTTTGTGTATGATGGCAAGTATTGTAGGAGAAAAGCAACCTTTTGAAGATATCTTCAGAGGAGATGAAGATCTAGAAGTAAAAGGTGACAAAGAAAACTTCTCAGAAGAAGAAGAACTTGATTGCATACAAAAGAAAAAGTATATGGATGAGTCTATAGAAGCTGTCATGGAGATGAGGAATTAGGATCTTATTCTGAGGAAGAATGAAGGAATATTGTCTCAGAAAGGTAGTCAAATGAGTTTTATTAATGTTATTGATGAAAAACAAATTCAGGAGAATACTAATGAAGATGATGAGACAAGGATAACTCTGGGAGAAGAGTTACAGAGAGACAACAAGACAAAATATACTGAAGAAGAAGGACATCTACTGAAAGATGTTAAGGAAGGAGAAGTCTATGAAAAAGACTTAGCAAAGGGAAAAAGGACATCTGATGATTTATCAATAACAAGGGAAGGTATGGAAACTTGTGTGAAATTTCCAAATTCTACTCCAATTGAAATTATTGAGTTATATAGAAAATTAGACTTTCAAAGAAAGGAGTTGGAAAAACAGAGGATAGATGTTCAAGAGAGATTGTTGAAAAAGGAAAACAAAAACATTGTCATGAATGACAATCATAAGAAAAAGGAGATGGATATGAAAGTTCAGCAGATTGACACTGCAAAGGAAGGAGTTCACTACGGTGGAAAAGAGTAGGAAGACATCATTAGAGCAGATGATGTGGAAGAGAGACTAGTTGACAGTCTCATGAGCTCTTTTGAGAATTCAACACAGCATACTGATGTACTGATAGAGGAGAAAGAAACATAGCAACAAACTGAATTGTTTCCAAAGGAAGATAAGGCACAAAAGTCTTATGTTTTTTATTTTAACAAGTGTTTTGTGAGTGCAGGTTTTGTTGCAAATGATAGAGGAAATTTGGCACAAATGAACAACCAAATGAAGATGAAATAAGAAGATTCTGTGGAAGAATCCAATCCATGGAACAAAGATTCTCAATTGCTGGAGAGAATGTTGGAAATTCATGATTCAGTGCAGACAGAAATAATCATGAAAGAGGGTAAGGATGATAGGGAGGTAGTAAGCAAAGGAAAAGTTGGAAAAAAAGCAAAAGAAGAAGCAAAATTAAACCAAAAACTACAAAGTGAAAGTAACCAACAGGAGTTTGAAGAGTTAGTGGACAACAGCAACAACTTGAAGCAAATAGAAAGTGGAAGAAGTAAGGGACAGAACATGGACCAGTCCAAGGATAAACTGGAGACAGAGATTGAAGAATTGTGGCAGCTGATGATGAAACAAGCCATAGGGAGAAAAATTATGGCAACAAGAAGAATGATCAATCAGAGCATGAACCTGATTGACAAAGAGAAGAAGATGGAATAGAAGACAACAAAAGTACAACAACAGCAAAGGAACAAGACATTTGGACAGTTACAAAACAAAGTATGGGATCTAGGAAGACAAATATCAGAAGACACATGATCAGGAGATCATGAATATTTTCTAGTTTAGGAGTCTGATGTAGGAGCATTCAACCCAATAAAAAATCATTATAATTAAGTAGACATAGGGGGTCATGTATTTTAAGGAAGTTGGATTCCTAAGTGATGAATTAATGTAATATTTAGGATTTTGAGTACATAGAATAGGAATTAATTAGATAATGTGAGGTGTTTTCTAAATTCTCTCAAATAAATGAGAACATTAGTGGTTAATAAAGACAAAAGAGTTAAAAGTCAATTATAACTCTTAAGCAGTTTCATGATTCGAGGAACGAGAGAGAGTTTTTAGGAATTAAATGAAGTTAGAAGTGGACATAGAGGATTTAGGAGTCAGTTCAGTAGATTTAGGAGGGGAACCAGAATTAATTCAACAGAGCTTTCTAGTATAAATGTAAGCCTATGGGTAGAGTAGAGGAGGAGGCCACTCATATTGAAGAACATGCCTGTGAGAGACAGGGAAGTCTCAAATGTAATCATTTGTTTATACTTATATATACAGAGGTTTATTCCTAGCTGTGTAAGTGTGTGAAATGACTATTTTATGAATGAATTACATGTGAATTCATAGGATCTGTAACAGGGTTGCAGGAAGAATTCTGAAGGATACGCAGAGGAAAAAAATGATTCAGAGGAGTCATAAATGGATCATTGAATCTAGTGGAAGATCAGAGTGAAGCTCTGGGGAGAGGTAGCGAAGTGAGAATTCGCAGAAGAGTAAAGCTCAGAGGAAGTTGAGCAGTGGAACCCTTTGAAGAAACCTGAAGAAAAACCCGAACCATAGAGAAAACGCTGAAGAGATAGCGTAAAATATAGAGAAAGGGATGAATGGAGAAGTGAAGTGTTAGTACACAGTAACCGTTGGATCTTATAGATCAATGGTCCAAATCATGTCGCATGAGGTAGGGTTGAAATATCGCATCGACGAAATTTAACAAAGGAAGGCAGGTTTATAACCTTAAGTGGTATTTCGAGTGGCAAAGAGGTGGTAAATGGTATTGAAGGTTAGCCTTCTGATTCCATTCATAACGCGACACGTAGTAGATAAGTGAAGAGTGGAAACCGCTTTATCAGGCGGTTAAAACCCATGCCTGTTGTCTATCTGAATTCATGGTAGACCGTTGGATCTACTAAGTGAAGATCAATGGCGGAGGGTTGTCAAGCGACTTTGCATCGAGAAAAGATATCGACCGTTGGATCGAGACCCTGATCAACGATCGCGATCTAATTGCAATCGCATTAGATAGAGGTCAAAGACTGGTGGACTGTGAAATTACGATTCGTCGATAGCGAGAAAGCATTTATCGGCGACCGGAGGTGCTCAGAGATCATTGGAGCATTGTGGAAAGGTATGAAGGAGCAAACCTGACGAATTATGGAAGCGGACGTATAAAGTTTGAAGTCCGATATTGGAATATCGCATATCGGGTGCGATAGAGACTGTATTAATGTGAACCGTAGAGGAGCCGATACCCAATTGCGATAAAGGTGAAACCTCGAGAGACGTGCAGAAGCCGTATAAAGCAAAAAGGTATGGTTGGCACATATTTCCTTTGTAAATGGTTATAAAGGGTTAAGCACGCATATGTGAGGTTTTATATATAAATCAACGTTATCAAAGGATGGAAGGTTTTATGCGATAAATATATATTAACCAAGGTTTAAAGAGGGGAAATTTCATATATGTGCGGGTTAAGGGATAATGAAGGTTATGAGGAGGTTTAACGTCCCGATAGAAGGTTAAAGCGGGGTGGTTGAGTTCCGATATAAAGGAACTGATGAATAGGACCTTAACCATTGAAGGTTAAAGATTTTGACTCCTTAGAGAGTTAAATACCTGGGACAAGTGTGAGTATGCATTTTACATTTTTACTGTGAGTGTAAGTAGGGGTAACCCTGTGTTGGATCACCACAACCTCAGCAGCGCACTGAGCGGCTATCTGCTGGACTTCTTCCACTCGCTGCTCGGTGACTGCTACTGAACTGCTGCCCTAAATCTTTTGCTGAGCTGCCTGTAGTTGCACGAGCTTTCCTTCAATGGAGGCTATGATCGCATAAGCCTCGTGTATCCATGGTTGTAGGCACACTTTTAAGACTGCTTCTTTATGCCGAGCAACATCCACCTGTTCCTTGAGCGCCTTTATCGCCTGCATCCGTGCGGGCCTCTGTAAACTGTCTAGGCAATCCCATTGATCTTGTCATATTTTTGCTGTAGCTCGTGTGCCTCTGTCTCTGGGAGCTCTACACTTGGGTCCTCCTACAGGGTGGTTAGGACCTTGAATGACTGTTCAAAAAGCTGCATGCAGTTTTCCACTGCACTGTCAACCACCGCTATCATTGTTGTAACCGCGGTGGTACAATGTTCCCTAACTTCTGGTGGAGTCGAAGGTTGAGCACTCAACTACAATTCTGCGATTTGTAGGTTCAACTCTAGCTGAACCCTGACCATCTCTGCTCGGGTGTCGAACACCCCTGTGGCTAACTTATAGATGCGCGCCTCCACCAGTTCTTCTTCCTGAATGTGCAACTCCAGGACCATCCGGCAAGCTTCCTCCACTACCTACATGAACTGCTTGTTCTATTCTAGTGCCTCGTTGCACTGCAGGCCCAACTACTCGATGTTGATGTGCTGGTCGCTCATCACCTGTAGAGCGTGACTCTCTCAGGCCCTGAGTTCCACGGTGACTCCATCCTGCAAGAGGTATAGCGTCTCCCGAGGGAGTGTGGCCATATTTAATCCTACCCCTTTCAAGCTGTTGACCATGGGCCTGTCGACCTCATTCTCTGTAGTAAGTTCCCCGTCTGGTAGCACTATCGTGTTTGTCACCCTTGTGCACAACATCTCCTCAACAGCTGAAGTTCCAATCGCAAGGCTGGTGGACACTGTGCTAGCCTATGGAGTGTGAACCTGCAACTCCTGCAGCTCTATCAGGAGAGCCCCCAATACCAACTGCTGCTGCTCTTCAAACTATTGGAGGGCCTCCACGGTGACATCCCTCACCGTTTCTACGATATCATGCAAATCCCCCTCTGTGAGGGTGATTGGGTTGAAGGATGTGTTTGATGCCATGGTTTTCTTTCATGGCACTACCTTCTCTCACTGTCAAAGATGCTTGAGTTGGGTGGACATCGCCTGCGGGTTCGCACAACCTTTTTTTGTATCTATTTCTGCCTCAGTCCTGGGCGAAGGTGACTTCTGTCCTTCGCGCTCTTCTCCTCCTGTTTTCTGTTGTCCTGCCAATTTCGCAGTGTCGCGCACTGCCTAGGCCTTAGCCCCTACTTCCTCTTTTCTACGCTTCTCCACTAGTTGCATCATTCATAGCTTTGTTTCTTCGTTCTTGCATTGCATGGCGGACTTGTCCATTTCCACTGCAGAGTCAACTGGAGCATGCCACTCTAGCGGCCAAGATTTGAGGACTGCGAAAATTAGATCATCAGTCGCCAGATATGGTAGGTTATGCCATCTCTTCGTAGCGTCCTTCTGTGCCCTGATAAACACATGGTGGAAATCTTCTTTGAACTCTACAAAGCTCTACAAACTGGCATATACTGTGGGCGACAACCACGTCTTGTGATTGATCCCCATCCGGATACTCATCTCCATTAAGACCCAAAAGATCTTACTTTCTTTGATATGCTTCGTGTCCTTGGTTTCCCACACTGAAGCATACTTCACTGCCTTTGGAAGGTTTGGCTTGACTAAAGGGAATTGGCTGTCTTCTGGCAACTCCCATGCCACTAGTACGAGTGACAACATGAGCCACGCATAGTGAAATGTCTTGCCCTGCTCCTGTGCCTCGCGACAGTTCGCAAGGAACTTGCCGCATAGATAATTCGCCCAATTGAACTGGACTCCTTCTGCGCATTGGGCCACTAGTGCAATCACAGGCACAGGCACCTCATCCATGCGACACTTTCGCATCACTTTTCCTGCTAAAATTTGTGTTGCGACCTTGACTATAGGGTTTCTAATGCTGGAGATGGCATATGCTGACTTCTTCTTCTCCAACTTGAACTTCTTCTTCATCGCTTCCGCGAGGGCCAACTCACCACCTTTTCCTTCTGATATATTGGTTGGATCCTCCCCTGAGTACGACAGCCGTGTGATCCAATGAATCGAGTGGTCTGTGATGGGAATGGACTCCTCCAACCACAAACACCCATCATTCACCAAGTACAGTAGCTTCCTAATGACGAAGATAGTCATTGGGGCGCAGTGGTAATGCGACACCCAGAACAGGTTTAGCAAACCAGTTTTTTCTACACCCTTGATCCAAGTGCGCAGATCCAATTCAATCATTCGAGCCATCGCGTCAATCCATCGGCGCATTAGCTACTCCGTTGCTAAATGCAGGAATTTCTCATGGTCCGCAAGGTCCCAATCTTCAAAATTTAGGACAGGAACCCACCCTAAGTGCGGCCCCTGAAAAACAATATTGTCTAGAGAGCAACAGAGTTTGCAGAGAGCTCTTACTCTCATCTATGTCCTTCGGCACCTTGGATTTACCCTTGCACGGAGGAATATATTCTGGTAACTAGGTAATAGGGTCTACACCCTGGGTTTCAACTTCCATTTCCACGTCCTCCTCATCCACCAGGATTTCTTCAAATTCTTCCTCATCGACCATCGGATTAATGGACTTCCCATTTTCTTGCAAGGTGAGCTTGGTCCTCTGTGGGTTTCTTGGTGAGACGCGCACCAAGATCATAGCCTGCTTATCCTTCTTAGGTCTCAGTGTTCTAGGTGATTTAGGGACCTCAACTATCAGTCCAGTGCTCTCTGGGGCTTCTACTACCACAATTTCCTGCACGGCTTCCTCGGGTGTTGACATCATTCTAGTCAGGAGGTCCTGCGTCTCCTTCAGCAATGTTTCAAACACTAAACTTGCTCTCAAAGCCACAAAATTCAAAAGGTCCATACACACTTGATAGCACAACAACTGAATTTTCAAAATTCCAAGTGTTTTTCGCTAGACAGCCACTTGTAATTTATAGGGCATTTTGAATTCGAATTCGACCGTTCCCCCCACATTCGGCCCATTAATGCTAGATTTGCGGCAAAGTTTCAAGAATCTAGCCCATAAATATCGCCTTAAATGCCTCCCGCCTTCTCCATTTGGCCTCAAACCGACCATCAAATCGTAAATAGTGACTTTAACGGTCACTTTCTGGCGGACCTCCATGCTAGCGCAGCTGTCTTCACACTATTGCAGACCCTGTGACACTTTTCTCCTTTGCGTAGTCCTGACATCACATAGCTCCCCAACTTGGGCAGTGTAGTTTATAGTCCCGTGCCTCCTTTCGGCTGCCTAGAGCACTAAGACTGTGCTACTTTCATATAGTCACATGGCTGGATCGGTGGTGTATGGCTTCAAGCGACTACCATTCACCCTTCCTGGGAAGGGTTCTCCATTAAACTTAACCAATTGGATCGCGCCACCATCGGTAATCTCCTTAATAACATAAGGCCCTAACCAGTGCATCCTGAATTTTGCAGGGAATTTATCAAACTTACTATCATACAACAAAACCAGATCGTTTACCTTGAATGTGTGCAGCTTGATATGTTGATCGTGCCACGCATTTTCATGCTGCTTTTGGACCTGCTCGTGAAATCAGCCAAAAATCACTCTTCTTCAAGCTCATCCAACTGTGCAACCCTCTCTTCAAGGGCTCCTTGATCTGTCATACCCGTGAGCACTACTATGCATAGACTAGGCACGATGTATTCCATAGGCATCACCGCTTCAACCCCGTATACCAACCTAAGGGGTGTCTGTCCTGTTAGCTTCTTGCACATCATCTGATAAGCCCATAACACTGCAGGTATGCAACGGTCCCAATCACTTCGCTGAGCATTGCAAACCTTGGTCAGTGTGGTTTCAAGCACTTTTTTGAATGCCTCTACTGTCCCATTGGCCTGTGGGTGATAAGGTGTGCTCTTTTGTTGATACACCTGAAATTCCTCTGTTAGTGCATTGATCGTCTCATTTAAGAAGTGTGTACCTCGATCGCTCATCAAGATATTTGGACATCCAAATCACATCAGTACATGCTCAAATAAAAACTTCGCAGCAGTCGTGCCCATGCAATCCTTCACTAGATGCGCTTCTTCCCAACGAGTCAAATACTCCATCGCAGTGATAATGTACCTCGCTCCTGTCTTTCCTTGAGGCTGAATGGGTCCTACAAAATCTATTGCCCATTTTTCGAAAGGTTGCAATGTCATTTGTGGATTCAAAGGCATTTCATCCCTCTGCGATGGCCTACCTGTTCTTTGACATACATCGCATGCCTTGCAATATGATTTTGAATCCTGATGAAGGGTTGGCCACCACAACCCTGCACGTAGAATCTTCTGCATAGTTTCTCTCCCTACATAATGTCCTCCAGCAACACCCCCATGAGCATCCACAAGGATGCTGCTTCATTCAAACTCAGGTACATACCTTCGCAGTATTTCATCATTCCCCATTTTGTATAGATGCCCAACAATGACAGAGAAGTCTACCATGTGCACCACTAATTCCTTCTTTTTCTGGACAGAGTATCCTTCAGGCGCATTTCCTGTTGTTAGGAAGTGTATTATATCCTCAAAATGTCCATCCACAACACACACAGCAAAGAGCTGCGCATCAGGTAATCCTTCCTCCAAATTAGTAGGTTCCTCCCTTGTTTCGATGCGTGACAGATGGTCTAGTCTCGCATTCAATCGTCCAGGCTTCACAACAACTTCAAAATCATACTGTTGGAAAAATAAGAGCCATCTGTAGATTTATCCCCCCAACACAGGCTTATTGACTAGGTACTTCAGCACGGAGTTATCCATATACATCCTAAATTGGCCTCCTAGTAAGTAGTCTCGATACTTCTGGTGCGCATACACCATAGCTAGGCCTTCGCGCTCAGTGGGGGAATAGTTCTTCTCTACTTTGGATAATCTGTGACTTGTGAATGCGATAGGGTGGTCCAAACCTTCTCCACCATCATGTGTTAGTACTACCCCCAGCGCTATACACGATGTGTCAACATGTACATGAAACTAATTCTTCCAGTTTGGGAAGACTAGAATCGACACGGTAACCATATTTTCTTTCAATATATCCAAGCTTGTCTTACAGTCATCGTTCCAGCAAAATGTGACATCTTTCTTCAACAATTTTTCCATTGGCGTGGTGATCTGGGCATAGCCTTTGATAAACTTTCTGTAATATCCTATATGTCCCAAAGTAGTGTGCAATTGTTTCACACTCCTAGGTGCTTCCAAGTTCAGAATTACCGCGATCTTCACGGGGTCTACCATCATCCCTTTCCTGCAAACCACATGCCCCAATAGGTTCCCAAAAGGAACGCAAAATAGACACTTCTTGAGGTTGAGCGTGATCTGGTATCTTCGACAGGTATCCAACATCAAGTGAAAGATCACTACATGGCGCTTAACTAGCCCAAATACAATCCAATTATCAAAATAGACCTCCAAGAACTTATAAATAAATTCCTTGAATGATGCAACAACCAAATGGCATTACATTATATTCAAAGAAACCCCACTCAGTCACGAAGGTTGTCTTGCTCCTATCCTCTAGTGCGATTTTGATTTGGTGGTACCCAGAGAACCCATCAGTGAAAGAATATGCTTCTTAACTGCCTACATTGTCCAACACATCATCCGTGAACGGAGTTGGGAAAGGATCATGCACACAAGCATCATTCAGTTTTCTGGGATCCACGCATATCCTTATCTCATCCTTCTGCTTCTTCTCTTGCACCACCATTGGGCTTACCCAATCGGATTCCTCCACAGGCTCAATGATGCTTGGCACTAGCATTTGGGCTAGCTCTAAGCGGACCTTCTCCTTGTATTTAGGGTTTAGGCAGTAAGGCCTCTTCTTAACTGGCTTTTCTTCAAGCTTTAATGTGATCTTCATCACTCCTAGATCTCCAATTATTCCTTTCAAATCCGTAAACTTGGTCAGGAATAAGTCCTGATATTCACGGAGTAATTCAGCGACCTTATCTACCATCACGTCATCCCAGTAGTCTCCAATCTTGGTGAATTTGGGTTCTTCCTCCGTACGAATGTTCACCTGTTTAGTTTTCACCGGTGTGGTTATATCAGGGTTGTCAATATGTGGTCCTTGAACCTCGCGGTGGCCTTCTATCTCTGGAATGTTAATTTTCCATGGATCCTCGTCCTCTTCTTTAGCAGTTACATTATAACATTCCAGCGCGTGAGTCAGCTGATAGCCCATTCAAGCTGCGTCAGGTCTAAAGGATCCTACGGTATCCCAAAGATGGCTGCTTTCACCTCTTGTAGCGCATCATCAATACTGTCAAACCCATCCTCAAAACTGAATGTCATCATGAATCCTTTGCGCAAGATATCCCATTCACCTATCCTATGGCGGAGCTTTGTTTCTATATACCAATTCATTGGGATAACATCCAGGGTATGACAGAACAGCTGCACCCACTCAGGTTGAGGCTTTTCTCCATAAGCCTGCGTCCATTTGGCCAGATGCACACGTGGATCATCCTTCCCATCGTACTAGTTTCTCAGTCGCATCTTAGGCTTCCCAAATCGTGCTCTCATCATCCTCCTATATTTGTTCCAATCATAAAAGCTTCCCTTGTGCGTACCACACCATCTTATAGGTGTAGCGCGTAGTGCCCAGTCCAAGGCTTGGAAGCGTTGCTTTTTTGGCACCTCCCTTTCAAATGCATCCAAAAATATATCTACCTCATTCAGTCCATCATAAGTAGGTATATTTCTTACCTCTGATGACACACAACATAGCAACTGGGTCATCATATTGCAATTCAGCGTACTTACTTCGTGTAACCAATTCTGCCAGCATTCTATTTCTTCATCAGAATCCAAAGTGTAGGAACTATCATGCTCCCATGTAATCTGTCCATCCATGGTGGGATTCACCCAATCTTGGTCTCACACTGTTATCTTATAGACGCAGTCCAAATCATCATCACTTTCATAGTCGCAGACTGGTTCTGTATAGCGTGATCCTTTAGTAGGATCCAGGGGTATTATTACGCGCAGTGATTTCTTCTCAAAGATCATCTTTCACTTCTTCAGATTGATTACCCCATTCATATCAGTAACCCATTCAATTCCCAGGAGCACAGGGTAGGGTTTGTTGTCATCAACAATCTCTATTACTTCAAAATTTGCCAGCGTGCTTGCTCCCTCAATATCCACGGTCACTCCCTGCAGCCGCCCCATGGGTATGATTTTCTGCTGATTCACCATCCTTAGCTGAATCAGAGACCATTGCAGCATAGGTCGCCCCATTCACTCCCAAGTCTGCTTTGGTAGTACATTCGCATCTGATCCCAAATCCAGAATGACTTGATCCATTTCGTATTCTCTGATCTGCACGGTGAGTCTCATTTCACGCCCCATCCTTGTCTTATGCTTTCCGATCTTGTGGACTATATGCGGTTCACCTAGCGTGGTCCCAGCACATCTATTGATAAGTTCTTGTAACCCTTTCACAATCTTAATGTCGCGCAGTAACTTCATACAGGTTTCCAGGAAAGTTGTGAGCATAGAGGGGTCCATCTCCGGCTCAAGCTTATTCTTGCTTCCTGAAGTGGAGGCCTCAACGAAGCTCCTCTTAGCTTCCATGAATGCTTCCCGAGTGTGCTCCAAGTCAAACTCAGCCTCTTTTGTTGGGGCCTTGTGAACCCATGTACTTTCTTCTGGCTATTTCCCTTTGTCATCTCCCATCGCATTTCCACTCTGGAGCACTATATTTACGTTTGGATCTTCCTTGCACAGCTCAGACCTCATCATCTACAGGTTCTGAGTCGGGGAGGTGGTAGCGCCCCTTTGTCACATATCCTAGCTATCAGCATAGGAAAATCTTCTATTTCATGATCAAACAATGTGCAATACTTGCACGATGGGTGCGTTGGATTAGTGCAATCACGGGCATAGTGTCTTGTCCCCTCGTAATTGTAGAAGATCAACTATCCTTGACCTCTACCAGGTCCTCCTCCACCTCGGCTTCGTTCGCGCCCCTGAAATCTTGTCCATTCCATCCCTGCATTATGGTCGAGGAGCTCCATTTTGGCCTGAACCCTGTAGGCAGGAGTTTTTTCCATCATCAATTCATAGCTCCTACAAGTATGCTCATCATGTCCTACTGACCTACAAAAGTTGTAGAACAACTGTTGCAGTTCTTGCACATACTTCCGTAGCAAGTGACAGTTGTCAATGGGATGTTTTTTGGATACCTGACAGATAGCGCACCATAAAGCAGGTGCCGCGCTAGGTCCTGCTTGAGCTTCTAGCCTTAAAGGCAACTGTCCTCCTCCTGCAAGGTAATTTATGAAGACTAGGTAGTGGCCTTTGTCATGACCCTGACTCTTGCATTTCAAACACCATACCTCTTTGCGGACTTCTAGCTGAACCATCCTATCCTACTTCAGACTTTTCATCTCAAGGCACAAATTTTTCAACTGCGCGTGGATTTTCTAGACTCCTAGATTAGGGTCATGCATCAAGGTCTCATGTAGTCTCATGGAAATCTCCAAGGTCTCTGCCTAAGTTGTTATCTTCTATTGCGAAAGCGCACTCCTTAAGTGTGGTAGTAGTGAAGCCACAAACCACTCGCGATGTTGTCCATCTGTTAAATTCATGTTGGCTTCACAAATTTTACATTTCAGCCTCTAATCTAGTTCCCAAGGCATCTCGCCTGGTAGCATTGCAATCTCTTTGAATCCCACAATTGACTGCACTTTAGATTTAGGCCTGCTAAATTCCCTATTCATTGCTGCTTGAATGTCCACTACTCTAGCATTCGGGTTATCGCTGGAGTACTTAATATACCAGGTTAGCGTGCGATCTTGCAAAGCACTAACCAACATTGCCTTCTTTATGTCATCATTTGTAACACCTTGAGATTCCCATATAGCTCTCCCAACGAACCAAAATTGGTCCAGGTGCTCATTTCCCAAGCCTTTGAACAAAGGAAACTTCACTTTGTTTTCCATACTGAATCACGGTGGAGGTGGAGACGGTACGGGTGAAATTGGAGGTGATGGCAGTGAAGACAGAGGCAGTGTGGTCGGAGGTGGTATTCATGGAAATCCTTGTCTTATCAACTGAATAGCACTTCATGGAGAGACCTTCGAGATCCCTTATTCGTCCTCTCGGGGAGGTGAAATCAAGGGGCTATGCTTTGGGCCCTTATTTCCTTCGTTTCTGTAAAATCTTCTACTTTGCGTAGTCCTGAATATCAAGGTAGCTGCATAACCCATTTTTTGCACAACAACATTTTAATCCAAGTATTTAGAGATTTTGAATACTTACCTCTCGGTCCTTTGAAAAAGCGTTGCTCTACTTGACTATAGATGATTGAGGTGTCGACCACGAATTTAGTCACAAATCCTCCTATGATGCGATCGAGCCAATGATCGACAGCGTGAGCGATCTTATTCTCTGATGCTTCCAACCTTCTCACTAGCTTTGGGTCCACACAATAGGATCGTCAAGTTTCCACCTTCCTTGGTTATCTGCTAGCTTCGCGATCCACTCGTATAGCTCAGTAGGAAATGAGGTGAAAAGATTTCTTGGATCTCCGTATATAGGTATCAATCCAACCACTGTTCTTTTGAAAGTCGCAAATTTTTGTTTTCTTGTGCTGCGAACTCGTGGATCCTTCTGTCCAACCAGCCTTGATTTTTTTCTTAGTTGGATTCCAGTGATATGACATCACACATCTCTTATGCAGATTCTGGTCTGAGGAATGGAACCATTTTTTGGCTTGTGGGGCCCTGAACCAGGTTCAACATTAGTTATCCAAAAAAATCCCTACACTACTAGCCCTTTCAGCATCATCCCACAGAGCGCGGACCGAAGTCTCACCCGAAGCAGTATGGGGGGATGCTAGAACCAAGTTTCCGCACCCTTGAGATGGTTGTGATGTCGGTTTATCCCGTCTATACCTACCTTCATGTAGATTTCTTATCCCTTTGTTCCACCCTTTCTTACCTTCGCGAAAGGGTACAATCAGTGTCCGTGCAGCCCTAACCAGGGGCTAATATACTTTTGCGTTGCTAGGGAAGCAAACTGCGATATCTCCCAAACTAGGCTAAGTGTCTTTCTTATCCTATTAACAGATCTTAGTTAGCTTCGCATAAACATATGTTCTTACTTGCGTTCACTTAACTGATACATTTACATACATTCACACATCATATAAACATTATAAGTGAAATTCATACCCAATATAATAGATGCATAAACAGGAAATAAAGACGCAGAAATTGTAGAATACTTCTCTTTATTGATAATTACAGACTCGACCCGCCCCACGCACTCAGTTGCAGGGGTCCGCACACTCAGCTATGGACTTCTAGGCCTTTGTGCACTCAACTGCAGAGCCTCTACCTACGCTATGACCCAAACTTAGACTTTTGTTCTAAAGTTATGACTCAATCCTTCATGATTATCGATTCCTTTTCTTCAAACTACTTAGATCTTAGCTCTATTTATACAATCCCATGGTCCGCGGACCATGGGTAGATCTTCTACAGCCGACATTACATTTCCAAAATAAGGGCAGACAACCATATGACTCTTTAACATCTACGCACTCCGCGACTACAAAATGTGGAGTCTTTACATTTGGATTACAAAATTGGACCAAAATATGGGCTTTTATCCCCAAAATTGCCCTTTGGGGATCTTGCGCCTAACACATATTGAACAGGAACAAAGAAATTTCCTCAAATAGGAACTAAAAAATTCCATTTTAAATCCAGATAAACTATGGTGATCAACAGTAGAAAATGATATGTTAGATTTCAACATGACATTGGGGAAACAATGAATATATTGTTTGTTCTATTTAACTATATGACACTAACCGAATTTCTGGTCTAGAACTTTAACGAAAGGAGCCAGACAATTAGTAGTGATGGAGGCATTGCTAATAATTTCTTCTGCAAGATTATATTTTTCCTTGTTCACACCACAAACATATGTAGGAATATCTCCCTTTCTAGGAGCTGTGATCAAAACCTTCTTTGCCCCAACCTGGAGATGCTTATCAACACCTTCCCTGTCAACAAACACGCCAGTGCCTTCTATGACCAAATCAATCACATAGTCCCTACAAATACAATATGAAGCATTTTGTCATGAGCTGAGAAGCATCAATTATCTCTATATAATAATCCTGGAAGGCTACCTAGTATTATACAGATTTATCAATTTTTTTGCAGCGACGGTTGTTGTTGCCTCTGCTAGTAGTCTATTTGTTATAGGTTTTGGAGTTGTTTTGGGCATATTTTTCAGTGGAATTTGTTCAGAATTAAGTAGGAATTTGTTGAAATTGTAAGTTTGAATTGTGATATTTCCAGAATTCGAGTGTTCTATAGGTTTTTTAGGTTCCGAATCCATATATGCAAGCCAAAACACATTTTAAATAACAAAATATCATAATTTGACAAAAAAATGTTTGACCAAAAACTCCAAAACTTGAAATAGTTAAAAATTACCCTTAAAATATGCTAATGAGAAAATTTGCAATGCACAGGCTTAGTAAATTTGCAATGCACATGCTTATATTTTGTTAAATCAAGTCTTTCATTCTCTATTCTGATTTCTTTCAGTCGTCAAGCCAAGTTCACCTAAGCAACCAAAATAATATGCATAGAAAATAAAGAATTGACCATGTTTATTACAGTTAGTGCATTTGAGTAATCTAATTGAGACCCAAGGGATCTTGTTAAGTGTTGAACATGTTAATTTCACAATTCTCTAATTATTGATTTTTGAATGAACCAATAATTATCCCAAAGAATTTCAATATATGCTAACCCCAAGTGTAAACATCAGGAATCTGTAGCATTAACCTATAATCCTATACAAATAATTAGTTTCATGTACTTACTTATGTGGCAGATTTATTGTTGGGTTGTGTTATATTCTTTCCATGACTAACCTACGTAGTGAACTAGGGGATTAGAGGGGGGGCGGAGCCCCCCCTGTCCGGGGGGTTTGAGGGGGGTGGTAGCCCCCCTCTACGGGGTCTAGGGCAGCGCCCCGGGAATTTTTTTTTTTGGACCCTATATTAGGTTGGGCGAACCTACCTATGGTTTTTCGGTCCATGGTTTTGGACGCGATGGTTTTCGGTCCATGGTATTGGATGCTTCGGCATGTATAAATATGTAATGTAACATTGAAAGGAATATAATGAAAAATCAAGCTAGTAGTCCCGGTTTTGGGATCGAGGGGAAAATCTCTGTGTATATGTGTTTTATGTGTTATGCTCTCACATTGTTTATTTTTCTGTGATTTAGAATTCGTATGCAGGTAATTTCTGTATGGGGTTAAAACCTACATTTGGTATCAGAGCTATTTTGGCTTCAAGGGGACGCCTTTGTTGCTGAGGGGTTTCAATCGGGCCTGTGGTAGACCCTGTTCAGTGGGAGATCTGCGAGATCGATTCTGGTGGTGAAAGAAGATGGCGAGTAGCAGAAAGATAGAGATCGAGAAGTTCAATGCTCAGAGTTTTGAGTTGTGGAAACTCAAGATGGAGGATCTGTTGGTGGATAAAGATCAGTGGATCGCGGTAGATCTAGGTACTAAACCAACAGGAGTGACCGATGAAGAATGGAAGAAGTTGGATCGGAAGGCAAAGAGCACATTACGATTGTGTGTCTGAGATTCAGTATTGCTGAATGTATCAGGGGAAGCTACGGTGAAGGCTTTGTGGGACAAGTTAGGGACTTTGTACCAATCTAAGTCTCTGGTGAATAAACTATTCCTGCGGAAAAAGCTGTATAACCTGAGGATGAAAGATGGAGACTCGGTGACAGAGCATCTGAACGCATTTAATACTATGGTAAGTCAATTAGCGTCTGTTGATATTAAAATTTCAGATGAAGATAAGTGCATCAGTTTGTTGTGTTCTCTACCAGATTCGTGGGATAGTCTGGTTATTGCAATAGGTAGCAATGCAACTGCTTTGCAGTTTGATGAAATAGTCTCAGCCTTGCTGACGGAGGAGATGAGACGGAAAAATATGGAGAGCCATAATGGTGATGCCTTGTCTGTACGAGGACGGTCCCAGAATAGAAACAAAAATAAGTCATTGAGTGGGAGATCTAAATCTCTAGGAGAACCTGTAAAGGTGGTGTGATGGAAATGTGCAAAGGAAGGGCACTTCAAAAGGGACTGTAAATCTAAAGCTCCTGATAAAGGAAAGGGATCTGATGATGCTCCTTTTGCAGAGGCGAAAACCACCTCAGATGAAGGTGGGGATGTGTACTTGGCTTCTTCAAGTACACATGTAGATCATGAGGCATGGTTGATTGACTCAGGTGCATCCTTTCACTTCACTCCCCATAGAGAGTGGTTCTGCGAGTATGAGAAATACAATGGTGGTGATGTCTTCTTAGGAGATGATAGGAAGGCTAGAATCATTGGTCGCGGAAAAGTAAAGTTGAAGTTGCAAGGTGGAAGGGTTAGAACACTTCCGAGTGTTCTGCATATTCCTGCATTGGCCAGAAATCTGATTTCTGTAAGAAAGTTGGATGATGCAGGTGTAAAACAGTGTTCGAGAAGGATACCTAAAGATGGTTCGGGGAGCACTGGTATTGATGCGGGGAGTTCGGACTAGAACTCTGTACAAGTTGCAAGGTAGCACTGTTGTTGATGGGTGCAACAGTTCTGTGGTTCCTGAAAGTGGAGCTGAAAATCTAGTGGTCTCTGGAGAGAAGACCATGCTGTGGCATCAAAGGCTTGGACATATTGGAGAGAAGGGCCTTCAAATACTTCATGGTAAAGGTATGGTAGAAGGTATGAGTAATAGCTCTCTGGATTTTGATTTCTGTGAAAATTGTGTATATAGGAAGCAGAATCGGGTGAGTTTCCCCTCAGGTGCTAAGAGGGCGAAACAGATATTAGAGCTTGTGCACAGTGATGTGTTTGGACCTATGAAAGTTCCATCACTGGGTAAGTTTGTGTACTATGTATCATTTATAGATGACTTCTCAAGGAATACATGGATATATTTCCTTAAGAAGAAATCTGAAGTCTTTGACAGGTTTAAAGAATTTAAGGCTCTGGTGGAAAATCAGACAGAGAAGAAGATAAAGGTGCTGAGGACAGATAATGGTGGAGAGTTTTGCAGCAAGGAATTTGAAGAATTTTGTAAGAAGTGTGGTATAGCACGGTAGAAGACTACTCCATATACACCTCAGCAAAATGGAGTTGCAGAAAGAATGAATAAGACGTTGATGGAAAGGGCGAGAAGTATGCTCAGTGGTGCAGGGTTAGGACAGGAATTCTGGGCAGACGCGATGGATACTGCATGTTACTTGGTCAACAGGTCACCTTCATCAACGTTGGAGGATAAGACTCCACAAGAAGTATGGACTGGTAAGAAACCCTCTCTTTCACATCTGAGGGTATTTGGATGTGATGCATATGTACATGTTCCAAAGGAGAAACGAACCAAGTTGGATAGTAAATCTGAAAAGTGCATCTTTATTGGGTATAAGGATGGTTTAAAGGGTTATAAGCTTTGGAACCCAGTCACATGGAAGGTTGTGTATAGCTGAGATGTGGTGTTCAGAGAGGTAAAAGATGTTATTAAACATGAAGTCCAACCAAAGAAACTTGAGAAGATAGAGTTTGAGCTAAAGGAGGAAGAATCAGACTCTACAATAGAGGAGGAATCAGAAGATGAAGAGCCACAAACTCTGGCTCTGAGAAGATCAATTCGAGATAGAAGGCAGTCAGAAAGGTATAGTCCATTTGCTTTCTGTTCAAATTTTTCTTTGTCTGTTACTGATGATGATCCTAGAACTGTGAAGGAAGCAGTGGATTCAGAGGATGGAAAACTCTGGAAAGAGGCGATGGTTGATGAAATGGCATCTTTGCACAAAAATGAGGCTTGGGATCTGGTGGAGTTGCCGGCTAGAAGGAAACCCATTGGCAGCAAATGGGTGTTCAAAAAGAAGACAAATGCAGAAGGGAAGGTGGAGAAATACAAATCTTGGTTGGTAGCAAAAGGTTATTCCCAGGTGCCGGGAATTGATTTTGGTGATATTTTTTCTCCTGTTGCCAAGGTAACTTCTATTAGGTTACTTTTATCTGTTGCTACTGCTTTTGATTTTGAGGTAGAACAGATGGATGTGAAGACAACATTTCTTCACGGGGATTTGGAAGAGGAAATCTACATGAAGCAACCTGAAGGCTTTGCGGTGAAGGGTAAGAAAGAACTCGTATGCAAGTTAAAGAAGTCTCTATATGGGTTAAAACAGTCACCAAGGATGTGGTATCAAAAATTTGATACATTTATACGGGGACTTGGCTTCACCAGAAGAAAAGCAGATCACTGTGTTTATTTTAAATTAATTGGTGACCGTGTTATTTATCTGGTCTTGTATGTGGATGATATGTTGCTGGTTGGAAATGACAAAGAAATTATCCAGGATTTGAAGACCCAATTGTCCTCCAAATTCGACATGAAAGATCTTGGTGCTGCAAACTATATTTTGGGCATGGAAATTAAAAGAGATTGGGCAAAGAGGAAGCTCTGGTTAAACCAGAGGAAGTATGTCAAGACAATACTGCAGAGGTTTAATATGCAGGATAGTAAACCGGTGAAGGTTCCTATTCATGTAGGTGTGAGGTTATCTGCTGAACAGTGTCCCAAGACACAAGAAGAGGAAGAGGACATGTCCCATGTTCCATATGCGAGTGCAGTCAGTAGCCTGATGTATGCAATGATCTGTACTAGACCAGACATTGCACATGCAGTGGGAGTATTGAGCAGGTTTATGTCAAAACCAGGGAAGGAGCACTGGACAACAGTGAAGCGGGTTTTCAGGTATTTGCGTGGCACTAGTGATTATGGTTTGGGCTACAAAGGAAGACCAGGATTAGATAGTGTTGGGTATTCATGGCTTTGTTGATGCAGACTGGGTTGGAGATCTGGATCAGAGAAGATCTACAAGTGGGTATGTGTTTAACCTATTTGGAGGTGCAGACAGTTGGATGAGTAAGAAACAATCTGTAGTGGCACTATCAACTACAGAGGCAGAATACATGGCAGCCACTCATGCAAGCAAGGAAACAGTTTGGTTGCAGAGATTGTGTTCAAGTATGGGGTTAGTACAGGGAGCTATAAGAATAGACTGTGACAGCCAAAGTGCAATTTTCTTGGCAAAGAACCCTGCTTATCATTCAAAGACAAAGCACATTGATGTTCAGTATCACTTTGTGAGGGATATGATAGAAGACAAAAAGGTGTTGCTGGTAAAGGTGGACACTTTGAAGAATACTGCAGATGCATTGACAAAAGCTGTGAGCTCTGAGAAATTCTCTTGGTGTAGAGAAACAATGGGCATTTCAGGGCTGGAAAAATGACTAAGCTCTCCTGTGCCCCCTTGTGGAAAGAAAACAACAAGTGGGAGATTGTTGGGTTGTTTTATATTCTTTCCACGACTAACCTACGTAGTGAACCGGGGGGTTAGAGGGGGGGCGGAGCCCCCCTTTGTTGCGTCGATTGCGCAGTGGGGGGGTAGTGGCCCCCCTTGTCTTGGGGGTTTGAGGGGGGCAGTAGCCCCCCTCTACGGGGTCCGGGGCAGTGCCCCGGGAATTTTTTTTTTGGACCCTATATTAGGTTGGGTGAACCTACCTATGGTTTTTCGGTCCATGGTTTTGGACGCGATGGTTTTCGGTCCATGGTATTGGATGCTTCTGCATGTATAAATATGTATTGTAACATTGAAAGGAATATAATGAAAAATCAAGCTGGTAGTCCCGGTTTTGGGAGCCAGGGGAAAATTTCTGTGTATATGTATTTTATGTGTTATGCTCTCACATTGTTTATTTTTCTGTGATTTAGAATTCGTATGCAGGTAATTTCTGTACGGGGTTAAAACCTACATTTATAGGGCTCTGATCTTATAAAACTTTGATGACCTTGCCATCTACCGAAATGCCATCATTTCCTACTATCTGCA
This sequence comes from Pinus tabuliformis, assembly GCA_031772625.1. Lineage (NCBI taxonomy): Eukaryota > Viridiplantae > Streptophyta > Pinopsida > Pinales > Pinaceae > Pinus > Pinus tabuliformis. Next base: position 86,447,507 of record CM062818.1, read on the forward strand.
CATTTGTGTCAAAGGTTCGAAGAATAGAATCATATTTGAGAAAATTTGAGGCCTATTTAACACCTCCAGTGTCATTGATGACAACCACATCCAAAGGGGAGTCCTTTTGACCGTGCCAACATCGCAGAAAATCGTGACCAATCCTTCCAAACACATTGATTACAACTTTTATCTTTTCCTCCACTACGCCCCTTTTTTGTCCAGATGATCCTAACTGGAATGAAAGGACAAGGGCAAGAGGACAAAAAACCAGATTAGTTTGTTGTTTACCATGAAAATATGATACACACATTTAATGTGATGAAACATAATTTGCAAAGTGAGATCCATATACACCAAGGACAATCATTAAACAAGTAATCTCTGCTTGCAATACTATAACAAGCTCGAAGTGTCTAACCCCTGCATGGACTAGGGCATCAATCATATAAATACATTAAATCAGCATACCAATAGAATGATCAAAAGCCTTAATATTTGTTTAGTCAAATTTGCCTGAAATCTGACAGTAATTTGTTGGAATTACAAGTTTGATTGGTAAACTCAGCACAAATTGAGTGCCCCTAGGTTTTTCAGGGCACTAAATACATTCTTATATTAAAAATGTATCTTAAATAACAAAAAAACCACTTTCTGATCAAAAATTGTTTTGCCAAATTGTCACCAAAAACTCCAAAACATAAAATAATTAGAGTCTAGATAATCTATATTTCTACACATACGAGTATCATGAATAATTATTAGTACAAAGTACCAACATAAGTGAGGCTGAAAATCATATTGTTAATAAACCTAGTGACATCGAAACCTCAATACAATGATCATGATACAATTTAAGAGTTAACCTTCATGCACATAAATCTGATGAACCATGCAACAAACACACAACAAAATGAACTTCAATTAGGCCCCTATGACAGTTCAGAGAGAAAACCGACCTCCATATAAACCAAAGCAACTACTACCAATAATTTTTTTAAGTGACACAAGGACATACAATCATTAGTACCATAGAAGAATGTGTTGACTTTTGTGTAGCATTGGGAGGTATTCTCACATGCCAAGAGGCCTCCTAAGTCAGCCTAGAAGATTTATGAAAGTAAAAATAAAATTTCAAATTTTTATTAGGGTTCATGTAGGCTCAAAAAAGATAAGTTGGCCCCAGCTCATGAAGGAATGTGTCCTTAGGGGTAAATTCACCCATTTGACTTGTATATATATGCATGATGTGACATTTCATTTGATCACTCATCATCATCATCTCTCTTCTATAACAATCACACGTGGGAGCAGATAGAGGATGAATTTGAATGAAGTTTGGACTTGGATTATTGGCCCAAATGTCTAGACAATTTGGAATTGTAAACCTTGTTGAAGAATAATTTCTCCTTAGAAGAAGTGTTCTTGGGTTTTCTCTCAAGTTTGGGTTCCCAATGGAAAACGTGTTGCCTCTATTGTGCATGGATGTCTCTTTATGATCATTGTTGTTTCTGCTGTATTTACTGTTGAAATATTCTATATATAATTGCTCAATGATATTAGTGGCATTAGATAAATTGTTTGAAGATCATTAGGTAGTAATTATCAGATCAAAAGATTGGTTTCTATTATGTATCTTGTAGAAAATTCAACATGGAATCAATGCTTTGTTGAGAGTGTTGGGGTGTGTTATATTCTTTCCACGACCAGCCACCCTAGTTAACCGGGGGATTAGAGGAGGGTTGGAGCCCCCCCTTCATTGTGCCGATTGCGTAGCGGGGGGGTCACATGAAGTTTGAGGGGGGCAGGTAACCCACCTCTACAGGATCTGGGGCAGCACCCCAGGGAAATTTGTTTTGGACCCTATATTAGGTAGGGTGAACCTACCTATGGTTTTGTGCATGGTTTTCACACATGGTTTTGGACGCGATGGTTTTCAGTGCATGGTATTGGATGCTTCAACATGTATATATATGTATTATAAAATTGAAAGGAACATAATGAAAAATCAATCTAGTAGTCCCGGTTTTGGGATCCAGGGGAAAATCTCTGTGTATATGTGTCTTATGTGTTATGCTCTCGCATTGTTTATTTTCTGTGTTTTAGAATTCGTATGCAAGTAATTTTTGTACGGGGTTAAAACCTACATTTGGTATCAGAGATGTTTTGGCTTCAAGGGGAAGCCTTTGTTGCTGAGGGGTTCTGCTCGGGCCTGTGGTATACCCTGCTGAGTGGGAGATCTATGGGATCGATTCTGGTGGTGAAAGAAGATGGCGAGCAGTGGAAATATAGAGATCAAGAAATGTAATGCTCAGAGTTTTGAGTTGTGGAAACTCAAGATGGAGGATCTGTTGGTAGACAAAGATCAGTGGATCATAGTAGATTCGGGTACTAAACCAACGGGAGTGTCCGATGAGGAATTGAAAAAGTTGGATCAAAAGGCAAAGAGAACAATATGATTGTGTGTCTTAGATACAATATTGCTGAATGTATCAGGGGAAGCCATGATGAAGGCTTTATGGGACAAGTTAGGGAATTTGTACCAATCTAAGTCTCTATTGAATAAATTGTTCCTACAGAAAAAGATGTATAACCTGAGGATGAAAGATGGAGACTCGGTGACAGATGATCTGAATGAATTTAATACTGTGGTAAGTGAGTTATTGTCTGTTAATATTAAAATTTCAAATTAATATAAGTGCAATATTTTGTTGTGTTCTCTACCAGATTCGTGGGATAGTCTGGTTATTGCAATATGTAGCAATGCAACTACCTTGCAGTTTGATGAAATAGTCTCATCCTTGCCGATGAAGGAGATTAGAAGGAAAAATATGGAGAGCCAGAATAGTGATGCCTTGTCTATACGAGGACGGTCCCAGGACAAAAGCAAAAATAATCCATCGAGTGGGAGGTCTAAATCTAGAGGGAGATCTAAATCTCCAGGAAAACCTGTAAAGGTGGTGTTCTGGAAATGTGGAAAGGAAGGGCACTACAAAGGGAACTGTAAATCTAAAGCTCCTAACAAAGGAAAGGGATCTGATGATGCTCCTTTTGCAGAGGCGAAAACCACCTCAGATGAAGGTGGGGATGTGTACTTGGCTTCTTCAAGTACACATGTAGATCATGAGGCATGGTTGATTGACTCAGGTGCATCCTTTCACTTCACTCCCCATAGAGAGTGGTTCTATGAGTATGAGAAATATGATGGTGGTGATGTCTTCTTGGGGGATGATAGGAAGGCTAGAATCAGTGGTCATGGAAAAGTCAAGTTGAAGTTGCAAGGTGGAAGGGTTAGAACACTTCCAGGTGTTCTGCATATTCCTGCATTAGCCAGAAATCTGATTTCTGTAAGAAAGCTAGATGATGTAAGTGTAAAAACAGTGTCCAAGAAAGGTACGTGCAAGATGGTTCAAGGAGCACTAGTATTGATGCAAGGAGTTCGGATTGGAACTCTGTATGAGCTACAAGGTAGCATTATTGTTGATGGGTGTAATAGTTCTATTCTTTCTGAAAGTGGAGCAGAAAATATAGTGGTCTCTGGATAAAAGACCATGCTATGGCATCAAAGGCTTGGAGATATTGGAGAGAAGGGCCTTCGAATACTTCATGGTAAAGGTATGGGATAAGGTATGACTAATAGCTCTCTAGATTTTTATTTCTACGAAAATTGTGTATATAAGAAGAAAAATTGAGTAAGTTTCCCCTCTCATGGTAAGAGGGTGAAACAGATATTAGAGATTGTGCACAGTGATGTGTTTGGACCTATGAACATTCCATCACTGGGTAAGTCTATGTACTATGTATCATTTATAGTTGACTTCTCAAGGAATACATGGATATATTTCCTCAAGAAGAAATCTAAAGTCTTTGACAAGTTTAAAGAATTTAAGGCTCTGGTGGAAAACCAGACAGAGAAGAAGATAAAGGTGTTGAGGATAGATAACTGTGGATAGTTTTGCGGTAATAAATTTGAAGAATTATATAAGAAGTGTGGTATAGCACGGTAGAAGACTACACCATATACACCTGAGAAAAATGGAGTTGCAGAAAGAATGAACAAGACGTTGATGGAAATGACAAGAAGCATGGTTAGTGGTGCCAGGTTAGGACAGGAATTCTGGGCAGAGGCGGTGGAGACTGCATGCTACCTAGTCAATAGGTGTTGGCTTGTTGGGGCCTGACCCAGGTTCAGAAGTGATTTATCCAAACAAATCCTGAAAATACCATCCCTTTCGGAAACAATTTGTGGTGTGTGGACTGAGGTCTCACCTGAGGTAGTATGGGAGGGTGCTGGAACCAGGTTTCTGCACCCTAGGGATGTCTTAATGAAGTCTAGGAAGTTCGCGAACCGATCCTGCGCACTTGCGCTGCCTCGCGCAGCTGTCTAACCTTCGTGTAGCTCTGTAAAGAGCATGAAGAGGTGATGTCTAGATCCTTTATCCTTACTGTGTTATTATTATAGATCTGACTTAATTTTGTGGGCCCAATATTCTTATTAATCTTTCAACATTCATAACAAGTGCGCGCAATCATAAACTTGTAAAGAGATGCATAAGAATATAACAGAAGTGTAAACACACAGATCTACAAGCAGATGCACAATATTTTAGAATCAACTTATCTTTTATTAACTTTTGTTCCGTTACAATCCCAACTCCGCCCTGTACACTCAGCTGCAGGGGTCCGCACACATAGCTGCGGACTCTACCAGGCCTCTGTGCACACAGCTGCAGAGCCTCTCCTTACTACTACAACCCAAGACTCGAACTTACAGACTCAGAATGAAATCTTTATTCAAAAACCCATCACACTTAAGAGCAAGCCTTAAACTCCCTTCTACACTTAGAGCCTCACTTTATTCATACATTCCCTTGGTCCGCGGACCATGGGTAGGCTGACACATTCTATATTAAATTACAACATTTTAGGGCAGACAACTCTAGACTCTCGCGCTCTGCACCCACATTTCGCGGGGTCTTACATTACTTTTGACCAAAATTCAGGCTACAAGCCCCAAAAATCCACTATGGGGGGTTCCGTTGCCCAACAGGACCCCAACACAATCATCGTGACTCATCCTGAGTCACTCGGCTGGTACGGTGATCTTTGCTCGGAGTCCACCCAGCAACTTCTGTGCTTCACGGACGTCTGCCACACATTCTTCCGCTGTCTGCTGTATTGATTATCTGCGACTCTATGATGCATCATTGTCAGAGGAACCCTCTTGCCTTTGCACATATGTATCCTGCATCTGGGCTAAGTTCCCCTCGATTGTGGTGATGACCGTGAATGCTTCCTCGAGCCAAGCCTAGATGCATGCTTTAAGCCGTGCTTCTTTCTGGCGTGTGTCGTCCACCTATTCTTTCAGAGCCTGGGCCTCCCTCATCTTGGCCAATAGTTGAGTAAGGGAAACTGTCTGCGCGGTCCCCCAGACATTGTCATAGGCCTGCAGTAACTCCCACACTTCTATCTCTAATTGTTGTAGCATTGGGTCCTCCTGCATTGAAGTGAGCGTGAAGAGGGACTGATCGAACAATACCATGCAGTCCTATACAACGTGCTCTATCACTTCCAACCCTGATTGAATGGCGTGGTGGCACTTCTCTCTGACTTCCGGGGGTGTAGAGGGTTGCACCTTCAGTCGCAACTCCGTGATTTGCAATTTTAGCTCCAACTGAACCTTCGCAACCTCCTCTTGGGTCTTGTGGACTCCAGCTGCCAATTGGTGAATATTTTCCGTGGTGGGGAGTGCCGCTGGAATGGCCAACTCTGGTATGCTGCTACAGGCCTCCTCCATGGCCTGTTCTAATTCCTGGTTTTGTGTGACCAAGTTGTTGTGTTGCATGCTGAGCTATTCTAAATTTACCTTCTGCTCACTCAAGACTTGGAGAGCATGGCCCTCCCTGGTGCGAAGCTTATTAGTTACCCCATCCTACAGCTGGTATAGGGTTTCTCTGGGAAGGGCAGCCAAATTCAACCCCCAGCCCCTCATGTCACCTTTGGCTTCTGCAAAGACGGTGCCTTATGGTAACACCAACTTGTTCGTTGTGCAGGTGCGCAACATCTATTCAGCTTCAGATGCACCTTCCGCAAGGTGTGGTGTCATCACTCCTCAGGGTCGCATTTGTAATGCCTGCAACTGCGCTCTGAGTGCCCCCAACACAGTTGTCTACTCCGTCATTAATTCTTCAAGGGTATCCCTGGTGACATTGTGAACCGGTTTGCCACTGTCAAGAAGGGCTCCCTCAGAGGTCTTCGTTGTCTTTGTCTTCTTCCATGCGGTTGGCTTCTCCTGGACGCGTGGCCCCTTGAGTTGGGTCAATTTTGTTGTGTGTTCCTTTGCCTCAGCCTCCCCTATATGTCCTGCTCCGTGGACATTTCCTGACCTTCCTCGTTCTCTTCAGTGGGCACAGTTGTGGTTTCTACCATCTGCACTGTCGCTGTTGCCTCAGCCGCTTTCTACTGCATGGCCACTTCTTGTTCTTGGCGCTTTTTCTCCACCACCTTTGCGATGCGCAGCTTGGTCTCCCTCTTCCACTGTTGTGCTACGATCTTTTCCTGTTCTTCCAAGTTCAGGGCGCACCACTCTGGAGACCATGACGCCATCACGTCGAAGATTGCATCATTTGTTGCAATGAACGACAGCTTTACCCATGCTCAGGTTGGATCCTTGCACGCCTGGATATACAGGTTATGCATATCCACCTTGAATTCTGCTGTGCTTTGCAAACTGTTATATACTGTCGGGGACAAGCATGACTTGCGGTTGATCCATGTTCGTAAGCTCACCTCTACGAATGCCCAAAACACTTTTATCTCGCGAATCCTCATCACGTCTTTCGTTGCCCAGAGCAAGGTGTACCTCACGGCCTCAGGTAGGTTCCTCTCAATGGTGGGAAATTGGCTATCCTCCAGCAGCTCCCTAGCAACCAACAGGATGGATAAGGGCAGCCACGCATAGCGGAAGGTCTTACCCTGCTCCTGGGCTTCCCTACAATTTGTCAAAATCTCATCACAGAGAAACTGCACCCAGTTGAACTGGACCCCCTCTGCACACTGCTCTGCCAATGCAATTATAGATGTTGGCACCTCATTTGTGTGACATTTCCTCATTAGCTTGCTGGCTAGTAGCTGGGTGGCTACATGCACCCCTTTTTCCTTGATTCTTGCTATTACATACCCTCGCTTCCTCTTCTCCAGCTTCTATTTGGCCTTCATAGCTTCCACGAGGGCCAAGTCACTGCTATTTCCTGCTATGGCTGCGGGATTGTTTCCTTTGATGGGCAGCTGAGAAATCCGGTGAATTAAATCAGCCGTGATGGGAATCGACTCCTCTAGCCAGAGATATCCATCATGTACTAGACACAGTAGCTGCTGGATGACAAAAATTGTGATGGGCATGCATTGGTAGTGGGGTATCCACCGCAGGTGTAGTAACCCAGCCTTCTCCACACCGCATAACCATTTCTGTTGCAATAATTGCTCCACGGCCAACTATGGGAATTTCTCGCTGTCCGTGAGGTCCCAATCTTCGAACTTTATATTAGGTACTTGTCCCAGCGGTAGACCTTCAAACCTTATTTCATCTAGAAGAAGCGGGCTCTGGAGTGCACTCTCTGTAGCCTCCAGGTCCTTCAGTATCTTGGCTATCCCTTTCCATGGGGAGATGTAGGGAGGTAATTTTATCACCGAAGGTACTTGGGAAACATTCTCTACCTCATCGTCCTGTGCTTCAATTTGGGTGATCAGGGCTTGCAAATCTTCTTCCTCTTCCTCTGTTTCAACAGTGACACCTTTGCCCTTCTCTACCACTGACAATTTACTAAATTGTGGGTTCTGTGGTGATACTCAGACTGGCACCATTGGCTTCTTGTCTTTCCGTGGTCGTGACATGCGTGGGGACTTTGGAACCTCTGGTGTAGCTGCTGCCTCTCCAGGCTCCTCCTGGGTCACACGGGGCTCTGGGATAACTTTCGCGAATCGCACTCTGGTTCTCACAACCATCATCATTTCTACACTGGATCCATTTAGTCGCGTACTCATGAGTGGCAAGGTAGCTTGGTGCTCAATGCTCTGTACTGGCTCAAATCTCAAACAACCAAGTGTTGCCTCGAGGCTACCCCAAGGGATTTTATAGTAACATTTGAATTTGAATTCAACCATTCCCTCCACTTTTAAGTCATTAATACCTTCTTGGTGGCAAATCGTCTCGAAGCTAGCTCTTAATTCATGTCTTAATGGCCCACTGCCTGCTCCTTTCTGCCTTAAATTGGACCTCTTGTCATGAACAATGATATCAATAGTCACCTCCCAACCTACCCACGCAATAGCGCAGCCTCTTACGCGTGACCGCAACCCCTGTGACATACTGGCCCTACATGGAACCTCCTTCTTATGCAGCTCTCCTGTAGACTCATTTATAGTCCTGCGCCTTCTTTCAACTGCTTGGAGTGCTAAGACTGTGCTTCCTATAGATAGTCAGGGGGTCGTACCCATGGTGCGAGGCTTCACTTTTCCTACTAGCTCGAGGTCGTGGGCATCCTTTAAATACCCTTGCATCTGGTAGTGCATAGCATTCTTCTTTGTATGGTATGCTCCTCTATTTAGTAATGTTCATCACAGCCATGGTAGCAGGGTTGCAACTCCTTCTAATGCAATAGTAGGGCTAGCTAGACTTGGTCCCATCATGCTTAGTTTCTTGTGGCCTGCTTGCACGACTTTGGTTTCCAATTCGCTGATTTCTTCATCCAATGTCATGCTTTTCTTCCTCAGCTGTGCCCAATCTTCGTCGAGTTCACAAATTTTCAAGCTCCCTCACCGAATGGTTTCCTATAATTGCCTAATTCCTTTACCCATGTCCTTGCGTCTTGTCCCAACTATGGGAGTTGTGGTCTGGGGATTCTACTCTATTCTCCTAGTTTCATCTCTTCTTGTCAGTGTTGGGGTCATTTCCACACTACGGTTTTTTCTTATGGTCCTATAGGCCCATCGAATAGCTGGTACATGCAGGTCCCAGTCGGTTCGTCTCAACTGGTAAACTCTGTTCATGACTCTGCATATCTTTTTGAATGCTCTATCACAGACTATTTGTGGAGTGCGTTGCCTTCCCTACTGCCGTGTCGGGTTCTGATTTTCGATCCTTAGTCTGGGAAGTGTTTGCACAGGACATGTCTGCACCCATCGACACAGGTGGGCGTGCAAACCGCTTCATCCTGGCTGCCCGGCTTGCGTTTGTCGCTGCGAACTTCCAAATCGTAAGCACATTTGTCTTCTACATTCACGCCAGTTTCCAATATTCTTTTGGTGTGTATTCCACCATCATGTGGGTGTCGCGCGCAATGCCCATTCCAGCGCACCATACCGTTGTTATTCTGCTACTATACTTTCAAATTTGTCTAAGAATTCATTTACTCCTGTTACCCCATCATATGTTGGCAGTTCCCTTGCTTCGGTCATCACGCACCATAGTGATCTAATCATCATGTTGCAATTCAGCGTTGTCACTTAGTGCAACTGGTTCTGCTAGCGTTCTATCTCTTCATCTGAATCCGAAGTACAGGAACTGTCGCACTCCCATGAGATTCTCCCATATGTAGTCGGGTTCACCCGATATTGGTCTTGCACCGTTATCTTGTAAATGCAATCTAGCTCATCGTCTCTATCATCATTGCGCACAAGTTTAGTGGAGCGTGCTACTTCGGTTGGATCTAGCGGAACTACTACGCATAGAGACTTTTTCTCGAATATCATCTTCCACTTTTTTAGGTTGATGACTCCATTCATATCAGTGGCCCAGTCTATTCCTAGCAACGTGGGGTAAGGGTTGTTGTCATCCAAAATATCTATTACCTCAAAGTTCGTCTGCGTGCTCGTGCCTTCGATGTCCATTGTTACCCCTTGCAACCTTCCCATGTGCAAGATCTTTTGTTAGTTCACCATTAGTAATTGAATAGGGGACCACTATAATGTAGGCCTGCTCATGCATTCCCATGTTTGCTTTGGCAACACATTCGCGTCCGAACCCAGGTCTAGGATTACGTGATCCATTTCATATTCACCAATTTGCATTGTTTATCTCATTTCCCTCCCGGTGCGTAATGTATGCATTCCTAGTTTCCGGACTTTGTGCGGTTCACCTGACCCTGCACACCTAGTTATCAGCTGTTGTAGTCCTTTAACTCCCTTATTATCACGCAACAGTTTCATGCATGTCTCTAAAAAGGTAGTAAGCATAGAAGGATCCATTCCTGGCTCTGGTTGATCCTTACTGCTTGAGGTAGAGGCCTTCGCGAAGCTCTTCTTAGCTTCAAGAAAAGTCTCCTTTGTGTGTTCCAAGTCAAAATCAGGTTCCTTTGTAGGAGCCTTGCGAACCCATGTATCTTCCTCGAGCTACTTGCCCTTATCTTCCCCTGTGGTCGCACCACTTTTGAGAAACATATTCACATTTGTATCTTCTTCGCACGGTTCAAACCTCATCATTTGAATATTTTGTGTCGAAGTAGGCTGAAGTACCCCTTTCTCTCACATCTGCGCGATCAACATAGGACAATCTACTGCTTCATGATCGAATTGAGCACAGTATGAACAAGATAGTCTGGTCGGGTTGGTACAATCACAGGCGTAGTGCCCCGATCCCCCACAATTGTAATAGATTAATTGTCCGCAGCCCCTTCCTGGCCCCATTCCTCCTCGTCCTCGACCTTGCCCTTGAAATCCAGTGCGCGCCATCCCTGTGGCTGGGTTGAGGCCTTGCGTTTTCATCTGCATTCTATACGCTAGGGTCTGCTCCATCATTAACTCGTAGTTGTGACAAGTATGCTTGTCATGGGCCACCGATCTACAAAAATTGCAAAATAGCTTTTGGGGAGTCTGTGTATACTTCTGCAACAAATGACAGTTGTCCGTCGTGTGCTTTCCTCCCACCTGACAGATCGCGCACTAGAGCATGGGTGCCGCACTTGGCCCTACCTATGCCTCTGGTCTCAACGACATTGGTCCCCCTCCTACCAAGTAGTTCGCGAATACTAGACAGTGATCCTTATCGTGGCCCTGGCATTTACATTTTATGCATAACACTTCTTCGCGCGCTTCCGGCCGCGATGCCCTATCCTGCTTCAAACTCTGCATCTCTAGGCATAGATTTTATAGTCGCACGTGGATTTGTTGGACTCCCAACCCTAGATCCTACATCGGTGTTTCATGCAACCTCATTGCCATTTTCAACACTTCAGCCTGGGTTGAAAGCTTCTGTTGTGACAACGCCGTCCTCAGGTGTGGTGTCAGAGACGCCACAAACCATGCGCAATGTTGCACATCCGTTAGCGTCATATTAGCCTCGTGGATCGTACTCTTCAGTCTCTGATCCAAATCCCAGGGGGTCTCACCTGGAAGCATTGTGACCTCTTTAAATCCGATGATTCACTGTGTCTCTAATTTTGGCTAGCTAAATTCTCTGTTCAACGCATTCTGGATCTCCCCTATTCCTACATTTGGGTGATCACTTCAGTGCTTGATATACCACGTCAGCGCGCGATCCAGCAGCACGCTTACCGATGTGGCCTTCTTAATGTTGTCATTCGTGACCCCTTGTGCTTCCCACACTGATCTTACCACGAACCAGAACTGGTTCAGATCCTCATTCCCTACTCCTCTAAATATGGGTAGCTTGATCGCGCTTGCCATGCTGAACTATGGGTGATCTAGAATTTATCCAGGATAAATAATTAAAGGTATTACAGACTTGTGTGCATCAATGTGCCTATGGTACTTTATGCAACGGATCGATAAGATTGCGAAATACATAGACACTGAAGCAGTTAGAGAAAACATAACACACAAACATGTAAACGCAACAAGTTTAATAAGGAGTTCACACAACACTCTTGGGCTACGTCTTTTGGTCCAGCCTTCAATGGTGGCTTCTCTATTATGTTTTCAAAGCAGAGTTTTACAACAGTGAGCTCATTTGAGTCTCACTAAATAGATTTAAATCAGTAGGATTGGACTTGGATCCCCCAAGTCTCTGGAGTACATAGACTCTCCTTATTGAACTCGACCTCTATTGGTCACAGGGTATGAACCCTATCTGAGACTCATACATGACAGACTATACATAGGGGAGTTCACTTGAATCTCTCAAGTATTCTCCGGAGTTCACAGACTCTCTCACCCTCTTTGGCTCCGTCTCGCTTGATGCTGCCCTTATGTCACCTCGACTTCTTCTATTCTCTACTCTTGGCTTTCTGCCTTCACTAACTCTCCTTACTATCTATCTCTGTCAGTTCATGGCTTTAAATCCATTCTTCTTTCTGACTGTTCATTTCCACTTCCCGACGTTCTGGTTCTCCTACCTCTCATCTGTTGGAATTCCCCTGTTCAGCGTCATCATCACTATGTAACACCTCACAGGGAGGTGGCCACCTGTTTCCTAACAAACTGAGCATGTCAGGTTCCTTGAATCATATTTGAATGGTTGTTATTTCCATTTGCCTCAAGATCGCCCGCGAACACGAATATTTTTCCAACTCATCGTCCACGTCGGACTTCAAATCCCTTGTAATATTGCTTTATAACCTCACCAAATCTGGTCATTTATCGAGCTGTGCCTCCACCATTGATCTGGGCCCTCCAGATCCAACAGTTATCGTTCATATCGGGGGGGAAAGTTGCGTGATGTTTACCTGTCCGATGCGGGCAGTTTTCTCTCTTATCCGCCAGACGTGTGTCACTTGATGTGTGGCATCAGGCGAGACTCAGTCTAAACCACTTACCGCCTTGAGGCCTTCCGATATCATGCCGGTTTTGTGGAATCCCGTGCTACGGAACCGAACACATTACATTTCCATATTTCACAATCATTCCGGATCCAGGCACTTCGGGGCTTTCCTTCATTGAGGGGGATGCCCTGCGATAGGCGATTAGCACTTTAGCACTAATCGCATATTAGAATCTACCCTGTTTCTCGAATTGGCCTCCGGTTTTGCCAATTTGGGCCAACACATGTCACCATGGGCCAACAGTCTGCGCGCTCGACTGAGGGTCCTCGTTGCTCCGCTCTAGCCACAAGTGCAACTGTCATGAGGATTCCTTCTGATAACTAGATCCTTTTAAAACTTGAATCTTTTGGCATAATTTGAAACAGTCATGAAAACTTAGAGAGTGTTCTAGGATCCAGTTTGGATCATGACATTCCCACTGAAAAAGCTTTTGGACCACTAAAAGTTGGTTTTTAAGTGGTAATAAAATGAGGATACTGTTTCCTCGCTTGCTCAATTTCTACCCATTGAGCACTACTTGGTTTTGAACCTTTGAGTCCAATCCTCAGGTACTCAACATCCCCTCTACAAGTAGTTCTCACCTTCCTGTCCAAGACTGTATCTTCCTACAACTCATTAAGATATTCAGGTAATAGATCATCAACAGAAGGCAATTTACTCAGCTCTTCGGGATCTTCAATTAACGAAGGTTCAAATAGTCTCAAGCTCTCTGCATTAACAACTGAGTAGATGTGCATGTAAGCTGGTAAATCAAGGCGAAAGGCATTCTCACTAATTTTATCAAGTATCTTGAAAGGTCCATACCTTATTGGTTTTAGCTTCTTATCTTCACCTTGCATTCTATCTTTGCTGATATACATCCAGAATTGATCACCAACTTGGAAACTATGCTCAATTCGATGCTTATCATGCCTTGCCTTGTACTTGGCTTGGCTCTTTTCCAGCCGTTCCTGTACTGCCTGGTGAATCTCTCGGATTTGTTCAATGAACTTGGTTGCCTTGTCCACATCACTGTGTCTATCAACTGCTATGTCTTTACAATAGACAAAATCCAAGGGAGACCTTGGTGTGAAACCAAAACAGATCTCAAAAGGAGATATTTGTGTAGAAGAATGTTTAGCTCGGTTGTAAGCATGCTGCACATAACACAAATTTTCATCCCAAAGCTTGGGATGCTTGCTGCAATAGCCTCTAAGCAACTGGATCACTATCCTGTTGACCACTTCTGTTTGTCCATCTGTTTTCGGATGAAAGGTTGTGCTCTTCTTTAGTCTGGTGTCCATTAATTCCCACATACTCGACCAAAATTTCCCAACAAATCGGGAATCTCGATCAGATATAATGGAAATGGGTAATCCAAAATGAACCCATACATGTTGAAAGAACAACTTGGCAGTTGTTCAGCTGTAATCTATTTGTCACAAGGTATTAAAATACAAATTTTGTTAAACCTATCCACAACAACATCCCAGATTTAGGCAATCCCCCAACGAAGTCCATGGAAACACTTTCCCAAGGGTGAGAGGGTACTGGCAGTGGAGTGTACAAGCCTAGTTTTCTATTGTTGGGCTTGCTTTTAGCACACATGGTACACCCTCTTACATATCTAGAAACGGTTTCATTCATTTTTGGCCAATAACAAAATCTTTGCGGCTATGCAACTGTTTTACTTACACCAAAGTGACCTGATATTAGAGAAGTGTGTGCTTCTCGAATTATCTCTACTCTTTATGTTTGAGGAATGCATCTCCCAAATGATACAAGAGTCGGTCCTTTATGTGATAATCCAATTCTTCTACTTGTTTTCCATGACTTAAAGTTGCATATACATCTTTAAAATCTATATCTTGAGCATACTGTTCAATGTAGCTTTCATGTAATACTGAATTATGCTTAAGTATAGTGGATGCATTTATTATTGGTCTAGACAACATATCTGCAACTTTATTGTGTATGCCATTTTTATATCTGATGACAAGATTAAATTGTTGTAGAAAACCCATCCACCTATAGTGTCTTGATTGCTGCAACTTAGTTTCTGAGTGCAAATATTGAAGTGGTTTATGGTTAGTATGTATAACTGTCTCTTTCACCATTAAATAATGTTTCCACTTTTTCACACTCTGTACTAATGCATACAATTCCTTATCATATGTGGGATAATTTACTACTGTAGAATTAAATGTCTCAAAATGATAACATATGGGTTCACTGTGCTGCATCAACACTGCTCCCATGGCATAGTCAATGGCATCCATTTAAATTTCAAATGGTCTTTGAATATCAGGCAGTGCTAGTACTGGTGTTGTACTAATCTTTTCTTTCAAGGTGTCAAAGGCTTTCTGTTGTTTGCCTCCCCACTTAAACACCTTATTCAATCCTATTAATGCATGTAAGGGAGCTACAATCAAGGAAAAGTTAGCAATAAACTTTCTCCAATACTGTGCTGCTCCTAGGAAGCTTCTAACTTCTGTAGCAGATTTGGGTTTAGGCCAGTTAATAATGACTGCCACTTTAGAGGGATCTATCTTCAATTCACCACCCCCTACAATATGACCCAAATAATTCAAATATGTTTTGCCAAATTCACATTTTGAGAGCTTAACATGCAAATTCTCTTTTCTCAAAACATCTAATGTCTGCTTTACATGCTTCAAATGTTCTTCCCATGTTTTACTAAATACAAGAATATCATCCAAGTATACAATTACAAAATCATCAATAAAAGGTCTGAGTACATCATTCATTACTCTCATGAAAGTAGCAGGAGCATTAGTTAAGCCAAAAGGAATCACTAACCACTCATACAATCCCTGCTTCGTTTTGAAAGCAGTCTTCCATGCATCTTGCTCTGCAACTCTGACCTGATGATAGCCACTATGCAAGTCTAAATTGGAAAAATAAATAGCTTCTTTCAACTGATCTAATAGATCATCTATGCGAGGAAGAGGATAACGATTCTTGATCGTTATTTTGTTCAGTGCTCGGTAATCAATGCACATTCTCCATGAGCCATCTTTCTTTCTCACCAAGACAATTGGAGACCCACATGGTGATGTGCTAGGCCTTATGAACCCTTTCTTGAGCAGCTCCTATACCTGCTTCTTGATTTCTGCATTCTCTAAAGCGGACAACCTGTACATTCCGATGTTAGGCATTGAAGCATCTTGCTGCAAATTAATGTCATGCACTATTTCCTTTCTGGGTGGCAGAACTTTAGGTTCTTGAAATAGTATATCATATTCTGAAACAACTTTTTCTAACTCAGCTTATTGTTTAGCATTACAGCCCTCAAATATACTGGTTTTATAAGGTTTCCTTTCCTTTAAAACCATCAGTAAAAATTGTTTGCATGAGTTTACAATTCTTTTCATCTACCTTGAGTTTATGAGAGTATAATTTTTTTTGAGTCTATGAGCTCTTACAAAATATTCGATTCCATCTTTAATGAGTAGATACTTGTTCTCATCTCTATAGAAAATAGCTTTCCTATCATACAAGTAAGGACTTCCTAAAAAAATTCCACATATATCCAAAGGAATGATATCTAACTCAACCTCATCTACAAATGCTGATCCAAAAGAAAACTTAAGTTTACATTGTCTCGTCACTTGTAGATGTGCTTTATCACATAACCAACCTAATGGATATGGTTTCTTGTGAGGTGTAGTTAGTAATCCCAGCTTCTTTACAATTGCTTCAGAAATTAAATCTACTTGTGAGCCACTATCAAACAAAGTATGAATCTTTTGATGCTTGGAAATAACTCAAATATGAAAAAGCTCATGTCTTTTCCTCTCATTTTCTTCATTATCAGTGGATTGTGTAGAATTACTAGTAGATGCTTCAGAATTATTACCTTTTATACTTGTGGCTGCAATCGTTGTTTCATCCCCTGAGTCTGACCCCAAATCCTTTTGAATAGCTGCAACAGTCTTCTTCTTCTTGCCATCGAATTTCTTGGGTTTTAGCTCCGGATGCAGAATCCAACAGTGTTCATCATCATGCCCATCCTTCTTGCAGTGAGTGCAGGAAGGTTTGGTCTTTTGTACAATATTTGTCTTCCTCTCTTTCCATTTCTGTTTTCTCTTTTCCTTATTTTTGCTTGTAGTGGGTTTGGATGATCCCCCAACTTCTGGGTTCACATTCTTGCCTCTAGCTTCTAGATGTGTAGCCTGAACAGATACCTCATCTATGCTAGTGGGATTAAACATGAGAATGGTGTGCTTTAAATAGCTATGTAGACCACCTATATACTTCAACAAAGTTTCAGGTGAGTCTAAAGAAATTCCTAGAATCAAAGCTCTTTTCCTAAATTCTTGAGTGTAGCCTTGTACACTTTTCCCTTTCAATTGGCGAAGAGTTTGCCAGCTCATCATGGCTTGTTGCATATAGGCTAGTGGATAAAATTGCTTTTTGATTGTAGAAACAAATTCACCCCAGACAGAAAGAATTTTACCATGTTTCTTCAAGTCAGCTTGGGTCCTGCCTTCCCACCATACCAAGGCAGTGCCTCCCAGGCGTAGGCTAGCCAACTGAATCTTGCTACTGTCTGAATCAATATTTTGTACTCTACAATACACATCAATCTGTCTAATCCAGTTATCTAGCTTCTCTGCATTCAACTCTCCATCATAAATAGGCAAATCAAATTTAACATCTAATTTAATCAAGGATGCTTTTCTTTTATTTTCAGGACTTTCAGGAGGAGTGGGCAGTTTTTCTTCTTTCCCCTTGCCTTTAGAATGGTCATGGAAGAAAGATTCTTCTGCTTCTTTATCTCATTTTGATGAATCTTCATCTTTACTTTTCTTAAATTCTCTATACATTTCTTCTACCATAGCTCTCATGGTCATGAAGATTTCCAGGAACTGAGGGTTTGATTCTAGTGGAACTTCTTCTTCTGAAATTTTCCTCCTAGTATAGACTCTTCCTATTTCTGGGTTAGCTTCAACCAACTAATCTTCTCTTAATTTAAGATTTGATCTAGTTAGCATTCAACAATAAATCCAGCACAAATTGTCTAACCTTAATAAAACTTGAGCTCTGATACCACTTGATCTGGAATTTATCCAGGATAGATAATTAAAGTTATTACAGACTTGCGTGCATCGATGTGCCTATGTTACTTCATGCAACGAATCGATGATATTGCAAAATAAATAGACACTAAAGCAGTTAGAGAAAACATAACATGCAAACATGTAAATGCAACAAGTTTAATAAGGAGTTCACCCAACACTACTGGGCTACGTCTTCTGGTCCAACCTTCAGTGGTGGCCTCTCTATTATGTTTTAAAAGTAGAGTTTTACAACAGCGAGCTCAATTTGAGTCTCACTAAATAGATTTAAATCAGTAGGATTGGACTTGGATCCCCCAAGTCTCTGGAGTACACAGACTCTCCTTAGTGAACTCGACCTCTATTGGTCACAGGGGTATGAGCCCTATCTGAGACTCATACATGACAGGCTATACACAGGGGACTTCTCTTGAATCTCTCAAGTCTTCTCCGAAGTTCACAAACTCTCTGACCCTCTCTGGCTCTTTCTGGCTCGATGCTGCCCTCAGGTCAGCTCAGCTTCTTCTGTTATCTACTCTCGGCTTTCTGCCTTCACTAACTCTCCTTACTGTCTGTCTCTGTTAGTTCATGGTTTTAAGGCCATTCTGCTTTCTGACTATTCGTTTCTGCTTCTCGACGTTCTGGTTCTCCTGCCTCTCTTCTGTTGGAATTACCCTATTCGATGTCATCATCATTGTGTAACACCTCACAGGGAGGTGGCCACCTATTTCCTAACAAACTGAGCATGTCAGGTTCCTTCAATCGTATTTGAATGATCATTATTTCTATTTGCTTCAAGATTGCCTGTGAACATGAATATTTTTCCAACTCATCGTCCACGTCAGACTTCAAATCCCTTGTAATATTTCTTTATAACCTCTCCAAATCTGGTCATTTATCGGGATGTGCCTCCACCATTTATCTGGGCCCTCCAGATCCTACGGTCATCGTTCATATCGAGCGGGCAAGTTGCATGACGTTTACCCATCCGATGCGGGCGGTTTTCTCTCTCATCCATCAGATGCGTGTCACTCAATGTGTGGCATTGGGAGGGACTCGATCTAAACCACTTACCGCCTCGAGGCCTTCTGATATCCTACCAGTTTTGTGGAATCCTGCGCTATGGAACTGAATGCATTACTTTTTCGTATTTCACAATCATTCTGGGTCCGGGCGCTTTGGGGCTTTCCTTCACTGAGTGAGATTCCCTGCGATATGCAATTAGCACTTTAGCGCTAATTACGTATCAGAATCCACCCCCATTTCTCGAATTGGCCTCCGGTTTTTCCAATTTGCGCCAACGCGCATCACCATGGGCCAACGGTCTGCGCGCTCGATTGAGGGTCCTCGTTGCTCCGCTCTAGCCACAACTGCAACTGTCACAAGGATTCCTTTTGATAACTCGATCCTTTTAAGACTTGAATCTTTTGGCATAATTTGAAACAGTCATGAAAACTTAGAGAGTGTTCTAGGATCCAATTCGGATCAGTGGGGGTGGTGGAGGTGGGGTGGGTGAAGATGGAGGTGAGGTAGGTGAAGCGGGTGAAGGCGTAAGTGGAGGTGATAACTGCGGAATGCGCTACCTTATCTAATTGACTGCACTTCTCAGGGAAACCTTAGCGCGCTCTTCCTTGCTCTCTCGCGGGGGTGAAATTAAAGGACTGTTTCCTAATTCTTCAATACCTTTGTAGATATTTCTGCTCTGCATCGTTCTAAACATAAATATATTCGCATAACCCACTTTTCACATAACAAAACAACATCTTAATCTAGGTATTCAGGGATTTGATGTACCTACCTTGCGGTCCCTTGAGAAACTGTCATTCTGCTTTGTTATAGCTCACCATTGTGTCTACCGCAAACTCAGTGATAAATCCTCCTATTATTTGATCGAGCCAATGATCAACAACCCGCATGATCTTATCTTCTGATGCCTCTAGTCTGCGCACTAACTCCAAAGTCCACACTATCGATTGATCGAGCTTATACCTTCCCTGGCTGTTGGCTAACCTCATGATCCAATCATATAACTCTGAAGAGAAGGATGTGAAGAATATGTCATGGATTTCTGTATATACATAGTGATCCAGCCACCTCTTCTCAGATATCTGCAGAGTTCTATTTTCTTGTGTCACGAACTCGTGAAACTTCTGATCCAACCAATCTTCAATTTCCTTCTTCACAGGATTCCAGTGTTCCGACATCAGACATCCCTTAGGTAGATCCCGGTCCCAGCAATGGAACCATTTCTTGGCTTGTTGGGGCCTGACCTAGGTTCAGAAGTGATTTAGCCAAACAAATCTTGAAACTACTAGCCATTTCGGCAACAGTCTGCGGTGCGCGGACTGAGGTCTCACCCAAGGTAGTATGGGAGGGTGTTGGAACTAGGTTTCTGCACCCTAGGGATGTCTTGATGAAGTCTGGGAAGTTCGCGAACCGATCCTGCGCGCTTGCGTTGTCCCGCTTAGTTGTTTGACCTTCGCGTAGCTTTGTAAAGAGTGTGAAGAGGCGCTATCTAGATCCTTTATCCTTACTGTGTTATTATTATAGATCTGACTTAATTTTATGGGCCCAGTATTCTTATTGATATTTCAACATTCATAACAACTGCGCGCAATCATAGAATTGTAAAGAGATTCATAAGAATATAACAGAAGTGTAAACACACAGATCCACAAGTAGATGCACAATATTTTAGAATCAACTTATCTTTTATTAACTTCTGTTCCATTACAATCCCAACTCCGCCCTACGCACTTAGCTGCAGGGATTCACGCACACACCTGTGGACTCTACCAAGCCTCTGTGCACACAGCTGTAGAGCCTCTACTTACTACTACAATGCAAGACTCGGACTTACAGACTCAGACTTACGGACTCAGAACAAAATCTTTATTCAGAAACCCATCACAGTTAAGATCAAGACTAAAACTCCCTTCTACACTTAGAGCCTATTTGTACATTCCCATGGTCCGTGGACCATGGGTAGGTGCAAAAATTCTATATTAAATTACAATATTTTAGGGTGGACAACCTTAGACTCTCACGCTCCGTGCCCACATTTCACGGGGTCTTACATTACTTTTGACCAAAATTTGGGCTACAAGCCGCAAAAATCTGCTATGGGGGGATCCGCTACCCAACAATAGGTCACCTTCATCAGCGTTGGAGGATAAGACTCCACAAGAGGTTTGGACTGGCAAGAAAACTTCTCTTTCACATCTGAGGGTATTTGGATGTGATGCATATGTACATGTTCCAAAGGAGAAAAGAACAAAGCTGGATAGTAAATCTAAAAAGTGCATATTTATTGGGTATAAGGATGGTTTAATGGGTTATAAGCTTTGGAACCCAGTAACAAGGAATGTCACACGGAATAAGTCGATCTTGCAGACAAGATAGACCTTCCTAGAATCTAAAGAAGACCTAATGACAAGCAAACCAACCAGACACTATCTTTCTCTAAATATTCTTTTATAAACAATGGCAAACAAATGTTTTTAGGGCCTACCTTAGGTCCAACGCAAGTTTGTGGAAGCCCTCGCTCCTTCGATCCAAATGAGCTCCTTTGTCGCGAATCTGCAAACACAAATAAGGCAAACAAATTAAATAGCACCTAAAAAGCCAATATTATAAAACATATTTAACATGAAAGTCAAGGAGTCCATGAAACAAATAACATGAGATACTTGTTGAGAAAAATGAGTTTGATTGTATTAATTCAAAAGAAGAAGAACTTTACAACTTGTGCCTTGACGCTGTGCAAGCTCCTCCTAGGGTCCAGCAAGAAGTCTCCTCTACTTTGACAAGTTTCACTCACTCCCCAATGAAGCCAAAAAGGTATGTGATCTCTCCTCTTAAGCTCAACTAGGAAGTCTTGATTTCACCAGCATTTACCCTAAAAAATGTTCAGCTTCTAACCTCCCCAGCAACCAGCCCAATGCCTGAATTTATAGTGCAATGGAGGGAGGTTACTAGGTCCTCCTTCAAAGGGATAAAGCCCTCCTTCAAAGGGACAACTCCTCTCATCAAGGGATTAGCTCCTTCTCTTTGGGATGCATGAACCACCTCAGAGTGAACAATCCATGTCAAAATTCCTTCTAGAATCCTCTAGAATTAACCCAAAGTGAGTTTTTTTAAGATAAAACTTGCGCCTTTTGACTTTCACAGGGGTCCGCACCCACACCTTTAGGGACAGAGCGGGCAGGTCCGCAGTTTTTGTAAACAGAAGGTGCAAGACTGCAGGTAATAGTGAGAGAAAGTGTAGAACCAGAGTTTCATTGATTTTTAATGTCTTTCTCTCATTTTCAAAGCTTGACTTGAAGAGATGAGGTCTGAGACTTGCTTAGGAGGACAGTACAAGTGATGATAGACCCATATTGACTGCAAATAATCATGGTGATGATATTTTTGTGTAACAGATTGCCCCCTAAAGTGCGAAGTCTGTAGTAGATGAGGATTTCATTTATCATTTAGGAAGAGTGAAGTACTTTATGGAGGGCCTGGTTGGAACCTGTAAAAACATTCAATGCAAGATATATATATGAGATCATATCATCATTGAGGTGGGCATTCCCATACTCAGATCAAAACTGACTAGAAAACTAACTACTACTCTGATACAGGAATGATCTTGTAAAACATCACAAGTATAGACTCATGTGGACATAGTATGGACATAGCCATCTGTTTATGAATAGTCCATTATATAATGAATACAAAATTCCTCGCAGCCCGGATTGTGGAAACTAGATCTAGGGTCTTCATTTCTACTTCCCGAAACAGTACGATTCTATCCATGCGAATAAACGTGTTGATGTCGAACATGGTAGAAACCACTTGATTACCAGTCAATGATGTAAACTGTTAACAAGTGTGAGAGAAATCACCAGTGATGTCAATGGCTCTCAAAGTACTCACTACAATCCATGAAATGTGAATAAATGTGTTGATGTCGAACATGTCACGGAATCCTTTGATCGAAGGTCGATGATGCAATCTGTCGTCAAAGGCGAGAAACCTGCCATTGAGGCATGCAGATCTCAAGGTGCTGAGGATTTCTAGATCATCTTTCTAGATAATGAGCTGAAGTCGATAGAAAGCGATCCGTTGCAGGCAAGCCCACAACACGAAATCATAGATCAAGCTGAAGAAATTTAGTTGCAAGGACTGACTCAGGGATGGTCAAGATGGATGACAGATATTTTGCAGATGAATGGCTTATTGGCAGTGACCTCTTGAACACATAACAACACGACAGATGGTTTGGTGACAATTGACCCAAAGTTAATACCCAGAAACCAGATGAAGACTTTCAATGTTGTTTGATCAACTGTTAGGCAAAGGATTTCCAAACCCAGGTGAATAAAAGTGTCGTGTTCAAGAGTGGTTACAAAGTATGACAAACAAGCTCATTTTTCTCTCTTTTCCCCCACCATTTCTGGCAAGTACCTCTTTATTTTTGACAAGCTTGAGGAGGATAACATTTGCTTGATTATAAGCTCATCCTTCAGATGAGTCCAACTTAGTTTAAATTTGAACCCTAAGAAGGAGTGGTTCGTTCCTGTTTGTAATTGAACAAGTCCTTTACTGTGAAATTTTAACGAGTCCAGTATAGGAGAAACTCGGCGTTTTTCAATTTTAGAGAGTCTGAAAAAAATTAAGAAAACTCCAAGGTTGACCTTTTTCGTAAATTTGTGTCTCTCAAGCCCAAAAAAGTATAAAATAATACTTGAGAGAACCTCTTGATCTTTTACGACCAAGGAGTACTTTTCGTCATTAGTGCCTTTGACCCGAAAAAGTAAAAATGCGATCAACGACACATCGTTTTATAACCAATATCGAATTTGAAACGACAAAAATCCGGCAATCTTTTCATGTTTTTACGGTCAGAAAAGAGCTATAAGTGGACCGTCTTTTTGATTATGTTTTAACGAGTTTAAAAGAAAAACTCGGCAATCTTTTCATGTTTCAGGAGTCAGAAAAGATCTTAAAGGTGACTCTAAATGTTTTTCCGTCGAAAATGATAGATTTCACCTGAATAATCCGTTATCCTGAACAAGACGCAAACATTACTCATACCTGTTTGAAATGGATAAAAATGTCGCAAAAATACCTTTCCAAAGTGAAACATAAACAAATTTGCAATTTATTTACTCAAAAAACTTATAAAAAGGGCCTTCGTCAATTCATTTTTACCGTTTGAGTTTTGGGTGAGAAAATAATGCTTTTGTTCAGAAAACTTCCCGTGAAGATTGCGGAAAATCCAACCGTCGGAATCGAATTCCGTCTTCTCCAGGTAATCCACATCATCCTACTCTTCATTTTTAACCATTTCAATTTTGTTTTAGTCATTCATTTCATTTTTGGGAGGGTTTTTAGGCTTAAAACCCGCGCGCGGGGGCTCGCAGGTTTACCATTGCTGACCTACGGACCCTGACTTTTTCTCCAATGGGAAAAAGCCAGGGGTCCGCACCTTCCATGTAGACAAAGTGCGGTCCCACGCACTGTGTCTAACCCGGAGGGTGCGGTCCCCGTCGCAAGGGTTTTTAACCCAAAAATTCTCAAAATTTGACCAAACAAAATAATTTCTAGCAGTTTAATTTATCTTTATACTTGATGCAGAGAGTACATCATGCTAGATTGGTGTGAACGAGAGCATGAGGACGTGGATGCTTCCGCATGGAATCATCAGCCTTCACTTGATGCTTTGAGGGTGTGCGGCTTGTACAAATTCTGGGCCATTCCTGGCATGAGGGCTCAGGTGCATTTCTTACAGTGGTTGGTTGACAAATGGAGCATACAGGACCAGTGCTTCTTCATTGGTGGCCACCAGCTCGAAATCGAGCTGGCAGACATATATTTCTTGACTGGTTTGCCTAAGAGAGGCGAAGACTTGACTCTGTTTGGGGCTAGGCCAGGTGGCCAGTCTGTCGATAGCCTCCGGCTAGAGTACTGCAACAGCCAGGCTAGAGACAAAGGGATATACATAAAGACCATATCCCATCTTGAACTCATGGTGATTGCGTTTACTGTCACCAGACTTTGCGGGGCTGCCACATTACATATTGCCACCGGATCCCAGATGCGTATGGCAGTTGATTGCTTTCGAGGCACCATCTTCAACTGGTGCGATGCTGTGTTGGCCAATCTGAAAGGCCAACTGACCAGGGCCAAGAACGAACAACCAAAGACTTTTGGTTATGGGGCTTTGGTTGTGAGTTTTGGCCTGGAGAGGGTTCCCATGTTGATCCCGCAGCACCTTACTGTTGGAGCTGGGCTTCCTCGAGAGCCCAAACTGATGCGATGGGTCGTAGTTATGGCCCATCACCCGGATGAGAGGACAGAGGTTGCTCGATTCAAACCTGAGTATTTCCAATGGTTAGAAAACCAGGTCTTTTCTATTCAGGACTTCCCTTACACTAGGGTATATTTTCGTGGTGACTGAGACATGGCTCTTCCACCAGGAGAGCAGTGGGATGACTCAGGTAAAATCATTTTCAACATTCCTATTTTAATTTTTTTTTTATTTTTCCATTGTCTCAAAACTGATAACAAAAGTTTGAAATGCAGATGTGGGTCCACAGCGACCAGCCGCTCTCTGGCCTTACGAGAGGAAACAACCAATTGCAGCCGCGCCAGCCCCACAGGACGAATCAACAGAGGTTTTGGCCGAGTTGGAGGGTCATCTCGAGCGCTTGACAGGAGATATTCTGGAGACCACTATAGATGACATTCCTCGTCGACTTCAGCGCTATGTGATTGGGGTCCCGGGACCTTTTAGGAGGTTCCTTTGCAAGGTGGCCCGTGCAGTGGTTTCTTATCGAGATCATCACCAGTGATAGGATGATCGCCTATTGTGGGAACATATGACATTTTTGTTTTTTGTACTTATCATTTTTGCCGATCATAAGGTGTTTTTCAACCTATGATCGAGGACGATGTATTTTTTGACACACTCCTATATATATATCACTATTACCGGCTTATCTTGTAAATCATGTTATGGAATGGTTTTAAATTTACATGTATGATTATTGCAAATGTCTATTTAACATTCGAGAAGCAATTGCATCTGCTAATGTATTTAAAGATCTTGGAATATGCTGATATTCAATATAATAAAATTCACGTTCCAAGAGACGCACTCTCAAAAATAATCTTAATAACACTGGATTTCTAATGGCATACACTCTATTAAGCTATAATACAACGAGTTCAGAATCTAACCTCACTATCAAACTCCGAATCCGAAATGAAATAGATTCAGATAATAACTCAATCACTGCACTATACTCAGCAATGTTGTTTGTTGTTTTACCGAGGCTTACCCCATGCATAGATACTAACTCATCAGAGGGCGAATAGATAACCCAAGCTGCGGAAGAAATGTTCCATGTATTACGACAAGCACCATCAGCGAAACCAACGTATGTTTGGAGAGGCATCGCCATCTGCAATATCAAGAGTAAAACCAAGATAAGCAGGAATAATGACGAAAAAACACTCTCTAAGCTAAGCACACTGTTTAAACTAAAACACACCAGCTAGAAAGAAAAACTATTCTAACTAAAAATCTCTGTACCCATTCTTTAAGCATAATACCTCTTCAAGCAAAGACCATTTCTGGGTTTACCCAAAGAGTCCCCGTCAAAGTCTACCAATTCATAGGCCCCTTTTGCTAGCTTTCGCTTGACAACATAGGGACCATGCCACATAGGAACGAATTTTCCAGCGCCTAATTTATCATTAGCTTGATCGTAAACTAAGACTAGATCTCCTTGCAAAAAATTTCGAGGGGTCACATTTAGATCATACTGAGCTTTCATGCGTTTTGCGTCAGTCTCGATCGCCAATGCAACATCACGTCGATTCTCATCTAATTGAGCCAAGTATAACAAACACTTTTCCTCTTCGGAACTGGCTAGAAGTAACTCAATGGCCATTTGCAGTGATGGGATTTCGCATTCAATGGGTAACACAGCTTCCAGACCATAAACTAGTTGGAAAGGAGTGAACCCTGTTGATGTTTTTACTGAAGTTCGGTATGCCGAAAGCGCTGAAAATAGCATGTTATGCCAATTCGACCGATGAATCCCAATGATTTGTCGGATCATGATGACTAAAACTTTGTTGATGGATTCAACCAGACCATTAGCTTGTGGATAATAAGGGGTTGAACTATTGTGACGTAAACCAAGCTGGCCTGTAAGTTCGGTCATCATAACGTTTCGAAAATGACGCCCATGATCAGTGATTATCGCTTGCGGGACACCAAACCTAGCAATTATATGATTGAACACGAAAATTGCAGCTGTCTTGCCGTCTACCTCAAATGTAGGCATCGCCTCGGCCCACTTGGTAAAATAATCTACCGCAAGGATGATATACGCATGCCCCCCGGCCGAGTGAGGGTTACATGTAATAAAATTGATACCCCATTTGGCAAAAGGACCAACGGAAATTATAGGGTGGAGAAGAGCAGGTGGAACGCGCATCTTTCGATCAAAAATTTGGTAGTTGTGGCATTTTCGGACCACCGTAATACAATCTTTAAATAAAGACGGCCAGAAGTAGCCAGCGTGCAATATCTTTTGGGTTGTGGCATACCCAGACATATGACCACCACACACTCCAGAGTGACAGTCATTTAGAACCCTTTCAGCTTCCTCGTCAGTTAAGCAACGTCGAAACACAGAGTCCGGCCCACAGCGATAAAGAGTATCTCCAATAATCCTAAATTGTTGGGACTGGAATCGTATTTTCCGACGTTCTGACCTTGAAATTTTTGGCCGAAAGGATTGGGTCTGGAGATAAACGATGATATCCCCATACCACGGATCTAAAGTACTGATTAGACACAAGGATTCGTCCGCAATGGGCTCCTCCGCCACAGTTTTCGTGTGAGCACGCGGGAAGTCACACATTAACTCTGCAAAAACTAAAGATTTCTTAGACTTGGATTTCTCAAATTCCAAGTCGAACTCCTACAGGATAACAATCCATTTAGAGTACTTGCCCCCTAGCAATTGCTTGGTCAAAATGTAGATCATAGGGTTGCAATCCGAAATTACTGTAGTTTTACGTAGTAAAATGTAGTGACGAAAACGTTGGACAGCTTGAATAGCTGCCAATGCCAATTTCTCCACATGTGAGTATTTTAGCTCAATTGGATTTAAAGTTCGACTAAGATAATATATCACATGTTCAGTTCCGAATTCATCTTCCTAAACTAAAACCATTCCAATGGTGGAATGAGAGGCGGCGAGATACAAGAAGTAATCCTGGTTGTAGTTGGGAGGATGCAATAACGGTGCATGGTTCAACGCGTGTTTAAGTGCATCAAAAGATTTCTGAGCTATCTCATCCCAATAGAATGGAGTATTCTGTTTCAACAACCGGGTAAAACCCTTTGTAACCTCGGTGTAGTTAGGAATGAATCATCGTAAAAAGTTTGATTTCCCTTACAAACTTTGGAGTTGGCGAAGACTCGAAGGAGGAGGCAATTTGACGATAGCTTCGACCTTCGAGGGATCGACGTGAATGCCGGCTTTCGAAACTACAAACCCAGCAATCGACCCGTTTCTATACAGAAGACACATTTGTGTGGGTTCAACCGAATCCGATAATGCCTACACCTCATAAAGATTGCTCGTAAATGAACGAGGTGATCAGCTCGATGTAATGAATGAGCAAGCAAGTCATCGAGATACAGTTGCACAATGTGCTTGATGTCATGAAACGCATAAGACATGGCCCTTTGAAAAGTTGCTCTGGCATTCTTAAGCCCAAAAGGTAACTTGCAATAAGCAAATGTCCCCCATGGACAAATGAAAGCCGTTTTTGGTTGATCCGCAGGTAGAATATTGATTTGATTGTATCCGGAAAAACCATCCATGAAGGAGAATATTTCGTTGCCGGCACAATCATCAATAATTTGATCGATATGGGGAGTTGGGTAATTGTGCTTTGGATAGGCTCGATTAATGTCCCTATAATCGATGCATATTCTTATTGTTCCCTACTTTTTGTTAACCGGAACAATATTCGATACCCAATCCGTTAACGGGATTGGATAAATGAAACCTGCTTTGAGTAATTTTTCAACTTCTGCTTTAATTGCAGCAGCTTTTCTTGGGTGAATCTGACGCAAACGTTGCCGGACGGGTTTAGCGTCCAGGTAAGTCTTGATCTCATGAACAACAATCACGGGATCAATTCCTGGCATTTCCTCATAGGACCAGGCAAACACGTCGCGGAATTCTTGAAATAGGGCCTTATATATTTGAATTTCGTCATCTGTACATGAGGCACCTATATGAATGTTCTCAACAATTCCGGGCTTAACCGAAATGTCAATAGGAATAGTTCGAGAGATGTTTCCCAAATTTAACTCTGAATCAGGATGTTTCATTGGATTCTAAGGTTCCTTGACATATTCAGTCGTAAAAATTGATGAGAAATCATTTTCAAAATGATCATTCTCGAGTAAAAACGAAGATCTGTGATGGCGATCTTCCCATGGTAAATCATCTACACATAGGATTTCACGAATTTGCTCGTCAGAGTGAACAAGTTCAGAAAACGCGATTAAATCCGAGGTTGATGTGAAAAGTGATTCCTCACGGACCACATTCATGAAGTCAATTTCGGTTGAAGATGGGTCGGTAAATGATTGCACGGCCTCATACGCAATTTCATATGGACTCAAAGGCATGACATCACCAAATAATTCTATCTCAGATTCAGAAGGAATGATCCAAGGATCATCATAAACAATGGTGTCTGATGTAATCATATGAATGGTTGCAAATGAAGATGATGCGTTGATCGGAGGAAAAGGAAAAGTTCCCACTAAACCGGCATCTTTAACTAGTCCTACTCCAACATCCTTGTATGGGATAGTCGTTTTACCGACATGCTAAATACTTTCAGAAGAGGCTGGGTCGGAAGAAAAGTAAGCCAGCTGGTCTATTGTTATGATCTTTCCATTATGTGGAAACTTTATTACTCGAAAGACCGATGAAACGACCGTTGTCATAGCGTAAGACCAACTTCAACCCAAGAGAAGGTTGTAATGTAGAGGGGCATCAACCACCTCCACATCTAGACTAATAGTTTTTCCTTCAACCCCTATAGGCAAATCCTGTAGAATGCCAAAAGGATGAAACCCACGGCTGTCAAAGGCCTTTAGAATCGTCGGGGATTGATTTAGCGAAGGAGAACCAAGCGATCTCCAACACTGTATCGACATAATACAAGTTGAGGCTCCCTCATCAATTACAGTCCGATGAATAGGCCTGTTTTTTACTATCACTGGGATCTAGAAAGCCATTTGATGAGGCAAACGCGGTGTACTATTTTCTAGATTGAAAATTATTATGTTCGAGTCCTGAACGTCAACAACTCCTATAGTTGACAAAAGTAATTTACGTTGTGCTGGACATGATTGTAGCACTTCTAAAACCGACATTGCTGAGGGTGAAACAGCTAAATCCTCAACAATGTTATAGTTCTGAGCTGCTCTCGCATGTGGATTGAAAGCTGACTTTCGAAGTATACACTTGGTAGGCAGTTTGATTACCAAGTCTGGATTAGGTTTCTCGATCTGTAGTGGATCGAAACCGGGAGCTGAGGTTGATGGATTGGAATGAGAAGATTTTGCTTCTTTACCATCAACAGGACTTTTACTACCATAATCTTGCGATCGAGTCGCAATCCTAACATGGGACATCATCAGTATGGGTTCTTCATTGGCACTCGAGGACGAACCTATCATCTTACTGTCTTGAGCTAGAAAAGGATCCTTCAAAACAACAAGAGTTTGGGAACCTCTGACAATCTTCGCAACCTCTGCATGATGAGGGCAGTCTCTTGTAAAATGTTCATCGTCACAAATGAGACAAGGATAACGAGGTTTGCACTTTTCATCATTGGATTCCGATTTTTCAGGTTTCTCCTTTGAATTTTTGTCCGTTTTATTCTTCTTCTTTCCTTTCTTCTTCCCACCGGATTTTGATTTGGCTGTAGATGACTCTACAATGTGAATATCGACGGAAATCTCTGCAGAAGAATCTCATGTTGGGGAATTAGGCAAGGTTATGATAGGAGAAGAATTCTTGGAAGATTTCTTCTTACTTTTAGTGTTAACCGTACCAATCATACCATCGGCAGCATGAGATCCCGAAGGAGCTGTAGCGATTTGATTTTGCTTGGGAAGATCGGGGATTTTCTCATGTAACTCCGGCTTTAGCTACATCTTCAGTGATCTTTGGCAACAAAGATTTTACAAACCACTCAGCCAAGATCTGATCCGGAATAAACACCTTCACTAAACGCCGTCGACGTCTCCACTCATGAAGATGATCTGAAATGTAAGTGGATGTCGATTGTTTTAACGAAGTTCAAAATTCCGTGCCATTGTCATATCAGACTGGCAACTGAAAATGAGTTAAAAACGAGGTAGCTAACTGACTAAAATTATAAAAAGTGCCTCGCGGTAACTCAATGTACCACTTGGCTGCGAGACCAATTAAAGTGCACTGGAAAAGTCTAAGACGGATTGAATCATCTGAAATGGAGTTAGACGCACACCAGAGGTGGTAAGTCATCACATGGTTCGATGGGTCCTCTCCTGATTTACCTTCGAACTTAGGAATGTCACTGGGCAACTTATTCGGCATTGGCGGCCAAAACAGAAGATAATTAATGGGATCGTTTGTTACGCGCGACAAGTCAGGCAAGTCCAAAGTTGCGATAAACGGTAACTGATGATTAGGGTCCCTAAAACTCTGGGTCATGAGACCAGCCCCAGGAGGAGGATATCCAGGGTAACTAGGAATAGGAATTGCATTTGGGATATTGTATCCTCCCGGAAAACCACGATTAACCGGACCGTACTAGGGTTGTTGAGGTTGTTGATAAGTGTACCCAGGGTATGGTTGATACTGATAGACTGGCTGCTGCACAGCAGGACTGAATTGGTACTGTCCCTGGTACGGTTGATAAGTAAATTGTGGTTGACTTGTGACAACCGTACTTGAACTAGGTTGTCCTACAGGCACCTGAACTGAAGTTTTAATCGTAGATCCAGATGGTGGTAAAGATGTCTGAGGAGTAGATACAGGAACAGTAGAAACCAGAGCTGTTGATACTCCATAAGTAGGTGGGGTAGATTGAACAGATGTTGCGGTAGTTGTAGCAGTTGTTTGAGGCAGAGTATGAGGTGTACTAGGCCCAGACTGAGAAACTACTGAAGGTACAGAAGTTTGAATGTTAGACTGGACTGGTTGCTGGGGTGTACCAGAAACTAAGGGTTGTCCAGTTTGAGATGACAACTGTACATTTGGTTGCAACACCTGTTGAGTTTGCGATGGATCCCACACTATATTCATTCCAGGGTACTGACCCATAACAGGTTGAGAATATTGAGGACCATAACCAGGTTGAGGGTAGGATTGATAATTGAAAGGTACATTTCCCGTTCCTTGCACATACGTTTGACCGGAGGGTAGTTGGAAACCTTGGTTCGAGTACTGACCTTGGGGTTGATACCCTTGAGGCACGTACTGATACTGGGGTTGACCTTGGGGTACATATTAAGTCTGGGGTTGACCTTGAGGAATGTACTATCCCGTAGGTATGTACTGTCCTTGAGGTTGCCCCCCAGATGCAAATTGGGTACCTTGAGGTTGCCCCCCAGGCGATAATTGAGGCTGCCCCCCAGGCGGTAACTGGCCACCCTGAGGTTGAGGATTGGGAATATAACCTGACATCATGAGAATGTCTTCTACGCTCAACAGCTTAGTACCATTGTTTCCAGTTAATAACCATTGCTCAATGGGTTGAGGAGATGCTCCCGAAAAAGTACCAGAAAGGGAGTAATACCCAGAGGGAACAAAAGGACTGCCGTACAAAAAGGATTCAGGCGATTGAGTAAACATGGATGACTGCCTTGACATATTTAACGGAGGATAATAACCTCTAGATGTTGGGTGATAAGGAATGTGAGGTGGTGAAAAACTTAACACTGAGTTTTCTAAAAAATTAGTCAAAGAAAGATACCAAGTACTGCTCCTAGGTGGACTGTAAAAAATTGATTCACGCTCCCTTAGCTCAATAACAGGTTGATTTTCAGGGATAGGGATGCCTACTTCTTCTTCCGGAGTAGCAAGTTCTTCAATAGCAATAAGTCCAGAAGTAAGATCTTGGGTGATTACTCTTTCTACCCTAGGTGAACCAGGACCACTAGAAGCTAGAGAAACAAACCTCGATGTCGGAGTAGCAGCAAATTCACTTTCAGGCTCGGATATTTCAGCTTCCTCACCTATATCACTAGTAGATGAAAAGCTACCAGTAACTTCGGAAACAGACACTGACTGTGGATTATAATCTGCCACTAACGTTTGAAAATCAGGATGTACTATCAAAGAAGATTCTCCTTCTTGAGGTGACCCAACTCTACTGTCTCTAGGAGTTACGAGGACTTTCAAGCCTTCAAGTTGGCTCGGGACTTCCTCAAGAGGTTGGCCCCGAAGTCTACGGGACTTCCTCAGTAATTCAGCCATGGATAAAACCTCAGGAGGTTGGCCCCAAAGTCTACGGGACTGCCTTGGTAATTCAGCCACGGTTAAAAACTTTTAACTACTTCACACGCAAACAAAGTAAAATCTCAATGAAAACCACCTAAAGCCTCTAAAGAACCAAAAAATTTGAATCACACGCCTAAAGAATCTAGGAGATCAAATACACACAAACAGTAACTTTCCGTACTGAAAACACTAGTTGGTGATGAAATCCAACGTCACAAAGTTCAATACAGAAATGGCAGTTGGAATAGTTACCCCGGCAACCTGCTTAATGAATAGACTGGCACAAGTTTGCCTCACTTAACTGTTTCAAGTGAAGAGAACCCCCCAGAAAATCCAAGTGAGTCTAGCCGATTTCTGCTCTAGGTATAGTGGGATCTTCCCACCACTGTCACCTCAGGAAGAATCCTAAAGAATATGGCCACTAAGGTTACCAACTGAAACAAATGTACTTGGGGGAACAATATACGATCTGATACGCACGCAAGGGCAGAGTAGCAAGCTCAATCCCCTTGAAGGCTCCTTGACATAATCCAAGGTTTACCAACAAGTGACCTCAGGCTCCTCGACAATGGTTAATCCGAGGTTTACCTTTTTTAATATGTGAATATCTGGCGTCGTTCCCAATGGGGAAGGATTGATTCCCACACTGGTTTGGACATGATCTCGTGCTTCTCCTTTAAGAGGAGCTTTCCCAGAGCATAAATGCAACAATTGGATTTCTTCCCTACCACAAGATGTAGCTACTTGTTTGTTTTTACTGTCTTGGAGAGTTAATTACTCTCCTACTCCAAGACACTAGCCTAAGCTAAGTTGGTGTATCAGAGCCCTAGAAATAAAAATGTTACTAGATGAATTTTACTTTAAGCATTATTTTTTATTGGTTTTTGTTTAAGTCAAAAGGTGAAGAGATGAAACTCGTGGTATGAAGACTTGACTCAAAATCACTAAAAATGCACCTAAGATGATTTAAACAATCTTTTTCTCTTCGATGAACTTCTAAACTAAGAAAGAGTTTGAGAATGCAAATATTTTGTAAACACAAATCCTTCTTAATAAACAAATTAAAAGAAGAGCTTTTTTCCTTTTCCAATGCACTCAAAACGAGGCAACTAGTTATTTCACAAAAATTTCCCTTTTTCGTTTCAAAGCACTCAACCACTACAAAAATAAACTTTTTTCAAAAGAGATTTTTTTTTATTTTTTATAAAACACTCAAAACTATAGAAATGACTAACTTTGAGATCTATAAATTATAAAAACCTATTTGAAGTCAAAGCCTACAAGATGTATTTTTTAAGGATGTTTTACTTAGCTAGATGTAAGCTAAGGACCAATTTATGCAAAATCACAAATCAGTCAAGAACAACAAATTTTGTTTTCTTTTTGAAAATAAAAATCCAAACTTTTAAACACAAGCTTTTCGAAGTTTTGTAAAGAGAAAACTCAAAGCGGATTCCTCAACAAGGGGAGATTTCATAAATGATCAGATTCATAAGAAGGCTGGTAGACACCAAGGTGATCTGAAGTCCCTACAACTTCTAAGCTTAGAGCCACTACACAACCAAAATCAAAAACAAACCCAACAAGCAAAACTCCTAGGAATTTCACCTAAAACCCTAACACTAATGAAATCAACCTAAGGAAAGCTTCTGACAGGTTATATGCAGGTCTGGGCAGTGGATAACAATTTCTAAACAAAAACTAAGCTGACTAATAGAGGAAATCTTAGGTTTTTCAAAATTTTGACAGGGTCCGCAGGCCCACAGTTAACACAGGTGCGGTCCCGCTCTGTGCTAAAAGAAAAGGTGCGGATAGGTACGCATTGTGTCAAAAGGCTAGGGTGCGATCCTCTCCCAAAGCTATGAAAAACGAAAAATAACCCTAGATCCACAAACTCTACCCAATTTTACACACAACAAGCCAAAAACAAAAACAAAAACATAGTTTCTCAGGTCAAAGTAAAAAAAAGGAAAACAATCAATTCCCCAGTGGAGTCGCCATTTTGTCGCACGGAATAAGTCGATCTTGTGGACAAGATAGACCTTCCTAGAATCTAAAGAAGACCTAATGACAAGCAAACCAACCAGACACTATCTTTCTCTAAATATGCTTTTATAAACAATGGCAAACAAGTGTTTTTAGGGCCTACCTTAGGTCCAACGCAAGTTTGTGGATGCTCTCGCTCCTTCGATCCAAATGAGCTCCTTTGTCGCGAATCTGCAAACACAAACAAGGCAAACAAATTAAATAGCACCTGAAAAGCCAATATCATAAAACATATTTAACATGAAAGTCAAGGAGTCCATGAAACAAATAACATGAGATACTTGTTGAGAAAAATGACTTTGATTGTATTAATTCAAAAGAAGAAGAGCTTTACAACCTGTGCCTTGACGCTATACAAGCTCCTCCCAGGGTCCAGCAATAATTCTCCTCTACTTTGACAAGTTTCACTCACTCCCCAATGAAGCCAAAAAGGTATGTGATCTCTCCTCTTAAGCTCAACTAGGAAGTCTTGATTTCACCAGCATTTACCCTAAAAAATGTTCAGCTTCTAACCTCCCCAGCAATCAGCCCAATGCCTAAATTTATAGTGCAATGGAGGGAGGTTACTAGGTCCTCCTTCAAAGGGATAAAGCCCTCCTTTAAAGGGATAACGCCTCTCATCAAGGGATTAGCTCCTTCTCTTTTGGGATGCATGAACCACCTCAGAGCGAACAATCCACGTCAAAATTCCTTCTAGAATCCTCTAGAATTAACCCAAAGTGAGTTTTTTTAAGATAAAACTTGCGCCTTTTGACTTTCACAGGGGTCCGCACCCACACCTTTAGGGACAGAGCGGGCAGGTCCGCAGTTTTTGTAAACAGAATGTGTAGGACTGCAGGTAATAGTGAGAGAAAGTGCAGAACTAGAGTTTCATTGATTTTTAATGTCTTTCTCTCATTTTCAAAGCTTGACTTGAAGAGCTGAGGTCTGAGACTTGCTTAGGAGGACAGTACAAGTGATTATAGACCCATACTGACTGCAAATAATCATGGTGACGATATTTTTGTGTAACAAGGAAGGTTGTGTATAGATGATATGTGGTGTTCAGAGAGGTTAAAGATGTTATTAAACATGAAATCCCATCAAAGGAACTTAAGAAGATAGAGTTTGAACTAAAGGAGGAAGAATCAGACTCTACAGGAGAAGAGGAATCAGAATATGAAGAGCCACAAACTCTGGTTGTGAGAAGATAAGTTCGAGAAAGAAGGTAGGTAGAAAGGTATAGTCCATCTGCTTTCTGTTCAAATTTTGATTTATCTATTACTAATGATGATCCTAAAACTATGAAGGAAGCAGTAGATTCAAAGGATGGAAAACTCTGGAAAGAGGCCATGGTTCATGAAATGGCATCTTTGCACAAAAATGAGGCTTCGGATCTGGTGGAGTTGCCAGATGGACGGAAACCCATTGGCATCAAATGGGTGTTCAAGAAGAAAAGAAATGTATAAGGAAAGGTGGAGAAACACAAAGCTCGGTTGGTAGCAAAAGGTTATTCCCAGGTGCCGAGAATTGATTTTGGTGATATTTTTTCTCCTGTTGCCAAGGTAGCTTCTATTAGATTACTGTTATGTGTTGTTGCTGCATTCGATTTTGAAGTAGAATAGATGGATGTGAAGACAACATTTCTTCATGGGGATTCCGAAGAAGAGATATACATGAAGTAACCTGAAGGTTTTACAATGAAGGGTAAGAAATAATTGGTATGCAAGTTAAATAAGTCTTTGTATCGGTTAAAACAGTCACCAAGGATGTGGTATCAGAAATTTGATACATATATACGGGGACTTGGCTTCACCAGAAGCAAGGTAGATCACTATGTGTATTTTAAATTAATTGGTGACTGTGTTATTTATCTGGTCTTGTATGTGG
This sequence comes from Pinus tabuliformis, assembly GCA_031772625.1. Taxonomy (NCBI): domain Eukaryota; kingdom Viridiplantae; phylum Streptophyta; class Pinopsida; order Pinales; family Pinaceae; genus Pinus; species Pinus tabuliformis. Next base: position 86,484,827 of record CM062818.1, read on the forward strand.
ATGATATGTTGCTAGTTGGAAATGACAAAGAAATTATCTAGGATTTGAAGACCCAATTGTCCTCCAAATTCGACATGAAAGATCTTGGTGCTGCAAACTATATTTTGGGCATGGAAATTAAAAGAGATCGGGCAAAGATGAAGCTCTGGTTAAACTAGAGGAAGTATGGCGAGACAATACTGCAAAGGTTCAATATGCAGGATAGTAAACCAGTGAAGGTTCCTATTCCTATTGGTGTAAGGTTGTCTACTGAACAATGTCCCAAGACACAAGAAGAGGAAGAGGACATGTCTCGTGTTGCATATGCAAGTGTATTCGATAGCCTGATGTATGCGATGGTCTGTACTCGACCATACATTGCACATGCAGTGGGAGTATTGAGCAGGTTTATGTCAAAACCAGGAAAGGAGCATTGGACAACAATGAAGCGGGTTTACAAGTATTTGTGTGGCACTAGTGATTATGGTTTGTGCTACCAAGGAATACCAGGATTGGAAAGAGTTTTGGATATTCATGGCTTTGTTGATGTAGACTGGGCTGGAGATTTGGATTAGAGAAGATCAAGTGGATATGTGTTTAACCTATTTGGAGGTACAGTCAGTTGGATGAGTAAGAAACAATCTGTAGTGGCATTATCAACTACAGAGGTAGAATACATGGCAGCCACTCATGCAAGCAAGGAAGCAGTTTGGTTGCAGAGATTGTGTTTAAGTATGGGGTTGGTATAGTGTTATAGACATATTTGGGCACTGTAACCCAATCACATATGTCCATAAACCAAGGGCTTATAAACCCCTAAAATTTTTGTTTCATACCCTAAAGGAACAAAGTCAGCTGATTACATCATCTCCCAGAAGTTCTCCATGAAAAACTACTTAGAACTGGTCAAAACTGGACCATACAGACTACTCCATGCATAGGGTGCGATGCATCTCACCTATTACACACGGGGGGTGCGATGCATACTGGAAAGCCCTTCTGTAGGGTGCGATGAGCGAGAAAAGACAAATGGCAGAAGCAGTTTCCTAGGTGGAAAGCCAGAAAATCTTCTAGAAACTGCTCATATGACACTTGTCTCTTTGAATCGCCCAGGGATGAGTAAGAGATCTAAAATCTCCAAGTGGAACCAAGAACTATCAGTGAAATGACACTAATAAAAATCCCAGAAGCTGACTCACTCTCCTGTAAACATCTATATATGGATCCCTCATCTAAGAGATGCGGAGGCTGTAATTTTGTAATTTGCAAGGAAGTGTTGTTGGTTTCTCTTTGAAGACATTGTTGGGTGATCTTGCTTTGTATGAGGTGAAGAGGGCTTTCATGCTAGGAGGATGATGTTGTATCAGACAGCCTGGTTGTAATCCTCTCTTCTACTACTTCTATCAATAAAGCTATTTGAGTTTTCCTCCATATGCCTGTGTATCTCTGAATCTTGTATTTGTATATGCATTTATATGGTTAATGTACATATGATCCTACATTGTTTATGGTTATAGATCTCTATGCTTTGATGGTATTTTGCTGCCTTGACTCTACAGGTGTTCTTTGAAGCGGGACAAGTGAGAAAGGAGTGGCGAAATCTATATCAAGGGAGAGAGGAAACGAGCAAGGAGACTAGCGAAAGACTGAGGTTGGTACTCTTTGCTTCTCTCTCATATATCTCTCATAAAAGAAAACACAAGTGACTTTAGTTTGTTTGTTTCTAAGATAGCTACCCATCTTAGTGGGACTAGCAGCTCTGAATGGACACTAGTTTTCTCGATAACAAAATGGCGACTCCACTGGGGAGCGAATAGTTTGTTTGTTTTGTTACTATTGTTTTCTTTATAAACCACAGACAGAGCCTAAAGTTAAGCCAGCTGGCCTTCGAACTGCTTTTGCTATGCAACTGCAAAGTAGATCAACACTACTTCAGTCAATCTCCAGGTTGGTTTATGGACTAAACATCTGACTTGCAAACATCCTAAGTGCCCTGGTGGTAACTCAAATAACCTCATTAGATCAGCCCCTATACCTTGTGTTTACTGACAATCATTAGCTCAACCTAAATCCCTGAACTTAGCTGCAAACTGTGAGTGAAAACCAAGCTCAGTCTCATCCCTGGTCCATCGCACTATCTCTTCTTGGCAACCTAGATGCATCGCACCTCCCGTCTGTTGTAGGTGAGATGCATCCTTGTTTCCCTATGTTACAAGTGTGATGATTGAATGAGATTGTTTCTACCTCCAGATTTTGGTTTTTCCTTCATTGTCTTCAGCTTTATTTAGTAGTTTTGTTGTCTATGATCAGTATATCTCTGTTGAAACCATTTTCCTTTGCATTATTCAGCCTCCATCAGAAGGAATTGTGAATGTTTTTTATGTATTTTTCATCAGTTACAGTTCTCCTTGGCAAATAGTAGCTTAATCGAACTGTCGTATTTTGATTTGAAAGTGTCGCAAGTGTCATTTTCAGTCAAGAAAAAGAGTGTCACAAAGCATTCCTCTTTTAGATAGTCGATTACACTTTTGCCATAGTATTTGATTTGAAACATTAGTATTTCAAGTGTTGAAAGCAATTTTAAATTTGAATCGCAAAGTGTCGTCTTGGCTTTACTTTTGTTTTTTGAAAAGAAAATTGTTAGTACTATCGCTTTGAAAGAAGATAGTTTAGATATATACTTTTTCTTATTTTTGTCATTCTAACATTAAGGAAACTGAAAAACAATACATGCATGTGCATTTGCATTAAGACTGCATGTTGAAGTTGATTTAGGAAAAGTGCATCTAGTGTGTGCTCTCTACTCTATGTTGAAAGAATTTCATTTCTATTTCCTTAGTAGCTAGGATTTTCATTGCAAAAAGAAAGTAAACGACTATTTATCACCTTCGATTGCATATTTAGGAATTGTATATCTACATCACACGGTGAACCTTAAAGGCAAAGTTCTTAAGAAAGATCAATTGTAAAATAAACTTCAATGAACATAAGAACGCTTTGGAACCTAATGCACAACATCTAGAATTCTAGGCTAGAGACGTATTCCGGTGTCATAAATTCGTCTGCGTGCTCGTGCCTTCGATGTCCATTGTTACCCCTTGCAACCTTCCCATGTGCAAGACCTTTTGTTAGTTCGCCATTAGTAATTGAATAGGGGACCACTATAATGCAGGCCTGCCCATGCGTTCCCATGTTTGCTTTGGCAACACATTCGCGTCCGAACCCAGGTCTAGGATTACGTGATCCATTTCATATTCACCAATCTGTATTGTTAATCTCATTTCCCTCCCAGTGCGTAATGTATGCATTCCTAGTTTCCGGACTACGTGCAGTTCACCTGACCCTACACACCTAGTTATCAGCTGTTGTAGTCCTTTAACTCCCTTATTATCGCGCAACAGTTTCATGCATGTCTCTAAAAAGGTAGTAAGCATAGAAGGATCCATTCGTGGCTCTGGTTGATCCTTACTGCTTGAGGTAGAGGCCTCCGCGAAGCTCTTCTTAGCTTCCAGAAAAGTCTCCTTTGCGTGTTCCAAGTCAAAATCAGGTTCCTTTGTAGGAGCCTTGCGAACCCATGTATATTCCTTGAGCTACTTGCCCTTATCTTCCCCTGTGGTCGCACCACTTTTGAGCAACATATTCACATTTGGATCTTCTTCGCACGGTTCAAACATCATCATTTGAATATTCTGTGTCAGAGTAGGCTGAAGTACCCCTTTCTCTCGCATCTGCATGATCAACATAGGACAATCTACTGCTTCATGATCGAATTGAGCACAGTATGAACAAGATAGTCTGGTCGGGTTGGTACGGTCACAGGCGTAGTGCCCCGGTCCCCCACAATTGTAATAGATTAATTGTCTGCAGCCCCTTCCTGGCCCCATTCCTCCTCGTCCTCAACCTTGCCCTTGAAATCCAGTGCGCGCCATCCCTGCGGCTGGGTTGAGGCCTTGCGTTTTCGCCTGCATTCTATACGCTAGGGTCCGCTCCATCATTAACTCGTAGTTGTGACAAGTATGCTTGTCATGGGCCACCAATCTACAAAAATTGCAAAATAGCTTTTGGGGAGTCTGTGTATACTTCTGCAACAAATGACAGTTTTCCGTCGTGTGCTTTCCTCCTACCTGACAGATCGCGCACCAGAGCGTGGGTACCGCACTTGGCCCTACCTATGCCTCTGGTCTCAACGAAATTGGTCCCCCTGCTACCAAGTAGTTCGCGAATACTAGACAGTGATCCTTATCGTGGCCTTGGCCTTTACATTTTATGCATCACACTTCTTCACGTGCTTCTAGCCGCGATGCCCTATCCTGCTTCAAACTCTGCATCTCCAGGCATAGATTCTATAGTCACACGTGGATTTGTTGGACTCCCAACCCCAGATCCTACATCGGTGTTTCATGCAACCTCATTGCCATTTTCAACACTTCAGCCTGGGTTGAAAGCTTCTGTTGTGACAACGCCGTCCTCAGGTGTGGTGTCAGAGACGCCACAAACCATGCGCAATGTTGCACATCCGTTAGCGTCATATTAGCCTCGTGGATCGTACTCTTCAGTCTCTGATCCAAATCCCAGGGGGTCTCACCTGGAAGCATTGTGGCCTCTTTAAATCCGATGATTCACTATGTCTCTAATTTCGGCCAGCTAAATTCTCTGTTCAACGCATTCTGGATCTCCCCTATTCCTACATGTGGGTGATCACTTGAGTGCTTGATATACCATGTCATCGCGCGATCCTGCAGCGCGCTTACCAATGTGGCCTTCTTAATGTTGTCATTCGTGACCCCTTGTGCTTCCCACACTGATCTTACCACGAACTAGAACTGGTCCGGATCCTCATTCCCTACTCCTCTAAATATGGGTAGCTTGATCGCGCTTGCCATGCTGAACTATGGGTGATCTGGAATTTATCTAGGATAAATAATTAAAGGTATTACAGACTTGTGTGCATCAATGTGCCTATGTTACTTTACGCAACGGATCGATAAGATTGCGAAATACATAGACACTGAAGCAGTTAGAGAAAACATAACACACAAACATGTAAACGTAACAAGTTTAATAAGGAGTTCACACAACACTCTTGGGCTACGTCTTTTGGTCCAGCCTTCAATGGTGGCCTCTCATCTGTTGGAATTCCCCTATTCAGCGTCATCATCACCGTGTAAGGCCTCACAGGGAGGTGGCCACCTGTTTCCTAACAAACTCAGCATGTCAAGTTCCTTGAATTGTATTTGAATGGTTGTTATTTCCATTTGCCTCAAGATCGCCTGCGAACATGAATATTTTTCCAACCCATCGTCCATGTCGGACTTCAAATCCCTTGTAATATTGATTTATAACCTCGCCAAATCCGGTCATTTATCGGGATGTGCCTCCACCATTGATCTGGGCCCTCCGGATCCTACGGTCATCGTTCATATCGGGGGGGCAAGTTGCGTGATGTTTACCTGTCCGATGCGGGCAATTTTCTCTCTTATCCACTAGACGCGTGTCACTTGATGTGTGGCATCAAGCGAGACTTAGTCTAAACCACTTATCGCCTTGAGGCCTTCTGATATCATGACGGTTTTGTGGAATCCCGTGCTACGGAACTGAACACATTACATTTCCATATTTCGCAATCATTTCGGCTCTAGGCACTTCGGGGCTTTCCTTCATTGAGGGGGATGCCCTGCGATAGGCGATTAGCACTTTAGCACTAATCACGTATCAGAATCTACCCCGTTTCTCAAATTGGCCTCCGGTTTTGCCAATTTGCACCAACACATGTCACCATGGGCCAACAGTCTGCGCGCTCGACTGAGGGTCCTCATTGCTCCGCTCTAGCCACAAGTGCAACTGTCATGAGGATTCCTTCTAATAACTAAATCCTTTTAAAACTTGAATCTTTTGGCATAATTTGAAACAGTCATGGAAACTTAGAGAGTGTTCTAAGATCCAATTTGGATCATGACATTCCCACTGAAAAAGCTTTTGGACCACCAAAAGTTGGTTTTTAAGCGCCAATCAAATGAGGATACTGTTTCGTCGCTTGCTCAATTTCTACCCATTAAGCACTGCTTGGTTTTGAACCTTTGAGTCCAATCCTCAGGTACTCAACATCCCCTCTACGAGTAGTTCTCACCTTCCTATCCAAGACTGTATCTTCCTGCAACTCATTGAGATATTCAGGTTATAGATCATCAACAGAAGGCAATTTACTCGGCTCTTCGGGATCTTCAATTAACGAAGGGTCTCAAGCTGTCTGCATTAACAACTGAGTAGATGTGCATGTAAGCTGGTAAATCAAGGCGAAAGGCATTCTCACTAATTTTATCAAGTATCTTGAAAGGTCCATACCTTATTGGTTTTAGCTTCTTACCTTCACCTTGCATTCTATCTTTGCTGATATACAGCCAGAATTGATCACCAAATTGGAAACTATGCTCAATTCGATGCTTATCATGCCTTGCCTTGTACTTGGCTTGGCTCTTTTCCAGCCGTTCCTGTACTGCCTGGTGAATCTCTTGGATTTGTTCAATGAACTTGGTTGCCTTGTCCACATCACTATGTCCATCAACTGCTATGTCTTTACAATAGACAAAATCCAAGGGATACCTTGGTGTGAAACCAAAATAGATCTCAAAAGGAGATCTTTGTGTAGAAGAATGTTTAGCTCGGTTGTAAGCATGCTACACATAACACAAATTTTCATCCCAAAGCTTTGGATGCTTGCTACAATAGCCTCTAAGGAACTGGATAACTATCCTGTTGACCACTTCTGTTTGGCCATCTGTTTGTGGATGAAAATTTGTGCTCTTCTTTAGTCTGGTGTCCATTAATTCCAACATACTCGACCAAAATTTCCCAACAAATTGAGAATCTCGATCAGATATAATGGAAGTGGGTAATCCAAAATGAACCCATACATGTTGAAAGAACAACTTGGCAGTTTGTTCAGCTGTAATCTGTTTGTCACAAGGTATTAAAATACAAATTTTATTGAACCTATCCACAACAACATCCCAGATTTAGGCAATCCCCCAACGAAGTCCATGGAAACACTTTCCCAAGGGTGAGAGGGTACTGGCAGTGGAGTGTACAAGCCTAGTTTTCTATTGTTGGGCTTGGCTTTAGCACACATGGTACACCCTCTTACATATCTAGAAACGGTTTCATTCATTTTTGGCCAATAACAAAATCTTTGCGGCTGTGCAATTGTTTTACTTACACCAAAGTGACCTGATATTAGAGAAGTGTGTGCTTCTCTAAATATCTTTACTCTTTATGTTTGAGGAATGCATCTCCCAAATGATACAAGAGTCGATCCTTTATGTGATAATCCAATTCTTCTACTTGTTTTCCATGACTTAAAGTTGCATATACATCTTTAAAATCTATATCTTGAGCATACTGTTCAATGTAGCTTTCATGTAATACTGAATTATGCTTAATTATAGTGGATGCATTTATTATTGGTCTAGACAACATATCTGCAACTTTATTGTGTATGCCATTTTTATATCTGATGACAAGATGAAATTTTTGTAGAAAACCCATCCACCTATAGTGTCTTGATTGCTGCAACTTAGTTTCTAAGTGCAGATATTGAAGTGGTTTATGGTTAGTATGTATAACTGTCTCTTTGCCCATTAAATAATGTTTCCACTTTTTCACACTCTGTACTAATGCATACAATTCTTTATCATATGTGGGATAATTTACTACTGTAGAATTAAATGTCTCAAAATGATAACATATGGGTTTACTGTGCTGCATCAACACTGCTCCCATGGCATAGTCAATGGCATCCATTTAAATTTCAAATGGTCTTTGAAGATCAGGCAGTGCTAGTACTGGTGTTGTACTAATCTTTTCTTTCAAGGTGTCAAAGGCTTTCTGTTGTTTGCCTCCCCACTAAAACACCTTATTCAATCCTATTAATGCATGTAAGGGAGCTACAATCAAGGAAAAGTTAGCAATAAACTTTCTCCAATATTGTGCTACTCCGAGGAAGCTTCTAACTTCTGTAGCAGATTTGGGTTTAGACCAGTTAATAATGACTACCACTTTAGAGGAATCTATCTTCAATTCACCACCCCCTACAATATGAACCAAATAATTCAAATATGTTTCGCCAAATTCACATTTTGAGAGCTTAACATGCAAATTCTCTTTTCTCAAAACATCTAATATCTGCTTTACATGCTTCAAATGTTCTTCCCATGTTTTACTAAATACAAGAATATCATCTAAGTATACAATTACAAAGTCATCAATAAAAGGTCTGAGTACATCATTCATTACTCTCACAAAAGTAGCAGGAGCATTAGTTAAGCCAAAAGGAATCACTAACCACTCATACAATCCCTGCTTCGTTTTGAAAGCAGTCTTCCATGCATCTTGCTCTGCAACTCTGACCTGATGATAGCCACTAGGCAAGTCTAAATTGGAAATAGCTTCTTTCAACTGATCTAATAGATCATCTATGCGAGGAAGAGGATAACGATTCTTGATCGTTATTTTGTTCAGTGCTCGGTAATCAATGCACATTCTCCATGAGCCATCATTCTTTCTCACCAAGACAATTGGAGACCCACATGGTGATGTGCTAGGCCTTATGAACCCTTTCTTGAGCAGCTCCTATACCTGCTTCTTGATTTCTGCCTTCTCTAAAGTGGACAACCTGTACATTCCGATGTTAGGCAATGAAGCATCTTGCTGCAAATTAATATCATGCACTATTTCCTTTTTGGGTGGTAGAACTTTAGGTTCTTGAAATAGTATATCATATTCTGAAACAACTTTTTCTAACTCAGCTTGTTGTTTAGCATTACAGCCCTCAAATATACTGGTTTTATCATGTTTCCTTTCCTTTACAACCATCAGTAAAAATTGTTTGCATGAGTTTACAATTCTTTTCATCTACCTTGAGTTTATGAGAGTATAATTTTTTTTGAGTCTATGAGCTCTTACAAAATATTCGATTCCATCATTAATGAGTAGATACTTGTTCTCATCTCTATAGAAAATAGCTTTCCTATCATACAAGTAAGGACTTCCTAAAACAATTCCACATATATCCAAAGGAATGATATCTAACTCAACCTCATCTACAAATGCTGACCCAAAAGAAAACTTAAGTTTACATTGTCTCGTCACTTGTAGCTGTGCTTTATCACATAACCAACCTAATGGATATGGTTTCTTGTGAGGTGTAGTTAGTAATCCCAGCTTCTTTACAATTGCTTCAGAAATTAAATTTACTTGTGAGCCACTATCAAACAAAGTATCAATCTTTTGATGCTTGGAAATAACTCGAATATGAAAAAGCTCATGTCTTTTCCTCTCATTTTCTTCATTATCAGTGGATTGTGTAGAATTACTAGTAGATGCTTCAGAATTCTTACCTTTTATACCTGTGGCTGCAATCGTTGTTTCATCCCCTGAGTCTGACCCCAAGTCCTTTTGAATAGCTGCAACAGTCTTCTTTTTTTTGCCATCGAATTTCTTGGGATTTAGCTCCAGATGCAGAATCCAACAATGTTCATCATCATGCCCATCCTTCTTACAGTGAGTGCAGGAAGGTTTGGTCTTTTGTACAATATTTGTCTTCCTCTCTTTCCATTTCTGGTTTCTCTTTTCCTTATATTTGCTTGTAGTGGGTTTGGATGATCCCCCAACTTCTGGGTTCACATTCTTGCCTCTAGCTTCTAGATGTGTAGCCTGAACAGATACCTCATCTATGCTAGTGGGATTAAACATGAGAATGGTGTGCTTTAAATAGCTATGTGGACCACCTATATACTTCAACAAAGTTTAAGGTGAGTCTAAATAAATTCCTAGAATCAAAGCTCTTTTCCTAAATTCTTGAGTGTAGCCTTGTACACTTTTCCCTTTCAATTGGCGAAGAGTTTGCTAGCTCATCATGGCTTGTTGCATATAGGCTAGTGGATAAAATTGCTTTTTGATTATAGAAACAAATTCACCCCAGACAGAAAGAATTTTACCATGTTTCTTCAAGTCAGCTTGGGTCTTGCCTTTCCACCATACCAAGGCAGTGCCTCCCAGGCATAGCCTAGCCAACTGAATCTTGCTACTGTCTGAATCAATATTTTGTACTCTACAATACACATCAATCTGTCTAATCCATTTATCTAGCTTCTTTGCATTCAACTCTCCATCATAAATAGCCAAATCAAATTTAACATCTAATTTAATCAAGGATGCTTTTCTTTTATTTCTAGGACTTTCAGGAGGAGTGGGCAGTTTTTCTTCTTTCCCCTTGTGTTTAGAATGGTCATGGAAGAAAGATTCTTCTGCTTCTTTATCTCATTTTGATGAATCTTCATCTTTACTTTTCTTAAATTCTCTATACATTTCTTCTACCATGGTTCTCATGGTCATGAAGCTTTCCAGGAACTGAGGGTTTGATTCTAGTGGAACTTCTTCTTCCGAAATTTTCCTCCTAGTATAGACTCTTCCTATTTTTGGGTTAGCTTCAACCAACTATTCTTCTCTTAATTTAAGATTTGATCTAGTTAGCATTCAACAATAAATCCAGCACAAATTGTCTAACCTTAATAAAACTTGAGCTCTGATACCACTTGATCTAGAATTTATCCAGTATAAATAATTAAAGGTATTATAGACTTGTGTGCATCGATGTGCCTATGTTACTTCATGCAACAGATCGATAATATTGTGAAATAAATAAACACTAAAGCAGTTAGAGAAAACATAACATGCAAACATGTAAACGCAACAAGTTTAATAAGGAGTTCACCCAACACTACTGGGCTACGTCTTCTAGTCCAACCTTCAGTGGTGGCCTCTCTATTATGTTTTCAAAGTATATTTTTACAACAGTGAGCTCAATTTGAGTCTCACTAAAAAAATTTAAATCAATAGGATTGGACTTGGATCCCCCAAGTCTCTGGAGTACACATAATCTCCTTACTGAACTCGACCTCTATTGGTCACAGGGGTATGAGCCCTATCTGAGACTCATACATGACAGGCTATACACAAGGGACTTCTCTTGAATCTCTCAAGTCTTCTCCGAAGTTCACAAAGTCTCTGGCACTCTCTGGCTCTTTCTGGCTCGATGCTGCCCTCAGGTCAGCTCAGCTTCTTCGGTTCTCTGCTCTCAGCTTTCTGCCTTCACTAACTCTCCTTACTGTCTGTCTCTGTTAGTTCATGGTTTTAAGGCCATTCTGCTTTCTGACTATTCATTTCTGCTTCTCGATGTTCTGGTTCTCCTGCCTCTCATCTGTTGGAATTACCCTATTCGACGTCATCATCACTGTGTAACACCTCACAGGGAGGTGGCCACCTGTTTCCTAACAAACTGAGTGTCTCAGGTTCCTTGAATCATATTTGAATGGTCGTTATTTCTGTTTGCCTCAAGATCACCTGTGAACACGAATATTTTTCCAACTCATCGTCCACGTCAGACTTTAAATCCCTTGTAATCTTTCTTCATAACCTCACCAAATCCGGTCATTTATCGGGATGTGCCTCCACCATTTATCTGGGCCCTCCAGATCCTACAGTCATCATTCATATCGAGCAAGCAAGTTGCATGATTTTTACCCATCCGATGCGAGCAGTTTTCTCTCTCATCCATTAGATGCGTGTCACTCAATGTGTGGCACTGGGTGGGACTCGGTCTAAACCACTTACCACCTCGAGGCCTTCCGATATCCTACCAGTTTTGTGGAATCCTGTGCTATGGAACTGAACGCATTACTTTTTCGTATTTCACAATCATTCTGGGTCCAGGCGCTTTGCGGATTTCCTTCACTAAGTGGGATGCCCTGTGATATGCAATTAGCACTTTAGCGCTAATTACGTATCAGAATCCACCCCCATTTCTCGAATTGGCCTCCGGTTTTTCCAATTTGCGCCAATGCGCATCACCATGGGCCAACGGTCTGCGCGCTCAATCAAGGGTCCTCGTTTCTCCGCTCTAGCCACAACTACAACTGTCACAAGGATCCTTTTGATAACTCGATCCTTTTAAGACTTGAATCTTTTGGCATAATTTGAAATAGTCATGAAAACTTAGAGAGTGTTCTAGGATCCAATTCGGATCAGTGGGGGTGGTGGAGGTGGGGTGGGTGAAGATGGAGGTGAAGTAGGTGAAGCGGGTGAAGGCGTAAGTGGAGGTGATAACTGCAGAATGTGCTACCTTATAAAATTGACTGCACTTCTCGGGGAAACCTGAGCGCACTCTTCCTTGCTCTCTCGTGGGGGTGAAATTAAAGGACTGTTTCATAATCCTTCAATACCTTTGTAGATATTTCTGCTCTGCATCGTTCCAAACATAAATATATTTGCATAACCCACTTTTCACATAACAACATCTTAATCCAGGTATTTAGGAATTTGATGTACCTACCTCGCGGTCCCTTGAGAAACCGTCATTCTGCTTCGTTATAGCTCACCATTGTGTCTACCGCAAACTCAACGATAAATCCTCCTATTATTTGATCGAGCCAATGATCAACAATCCACATGATCTTATCTTCTGATGCCTCTAGTCTGCGCACTAACTCCAGAGTCCACACTATCGATTGATCGAGCTTATACCTTCCCTGGCTATTGGCTAACCTCATGATCCAATCATATAACTCTGAAGAGAAGGACGTGAAGAATATCTCATGGATTTTCGTATATATGTAGCGATCCAGCCACCTCTTCTCAGACATCTGTAGAGTTCTATTTTCTTGTGTCACGAACTCGTGAAACTTCTGATCCAACCAATCTTCAATTTCCTTCTTCACAGGATTCCATTCTTCTAACATCAGACATCCCTTAGGTAGATCCCGGTCCCAGCAATGGAACCATTTTTTGGCTTGTTGGGGCCTCACCCAAGTTCAGAAGTGATTTAGCCAAACAAATCCTGAAACTACTGGCCATTTCGGCAACAATCTGCGTTGCGCGGACTGAGGTCTCACCCGAGGTAGTATGGGAGGGTGCTGGAACTAGGTTTCCACACCCTAGGGATGTCTTGATGAAGTCTGGGAAGTTCGCGAACCGATCCTGCATGCTTGCACTGTCCCGCTTAGTTGTCTGACCTTCACGTAGCTCTGTAAAGAGTGTGAAGAGGTGCTATCTAGATCCTTTATCCTTACTGTGTTATTATTATAGATCTGACTTAATTTTATGGGCCCAATATTCTTATTGATATTTCAACATTCATAACAACTACGCGCAATCATAAACTTGTAAAGAGATGCATAAGAATATAACAAAAGCGTAAACAAACAGATCCACAAGCAGATGCACAATATTTCAGAATCAACTTATCTTTTATTAACTTCTGTTCCATTACAATCCCAACTCTGCCCTACACACTTAGCTGTAGGGGTTCGCGCACACACCTGTGGACTCTACCAAGCCTCTGTGCACACAGCTGTAGAGCCTCTCCTTTGTTACAGGGAAAAGTGTCTACTCAGAACTGCTTATCCCACTAAGGTGTGATAGCTGCCTTAGAAACAAACAAAGTAAAGCTACTTTCGTTTTTCCTTTATGAAGTATAGATAGAGAGGAACAAAGAATACCAACCTCTATCTTGCGCTAATCTCCTGGTTTGATTCCTCTCTTCCTTGATAGTCTTTCGCTACTTGTTCCCTTGCATGCCCAGCTTCACAGAGTACCTGTAAGATCACAGTAGCACAACACTATACAAGAACATGGATCTATAATCATAAACAATCTAGGATCAGATGTAAATTGGCCATACAAATGCAGCAAACATAAATGACAGAAGAGTATGGAGGAAAACTTGAATAACTTTTATTGATAAACAAGAAAGAGCCAAGAGGAGTTACAACCAGTTGTTCTGACTCAGCATCAACCTCTCAGCAAGGAAGCCCCTCTTCACCTCATACAAAGCTTAGATCACCCAACAATCTAATGTTTGTCTCAAGAAACCAACAGCAATTCCTTACAATATGCAAAATTCCAGCCTCTGGATCTCTGGGATGAGGGATCCATATATAGATATCTGTAAGGGAGATGAGTCATCTTGTGATTTGATTAGTGTCTTCCCTCTGATAGTTCTTGCTTCCACTTGGAGATTGATGATCTCTTACTCATCCTTGGTCGAATTCAGAGAGGCAAGTGTCACAGGAGAAGTTTCTGGAAGCTTCCATTGCCTCTCCACCTCGCGGAATGACATTGCCATTTGTCATTTCTCGCCCATCTCACCCCATAGAAGGGATTTTTGAAATGCAACACACCCACACAGTGTATTTAGGTGAGATGCAATGCACTTGGCCTGTGGAGCAGCTGAAATGATCCTGTTTTGACCAATTCTGAGCAATTTTTCATGGAGAACTTCTGGGAGAAGCTGTAATCAGTTGACCTTGTTACTTTAGGGGTTAGAACAACACTTTTAGGGACTTAGGAGCCCTTGGTTTATGGACATTTCATGCTTGGGGTTGTAGTGCCCAAAAATGTCTATAACAGTTGCCCCTAAAGCATGAGGTCGTTAATCCTTTGATGTCGGGTGAAATGCTTTATTATGAGGATCCGAAGTTCTTTCAAGCTGGGAGGAGACCTGTAATAAGATACAATACAATACATTATATTCATAATATTTTCATGATCTAGCTGAGGCGGGCATTCCCATGCTCAGCTTTATAAATTCATTTTCATGTACATAGGACAGACAATCGTCTGAGTGTAGACTGATGATTCTGATAGAGCCATCATCCCTTTGATTGGATGATTATCTTTGCAGCAATGATGTACATTTGATGTCTTTATTTTCCTGAATATATATCGCAGCCGGATGGATGAAACTAGATCCAGGGTCTTCAATCTCGTTTGATCTTCCCTCAAAGTACAAGTCTATCCATGTGAGAGATGTTCTGGAGTCGAACATGGAAAGACATCGCTTGATTACCAGCCAATAATGTAAGTTGTTAACAAGCGCGAGAGGAATCACCGATAATGATAATGACCCTCAAGGTACTGTAGTACAATTCACGTGGTGTGAATAAAGGACTTGGCGTCAAACACCACGCAAAATCTTTTGGTCGAAGTTCATTGATGTAAACCTGTCGCCGGAAGTGAGAAACTTGCCATTGAGGCATGTAAGCTTCAAAGTACTGAATGGGGCGTTCCTAGATCAACTTCTTGGATAATGAGCTGATGTCAACAAGAAGCGATCCATCACAGGAGGGCCTTAATGAATCCCACATCAATGACACGGAACGAAACAAATGATTTTAATGGAGGTGAAAACGATCTGGTGATATAAGGTTCAGGGTGGAAGTCATGAAAGAATGGAGTATAAATGTATTGTAGTGGGTGAGACACAGGTGAATTCTCTGAATGACTTCTCTTGAACATATCGGTGACACTGACGTGATGGATTGGTAGCATTAACCCCAAATGTGGATGGTATGATGGGACCATGGTGATGTTACTGGTGAATGAAACAACCCAACCCGACTTGGATGCGGAGTGAAAGTGTCATGTTCAAGAGCGACTTGCTACCAACAAAGTTTCTTCAAGTTTTCTTCCCAATTTTTGCCCAGTCATTGCTGACCAGTACCTCTTTATTTTTATCAAGCTTGAGGAGGATAACATATGCTTGTTCTATAATTTTCCCTTCAGGCAAACCCATCGCTATGTTTTAATGAGCCTAGCAATAGTGAAACTCGTTCTCGTCTATAGACAAGTTTGTCGCTATTAAAATTTTAACGAGTTTAATGACAAAGATAACTCAGTCCTTTTCAATTTTAGAGAGTCTGAAAAGGAACGTAAAGGAAACTCCAAAATTCATTTTTCATCATCTAATCCATTAAGTCCAAAAAAGTATAAAAAAATACAGAAGAGATGAATTTTCGATACTTTTAATGAGCCGAACAAAACAAGCGCTCGATCTTTTTGTGTAATAATCCCTCAGGTCCAAAAAGATTAAAATTTAGAGGAGGGATAGCACTTCCGGTCCCTTTAACGAGCTGGAGAGGCCAATGGCTCGGAAATCTTTTCATATTTTACGAGTCAAATGAAAAGAGCTTAAAGGAGACTCGTCTTTTGAGGAACGAGTGATAAAATGGGTAGCTACTAATTCCAGGTAAGGTTTGGAATTTTCCAATCACGGCAGTGTTACAAGGATGGCTAGTGAGATCACTCTTCACAGCTGTTCCTCAAAATGGGTAAACAATCAAATGGAGGTGAATGATCGGCCAATGCAAAAATGGAGGTGACGGTGCAAACACGACCAAGGCTTTAAAGGCTGAAGTATTACATTCACGATGGTTATTTACCGGAAATTGGTTCATTTTTTAATGAGCTTAAACTCTGGAGGAACATGTGCTCATTGCTTATGTTTATTTTTTAACGAGCATGAAGTCCGTGCTAAAACTGCTCGATTAATCCAGTTGTGTGATAAGAATGTCTCATATATAAAAACGGCAACTTTTAGAGTTTTGCCCCACATCCTTTCTTTATGCAAGTTAGGAAACGACCAATCCTACGAGTTTAAAGGGTTAGAGGACCTACAAATTTAAAAAAATAAATAGTCGCTCTTCGCTTGCATGCCAAAAGGTTTGCATGCCCCCAGGTATAAAACAGAGTTTCAAGGTTACCCCTTCTTCCTTCCATTAAAACATTTGTTTTACCGGGAGAGGTCTACCTCTTACAGGTTACCAAAGATTGTTTTATTTACTATGTAAACAAAACACTTCTTCGACGATGTTTATCGAAATAAACAAAGGTGAGTGGCGATGCTTGCCAACCCACATAACTTTGACAAGAGAATCTTATTCCAGAATAACCCCCTCTTCCAATCACAGACGGGAGTACAGACTAGTCATATTTTCTCGCGGAAACCTACCCTATACCCAAAGTTTTCCTGCCGAAGCAGGCCAGGTTGCATGACCCCTGGGTTTCAGTCATGTCCCCCGAATCACTTGCGCTCATCAGGCAGACGTACTGGAGGTTGAGACATTTCTTGCGTGAAAACACCATTTAGGGATGGTATGTGACTATTTGCTCTGTGTGATCTGGGTAATGAAAGCTGGTCTACGAGCTTGACCACTCTTCCTTCGTGTGGAAAACACATTACTCTAAAGAGTGAGGAGACAATCGCTCCCATGCAATAAATATAGTCTCGTCCAAGGAGTAGATTATAATCCAGGGGTCCTTGGACTACCATTATGTTCATTTGAACGATTTTCCGTCTCAATGTTATTGACACATTGGGAAGGATCCCTAACGGTCGACTGGTTCCTTTATCAAAGCCTGTTAGATTTCTCATCTCAGGCAAAAGTGATGGCGAACCAAGCGCTTTCCAAGCAGTCGAGGAAAGGATACTCACAGAAGCCCCTTCATCTATGATGGTACCAGCCATAACCATTCTATATATTTGAATAATGATTCAGAATGGTATGCTAGCTGGTAAATGGGGTCTGCCTAGTTGATTCCAATCAAAGGAGACAACTAGGTTGCTTGGAGGTGGGACCGAATAGACGGTCGGGTATGACTCTGACGAACTTCCTTCCTGCGATAAAGGAACGGGTAAATTGCCCCCATGTTCATTGGAGTCTGTGCTTACAAAAAGAATTTGGACGGTGTCATCCTTGTTCTCTTTGGTGACTGTATCATCTGAAGATGGAACCTCTAAAGGCAAGACCGGGTCAACTGCCGCCTCGACCTTTTGACTTTCGTCTGGTATGGGTTCAGATGGTTTGCCTTCAATGATAGATGCTTCAGCCGACCACTTGAACGGGCCAGCCGGATTTTCAACTAGTGATGGACTCAGCAAGAGTTTTTTATATCCAGGAGGAAGTCGTAACAGTGAAACCGGATGATCGTCAAAAACTCTTTTAGCCTCATCTAAGAAGGGACAATGGTGGACGGCATGATCGCCTTCGCACAGTTTACAAGGAAATCTATATTTTCCTTTTTGTCCTGGGGCTTCACTTTCACTAGTCGACGGTGTGTTTTCAACATGATCACCAGAGGTTGACAACACCGAATTGTGCAAACGAGGAGACCAGTCCCTTAAGATCCGAGGGATGCAAGGACAATCTCTATGATATTGGTCTCCTTTGCAAATGACACATGGCGATTTAGGCCTGGTCGGTGCAGTGTGTGGATTTTCGCTAGATGACGCTCGTTTTCCCCCATTCGCCTTTGGCTCCTTCTTCTTCTTCTCTTTCTTCTTCTTTTCTTTCTTCTTCTTAGGTACTTGACTTTTGGCTTTACCAGCCCCATCAAGCGAAGAGGAAGGAGGAGAGGAAGAATTGGAGGAATTAGAAGGTTGGAGGGTAACTCTGGAATTGTCTATTTGCTGACTCGATTGTTCAGGAATTGCGGTGTTCTGAACGACAGAGGTTGAGAAGAGCCATACAGGAAAGCCAATTGTCAGTCTTGGAAGCGACAATGTGGCCATATGGGGTGCACCAACATCTCCCCAAGAGGAGAAGGGACTAGGATTTCCTCCAAGGGGAATTCCTTGGTTGGTGGATTCCATTTCCTCAACCCAAGATCAACGTAGGAAAGGGTAATGAATATTCCATTTAAAATAAATTTTAGACGCTTTGACACAACTTGTTTTTTCAATTTTTAAGAGTCGAGAAAAAACAAAAGATGACTCTAGTCGTCTTCGATTTTTAATGAGCCTGAAGTGACAAGTGCTCAGATGGACCTTTTCTATTAAAGAGTCTGAAAAGGAACGAAAGGCACTGCTCTGGAAATCTAGGTAGAGGGATTACCAAACCAATCGCAAAACTGCAGAATACTTTTTACGGTACGGCAGTCAATCTTCCCGAATGCTGTGTTCAGTGCATTGCGATCGATAGGGCGGCAGACACGGCTTCCTATGGATAAAGGATTAAGCCTATTGTGGTCTCCCAAAATATACTCGACAGTACGTGGGAGCACAGGTCCATATTGGCACTTATCGTCTCAAAGTGGAGGAATCACCCAACCATCAGTGAGAACAACAGTTACCAGGCTTTACGACGCCAGAATACGTCTCTAGCCTAGACTTCTAAATGTTGTGCGTTAGGTTCCAAAGCATTGTTAGATTCATTGAATTTATTTTATAGTTGATCTTGTTTATGAAGTTTGCCTTTCAGGTTCACCGCGAGATGTAGATGTAATTCCTAAAATGCAATCTAAGATGATAAACAATCTTTTTATCTTCTTTGTGCAATGAAAATCTTAGCTACTAAGGAAAGAAAGACTGAATTCTTTCACAAAGAGAAAAGAGCACACTCTAAATGCACTTTCCTAAATCAAACCAATCAGACTGTCTAAATGCAAATGCACATGCATGTATTTGTTTTCGACTTTCTTAGTATATGAATGATAAAAAGAAAGTTGATGCACAAATCTGAATTACTTTTCAAGCGACAGATATCAACAAGTTTCTTTTCGAAATCAAAAATGGAGACAATCACAACACCTTACGATTTTGAAATGAATACTTGTTTTCGACACTAGAAAAATTACAAATTCAGACCAAAAACAATAGTAACAGGATAACCGACTATCAACAGCAATCAAACTCTTTCCTATGATTGAAATCGACACTTGCGACACTTTCAAATCAAAGGACGACAATGCGATTATGTTACTTTTTGCAAAGGAGAACTGAAAATGACTCAACAAACTAACAGCAAGGAAAAGGGGTCTCAGACAGAGATATACTGATCACTGGCAGCAAAATTCATGAATAGAATTGGAAAGAATGAATCACAGAAACCAAAATTGAACAATGCCTAGTCTAATCAGTGCACCTGTAACACAGGGAATTTGAAATGTAGCGCACCTACTACACTCGGGAAGTGCGCTGAATTTCAGATTCTCAGAACAATACCTGCGCCAGGCCAGAAACGAGACTTTGCTTGGGTTTCGGGTCATAGTTCGCAGTTCAGTTCATGGGTTTTGGCCGAGCAAATGGTAATCAGTAATGCAACAATCAGGGGTAGATCTAAGGAGGATCTAAGAGCTACCACAAGGGGCAATTTAGAGAGTTTGTGAATCAGTTGTTTGAATCATAAATAGATCCTGGAGATCGACTGAAGCGGCATTTATCTACTTTGCATTTGCATAGCAAATGCAGTTCAAAAGCTACCTGGCACGACTTCAGACTCCGTCTGTAAGTTTATGAAATAGACAACAAGGAAGATAAACAAACAAACTAATTCGTCCCCAGCGGAGTCGCCATTTTGTTACAGGGAAAAGTGTCTACTCAAAACTGCTTATCCCACTAAGGTGTGATAGCTGCCTTAGAAACAAACAAAGTAAAGCTACTTTCATTTTTCCTTTATGAAGTATAGATAGAGAGGAACAAAGAAGACCAACCTTCTACACTTAGAGCCTCTCTCTATTCGTACATTCCCATGGTTCGTGGACCATGGGTAGGTGGACACATTATATATTAAATTACAATATTTTAGGGTGGACAACCCTAGAATCTCACGCTCCGTGCCCACATTTCACGGGGTCTAACATTACTTTTGACCAAAATATGGGCTACAAGCCCCAAAAATCTGCTATGGGGGGATCCGCTACCCAAAAATAGGTCACCTTCATCAGCATTGGAGGATAAGACTCCACAAGAGGTATGGACTAGCAAGAAACCTTCTCTTTCACATCTGAGGGTATTTGGATGTGATGCATATGTACATGTTCCAAAGGAGAAAAGAAAAAAGTTGGATAGTAAATCTAAAAAGTGCATATTTATTAGGTATAAGGATGGTTTAATGGGTTATAAGCTTTGGAACCTAGTAACAAGGAAGGTTGTGTATAGATGAGATGTGGTGTTCAGAGAGGTTAAAGATGTTATTAAACATGAAGTCCCATCAAAGGAACTTAAGAAGATAGAGTTTGAACTAAAGGAGGAAGAATCAGACTCTACAGGAGAAGAGGAATCAGAAGATGAAGAGCCACAAACTTTGGTTGTGAGAAGATAAGTTCGAGAAAGAAGGTAGGCAGAAAGGTATAGTCCATCTGCTTTCTGTTCAAATTTTGATTTATCTATTACTGATGATCACCCTAAAACTATGAAGGAAGCAGTAGATTCAGAGGATGGAAAACTCTGGAAAGAGGCCATGGTTCATGAAATGGCATCTTTGCACAAAAATGAGGCTTCGGATCTAGTGGAGTTGCCGGATGGACGGAAACCCATTGGCATCAAATGGGTGTTCAAGAAGAAAAGAAATGTAGAAGGAAAGGTGGAGAAACACAAAGCTCCATTGGTAGCAAAAGGTTATTCCCAGGTGCCGAGAATTGATTTTGGTGATATTTTTTCTCCTATTGTCAAGGTAGCTTCTATTAGATTACTGTTATGTGTCGCTGCTGCGTTCGATTTTGAAGTAGAATAGATGGATGTGAAGACAACATTTCTTCATGGGGATTCGGAAGAAGAGATATACATGAAGTAACCTGAAGGTTTTACAATGAAGGGTAAGAAATAACTGGTATGCAAGTTAAAGAAGTCTCTGTATCGGTTAAAACAGTCACCAAGGATGTGGTATCGGAAATTTGATACAAATATACGGGGACTTGGCTTCACCAGAAGCAAGGTAGATCACTATGTGTATTTTAAATTAATTGGTGACCGTGTTATTTATCTGGTCTTGTATGTGGATGATATGTTGCTAGTTGGAAATGACAAAGAAATTATCTAGGATTTGAAGACCCAATTGTCCTCCAAATTCGACATGAAAGATCTTGGTGCTACAAACTATATTTTGGGCATGGAAATTAAAAGAGATCGGGCAAAGAGGAAGCTCTGGTTAAACTAGAGGAAGGATGGTGAGACAATACTGCAAAGGTTCAATATGCAAGATAGTAAACCAGTGAAGGTTCCTATTCCTATTGGTGTAAGGTTGTCTACTGAACAGTGTCCCAAGACACAAGAAGAGGAAGAGGACATGTCCCGTGTTCCATATGCAAGTGTATTTGATAGCTTGATGTATGCGATGGTCCGTACTCGACCATACATTGCACATGCAGTGGGAGTATTGAGCAGGTTTATGTCAAAACCAGGAAAGGAGCATTGGACAACAATGAAGCGGGTTTATAGGTATTTGCGTGGCTCTAGTGATTATGGTTTGTGCTACCAAGGAAGACCAGGATTGGAAAGAGTTTTGGATATTCATGGCTTTGTTGATGTAGAC
Source organism: Pinus tabuliformis (assembly GCA_031772625.1). Lineage (NCBI taxonomy): Eukaryota > Viridiplantae > Streptophyta > Pinopsida > Pinales > Pinaceae > Pinus > Pinus tabuliformis. The sequence goes on from CM062818.1 coordinate 86,506,945, forward strand.
TGGGCTGGAGATTTGGATCAGAGAAGATCAAGTGGATATGTGTTTAACCTATTTGGAGGTGCAGTCAGTTGGATGAGTAAGAAACAATCTGTAGTGGCATTATCAACTACAGAGGTAGAATACATGGCAGCCACTGATGCAAGCAAGGAAGCAGTTTGGTTGCAGAGATTGTGTTTAAGTATGGGGTTGGTATAGTGTTATAGACATATTTGGGCACTGTAACCCCAATCACATATGTCCATAAACCAAGGGCTTCTAAACCCCTAAAATTTTTGTTTCATACCCTAAAGGAACAAAGTCAGCTGATTAAATCATCTCCCAGAAGTTCTCCATGAAAAACTACTTAGAACTGGTCAAAATTGGACCATAGAGACTGCTCCATGCATAGGGTGCGATGCATATTGGAAAGCCCTTCTGTAGGGTGCGATGAGCGAGAACAGACAAATGGCAGAAGCAGTTTGCTAGGTGGAAAGCCAGAGAATCTTCTAGAAACTGCTCATATGACACTTGTCTCTTTGAATTCGCCCAGGGATGAGTAAGAGATCTGAAATCTCCAAGTGGAACCAAGAACTATCAGTGAAATGACACTAATAAAAATCCCAGAAGCTGACTCACTCTCCTATAAACATCTATATATGGATCCCTCATCTAAGAGATCCGGAGGCTGGAATTTTGTAATTTGCAAGGAAGTGTTGTTGGTTTCTCTTTGAAGACATTGTTGGGTGATCTTACTTTGTATGAGGTGAAGAGGGCTTTCATGCTAGGAGGATGATGTTGGATCAGACAACCTGGTTGTAATCCTCTCTTCTACTACTTCTATCAATAAAGCTATTTGAGTTTTCCTCCATATGCTTGTGTATCTCTGAATCTTGTATTTGTATATGTATTTATTGTTGGCATTATGATTCTGGTATGGCTCTATGTTACAGATGTTGTACTTGATGGCAACACCCCCAAGTGGCAATGCTCTGATCAGGCTCTCAAAATGTTGAAAATTAAGAAGTACGCAGTAGAACAGTTCAGAAGATGCATACACGCAGGTACACTGTGAAGGGACCGCGACCAGACACGCAGGTCACCCGTTCAGAAGGTGCATACCCCCAGTTTCACTTACTTCAAGGCAGAGAAGCGCGTTCACGTGGGGTTTCCTATGTTTGGCCCGTGGTATTTAGCCCGCCGCTCTTGATTCTATGGTTTTGGCCCGTGGTATTGTTTTATATTATTATTATTATTGAGCCCCATGTTTTTGGGCCCCTGGTATTGGTTATCTACGGTATTGATCCATGATTTTAGGAGGAGCTTGCCTATATAAAGCAAAGGAGTTCACTTGGCTAAGTATCTTTGCAAATTGAATATCTTAAGATCTGAAATATTGGGTTACTGTCTTAAAAGGTTGATCTATATGAAAGTGAAGTTGAAAGCGAATCTGTGAAGGGTGATCTCTCGAGCGCATGATCAGATCTGGGCATCCGACTAACTGTGGTACACTGGTGAACTGCCAATTCGGCCCTAATCAGAAGTACGTAGGTGAATAACGGTGCAAGTACGTGAGTACGCAGAGCAGAAGAAGCAGAACTGCGTGGGTACACAGAGGAGAAACAGGAGAGCTGCGTGGGTACGCAGAGCAGAAGAAGCAGAATTGTGTGGGTACGCAGCGCTACGGAGGTTCAGGTGCGTACACCCAGTAAAAGTACGCGGCGCGATAGTATCTATGAGTGCGTGGCTTCAGTAGCAGTACGCGGCGCGATAGTGTCTCTGGGTGCGTACCTGCAGTAACAGTACGCAGCTCGATTGAAGAAGCAGTGCGTAGGTACGTCGTGAAGTAGAAGGCTCTCTGCGGGTATACATAGGGAAGCAGAAGGTGAAGTGCGTAGCGACGCAGGCCAGAGAAAGAAAAACTGCGTATCTATCTTAAGATCTTCTGTTGACTGAATTTTTCTGTTGATAAGGTGTTCTGGGTTTAGTTCTGTTATTGTTGATTTGGTTACTGCAGTTGACTGTGCAATTTACATGTACTTGATGATCATTTGATGTTTATGGATCCAGTTTGAAAATTTATGAAAAGTGGTCCTTGTAAGAAAAGAAGTATGGGGTTGTAGCTCCCTTCCAGGAGAGACTAGAAAACGAGAGAGAGTTGTAGCTCTCTGCAGGTTGCAGCCTGCGTACTGGTAAAGGACTGCACCAGTACAAAATCATTGTAAAAGGAGTTTCTAATTTGAAAGAAGATAGAGACATATTGCAGCAGGTGGTTTTCACCCACATTGGGTTTCCACCTTATATCTAGTGTTCTTTGTGTGACTATCTATTTTTCTTGTTCATGCTCATTATTTTATGGTACTGATTTGCAAAAATAATTCAAAGTGTAAATAAGGAAGATTTGTTAAAAGAACTTGATAATACTGATTCACCCCCCCTCTCAGTATTATTTCCAACAATTGGTATCAGAGCAGGTCCTTCGGAGAAGCTTGATCGCTTGAAGGAAGATCATTCATCATGAGCAACTACGAGAGGGAAGCATCAATCAGGCCACCAATCTTTGATGGGACAAACTTCAATTATTGGAAGGTAAGAGTTACTGCCTATCAATCTCTTGGTACAGAAGTTTGGGATATCATAGATACAGGCTACACTTTTCCTTCAGCTACTCCTACAGATACGGCCGAAAAGAAGAAATATGAAACAAATGCTAAAGCAGTCAATACTTTACTGGGATGCTTATCTCAAACAGAATTCGTAAAGGTTATGCAATATAAATCCGCAAAAGAAATATGGGACAAGATTGTCTTGAGCTACGAAGGAGATTAACAAGTAAAGTGTGCTAAACTTCAAACTCTCAGGATTCAGTATGAGAATCTCAGGATGTATAATGATGAAAGTGTGGCTAACTATTTTCTTCGGGTAGATGAGATTGTTAATTGCATGAAAAACTTGGGTGAAGAAATAAAAGAGGCTATTGTGGTTGAAAAAGTTCTAAGATCATTGTCCCCCAAGTTTGAATCTAAAGTGTCTGCAATAGAAGAAAAGGAAAATCTACGAATTCTTACTATGTCTCAGCTACACGGAATTCTAACTGCTTATGAAATGAGAAAGGGAGTTCCATCAGACAGAAGAGAAGCTGCTTTCAAGGCTTCAGGCAAAGGAGATTATTATGAAGCAAGTCACGTGCCAGAAGAAGAAGAAGAAGAATCAAATTTTGTCAGAAATCTTCAAAGGGGTTCTGGAAGGTTCAGAGGTAAGTTACCTTTTAAATGCTTTGCTTGTGGAAGAGTAGGTCATTATGCTGCAAAATGTCCTTATAAGGATAAAGGAAAGGAACCTGCTAGATGGAACAAGAAATAGAGTGCAAATAAGAAAAGCTACTACATTCATGAAGATAGTGATGGTCTATCAAATAGTGAAGAAGATGAACGAGGTAATGACTATAAACTGTTAATGGCATTTGAAGATGATGATTATATGGATGCTATAGATGTGGATAGCCTTTATGAAGAAATTACTAGACTCAAGAGATGTATAGAAGAAAATAATATGATCATTGATACTCTACAATTTCAAATTGATGAAAAGGAAAAACATCTTGAAAAATTAGAAGGTGAAATTGTTGGTCTTAGAAAAGAGATTGAGAAAACAAAAGCTATTAATCTTAAGTTTGTCAAAGGATCTGAAACTTTGGATGAGATTATCAATGTTCAGCGTTCTCCACTAAACAAGACAGGTCTGGGCTATAATGGAGAAACTTCTCAAACATCCACCTCAAAAAGTTATCTTGATGTAGCAAGAAGGAATGAGCAAAAGCACAATGGAGACCATCAGGTAAAGCAGGGACGAATTGCAAACAAAGACTATCAGGGGCAATCCGTCTTAAGAGTGAACAAAAGCTACAACCAGCCACAGGTAAAATCTTCTCAATTTGGTTCAAGAATGGATGACAATAGAAATTACAATCATTTGGCCAGTAGATTTGATAACCACAGAAGTTTCTTCAATGGACAATGTTTCTCTTGCCATAATTTTGGTCACAAAGTAGCTCAATGTGTCGCATATAAAACAATCATGACTAGAGAAGCTCAAAAACAAAGAAGTATGACCGGGATTACAAAAAGGACCTATAACAACTTTTCGGCTCTTGAAAATGAAGTTGAATGTTCTATTTGCAATAACTTTGGTCATGAAGATTCTGAATGCAGGAGCAGGTTTCAGCGGACAAAGGAACAAGCCTCAAGCACCAAAACATGGAGAATAAAGGAACCACAAACAGAAAGACGTGGGATAGCATTTTATGCAGAGGGACAGGAAAATCTATGGTACATTGACAGTGGATGTTCGAAGCATATGACAGGTGATAAAGAAAAACTTGAGTCATATTCTGCTCTAGAAAAGGGAAAGAAAGTTTCTTTTGGAAATGATACTCCTGCAACTATAAAAGGAAAAGGCATTGCTCAGTTAAAAGAAAAGGTCAAGGCTGGAAATGTTTTGTATGTTGATGGATTGAAACATAATCTTCTAAGTGTCAGCCAGATGTGTGATCAAGGAACCGAGGTGATATTTAGAACAAATGGATGTCTTGTTCGTGATCTTGATACAGGTAAAACGGTGATCAAAGGTAAAAGAACTCCAAATAATCTATACATATTTGAAGAAGGACAACAACAATGCTATCTAAGCAAGGATGATGAACACTGGTTATGGCATCGGAGGTTGGGGCATCTAAGCTTTCCACAAATAAGGAAAGCATGCAGATATCAGGCAGTTCGCGATCTTCCAGATATCAAAATTCCAGACAACACCATATGCAAATCATGTCAGTTTGGAAAACAAACCAGAACTAACTTTCGAGAGAAGGAAGGATCAGCTAGCATGCCTCTTGAGCTAGTTCATACAGATACATGTGGTCCATTCAGGAAAAGGACACCTCGAGGAGAAGAATACTTGATATTATTCATTGACGATTTCTCCAGGTTTGTCTGGTTAGGACTTATGAAGCACAAAGATGAAGCATTCGAAAAATTCAAATCCTTCAAAGCCTTGGTTGAAAATGAATCAGGATACAAAATTAAGTGCCTTAGATCCGACAGAGGTGGGGAGTTTACCTCAAATGAATTTTTCGATTTCTGTGAAGAACATGGGATAAGAAGAGAATTCTCTACAGCTAGAACTCCTCAACAAAATGGAGTTGTGGAAAGAATGAACAGAACAGTCCAACAAATGGCTCGTGCTATGCTTGATGAGTCGGGAACTCCCACAACTTTCTGGGGTGAAGCTGCACATGTTGTGGTTGTTATTCTCAAAAAAACAAATGTCCGGGTGAACAGCACTCACACCCCTCATGAGCTCTGGTGTGGTGAGACTCCTTCGGTAAAGCACTTCAAAATCTTTGGGAGCAAATGTTATATTAAGAATACTGATGAGCAACTTGGCAAACTTGAACCTAGAGCAGATGAAGGCATTCTTCTTGGTTATTCTCCACATGGCAAAGCATACAAATGCTACAATAAAAGACTTGGCAGAATTGTTGACAGCATTGATGTAGTGGTTGATGAGAAGGGATACATTCCTAGGCAAGTACATCATGAAGACATCGAAGAAGATGAAGGCTACCCTCAAAGACAGAATGATGAAGAAGAAGAACCTCAAGAAGAACCAGAGGAGCAGACAAGAATAGAAGAGAAGAATCCATCCAGATATGTTCAGAAGAATCATCCAGAATCTCAGATTGTGGGGCAGAAAGAAGCAGGTGTACAAACAAGAAGAACAGTTGCAGAAGCTTCAAGCTATTTGGCATTACTCTCCTCCACTGAACCACAAAATGTGAAAGAGGCATGCAAAAATGAATGTTGGGTGAAAGCAATGGATGAATAACTTGAGCAGATCGAAAAGAACAACACTTGGGAGCTGATTCCTAGACCAAAGGATAAGAATGTTATCGGAACAAAATGGGTCTTCAAAAATAAATTGAATGAAAATGGAGAAGTAATTAGAAACAAGGCCAGACTTGTTTGTAAAGGGTATGCACAGCAAGAAGGAATAGACTTTGAAGAAACCTTTGCTCCTGTTGCAAGTCTTGAGGCCATCCGAATGTTCCTTGCTCTCTCAAGCTTTCAAAACTTCAAAGTATTTCAAATGGACGTGAAATCAGCCTTTCTGAATGGAGACTTGGAAGAAGAAGTATACATTGAGCAACCAGATGGGTTCATTCTTGGAAATGATCCAAATCTTGTATGCAGATTGAAAAAGGCTCTCTATGGTCTCAAACAAGCTCCAAGGGCTTGGTACTATCGTTTGGACAAATATCTTCATCAACAAGGTTTTTCAAAAGGATCAGCAGATAGCAATCTTTATATAAAAGTTGAAAATGACAAATTGCTAATACTTGTTGTGTATGTAGATGACATTATCTTTGGCAGCAATGAAGAAGCTATGAGTCAAAGCTTTGCCTTAGTGATGCAGAAAGAATTCGAAATGTCCTTGCTGGGAGAACTGACATATTTTCTTGGTTTGCAAATCCAACAAAAAGAAGGAGGGATCTTTTTGTCTCAAACCAAGTATCTCAAACAGATTTTGAAGAAATATGGCATGGAAGATGCAAAACCAGTATGTACACCCATGGTCACAGGATGTAGCCTCAGTGCAAATGATGAATTTGCAGCAGTCCATCAACCAACCTATAGATCTATGATTGGAAGTTTACTTTATTTGACAGGTACCCGACTGGACATCATGCATGCAGTTGGAATAGTTGGAAGATTTCAGGCAAATCCGAAGGAGACTCATTTTCAGGCAGTGAAGAGAATTTTCAAATATCTTCAAGGGACAAAAAATTATGGCTTATGGTATCCTACAGATACAGATCTCACACTTCATGCTTATACGGATGCAGATTGGGCCGGAAGCGTGGATGACAGGAAGAGCACAAGTGGTGGTGCGTTCTTTATGGGTTCCAGACTAGTATCTTGGTTCAGCAAGAAACAGAGTTCGATTGCCTTGTCTACAGCTGAAGCGGAATATGTTGCTGCTGCATCTTGCTGCACTCAACTCCTTTGGATGATGCAGAACTTGCAGGATTTTCAAATCACTTGTACACCACCTATCTCCATCTTATGTGATAACACAAGTGCAATCAGCATCTCAAAGAACCCAGTCATGCATTCAAAAACCAAGCACATACCAATCAAGTATCATTTTCTCTGAGAACAAGTGCTTGAACAAAAGGTCAAGTTGCAGTATGTTCCTTCTAAGGAACAAGTTGCTGATATACTCACCAAACCATTGCCCAGGGAGACTTTTGAATACCTCAGGCAAAAGCTGGGGGTTGTTGATGCATCATCTTATTGTTGAATCTCTTCTGATTGATGGTTGTACGCATGGTTCATCTGGGGTATATGCGTACATGTGCTGGGTGGCTGATTGGTTGAAGATTGAATGGCACAGGTTCAGGGGGAGCATATAATGCATTGTTGGCATTATGGAGGATGTACAGAAGGAGATCATGGAAGCTGGTCTGAATATAGCTGCAATATGTCTCTATCTCTTTCATGGTCATTTATGGTGTTTGGTGGATTATGGTTCTTCTTTGCAGATCTGGTTCATATTCAGGGGGAGCATGCTCTTAGGGGGAGCATAACCCTTTGCCCTTGATGTCAAAGGGGGAGAATGAAGCTGAAGATTTTGAGGTTGCCATCAAGTCCAAAGGGGGAGATTGTTGGCATTATGATTCTGGTATGGCTCTATGTTACAGATGTTGTACTTGATGGCAACACCCCCAAGTGGCAATGCTCTGATCAGGCTCTCAAAATGTTGAAAATTAAGAAGTACGCAGGAGAACAGTTCAGAAGATGCGTACACGCAGGTACACCATGAAGGGACCGCGGCCAGACACGCAGGTCACCCGTTCAGAAGGTGCGTACCCCCAGTTTCACTTACTTCAAGGCAGAGAAGCGCGTTCACGTGGGGTTTCCTATGTTTGGCCCGTGGTATTTAGCCCGCCGCTCTTGATTCTATGGTTTTGGCCCGTGGTATTGTTTTATATTATTATTATTATTGAGCCCCATGTTTTTGGGCCCTTGGTATTGGTTATCTACGGTATTGATCCATGATTTTAGGAGGAGCTTGCCTATATAAAGCAAAGGAGTTCACTTGGCTAAGTATCTTTGCAAATTGAATATCTTAAGATCTGAAATATTGGGTTACTGTCTTAAAAGCTTGATCTATATGAAAGTGAAGTTGAAAGCGAATCTGTGAAGGGTGATCTCTCGAGCGCATGATCAGATCTGGGCATCCGACTAACTATGGTACACTGGTGAGCTGCCAATTCGGCCCTAATCAGAAGTACGCAGGTGAATAACGGTGCAAGTGCGTGAGTACGCAGAGCAGAAGAAGCAGAACTGCGTGGGTACGCAGAGGAGAAACAGGAGAGCTGCGTGGGTACGCTGAGCAGAAGAAGCAGAACTGCGTGGGTACGCAGCGTGACAGAGGTTCAGGTGCGTACGCCCAATAAACGTACGCGGCGCGATAGTATCTATGAGTGCGTGGCTTCAGTAGCAGTACGCGGCGCGATAGTGTCTCTGGGTGCGTACCTACAGTAACAGTACGCAGCTCGATTGAAGAAGCAGTGCGTAGGTACGCCGTGCAGCAGAAGGCTCTCTGCGGGTATACGTAGGGAAGCAGAAGGTGAAGTGCGTAGCGACGCAGGCCAGAGAAAGAAAAACTGCGTATCTGTCTTAAGATCTTCTGTTGACTGAATTTTTCTGTTGATAAGGTGTTCTGGGTTTAGTTCTGTTATTGTTGATCTGGTTACTGCAGTTGACTGTGCAATTTACATGTACTTGATGATCATTTGATGTTTATGGATCCAGTTTGAAAATTTATGAAAAGTGGTCCTTGTAAGAAAAGAAGTATGGGGTTGTAGCTCCCTTCCAGGAGAGACTGGAAAATGAGAGAGAGTTGTAGCTCTCTGCAGGTTGCAGCCTGAGTACTGCTAAAGGACTGCACCAGTACAAAATCATTGTAAAAGGAGTTTCTAATTTGAAAGAAGATAGAGACATATTGCAGCAGGTGGTTTTCACCCACATTGGGTTTCCACCTTATATCTGGTGTTCTTTGGTGTGACTATCTGTTTTTCTTGTTCATGCTCATTATTTTATGGTACTGATTTGCAAAAATAATTCAAAGTGTAAATAAGGAAGATTTGTTAAAAGAACTTGATAATATTGATTCACCCCCCCTCTCAGTATTATTTCCAACATTTATATGGTTAATGTAGATATGATCCTACATTGTTTATGGTTATAGATCTCTATGCTTTGATGGTATTTTGCTGCCTTGACTCTACAGGTGTTCTTTGAAGTGGGACAAGTGAGAAAGGAGTGGCGAAATCTATATCAAGGGAGAGAGGAAACGAGCAAGGAGACTAGCGAAAGACTGAGGTTGGTACTCTTTGCTTCTCTTTCATCTATCTCTCATAAAGGAAAACACAAGTGACTTTAGTTTGTTTGTTTCTAAGATAGCTACCCGTCTTTGTGGGACTAGCAGCTTTGAATGGACACTAGTTTTCTCGATAACAAAATGGCGACTCCACTAGGGAGTGAATAGTTTGTTTGTTTTGTTACTGTTGTTTTCTTTATAAACCACAGACGGAGCCTGAAGTTAAGCCAGCTAGCCTTCGAACTGCTTTTTCTATGCAACTGCAAAGTAGATCAACGCTACTTCAGTCAATCTCCAGGTTGGTTTATGGACTAAACATCTGACTTGCAAACATCCTAAGTGCCTTGGTGGTAGCTCAAATAACCTCATTAGATCAGCCCCTATACTTTGTGTTTACTGACAATCATTAGCTCAGCCTAAATCCCTGAACTTAGCTGCAAACTGTGAGTGAAAACCAAGCTCAGTCTCGTCCCTGGTCCATCGCATTGTCTCTTCTTGGCAACCTAGATGCATCGCACCTCCCGTCTATTGTAGGTGAGATGCATCCTTGTTTCCCTATGTTACAAGTGTGATGATTGAATGAGATTGTTTCTACCTCCAGATTTTGGTTTTTCCTTCATTGTCTTCAGCTTTATTTAGTAGTTTTGCTGTCTATGATCAGTATATCTCTGTTGAAACCATTTTCCTTTGTATTATTCAGCCTCCATCAGAAGGAATTGTGAATGTTTTTTATGTATTTTTCATCAGTTAGAGTTCTCCTTGGCAAATAGTAGCTTAATCGAACTGTCGTATTTTGATTTGAAAGTGTCGCAAGTGTCGTTTTCAGTCAAGAAAAAGAGTGTCACAAAGAATTCCTCTTTTAGATAGTCGATTACACTTTTGCCATAGTATTTGATTTGAAGCATTAGTATTTCAAGTGTCGAAAGCAATTTTAAATTCGAATCGCAAAGTGTCATCTTGGCTTTACTTTGGTTTTTTGAAAAGAAAATTGTTAGTACTGTCGCTTTGAAAGAAGATAGTTTAGATCTATACTTTTTTTTCTTTTTGTCATTCTAACATTAAGGAAACTGAAAAACAATACATGCATGTGCATTTGCATTAAGACTGCATGTTGAAGTTGATTTAGGAAAAGTGCATCTAGTGTGTGCTCTCTACTCTATGTTGAAAGAATTTCATTTCTATTTCCTTAGTAGCTAGGATTTTCCTTGCAAAAAGAAAGTAAATGACTATTTATCATCTTCAATTGCATATTTAGGAATTGTATATCTACATCACACGGTGAACCTTAAAGGAAAAATTCTTAAGAAAGATCAATTGTAAAATAAACTTCAATGAACATAAAAACGCTTTGGAACCTAATGCACAACATCTAGAAGTCTAGGCTAGAGACGTATTCCGGTGTCGTAAAGCCTGGTAACTATCGCTTTCATCGTAGGTTGGGTGATTCCTCCTATTTGAGACAACAAGTGCTAGTATGGACTTGTGCTCCCATGTACCATCGAGTATATATTGGGAAACCATAATAGGCTACATCCTTTATCCTTAGGAAGCCGTGTCTACCGCCCTATCGATCGCAATGCACTGAATAGAGCATTCGGGAAGATTGACTGCCATATCGTAAAAATTATTCTGCAGTTTTGCGATTGGTTTGGTAATCCCTCTGTCTAGATTTCTAGAGTAGTCACTTTCATTCCTTTTCAGACTCCTTAAAAGAAAAGGTCCATCTGAGCACTTGTCACTTCAGGCTCATTAAAAATCGAAGGTGACTAGAGTCATCTTTAGCTTTTTCTCGACTCTTAAAAATTGAAAAAGCAATTTGTGTTAAAGCGTCATAAAATTTATTTTAATCGGAATAACGTCATTGTTCCCTCGTTGGTCTTAGGTTGAGAAAATGGAGACTACCAATCAAGGATTTCCCCTTGGGGGGAGTCCTAGTCCCTTCTCCTCTTAGGGGGATGTTGGTGCTCCACACATGGCCACATTGTCCCTTCCAGAACTCAGAATTGACCTGCCAGTATGGCTTTTCTCAACCTCTGTCATTCAAAACACCGCAATTCCTCAGCAATCCAATCAACAACCAGATGAAGTTGCTCCCCAACCTTCTACTTCATTTGTTTCTCCCTCTCCTTCTTCCTCTTTGCTTGGTGAAGCTAGTCACACTAAAAACCAAGTAACTGAGAAGAAGAAGAAAGGGAAGGAGAAGAAGAAGAAGAATCCAACAGCAAAAGGGGGCAACCATACATCATCTGGCGAAAATCCACACACTACACCTTCCAAACCTAAATCTCCATGTGTCATTTGCAAGGGAGACCACTATCATTGAGATTGTCCCTGCATCCCATAGATCTTGAGGGACTGGTCTCCCCGCTTGCACAATCTAGTGTCTTCAACCGTTGATGATCATGTTAAGAGCACACCGTCAACTAGTGAAAACGAAGTCAATGGACAAAAAGGAAGATCCAAATTTCCTTGTAGGCTATGTGAAGGTGATCATGCCCTCCACCGTTTTCCCTTCCTAGATGAAGCTAAGAGAGTCTTGGATAAGCATCCTGCTTCACCGCAGTGACTTCCTCCCAAATACAAAAAACTCTTGCCGAGTCCATCGCTAGTTGAAAATCTGACTGACACACCATTGTTGTCAATCAAAGCACCTATCATTAAAGATAAACCCTCTGAGTCCACACTGGACCAAAGTCAATAGGTCGAGACATCAGTCGACACAATCTTGTCTTTAGAGGGTCCACCTTTAGATGATACTATCACCAAGGAGAACGAGAATGACACCGTTCAAATTCTCTTCGTAAACGCAGACTCCGATGAACATGGGGGCAATCTACCCATTCCTTTACCACAAGAAGGAAGTTTGTCAGAAATTTATCTGGCCATTTATTTGGTCCCACCTCCAAGAAATCTAGTCGTTTTCTTCGATTGGAATCTACTAGGCAGACCCCGCCTACCATCTAATGTACCATTCCAAATCATAGTACAAGCTTACAGAATGATCATGGTTGGTACTATTATAGATGAAGGGGATTTGTGAGTGTCCTTTCCTCAACTGCCTGGAAAGCACTTGGTTCACCATTGCTTCTGCCTGAGATTTGAAATCTGACAGGCTTCAACAAAGGAACCAGTCGACCGTTAGGGATCCTTCCAAATTTGCCTATAACTTTGAGAAGGAAAACCATTCATCTAAATGTGATGGTAGTTCAAGGACCTCTAGATTACAATATACTCCTTGGGCGTGACTACATTTATAGCATGGGAGCTATTGTTTCCTCACCCTTCTGAGTGATGTGTTTTCCACATGAAGGCAAAGTGGTCCACCTAGTTGACCAACTTTCCTTCCCTGGTTCAAACACAGCTATTAGTCAAATGCCATCCCTAACTGGTCTTTTTGCACAAGGAATGTCTCATCAATCTCTAGTCCATCCACCTGATGATCGCGAGTGATTCGGTGATTGTGACTAAAACCCAGGAGGCATGCACCCTGGTCTGCTTCGGCAGAAAAATCCCAGATATAAGGCAGGTTTCCGCGTAGGAATATGACTAGTCTGATACCTCTGTCTGTTTAGGAAAATGGATTCAGACTGGAAAAATATTCCCTCGTCAAACGTTATGTGAGTGGAAGCTCCCACCATTCACCTTTGTCTATTTCGATGGACATCGCCAAGGAAGTGTTTTGTCTACGACGCAGATGGAACAATCTTGCTAATGCAAGAACTTCCATATGGTAACCTGGAAACTCTACTTTATACCTGGGGGCATGCAAACCTTTTTGCATGCAAGTGAAAAGTGACCATTTATTTTCTTATTTTGTAGGCTCTTAACCCTTTAGACTCATAGGTTGGTCATTCCTAGCTTGCATAACGAAAGGCTTCGGAGCAAAGTTGCACATGGGGCAAGCTCCCTAAAAAATGAACCTACTCATGAGACACCCTTATTATACGACTTGCACGAGCAGTTTTACGCAAAGTTCAAGCTCGTTAAAAAATAAACCTTGCCATGGGAAATTTTACGCGAAGTTCAAGATCATCAAAAAATAAACCTAGCAATGAGCAAATGTTCCCATAGAGTTTAAGCTCATTAAAAAATGAACCCCACCTTCAGTAAATAACCATTGTGATCGAATAATTATCATCTTTCGAACCTCGGTCGTGTTCTTGCCATCACCTCCACTCTTTTTTAGCCAATCATACGCCTCCATTTGATTGTTTACCCCTTTTGAGGAACATCTGTGACGAGTGATTCTATTAGCCACCTTCTTTACACTGCCATGATTGAAAAGTTCCAAACCTTACCTGGAACCAGTTTCTATCCAAAAATATCACTCGTTCCTCAAAAAAACAAGTCTCCTTTAAGCTCTTTTCATCTGACTCGTAAAATATGAAAAGATTGCCGAGCAATTGGCCTCTCCAGCTCGTTAAAGTAATCGGAAGTGCCATCCCTCCTCTAGATTTTAATCTTTTTGGACCTAAGGGATTATTACACAAAAATATCGAGCGCTTGTCTTGTTCGGCTCGTCAAAACTATCAAAAAATCATCCCTTTCATATTATTTTACACTTTTTCGGACTTAAGGGATTACATTACGAAAAAGGACCACTAGAGTTGCCTTTACATCTCTTTTTAGACTCTCTAAAATTGAAAAGTACTGAGTTATATTTGTCGTTAAACTTGTTAAAACAACAGTGACAAACTTGTCCATGCAGACAAGAGCGAGTTTCACTGTCGCTAGGCTCGTTAAAACATAGCGACTGGTTTTCCTGAATGGAAAATTATAGAACAAGCATATGTTATCCTCCTAAAGCTTGACAAAAGTAAAGAGGTACTAGTCAGCAATGACTGAGGAAAAAGGGGAAGAAAACTTGAATAGCTTCATTGGTAGCAGGTCGCTCTTGAACATGACACTTTCACTCTGTCACCGTGATTGAGTCGGGTTGGGTTATTCCGTTCACCGGTCATATCACCATTGGTCCACCGTACCATCCATTTTTGGGGTTAACTCTACCAATCCATTTCAGTGTCGCCAATATGTTCAAGAGAAGTCGCTTAGAGAATTCACCAACCTAGCTAACATCTCATCCGCTACAATACCTTCACTCTCCATTTTTCATGACTACCCCCCTGAACCTTGTATCATCATATTGTTTTCACCTCCACAAAATCATTTGCTTTGTTCCATGTTGTAGATGTGGGATTCATTAAGGCCCTCCTACGATGGGTCACTTCTTGTCGACATTAGCTCATTATCCAAGAAGTTGACTTAGGGAAAACCCTTTCAGTACTTTGAAGCTTGCATGCCTCAATGGCAAGTTTCTCACTTCTAGCAACAGGTTTACATCAATGGCCTTTGATCGAAAGATTTCATGTGGCGTTCGACATCAACTCATGTATTCACACCACGTGAATTGTATTGCAGTACCTTGAGGGTCATCATCATTATCGGTGATTCCTCTCGCGCCTGTTAACAACTTACATCATTGGCTGGTAATCAGGCAATGTCTGTCCATGTTTTACATCAGAACATCCTTTCGCATGGATCGACTTGTACTTCGGGTGAAGATTGAACAATTTTGAAGACCCCGGATCTAGTTTCATCCATCTGGGCTGCGATATATTCAGGAAAATAAAGACATCAAATGTAAATCACAGCTGCATAGATAATCATCCAAACTAAAGGATGATGGCTCTACCAGAATCATCGGTCTGCCACACAGACAATTGTTTGTCTTATGTACATGAATATGAATTTATAAAGCTAAGCATGGGAATGCCCGCCTCAGCTAGATCATGAAAATATTGTGAAGATAATGTATTGTTTTGTATCTTATTACAGGTCACCTTCCAGTTTGAAAAACCTCGGATCCTCATTATAAAGCATTTCACTCGACATCAAAAGATTTACGACCTCATGCTTTAAGGGGCAACTGTTATAGACATATTTGGGCACTGCAACCCCAATCACATATGTCCATAAACCAAGGGTTTCTAAACCCCTAAAAGTGTTGTTTCATACCCTAAAGAAACAAGGTCAACTGATTACATCATCTCCCATAAGTTCTCCATGAAAAACAACTCAGAATTGGTCAAAACTGGACCATACAGACTGCTCCATGCATAGGGTGCGATTCATCTCACCTATTACACATGGGAGGTGCGATGCATACTGGAAATCCCTTCTGTAGGGTGCGATGAGCCAGAGCAGACAAATGGCAGAAGCAGTTTGCTAGGTGGAAAGCCAAAGAATCTTCTAGAAACTGCTCATATGACACTTGCCTCTCTAAATTCGCCCAGGGATGAGTAAGAGATCTGAAATCTCCAAGTGGAACCAAGAACTATTAGTGAAATGACACTAATAAAAATCCCAGAAGCTGACTGACTCTGCTGTAAACATCTATATATGGATCCCTCATCCAAGAGATCCAAAGGCTGGAATTTTGTAATTTGCAAGGAAGTGCTATTGGTTTCTCTTTGAAGACATTGTTGGGTGATCTTGCTTTGTATGAGGTGAAGAGGGCTTTCATGCTGGGAGGATGATACTGGATCAGACAGCCTGGTTGTAATCCTCTCTTCTACTACTTCTATCAATAAAGCTATTTGAGCTTTCCTCCATATGATTGTGTATCTCTGAATCTTGTATTTGTATATGCATTTATATGGTTAATGTACATATGATCCTACATTGTTTATGGTTATAGATCTCTATGCTTTGATGGTATTTTGTTGCGTTGACTCTACAGGTGTTCTTTGAAGCAGGACAAGTGAGAAAGGAGTGGCGAAATATCTATCAAGGGAGAGAGGAAACGAGCAAGGAGACTAGCGAAAGACTGAGGTTGGTACTCTTTACTTCTCTCTCATCTATCTCTCATAAAGGAAAACACAAGTGACTTTAGTTTGTTTGTTTCTAAGATAGCTACCCATCTTAGTGGGACTTGTAGCTCTGAATGGACATTAGTTTTCCCGATAACATATAGGGAGCTATAAGGATAGACTGTGACAACCAAAGTGCAATTTTCTTAGAAAAGAACCCTGCTTATCATTCAAAGACAAAACACATTAATGTTCAGTATTACTTTGTGAGGGATATGATAGAAGACAAAAAGGTGTTGTTGGTAAAGGTGGACACTTTGAAGAATACTACAGATGCATTGACAAAATCTGTGAGCTCTGAGAAGTTCAGTTGGTGTAGATAAATAATGGGTATTGTAGGGCTGGATAAATGACTAAGCTATCCTGTGTCCCCCTGTGGAAAGAAAACAACAAGTGGGAGAATGTTGGGTTTTGTTATATTCTTTCCATGACTCGGGGCACCAGTGCCCTGGGGAAATTTATTTTGGACCCTATATTAGGTAGGGCGAACCTACCTATGGTTTTGTGCATGGTTTTCACACATGGTTTTGGACACGATGGTTTTCGGTCCATGGTATTGGATGCTTAGGCATGTATATATATTTATTGTAACATTGAAAGGAACATAATGAAAAATCAATCTGGTAGTCTCAGTTTTCGGATCCAGGGGAAAATATTTGTGTATATGTGTTTTATGTGTTATGCTCTCGCATTGTTTATTTTCTATGTTTTAGAATTTGCATGCAGGTAATTTATGTACAGGGTTAAAACCTACAGAGAGAAAAACCACTAAAGTCAGCCTAAGAGACAAGGGAGAGGGACTTCATTTGTGGAGCAAGAGAGCCCTAGAAGGAGCCACAGACAACAAGCTAGAAGAGGTCAAATTAAGGAACAAACAAGGAGATTTATTCTGGAATAGCTAAGTCAAAGGTCTATCCAAACAAGTTAATCGAGGTCTAGTTAGGTCTGGGGCTGCATAAATAAGGCCAAGGGATGTAGGCCTGGTCGTAGGGTGACAAGCATAGGAAGGTTCCACAAGTCTGCAATAGGGTATCCATGAAGCTATATAGACTTGAATTAGGGAAACTGAAGGTTGGACAGAGCTGAAAGAAGGCATCCGTGAGGCTTGTATTGAGTCTTTTCAACTTGGTTGAGGGCTAATAGCCACAAGGTGTCTGGCCACAAGCAGAAGGGAAGTTTTTGGGTTGTGTTTGAAGTATAAACACACATAATGAGGAAGAGAAGGTGGCTGCAAGGCATTTTAGGACATCAACAAGGGTACCAAAACCTATTGGAGACTACTAAGAAGGCTGGTTGAGTTGGTTGTGCAACTAGGAAAGTGATGCAAAGAAAAAGGCTACAACCTGAAGGGTTGAGGAAAGGAAGGTTGTTGAAGGTCAAAGGTAGACTTGCAGGCCTGTGTTAGGCCAAGGTTGAATAGGTTTGAGGCTGCAAAAGTAGGCTAATCAACAATGAACAAAAGGGAAAACAAATAGGTGATAAGTGGTTGTTATGATCAGGGACATGAGAAGTTTTTTATTTGTCTTGAAGTCTTTATACTTGTTGAAAGTCTTAGGGCTTGTGGAATCAAACCTTAGAGCAAGACTTGGAGTGTTGGATGCAAGTGGAATTTGTGAGATGATTACTTTGTTTATCTCCTTGATAGCTTGTGGAATGAAAGCAGAATATCCAAGGGTGGAATTGTACTTGATGCTATCTTGTTGTTAAGCCTTTGGTGTGGCTAGATAACTCAATGAATGGCTTGCTAAACCTAATCTGTAGGATGAAGAAACCCTATCTCTTACAGATCATGCAAGAATGGAAAGTAGAATGCATTAGTAGATGAATGTTAAGGACGAGGATGAGCATCCACTTCAGATGAATATAAGGAATCCAAGCTTGATGATATTGCAGATGGACTTCATTGATTTATGCAAGGAGGCAAGGATCAAGAAGGAGTTGACAATTTCGTACAACCCTCAACAGTTTCTTTTTTTTTAATCAAGAGATAAATAATTCCTATCTTTCTCCCTTGAATATTATTATTATTATCTTTATTCCTTGGTCAACCTCTTGTCTTTATAATTTTTGCTTGGTTATATTTGTTTCTTCCATGGCCTCCTGAATGAGGTTTGCATGTGCATTCTGAAGGCTCCCAAGGAAATGATTATGGTAATAGATGGTAGCCTCTATAAGAATAAAGAAAAGTTTGTGGCAAGAGGGTTCTCCCAATAAGAGGGAGTGTACCACAAGGATTTTTCTTGCTCCAGTATCTAATGGATAATTTCTTGTATGACCTAAGGGCTCGAACATAAACTCAACAAAAGTGATTGGTGTTCGAGAGGGAGAAATTGTATAGACATCCAAGACTATGCTAGATGACCAGAAGAGCTTCTAGTACCGAGGGAGCAGATAGTCAAGCAGAGTGGAAGGAGAAACCTTCCAAAGAGGCTGTCATGGGTTGAGATTGTCAAGATCTCAGAGACAGAAGGTCTCTAAGAGAAATATGCCTTATTGGAGGAGACAATGTCAAATAGCAAAAGGACTTAATTACATGATAGAGGGATCAATAACAACAAAAATAATTTCTTGCATGACAGAGGGAGCAACAGTGATAGGAGGATTTGCTTCTGTGACAGAGGGAGAAACCATGACTACCACAGGAAGGCCTTCTTTAGTGTCAGAGGGAGTTGGCCTCGAAGATTGAAATGATGGATTCTAGAAAGATACACTATTTATTGGGATTGGAGATTTAGATTTGGTGGATATCACGATGTACAAGAAATTGATTGGATTCTTGATATAGTTGGTTAACACCAGGCTTGATATTTTCTTTGCACTGAACACCCTAAGCCAATATATGGTCGAGTTGAGGTAGATACATTGGGTTGTCAAAACTCATGGCAAAGGTACTTGCATGATACAATAGATATGGTTTGATATATGTCTCAGGTGGTGAAGTGAATTTGCAGGGATATATGGATTCAGATTGGGTTGGGAGTGTAGAGGAAAAAAATAGCACATCATGGTGCTTCTTTAGCTTGGGATCAGCTATGATACCTTGGTTCAGCAGGAAGTTGACTTCTCTTGCACCCAATACATAAGAGACAGAGTATATCGTAGCTTATGTCGCAAGTTGTGAAACAATATGACTTCAAAAGCTTCTTGCAGGAATATTTGATCAGGTCACTTCATCCGAGACATGGTGCAGAAAGGAGTATTGGATTTGCAGTATGCATACACAGATGAGCAGATTGCATACATTCTCACCAAGCCTCTTTCTATAGTGAAGTTTGTATACTTCATAGACAAGCTTTGCATGATGCAGAAAGTCTCCCTTGTTGAGAGGAAGGGTTGATTTCTTTGTAGGATTAGGGCAGGCCATCTCCTCAAGCCATAAAGTATTTTGGCTAGGTCATAAAAGATTTTTGCTGGGTCCTAAAGTACTTTGTCCAGGGGAGATGGATACATTCACCTGAGAAGCTAGAAGGACTTGGATAGTTCCTAAAGGACTTTGACTAGAAAGGTGAATGGCCCAAGGAAATTATACGGGAAGTTTACAGGATTGGACAAAACTTCTCCTAAGAAGCCATAACGACTTGGCTAGGTCATAAAGGACTTTGACTAGAGGAGATAGATGTAATTCACCTGAGAATCCATAAAGGATTTTGGCTGAGGCTGAATGGTCCAAGGGAAGATTCTCTCCTAAGAAACTAGAAGGGGACTTTGACCAGAAGAGATTGATACATTTGTCTAAGGAGCCATAAAATATTTTGGCCAGAGGTGAAATTCCCTAGATACTCACATTTCCCACTCCAAGATGGAGTTATCTATAGACATAAATCAACATAGCAAGCTCATGAACTTTTCTTATGGAGGAGAAATTTCAGCTAAGGGGAAATCTGTTGCAGCCAAGGGGAATATCTCCCTCACTAAGAAAAAGTTTTGATTTTTGCATAGTGTCAGGAGGTATTCCCACATGCCAAGAGGCCTCCTAAGTCGACCTAGAATATTTATGAAAATACAAATAAAAAATTAATTTTTTATTGGGCTTCATGTAGGCTCAAAAAGGACAAGTCGACCCAGCTCATGAAGGGACGTGTCCCCTGGGGTAAATGTGCCCATTCGACTTGTATATATATACATAATGCAATACTTCATTTGATTAATTATCATCATCATCTCTCTTCTATAACAACCACACGTGGGAGCAGATAGAGAATGAATTTGACTGAATTTTGGACTTGGATTTTTGCCACATATATCTAGACAATTTGGAATTGTAAACCTTGTTGAAGATTTCTCCTAGAAGAAGAGTTGTTAGGTTTTCTCCCAAGCTTGGGTTTCCAAGGGAAAAAATTTTGTCACTATCGTGCATGGTTGTATCTTTATGATCTTTATTGTTTCCTCTGTATTTATTGTTGAAATCGTTTGTGCATAATTTCTCAATGATATCAGTGACATTAGATAAACTATTTGAAGATCATTAAGTAGTAATTATCAAATCAGAAAATTGGTTTCTACTGCGTATCTTGTAGAAAATTCAATACAATGAAGAGAGCCATACAAGACCTGTACATACTATAGACAACAATATTACACTCGTTGTTCTTCCCACACTTCAAAGAGGTAGCCAAAGTATAACTTTGATATAACGTATGTTTTTCCTAAATGCCTGGCTTAACATGAAAATACTACTTGTATTTATAATAAATATGTCTTCTACTTCATATTTTCCCTCTGCATACAACACATCAACAATCAAACAGTGATGAAATGACACCCAATTATATGTGTGATAATTGGATGGTGAACTGTGATATGAGCTCTAAATCACTAGGGGTAATTAAATTACAACAACATAATTGTATGCCAGGTTAAACATAATGAAATAAAGCAAGCTCTCCAAACAATAGTGTAGCAATCATAAAAAAGAGAGTAGGACTTACATATATAATCATGCAACAATGTGATGACTATCACATAGGAAAAACAAACTACTCAGCTCCTTACTAAAGGAAGACTAATTAAATCAGGTTTCACAGTAGGAAATTGCAGAAACTATAGAAACTAGAAGATGTTGTGCATGTTTTTCTGAGACGCCTGTCCACAAAAGGTGTTTGGGTATTTTCAAGTTCGCAGTGCGCTACCTTAGAGATACCTGGTGGGTGATAATCTACATGGCATGCCTGGTAATTAATCAGGATGGCCACTCTTCACTTTCTATTGTGAAAAAGATGAGTCTGAACCTTCAAAGACCTTCCTAAAAATTAGATTTCTATACTGGAAAGAATATCAATTTTTGACTCAATAGCCTTGCAATGTAAATATACAAGAGATCCAAGTGCTAGATCACTTGCACTTGATCTTCTACCACGGAAAATATTAAGCACCATGTAGTAAGCCTATTATTGGCTTACTGCCTTTTCATCCTGTCCATTGAATATTGGTTTATTCTCATCCAAGGGACAATATGGAAAAGTAATTAGCCAATAATTGACTTACTGAATGGTGCTTAATATTTTCTGTGGTGGCACAGTTAAGCATGGGAGAGGGGATTTTGATGTAGTGATTTTCTTTTATGTAAAGGAATGCAATTTCATCCCCTAGTAATCTAAGCATCCGTTTCTCTCCCTATACACAAAAAAATAGGATGTAGTGACCAAGAATCATAAAGAAATTTAAGCTCTAGATCAAACTCTAACATCCATATAAACCAAATTGTAGCTAGATTGTCAAGTGACCTCAATATGAACAACCACCATGATCACAACAATCTGAAATCAACTGCATACACATATAAATCAGTCTGACAATTTTACAATCTAAAACAACATCAAGACAAGCTTGAGTGGTTTTGATCCAGCAAAAATAGTCCCGTAGATACCATTGAATAATCTCAAAGCAAAGTGATTTCTCAAAAACTAGATCAATGGTAAAGAGATCCATTTTTGGGGAAATCCAAGGAATGTTTCCTCACATAAGTAGATGGTATTTCTTGTAAATCCCCAATGACATTGGCGACAACTAGTTCAACTAACCCCAGCTAAACCATGCATGTAAATGTAATAAAAGGATGGAAATATGACATCCACATAGAGAAAAATGATCTCTACACTCACAACTATCACAATTATACAACAAAACAATATTCAGAGACACCAAAGTGGCCATTGTGGAAGATAACTACTAAGACAATCAATAGTGTGATCACCTACACATATAACAGTGTGATGTCCAGCATGGAGAAAATTTCCACTGTGGGAAGCTCCTAATTTTCTATAACTTGCTTTACTATCACAATGCCACTTTGCCATTATCAGACCAAGAAATCTACTAATTAGACCAACAACAGTGGTGGTGACTCACAATCATATATGGGATATTATCAAAAGTGTGAACATATCCTCACCGCATTAGTTTGGAATGCAACTACTGAAACCAAGTCCTTGTTGTATTTCCTTAGGCAAGGGAAGCCACTGGAGCTCTTGAGACTTGAGTATTTGGAGAATCCCTTCCCTGAAGTCTGCCCATTAACAATAGCACGTGACACGTCAATTACAAATTCAACCCCAAATCCTAATGCAACTAACAAACAAAAACAAATATACTTGTTTGAACTGAATAATAATCAAACTGACTACAATAAGCTCAGTACCACCATCCAATACTTCATGTAGTAAAAACCCATATAAATTAATGAATTGCCAAGTAATATTCACTCATCATTCTTTCATTTGGTTAGGCAATTTTGCATCAGCACACAAAATTCTAATGGTGCATTAGCATTATGGCAACTGCAATGAAATGAAACAACACTGTATGTTAGAAAAACCTACATGAACAGATTATTATCTAGCAGAGAATAATGCAAGAATAAGCAAACATCCATATGGTGTCATCTTGTAATTTTGAATGATATGGATGGTGAGTGGCATGGGAAGTAGAGTATACATGAAAATATGCATGATTGTTGCTATAGTTGGCCACAATAGCCATGGAGAGTGTAGTTGAGGCCATACTCCCTCTGCTACAGTATTCTTGTGTGCTTATTGGTAAAAAGATTGAGATGGACTAAATTAGTAAGCTTATCAAGCCGAGAGGGTATAGAGCTAGAGAGTTTGTTGTTGTATAACTATAGTGTCTCTAGGTTTGTCAAATCTCCAATCCAAATGGGGATGCTTCCATTTAGCTCATTCATTGACAGATCCAAATTCATAAGACTCTTAAGATTGTTGATATCATCTGGAATTGGTCCATATAAATTGTTCTTATATAGAAATAAATTTTTCATCTTTGAAAAGGCCATCAACATGTTGGGGATCCTTCCAGATAAATGATTATGTGAGAGGTCCAAGTGTACCATATCTCTTATATCCCCTATTGACTCTGAAATTTCGCTTACTAAACTGCAATTTTTCATCCACAAGTACTGCAACGTTGACAAGTTCCCGAGTTAATGTGGGATTACCCCTCGATCCAGAGGGTTGTAGGCCAGTGTTAAGTTTTTCAACAAAGAGAGATTTCCAAGGAAGGAGAGAACAATACCATTCATCATGTTAGTACCATTTAGCAGGTTAGAGTGCAAGAACAATACCTCAAGCTTAGGCAACTGTCTAAATCCAGGAATGTCCCCAGAGAAATCATTGGCTGAGAGGTCCAATTTTACTAGCTCCTCCATTTTATATATCTCATTCGGCTAGAGTCAACCAATCCTAGTGCCAATGAGGGCCAAATGCTATAAGATACCTTAGATGCTGGTCAAATGCAATGCAAATTCAACGAATCAAACTGCTAACCCATGTACCCTAAAATCCAGGGAGAATACAACCTAGTTTTTGTTTTCCAAGGAATGGAAAAAGCCCCTAACCAGTCCTATTACTAGAAATCAGGGCAATGCCAAGAAGAAAATTCTATGGCCAAACCAGAAATCTAGCGATGCCAAGAAAATTCTACAACCAAATCTGGCAAAGTAGGCTTTACAATGTTTATCTGCCCTATTTTTAATTGGCTAAAATATAATAATCATTTATTTTTCTTTTTGGTTAACTATTGAAAGGTGTGTAATTTTAAAAATTTACCCCTATAAAATATGAAACCCCTTAAGTTTCGCCCATGGGCTAAAATTCACCCCTAAAAATTTATATGGTCCTCGGAGGCATGAACTGTGCATTATGTAGTGCCAAAGGGGAATGTTACAGCTAGAGGATTTAAACTGCATAGTTCACAGTTTAGGGTGGATGGGTGAAGCTAGGTTGCTTGGTCGGGAAAATTTTCCAGAAATGGCTAAGTGTGACACTGGCGAGACTGATGTGAATAGTGATAAAACTTTGACTATGGTCACACACTTAAAATACTTTATGACACAATAACATAGATCATCCATGACACATGAACAATGCATTTCCCTCCATGTTCCATCTTTATGACAAGTGTGACACTTAAGATGCACTTTGAGATTTCCCTTCATGTTCCATCTTTACGACAAGTGTGACACTTAAGATGCACTTTGAGATCACCGTGACGACACTTGTGTGATAATGTTTAAAACTTTGGGAATGAGTGTGACTGATGTTTACATGGTTAGACCAACTCATTCAAATAGAGGTAACCTATTGAAACCACCAGAACAAACATTCCTACATTGTGTGATATCTAACATGCAAAAGACGACAATTGCCAAACTATGAATGAATTCGTTGATATGTGAATGACATTGAAAGTAACACACAGCAGAGGAAATATGACATGAAAATGACACTACTTAGAGTGAAAGCAAGAAAAAAATGACAACCAAAAAAATGAAAGTGACACTCGCGAAAACAAAGCTGTGCGGAAGCGATAGTTTGAAAAGATCACCGAAATAGAAGTACAAACGCAACTAGAATGTGAGAAAATGTCGTTGTCTATGCGTAATGACTATCGACATGGATTAGAAATCGCACGTACATAGTCTTAATGGAACATGTTATGATTGTCCAAGCTTGCAAAAAATTATGTGCTCATGAACTTGTTGCGTAATGAGCATGGGTGAGCACATGACTTCAACACTTTTGATCCAAGAAGGGAGCTTAAAAGCATCAACTAACAAAGAAGTGACTATGGAATGACCGATCACAAGATCCACAGTAGGCTCCAAAATTTTAGTGTATGAAAAATTTGGAGGGTGTTTGTCACAGCAACAACAACCTAATAATACATCACAAACTTCAAGAGGAGTAACATCACACAATAAATCATCTATGAAGGGCTTGATTCTTTACGGAAGGTGACACTATTGGCTGACACAAATTCCTCGCCCTTGGTGAGGCCACCCGATGGTGTATGACTGTGAATGTGGTGTGGGCAGTATGCCCAACCGCTTCACAACCTCTATTGAAATGAGGTTCTTTTGGCTTCCACTGTCAATAATGAACTGCAGTAGAGAACCATTCACCCACATTTGTGAGTGGAAGATTTTCTCCCCCTCATCTCGATCATCGGGCTCAGCCTTCTGGATCTTGGTGGTGGTAACGGTGGCACTAGGCTATGCATCAATAATTTGTTTCCCTTTTTCATTCCCCTTGTTGGGTACTGACTCATATTAAAAACATGCATCTAATTTGAAAGCCTTCAACTCAGCCACTAGTGACTGGTTGCCTCAACACTCACTTGTGTTGTGAGTGGGGCTCTTATGGAACTCACACCATTTCCCTATGTCTTTCTTTACCTTTGTGGTGTTGTTCTTTACTTGTGGATTTGGTGGGTTGTCCTGGATCACCCTGCCTTGGATTTTTCCTTTGCTTTGTGGTTTTGGGGTTCCCTTCCCTTGCTTTGGATTCACAGATCCAAAGTCTCACTTCTTATGTTTAAATTTCTTCTCGATATTGATAGCATATCAATAGGAGGTGCCAAGGGAGGAGATGTCTAGGAACTCCATATCATCCTGGATGTACTTTCGTAGACATCCATGGTACTTGGGTACCAAATTCCACTCAGAATCCTTGATACCCAACTTTGTGCGAAGTGTATGGAAAATATTTGTGAACTCGGGCACATCTTGGTCCGTTCCCTCCTACAACATGGTCCACTTTATGTATTTAATGTCATAGCTATCAAAAGGGTAATATTGTTCCTTGATGGCATCTCGAAAATAATTCCAAGTGGGTGCGGATGAAAAAATTGAGGATTCCCTGTCATCTTTTTATTCATAGTAGGTTTCCCACCAGTTCTTTACATGTGGGGCAGCATTAAGGAGTGCAAAGGTAATATTTTCCCAATTGGAAAAGTCATGAACTGAAAAATATCCTTCCAACATATTTAACCATCTATCTATGACATATAGATCTGTATGTCCTTCAAATATGGGAATGTCATAGTTAACTTATAACTTAAAAGGAGTGGCGCATCCAGAGTAGCCGTCGAAGGATTTGGGAAAAGTTATCCATCATCGTGTTCCTTTATTGCTCAAGGGATTCCTCGTGCAATATTTTGAAAGGATATCCTACCCCATCATATTTATTTTCTTCTGCCATGGGAGGTCATCGAGATTTTCAAAGTTGTTCTTGAAAAGGTTCAACCAATTCGATCCCTAACTCCTTATACCCTGACCTCGTTGGGGACATGCAAAGAAAAATAGAGAAAGAGATTACCGCTCTGATACCACTGATCTAGACTAATGCAGGAACATAAAAAAATATAGATATACACATAAACACAAAGATGCAACAGAAATAAAACTTCATTTCATTAATATCAAAGAACAAGACTATGCTTACATAGATAATGGAAATAAACTAGCTTAGGTGATGGTATCTTATCTATGAGAAGAGATGTGACAACTACATGCTTCTGAACTATGTTACAATGAGGCTCAAGGGTCTTTTTATTATTGAACAACAAGGGAAAACCCTAAACAACCAAAAACCTAACCTCAGGAGATGAAACGCAAAGAGTTGGTGGGCCCCATTGAGGTTAGTTGGGAAGCCAACTTCCTGGGGTCGTAACTTGGTCATATGATCTTTGTTTGGGGCGTATGATACCTCATCAGAAATATCTCTCTAAATACTATGGGATTTCCTATAGGCCCCTACCTATGGCTATGGGCCTGCTTAGGACCTCAAGAAAACTATGTTTAGCAGGTCAAAACAACTTTAGAAGTTCAAGACCCAAAAAAAATGCTAAAAATATTAAATGTTGTTATAATCAAGGAAGAATATGAAGCTAGTTGGAGGTATAGGTGGAATAGGTGGGTGGCCACCCATATCCAACTGGATTAGTCCTTGACCCTTAGGAAGAAATGGTCCCCATTGCATGCAGAGCCTCCATGAGGTGAGGAAATTTCTGTTGAACCTGGTCCCTAGTGAACCAGTTTCCGTAGTGAAGGAGATGGCATGCTTTGACAACTAAATATAGGTGGATCCTCTACTGGCGAGTGGTCTTAATATGTGTGTCCGTGATCCTATCAGTTGTGGCCTACTTAATGCAACCTAGGTTGAGGTTTGTTGGTGTTAGATGCTCTGCGACATTGGATGTGTTCAACAATGGAGGAAAGTATGGTGGCAATAGCTCAACATTGAATACTGGGTGCAGACTAAGGAATAGTGGAATGATGAGCTCGAAGGAATTGTCCCCTACAACCTTGGTGATAGTGTATGACCCATATCCAAGCAGTCGAAGCTTATGGTTGGGCATGACGAGGCGCTCCTTCTGCAAATGTAACCAAACTTTGTCACCCACCTGGAACTCGTGTGGCACTCGATGTTGATCATGACATTGCTTCTACTTAGCATTGGCTCTTTCCAATATGTGATGGACTTGCTGGCATATGTGATGCATGTGCTCAATGAAGTTTTTAGCCTAGTGAGATTTGGAGTGGACATGAGCCGAATATGCTTTAGTAGCTCCAAATGGTATGGACACATCAATGGGACATAGTGGCGGGAATCCTAACCCCACCTAAAAAGGGTTGTGGCCATTGGAGCTATGGATAGCTCTATTGTAGCTATGTTGGACATAGGGGAGGATTTCATCCCATATGGGTGGATGTTTCGAGCTGTACATATGAAAAATGTGCACGATCATCATGTTGATGACCTCTATTTGGTCATCAGTTTGGGGGTGGAAGGTCATGGACCTAGTGAGCTTGGTATCTAGCATCAACCAGAGGCTTGAACAAAATATACTCAAGAATATTTGTCCCAATCTGAGATAATGGACTATGGGATCCCAAAATGTACCCACACTCATTCAAAGAAGAGCTTAGCAGTGACTTCTGCTATGATACTCTTCTTGCAGGCCATTAGAATGACCATCTTAGAGAATTTGTTGACAACCACGAAGACGTAGTCATTACCATGCTTAGTAGAAGGAAGGCCCGACATGTAATCAATGGAGATGGATTCCCAAGACCAAGTGGGAGTAGTCATAGGCATATATAGGCCTTGATTCTTTATTGTTGGTTTGGAAATGGCGTAGGCGGTGTAGGATCTGATGTACTTCCCAAAATCTTGTCAAAGGTTTGGCCAATAAAAGTACTTTTGTAGCACTATCACTGTTTTCTCTATGCTGAAATGTCTAACGACCTGACTGTAGAGCACCTCCCAAATCATCTTGGCATGCTTTCTTGTAGGAATATAGATGTGTCCCATGTGACATAACAATTCCCTTGGAGGTTAAAATCTAGAACTTGCTTGCCTTCGAGGAGAATCTGGTAGGTGTTGTCAAATTCTGGATAGCTCTTGTAAATATGTGCCACCCTGAAGTCTCGTGCCCACAAGAGTCAAGCACAGTGGTTAGAGACATGACCAGTGGTTGGCTGAGACAGTCTATAACATTATTGGTGTTGCCCTTTTTGTACTTGATGTTCAAATGGAATATTTCTAATGGCTTTCGTTCTGCAACTTCCCTTGTTTCTGTATGAACTGTAGGGGTGAGTGATCTGTGTGGATGACCGTTTCCTTCCCCAAAATGTAATTATTCAATTTTTGGCAGGCCTGAATAATAGAATACATCTCTTTGTCATAATTGGGATACTTTCGAACTGTATCCAAAAGTGTCTAACTGTGATATGCCACTGGATGCCTCTGCTAGGTAATAACTGCACCCAATAGTGTAGTCATAAGCATCTGTCTCAATTTCAAATGGTTGGTGCTGGTCTGGTAATGTGATCACTGGTGCAGAGTAGAGGCGATGATTTAACTTAACAAATACCTTATTTTGGGATTCAGACCAAAATAACTTTTTCTTTCGCTCCACTCTTGGTGACTTAACTCAAATGCCAAGTGATATGAGAGAATCCCAGCATGAACATGTGTTATAAATTGGCAAGTCCTAGAAAGCTGCAGACCTCTATTAGAGTGGTTAGGGCTGGCTAATATCGAATAAATTGTATCTTTGTTGGGTCCACATGTAAACCCTTCTCATTAATGATGTACCCAAAATATCAAACCTGGTTCATACCAAAAGTACATTTCTCCAAATTGGCACACAATTTTCGTTATCACGGGGTTTGGAGGACTTATCGGATATGGTGTATGTACTCTTCCCAACTCTGACTAAATATCAGGATGTCACCCAGGTAAACTACCATGAACAAGTTGGTAAAGGGTTGCAAGATGTCATCTAGGTAAACTACCATGAATGAGTTGGTAAATGGATGCAATATGTCTTCCATTAGCTGCATGAAGGTTGTGGGGTCTTTCGTCAACCCGAAAGGAATGACTAACCATTCAAAAAGGCCCTCCTTGGATTTGAAGGAAGACTTCCACACATCAGAGGTTTCAATTGGCACCTGGTGGTATCCAGACTTCAAGTCAATCTTACTGAAATGTTTGGCTCCCTTGAGCTGGCCCAGAAAGTCATCAATCTGTGGGATTAGATACCAATTCTAGACAGTGATATTATTCAGCACTCGATAGTCAGTACAGAGTCTCTAGGTGTCATATTTATTTTCTACCAACATGATTGGACTCCCACAGGGTGATGAACTTGGCTTGATGTGTCCTTTCTACAAAAACTCTTGAATATTCCTCTAAATTTCTTCGTTCTTCATAACAAAGCATCAGTAGATGGGTCTGTTGGGTAGCGTGTTCTTGGGATCAGATTGATGGAGCTCTTAACCTAACAATGTAGGGGTACCCCTATGGGTGAGCTGAAGATGTACCTATACTCTTCGACGACCTTATCCATTTGATGCTACCATGTGGAGGAGCCTTATCTGGAGGTTGTGGATGTGGCCACAATCTTCTTCTTTCCCTTAAGGAGAATGATAAGGAAGACAAATTTCTTGGTTTGGGAAATGATCTTGCTGCATTACTTCACAGAGATCAAAGAGATGATGGTAGAAGGAGCTACCTCTAGTATCATGTATAACTTATTGCCCAAGTAAATAATGACAGTGCAAGGCCTAGAATCATATACAGCATGTTGCTTCCATAGGTATGGTTGGCCTAATAATACATCACAAACTTGAAGAGGAGAAACATCACACAATACCTCATATATAAAGGGATTGATGCAGTAGGAAAGGTGACATTATTGGCTAACGCTGAGATCTCTCCCTTGCTGAATCCATCTGATGGTGTATGACTACTGGTGTGGTGTGGTCGATACGCTCAACTACTTCATGACCTTTGTTGAAATGAGGTTCTTTTGGCTTCCGTTGTTGATAATAAACTACAATGTAGAACCCTTCACCCACATCTATGAGTGAAAGAGCCACTCCCCATCCTGTGGAGCTTCGGTCTCAACCTTCTAGATCCTTGTGGTGGCAATGGTGGCACTAGGATCCACATCAATAATCTGATTCCCTTTGTCATTCCTGTTGTCAGGTTCTAACTTAGAGTTGGAACATGCACCTGATTTAGAATCCTTCAGCTCGGACACCATTGACTGCTTGGCTTGGTACTCACTTGTGTTGTGAGTGGGGATCTTATGGAACAAAAACCGTTTCCCTGTGTCCTTCTTTATCTTCGTGGTATTTTTCTTTTCTTGCAGCTTCGGTGGGTTGTCCTAGGTCAACCCGCCTTGGCTTTGTCCTTTCTTATGTGGTTTGGGGGCACCTTTCCCTTGCTTTGGATTCACAAATCCAAAGTCTCGCTTCTTCTATTTAAATTTCCTCTTGATCTTGACAATGTATTAATAGGTGGCACCAAGCAAGGAGATGTCTAGGAATTCCATCTCATCTTGGATGTACTTGTGTAAACAATTTTTATACTAAATTACCAAATGCCACTCAGAATCCTTGGTACCCAGTTTCATGCGAAGGGTATGAAAAATATTTGTGAACTCAGACACATCTTGGTCCCTTCCCTACCGGAGTGTGGTCCACTTTATGTATTTATCTTCATAGCTCCCGAAAGTGTAATATTTTTCCTTGATGGAATCTCAAAAATAATTCCAAGTGGGTGCATCTGAAAATAGTGAGGATTCCCTCTCGTCGTTTTACTCATAGCAGGTTTCCCACCAGTCCTTGACATGTGGGGTGGCTTTGAGTAGTGCAAAGGTAATATTTTCCCAATTGGAAAAGTCATGAATGGAAAAATATCCTTGCAAAAAATTTAACCATCTATCTATGGTGTTTGCATCTATCGATCCTTCAAATATGGGAATGTCAAAGTTAACTTGTACCTTAAAAGGAGTGGCACCTCTAGAGTGGTTGTTGGATGAAGATGTGTCACCTGTGGGTAGCCGTCGATGGATCTGCAAAAAGTTATCCATCATCATGTTCCTCTATCACTCGAGGGCTTCCTCGAGAATTATTTTGAAAGGATCTCCTACCCCCTCATATTTCTTTTGTTTCACCATGGGAGGCCATCAAAGTTTGTAAGGCTAGTCTTGCAAAGGCTCAACCAATTCAATCCCTAACTCCTTATACCCTGACCTTGTTGGAGACATGTAAAGAAAAATAGAGAGAGAGAAGACTTCTCTCATACCACTGGTCCATACTTATGTAGGAACGCAAAAAAAATATAGATATACACATAAAAACAGAGATGTGGTAGAAATAAAAATTCATTTCATTAATATCAAAGAACTAATCTATGCTTACATAAAAAATGGAAATAAACTAGCTCAGGCGATGGTAGCTTATCTATGAGAAGAGATGTGGTGGCTACATGCCTCTGAATTGTGCTAAAATGAGGCTCAAGGGACTTTTTTTTATTAAACAATAAGGGAAAACCCTAAAAAATAAGAACACTAGCCCCACGAGATGAAACACCAAGAGTTTGTGGGTCGTGTTAGGGTTAGTTGGGTAGCCAACTTCTCGGGGTGGTAACTTGGCAATATGATCTCCATTTGGTGCGTACGATACCTCATTGGAAATATCTCTCAGAGTACTATAGGAGTTTCCACAGGTGCTTTCCTATGACATGGGTCCTACTATAGACCTCAAAAACGCGTCGTTTAGGGGGTCAAAACAGCTCCGGATTTTCAGGACCCGAAAAACTGCTAAAAATAGTAAATGATGCTATAATCAAGGAAACATATGAAACTGACTGGAAGTCTAGGTTGAATAGGAAGGTGGCCACCAATATCCACCTAGATCAAGCTATAACCATACTCATAAGTTTGATTTCATGTGGTTATGACCTAAACACTCCAGTTCTGTGCCAGCAGTTCCGAGATGTGAGCCACTTTTCTAGGCTAGCCTCTAGAACACTGCCCAAAACTACCTGTACCTTTCCAGAAACATGACATGATGATGACAAAGAAAAATAATCAAAACTCAAGTAAGAACTTGACCTAGACATTCCTAATCCATTATATACATTCCGTCAAATATATGGTAAACATAAAAGCTACAAGTCATGAATGCATGTTTGATCATGAGGCTCTAAACTACATCTGAGAATCACCAAGAAGGTTCCATGCCCTCACAAGCTAGCAACAAGAACACTTGTTAGCCCATGCATTTATGAACCATTCAATAACTTATCAAAACATGACAAGAGCCATAGATGGAATGCAACATATAACCAACATACAACTAGAATAGAAAGCATGGAAAATCAACCTTAAGATCACATAATAACCAACATAAGTGCTCATAAATCACAATAGGAAAATATCTCATATTAACATATGAAAATTCCAACCAAGTCAAGGACTTCCACGTACCACCCAACCATAGATTAGACTAGACCAAATCTCTCTTGCAGCCAATCACCCCCGTGCCATATTCCAAGCATGAATGGCTTAAACCAAAATAAAACCATCCAAGGCTTCTAGAGGCCAAACCACCTCAACCCAAAACCACAGGGATTTGACCTATACGGTCTAAAAATCATTAGAAACAACTAGATCAGTCTCTACCCAAGTTATCCAGGGCTCCAGGAACTAGTAACTCAACCAACAATCTCTAATAAACCCAATCTGTTTCAGGGCTCCAGATCATTTGTCCCAACCCTAATGCTCAAAGTGCTAGTAATGCAACCGACAATTGTAGAAATTTCACCTGTAGAAAAAACCGATATATGCAATGTCCTAAAGCAGAATACTTGTTCTACTTCTACAAAACATTAAGCGGAATCATAATCAAATTCATGAGCAACATCAAGTAGAAAAATTCATAACTGATCAAGAGAAATAATCACACATAACACAAGATATATCCAGGGGAAAGCACCAGCATGAAACCCCAACCATGTATTATCAATTAAGTGGAGATCCTGAACCACATACAAAAAGAATCAACTCAATAACTATCCTGCTCTCTCTGTAATTAGAGGATTCTGATGATCTTCAATCAGAAGATGAAAATCATGGACTACCTAGGCCTCAATATATAGGCCAAAAGTCCTCAAATCTCCTATAATAGATCCTTCTCCATGCAAGGAATACTTTTTAGAAATATCCAAGCATCTGATAGTACACTGTCCCACATCTTATCTCAACTAGGTCTTTGACAGAACTGACATGCAACAGTTATCCATGAGTGAATTCTCAGTTATCTAAAATAATAGTTGTCACATGCATGCAAGCATTAACAAACTACATTTTATTATTTTAACAACTTATTAAAATAATCTAACTGGACTTGACTAGTTAGAACTAAGTCAACTGATTCTCTCATTATCGAACTCATACTTATTCCCTCAATCAGTGGTGGAAATTAAGGATAAATTCCTCAATCAGTGGGACAACTCATGTGCATGCTCACAAAGACTTCAAATTCGAATTTCCTTAACTAATTAACTCAACTTAATTAATTAATTAATATTTCCAACTACTGTTAAGACCAAAATTAATTTTAGTTCCTATAGATAGACTAGGGACTGCTATAAATAGGAGGGGCTCTTTCCCTCAGTTGATATGCCATGTCAGAATCAAATCCATTAGGTAATATGATTAAGGCTAAGTCAGGTGGAGGTCTAAGGTTTTGAGGGATAGCGTTGTATACACTGTTGAATCTAGCACAATAATCTAGGACAGTTTCTTGTGGGCCTCTTTTTATACTGTCATACTCTGATAGGATATGCCGTGGATCCTTCTTCTTTTCCCACCTATTCAAAAATTACTGATAAAGGGCATCAGGATTGGCTATAGAGTTTGCAGCAAGTGCTCTAAACCAAGTCCTAACATCGCCAATTAGACTTTGGACGAAAATCTTCATCCTCACATCATCATCATCAATTTCATAGTTCTCAAAATAGTCTTGCATTTTCTTTGTATGCTGTTGAGCTGTATATGTACCAGTACCATCAAAATAGGTGATATTACTTTGATAATCTTTAGGCATAGCCCCAGGATTTCCAGGTAACTGTAAAGGAGCATATCTATTTGCCATATTTACAGGGATAAATGGGACAACCGGAAGCAATGGGATGGGTGGGACAACAGGGACAGGAGTTGAAATATGTGCAGTGAATGGAGGAGTGGAGAAGGTGCTTTGGGAGGTGAATGAAGAGCTAGGAGAAGCTGCAGTAATGTGAGGACAGACTGTGGCTTTAGCAGGAGTCGTGATATAGTTCTGTTGAACTGTTTCAGGGTCAGAATCAACAAAATTTTCTTGTTCTTCTTCTTTCCTAAGGGCCTTAGGGATCAAGTTGGGATTTTCAAAAACAGCTAGAGGATCTGGGTCAGGGATTGACTTGGTGTACCAAGTTTTATTCTTTGGAGCCAGCTTCTAATTTTTTTTTTGGTATTTTCCGGAAATGTTTTAAGATCAAAGTTTTTTAT
The DNA here is from genome assembly GCA_031772625.1 of Pinus tabuliformis. NCBI lineage: Eukaryota > Viridiplantae > Streptophyta > Pinopsida > Pinales > Pinaceae > Pinus > Pinus tabuliformis. The sequence continues at coordinate 86,542,374 of CM062818.1, forward strand.
AGTATTCTACAGATAGTTCTTTGAGTTATAGGATGCTTTGAGTTTTTCCTTTGAATATTTTGAAACAGGGAAACTGATCAAATCTTTTGGAACAGCTGCTTATAGCCTAAAACTATACTGGAGATTGATTGAAGCAGCTTTTATCTACTCCTCTCCATGCAGAGCAAAGACAGTTTCAAAGGCTACCTGGCTAACTTCAGGCTCCATTTGTAGCTTTAGAAAATGGACAACAATTGTAAACAATCATTCAGTTCCCCAGTGGAGTCGCCAATGATGTTATCACTCAGGTTGTTCCCTGCCTCCTGAAGGGAATACGGCTGAGGTAACCACTAACCAATCTTTTAGCTGCAGGTCCTAGCCTACCTACAACCAGAGAGGGCTCTCTCTTTGTAATTTAGGTTTGTTTTGGTGGGTTTTAGGCTAGTTATGATGCACAGGTTTTTGTTTTGAGTTTGTTGGATGGTGATTCCAAGCAGAGCTGAGGAGAAAGTCTAAGATAATCTATTCCATTGGGCCATGGAGTCAAGGATTGTGTACAGCTAAAAATGCTTCTTGGGGTAAGTGGTAATGCTACAGAGCAAGGTAGGCAGTCTAGGAACAATTTTCAAATCTGAAATGATGGAATGAAGTCAGGGAATGAAAGGCAATCAAGAATCTTTCATTAAGCTGGCAGAGGGAACGTGTATGAATATTTTCCAGGAGAAGTTAAGAATTCCTAAACAGTATTCAAAGTGAAAGAATTAGTACAAACATGAGCAGTTAAGAATTCATATCTATGACTAATTCTGAGGAAAACATAAGTAATAATAGAGATTGAGTACAGGGTGTAATTAAACAATCTTAGGCTATTCTTTTTCCCTGTTATCAAGATTATGAAACATATGTGAAATTTGTAAACACAGAAAACCTAAAACGAAGTTTAGAATAACTTATTGTTCCATCGAATGACTCAGGAATTCAGTAGCAGGTCCCAGAACACCATTTGCACGTTCAGACAGCTCAGAAACCATGAACTTCAACAGCCATTTGTATTAAGAAGTCTCAGAAATTACAACGTAGCTTAGAGAGAAAATCGCCAACCCCAAATACATATTGTGGGGAGGTATTTATACAAAAAGGTGATACAAAATATCATGAAGATAAGTCTTTGAACTCATAACTTTCTTTAACAACTCTCAAGAAGTAGTAAATGAAGGAATAAATGCTGTAATAAATATGAATGTGCCAGCTATCTAATTAGTCAGAGATATTTTGACTTTTCTGGGTTGCGTGAGTCGGCTACTTGCTGCGTATTCATTATGTGTGTGCTGTCCTGATGCTGATACGCTGTTTGTTGTTGTCTTGGTCTTCATCATCGGTGCTCAGCTTCTTTGCATTCAATGAGCTGTAGTGACCATTCCTTTTCTACCTTGCACTGCTTTTCTTCTCTTTTGACAGGTGGACCATGCCATCTGTATGTGCTGACCTGTACCTGACAAAAAGAATTTAAAATAAAATCTACCTGAGCAATATCTCCATCATTCCTCTCCACCAATCCTCTGTAGGCAGCTGATGTCTTTATATCTTTATCAGTGTTTCATCAGCTTCAGTGTATCTATAAAAATTGGGCTGGACTTCAAATAGGTGGTTTATCTCATGTGCAATGTAGAACAGATTTTCTAATTTGTCATAGAGACTTTGTCCAGATGGAGGCCCTATTTCTTCTGATGTGCTCGAGGACGTCGTGATCTGATTGGAGGCATAGTTGTTTACTCTGTTGGCGTAATGCTCATGTGACAACAGTGTTCAAGTGCTAGTTACTAAACTCGGTAGCCCCCTGCTCTGCAATGCTGCAAACTTTATTCTGAATTCATTCACCTCTACCTGCATTTCTTGGCATTTTCTTTCTAAAGTTTGCACAAAATTCCTTAGGGTCAGCACGCTCTTTACTAGCAAGATAGTATCAGTCCTGTTCCTGATTCCTATTGCTGCCAACTACTCTTTGGTGTGAGTGTTTAGGAATTGGATCATTCTATTAGCTTGCTCAGGCATATTTCCCAAAGATGCTCTAACCTTTTGATTTTCAAACTGAGCCAAGCCTATCAAATCCATTTGCTCATGAATGGTTTCAATGGATTGCAATTGGTCTGTAATGGATTGGCCAATCTTGGCCCACAAAATTTTCTTGACCTCAACTAGGGTCCCATCAAGTGTAAGCTCTTTTTCTAGCTCCTTAATCCTTTTTTCCAGGGCTTTCACTTCCCTTGTCGTCTCAGCTACATCCTGCTTTGACTTGTCATATTTTTCCTCAATTTTAGCCAGCTTTTCTTTCGCCTCTCTTAATTCTGCCATTTGCACTTCCAGGGCTTTAATTTCTTTCATCATCCCCTCCATACTTAGGCTGGCCTCTTGCTCTACTACTACTGTTGTTGTCGCTGAAACTGGTGCTGAACTTGAGGTACCTGCTTCTGATGTTTGAGTAGTGGGAGGGACTGTTGTGGTGGCCATGGGAGGAGAAGCTGTAAGAATGTGAGCTGTTTGAGTTGGCTGAGAGGCAAAGTCTCCCTGTCTTCCTTGCAATGATGCCTCAAAGGCACTCTCTGTTTCTATCAACCTATTGTGCAAGCTCATAATCAAAGTTACCACATCCTGCTCTTCCTTTTGTTGTGCTATCTCTATGGCTTGAGGATGTAGTGTAGCTGGTAGCCTGAGTTGTCTTCTGAGGGCTGCTATGTCTTCCTCTTTCTTTTTGATCAAGGCCTGAATGCCCTTCGGATCCTGGGGATCATGTCCCAACTCTATGATGATCTCCTCCAAGGACTTGATTCTATTGTCCTTGGCCTGTGATGAGGCTTTCTCCAATTCTAGTTGGGCAGAAGTATTGTGCAGAGAATTTTGCAATCTATGGGCCAACAGTGTTTTGTCTTCCAAGGTAGAATATACCATTTTCCCTGTCTTCTTCTGCAATTCAATCTGGTCCATCGGATGTATATCTTTGGAGAGAACTTCCAGATTGGTTCTGATATAGTCAGCAGCTAATTGTGGTTGCTGCATTATAGGTATAAAATGACTGAGAGTCATTTTCCCTTCTTGGATGTCATAGGCTGCCATTAGCCTTTGCTGATTAGTGGGAGCCATCCTTAGCAATTGGTTGTAGAGCTGGTACCTCACTGGCTCATTTCTAGCCTTGATATCAATGATGCTTTTTTGATGTCAGAGCCCTGTCTACTCTGTTGCCTGGTGGATGTAACCTCCACCCCATATTGTCTTTCTTGCTCCTGTTGAAAGGAGCTAGCTGATGTTTCCATGCTTGGGGGAGCTTGTTGTTCAGTTGGTCCCTCTGGAATTTCTTCCTCTGAATAAGGATTCAATCTTTGTCTCTTTTCTCCTTGCTGATCTGTAGATATCCCTGGAGGTGTCTCTTCTTGTCTATCCCTTTTCTTGGTCCTTTGCTCATTGAGAGGCGTTTGTAATACTGGGATTTTAGTTGCTTTTGCTTGAGTTGAAGGATCTTGCCCTTGAATTTTTTCATATGTAGCAACTGGTCAGTCTGCCATTGTCTCTTGCTACTCAGAATGATGCACTTGTTGTTTTGAATCCTGCACTTCTTTTCCTTTAGTTGTCCCCGCTAGTGGAGCACTTTCTTGGGTAGGCTATTGGGAAGCAGTAGCAGATGAGGTGCCTCCTCCAAGATGCCGAGGAGCTGTGAAAAATACCTGTCCAAAAGATTCCAGGTCAACTGCTTTTTCAAGGTCTTTGATTGCTTTTTCTGCTATCTCTTCTTCAGAAAGTTCCTCAACTAGTGTGACCTCTACCCATTTTTGTTGATTAGCATATTGTTCAATTTCAGGGATATTGCAGTGTACATATCTTGCAAGCTTGTATTTTGATCATTCTAAAGGCTATGAAGTGATTGGGGTCATAAGGTGCCCAATAAAAGCTTTGTTTTAGCAACAGAAAGTTTTTCAAAATCTTATCTGCCTCTTCCCAGGCTTCTTCTCCTTTTTTAAAAATAAATGGGCCCAATTGATGTCTTATCTTGAGCTGTGCCTTTTTTCTTTTGCCATATAAATGAATCATATCTGAATTACCAAATTGCCAAAAGTATTCCAAGGCAAATAGTCTCATAGGGACAAATTTTGGCAGTCTGTAGGGGGCTAATTCACAGCCATAAATCCTGATTACTATGTGGTTTTGGTAAAAATACCAGTCACCAATATTGTAGCTTTTGGAGAGCTGTAGAATCTTTTGCATCTCATCAGTGAGTCTAGGAAGAGGAGTGCTCACCAGTAAGGAAGAAGTTGGATGTATAAATAGGTCAATAAACTCACAGTAGGTATATGGAGAGTAATAAACATGGTGGCAGAGTGATGACCAAAATATTACAGACCTTCGCTCCCCCTTAGCATCCAATTTTTTGAGGAAACCTGGGAAGCTATCAGGCTGATAGTACAGCAGCAAATGATATATGTATGAGGTGTACTTGAACACTCTTTCTCTCTCCAGGTTCATGAATTGCTCATGGATCGTGTCAGCTATGAAGGTGGCATAATCATACTGGACAGCAGGGGGCTGTCCTGGAGCACACCATCACTAAGATTGTGTCATCAACAAACTCACCGGTTTTGAATCCTAAGATGCAGGATATCATGTCTACTAGCATTCTCCCTGTTTCATTGAACCAAACATGTAGATAAGGAGGAGTTTTCCGGGGCTGACAATCTGGTTGCATGAACAGCTGGGCAATCCTTGTGATCTCTGAGCTGGGTAGTTTGGCACCTTGGTCAAGTAGAAGTTTCATGGAGAGAGGAACCAGAGGCTTTGTTGGCTCAAAGTTTAGCATCTCATTTATCGGTTGAGGGGTGATGTGAAACAAAACAGTCCCAGATGGAGCCAAAACTGCTCTTTGAGTGGGCTCATAATTCTCACAACATTGATGGATGAGATCAGGGAATACATTTAGTTGTGGGAGATAATATATTGGCATGTTGGACTCCCAGATACCAAGGACATCAATATTGCTTCTATATCTTTTCCTTATCTCACAAAAGGTTTCAATGTGATATTTGTTTCACAGTTCAACTGTTTCCCTTATTTGGAAATCCCTGTCAGCAAGGGGTAGCCACTCTAAGTTCTTATGCGGTGCATTCAAGGGGGCAATATTTAAGGCCAGTGGAGCCTCCATGGTCCACAGTGTTTATAACTGGATTTTAAGTTGGTATGTGAACAGGAAACGAGGTGCTGGCAATAGGTTTTTAGCAAAATTGCTACAATTTTGAATTCTGTGTAAAGATGTTTCTACTGAGTAGAATTCAAGGGAAAATAAAGAGTATGTAGGGCTCTGCAACAAGTGAGTTCGAAAATAGAGGAGAAAGCGGGATTTTGCTGGTTTTCTTTAGTGATTTTGCAGGTGACCAGGGGCTAGATTTCGAGCTTTAATGGAAATTTTATCAGATGGTGACAGAGTTGCGAGGTTTTGGTCGTAAATCAGGTTATACAGTGGGGCAGAGAGGAGAAGCTCGCGGGTGCCAATGTCTTCAAATTGAATTTAGGTGTATTGGCGATTTTTGCAGAGAAACTAAGAAAAACAGGGTTACAGGCGTTTCCTCGGTAAATACCTGTTTTTGGAGGTTGTACTATGAAATGCGGTTGCAGGCAGAGCCGAGGAGGTCGGATTGCAGGTTGACTACGCCCGGGTAGCAGACTGGAACGTCGAAAGCAGGTTGGACGTGATTTGCATGTAGAGGCTTTCGCTATTGGTCACGTAAAAAACAACAAAGCATCACTTTCATTGGTTTTTAACGAAAATTTGTGCTTTTGCGGGCTTTTGGTGCTTTTTCGTGCTGACGTCAGCGTGACGTAAAATGGCACGGTAGCAAGGTACAGCGGGTAACATGGCGCCTGGCGTGGATTGGTGACGGGGCAGCCACGGCGGACTGTACAGCAGTGGGAGTGATGACGCGAGACCCGATGCAGAGCTGACATGGGTGGTGGAGAGGACAGGCGGTAAGCGGTTTGGTATCGAACTGCCTTTGGTACGGGGGCGGTATGTGTTAGTGCGGGCCTGCTGCAATCGAAATGGGCCACGCGTCCCCACATACGGCGAGAAAACCGCCATCTATCGAGAGCTAACCCTCGTACAGCGGGGTAGCTCCAAAATTGGCGAGGGCCGTCGGATTTGGGAGGGCAGATTGGAGGGTTGACGGGATGCAAAGTTGCGAGTACGATATGGCGTGGGGACCCGCCCATATATTAAATATTATATAAAACACCGCGGGGGTAAAACTTTGGTTATGTGGGTTTTGGGCGCCAAGGGTTATGGTTTATCCGTTTAATCAAATATTAAAACGAAACCCAAAGTATGTATGAGCGCGGAGGGTAAATAAATTATGGTTTAGGAAGGGGTTAACATGGTTATTAATTTAACCAAATGTTAAATCAATCCCAAGGTAAAAGGACGCGGAGGGGATTAATACAAGCCCCAAATGAACTTAGCATTTCCCCGGACTTAGGTTATATGGCTATAGTGCCAAGGGGTGGGAATATTTACTATTTTTGGGTTTTTATATAGTTTTTTGTATAATAGGGATAGGGAAATGAGTTGGGGAGCTAAATAATAGAGTTAGAAGTTAATATGGCTTTATGGATTGAAATTGAATGAATGAAATGCTAAGTATGTGGAGTGAAAAAACTTAGGCACAAGGAAGTGAAAGGAATACGGAATGACCATTTTACACAAGAAATGTGGCTTCTTTTCACTAAGTCATTTCAGAGATCAATTAATCATTTCTCATAAAATGAAGTGAACTGGACTATTAGGAAGATCCCAAGGCCCTTGAGGGGATGTTAGTAAAAGATTTGTGGGGAATGAAGCAGAAATTAGTCATGCTTCCATTTGTTCTTCAGTCCAACAATTGCCTTGGTACTTATGTCACTGATGATATGAGTCTCTCTTTGACAAGACAAAGTGGTTATAAACCTGCTTCTGCAACCTCAAACTACCTACCCAGCCTAATTCTCCTAGCAATTTTCCTTCCTTTGGATTGGGTGCATTTGAACTAGCAAACCCTGATTGTCCTCTTTTCTTTTGACTGCCCTTCTATCTGAATCTACCCTTATTTCTTCCAAGGGCCCAGATTAAGCAGTTGGGCTCCTTGATTTCTCTACCTGGCTACTCATCTGCCAAGCTTGAACTGTTTGGACAGATATTCATTCCCTATTCTACAACAACAAATTTAAATATGGAGTGGCCCAGATTGAGCTGTTGGACCATCCATCAAATGTGAGTAAATCACTCATGACTGTAAGTTCTTCAAAAATGGAACAGTAGTGGCACTTGAGCTAGCACACTTTCCTGGTATTTTGGTTTGGGGTTAATTTCTGTTATTTTTTATGACCAATTCATTTTGCTTGCCCTTTGATTGTTCTTTTAGGGCATACCCTCTTTTCATTTTTTATTTTCTTTATCTGTATACAAAATATGGAACCTTTGCAGCATGAAAAGATGAACATATTTGGCACTTCCCTGGTCAATCATGAAAAATGAAACCTATTGGTATAGGAACCTAACAGTGGCTCCACTTGGGGATGGCTTTTCTTGGTGAAAAGCCAAGAACAACAGGTCAGATTGCCTTATTTTCGATGGGTTGCTGTAATCCAAAACTTCCTTCTGCTGGAAACCAATGATCTGAACCTTTATAGCATGTGTGCATTCTTTATGAGCTGATTGGTGCAAAATTACAGCTCTGTCTTTGCTGGATTTTCTGAGTATTTATCATAATTTAAGTGGTTCCCATGTCTTCTTCTTGATCCTTTGTTGTGATTTGAAAATATACACCCAAAGTGGTGTATTCCTTGACTTTTAGCTTCAAAATCTGCTGCATCTTGTTTCTTGTCTAATTGTTGTAAATAAAAACTGCTGGAAATACAAATATTTATGTACAATATACAGTCATGTTATGCTGATCAAAGGGAATCAAAATAGTGCTTGTGCATTTGCCCATTGACTGGGCCTTCCTCAGTATCTATGCCATCCAAACTCTTCAGAAAGTAGGTGTTGTTACCTTGTACAACATGAATAACATAAGGTCCCTGCCAGAGAAAATCAAATTTTCCATGTTTCCCTTTATCTTCTCTCCTAGAGTCCCATCTTAGCACTTTGTTTCCTATAAAGAAGTCCTCAGCTTTTGTTCTTTTGTCAAAGATTTTTTTGAGTTTATCTTGTAAAACCCGGGTTCTCTGATATACTTCCTCTCTTGTCTGCTGCAAGTGAATAGTTTGATTGATCCTTCTCTGAATATCATTAGGCTCTGCTTGTATTTCTTGCAGCAACTTGATTACAGGGATTCCCAAAGATGAAGGGAATCTTGCCTCCATTCCATAAACCAATTCATATGGACTTGTTCCAATGGATCTTTTGGTGGTCAATCTGTCTGCCCATAGTGCATTCACAAGTTTTTTATGCCAATTTTTCTTATTCTCCTCCAAGACCTTTTTGATGATGTTGATGAGGCGTTTGTTGGAAGACTCCGCTAAGCCATTACCTTGAGGATAATAGGCTGTGGAGTGGCCTAAGGTGACGTGGTATTTGTGGCAAAAACTGATCATTCTTTTGGATTTGAATGCAGCAGCATTGTCTGTAATAATTTTTTCTGGACAGCCAAATCTAGACAAGATGTTGGTTTCTAAAAATTGCATAATAATTGAGTCATTGGCTTGCCTACAAGGGATGGCTTCTATCCATTTGGTAAAATAGTCTGTGGCAGTCAAAATCCACCTATGTTGGCCAGAAGAGGAGGGGTGAATTTCACCAATGAAGTCTAAACCCCATTGTTGAAATGGTCTTTCAGTTGAAATAGGTTTGAGGGGTAAAGGTAACAGCTTTCTCTTGCCTTCAAAGATCTGGCATTTATGGCAAGACATTACAAATTTTTTCACATCAGAAAACAGGGAGGGCCAATAAAATCCAGCCCTTAGGATTTTATCAGCTGTTGATTTCCAGTATAAGTGTCCTCCACAGTCACCTGCATGAAATTCCTTGAGGACTTTGTCAGTTTCATCCAATGTTAGGCAATTAAGCAAGATACCTTCATGATTTTTCCAAAATAATACATTGTCTATAATACAAAACTTTGATACCTTCATTTTCAAGAATCTCTTTTTAGTTCTGGACAACCCTGGAGGAGCTTGCAGGTTTAATAATACAAAACATATGTCAGCATACCAAGGTGATTGTAAAAAGGCTTGACTGATTGGTGGAGTCGCCATCTCCTGTTTGTTGTCCAGTTGATTGATATCAAGGGCTTGAAAGTTGGTTTCAGTCATTAATTTGGCTAGCCCTTGTCCTTTTATGAGTTTTGTAGGCTTGATTTCAATGTCATACTCTAAGATGTTGGCGATCCATTTTCCCCTTTTACTTTCAATACCTTATTGAGTTAAAATATCCTTAACCACAGCATTTGGAACATAGGCTATCACATGTGAGTATAAGATATAAACTCTGAAGTCCTTGATGGCTTTTACAAGGGCATAGGCCTATTTTTCCATGATCTGGTATTTTAAGGGAGCATATCTAAGGGCTTTGCTAAAGAAAGCGATGGGCTTCTCACATCCTTGGTCATCCTTTTGCAATAGGACAGCAGCAATAATATGTTTAGATGCAAAGGAAAAGATGATGAAATCTCTATCAAACCTGGGATTTGTGAGGACTGGTGTTTTTTTCAAAGCTTTTTTGATGTTCTCAACGGCCTGTTTAGCTTCCATCGTCCATTTGACTTTAGAATCTTTCTTGAGCATATTGTTTAATAGTCTGGTTAGTTCAGCTAGATTCAGAATGAATCTCCTTAGGAAATTGATCTTTCCTAAAAAAGCTTGCAATTCTTTGATGTTTCTTGGATGAAGCACTTGAAGGATAGCTTGAATTCTGTCTGGATCGATCCTAATACCATCTTTTGAAATTATGTGACCTAGGAGTTTACCTTCCTCTAGGCCAAACAATGATTTCTTTGGGTTTAATGATATGCCGTATTTTCTGCAAATTAGGAACACTTGCCTTAAGTGTTCTAAATGTTCTTGGTCTGATTTTGAAAAAACAGTGAGATCATCAAGGTATATGACTAATAAATCATGGATCTCTTTGGCAAAGGCTATATCCATTGCTCTTTGAAAAGTGGCCCCTGCATTTTTGAGTCCAAAAGTCATTTTGACATATTTGAAGGTTCCCCAAGGTGTTGTAAAGGCAATTTTGTCTTGGTCATCCGGGTGTACTAAGATCTGATTGAATCTGGAGAAACCATCTAACAGTGAGATCCTAGAGGCTCCTACTACCCTTTGTAAGATATGGTCCATTTTTGGTAAGGGGTAGTGGTCTTTGAGAGATACTTTATTCAAATTTCTCAAGTCAACACACAGTCTTATGTCTCCAGTTTTCTTCCTAGTAGGCACTAGATTTGAAATCCATTCTGAGAACCTGATTGGTGCAATGATTCCTGCTTCATACATACGCTTAACTTCTTTTTCAATCAAGGGAAGGAGGATAGGATTCACCCTTCTAAGCTTTTGTTTAAAAGGTTTTTGATTCTCTTTCAAAGGTATAGTGTGTTGGATGACTGAAGTATCATAGGACTTGAGATCCTCGTAACTCCAGGCAAAGACATCTTAGAATTGCTTGAACAAGTCAATGTATTTTAGTTTCTGATCAGCAGGCAATGTTTTTGACAGTTTTACCATTTTGGGGTTTTCTGTGATTCCAATGTTACAGTCCTCAATTTCTGCATTGAGTGATTGCATTTTTGGCTTCCTTGGAATATCATTTGAATCGAATAAATCCTCCAAAGGAGTTAAGCCTGTGGGCAGAAAATTGTCTTTTAGTTCAATTACTTCAGCTTCTGCCTCAGTTATTTCATCAAGGTCTGTTTGCTTTAGCTCTTGTAAATTTTTGTCATCAAAAGTCGTTGGGTGTAAAATCAAATTTGTTGTTTCAGCAGATATGTTTTGTTCAATTTTTTCTATTTGTTGTTGGTCATCCATAGTGCTAGTATCAATGTTTATGCCAGAGAATTCCTCTTTCAAAGTCAGGAAGTTATTTATCTGTGTATCATTTTCAAAGACCTACCAATTTTTGACATTATCTAGGACAGCAGGTCTATGTTTGATTTCGGCAGTAAAGTGGTGATTGGGCTCAAAAGGGAGCTTGCAAGTGCTAGCAAAGGTTGCCAAGCTATGAGCATGTAAGTTGTGCTTTCTTGGAATTTTGGTGAGTTGAGATTCTAAGAAAGTGTTAAGTATTTCAATGGCTTCCCCTCTGTAAGGTCTCAACCTAAGATTGTTTGTGACAAAATTTCCCTTCATCTGTTGTATGATGAGATCTGAATCCTGTAAAATTGAGACGTTGGCTTCCCCTAGACCTCTGATCAATTTGAGTCCTAGTAAAAGGGCTTCATATTCGGCCATATTGTTTGTGCATCTAAAGTTTAACCTATATGCATGACCTTCAGCAAGGTCATTTTGCAAGTTGTGCATCCCAACCCTTGCCCCTGCTCCTAATTTGTTCACAGACCCATCAAACTCTAAGTACCACAAGATCTCTTGTTTATGACTAGCCTTAATAGTTTCAGAAGCTTGTTCAGTGAGCAGGTTTGACTCTTGCAACTCATGTGATATGTCAATTTGCTTTGTTGTATCAATCACATTAAGACTTTTTGATCTTGGACAATAGATCGTTGATTTATGCTTTCTGTTTTTGTTGTTTTCAGGATTTTGACATCAGCTCTAGGACACATGTCAGCATTGTATAAAATGAATGAATCCATATCGGAAAGCAAAGAATAGATGGGGAAGTTTTGGGGCTTTTCTTGACTACTAACCACATATTTCATTAGTGTTTCTCGGTATAATCTCTTTGGCTGTCCAAAGAATGAAATAGTGACATAGGACATGTCCAGTTGTAAAGATCCTTGGAGTTTTGCACCCCAAGATCTTGACAAAAGCATACCATACTTGGGTGGAATGTCAGCTACTACCACATCCATCAAGATTATCTTAGCTGGATATTGGACTAAGGATACACAAAGGTCTTTGATTAGGCAAAGACACCTAACCTGGCTGGAATCAAATGAGAACAAATCTTTTTAGGGTCTTGTGATGTCTAGGTCCAGTCTTTCCATCACAGATTTAGGCATTAGATTGTGGGAAGCTCCTGAATCAAACATAGCATTATGGAGCACCTTGTCATGAATTTTTAAGCTTACATAGAATGGAGGAACCACTCCATCTACTGCTTTGATCATCAAGAAAATTGACTGCATCCCTATTCTCTGGTATTTGCAGTGACCTATTGATTTGCTGTCTGTAAAATTCATGTTTGGCTAATTCAGAAAGAGGAATAGATATTTTCAGCTTCCCTATTTCTGTTTCTAAGTTAAAAGGTTTTTCTATTTGCACTTTTGCATTATGGACAACAGGTTTTTCCTTTTCAGCTGAACCTTCAGCGACCTTCTCTTCATCATGAGTGTTGTTCCGAATTAAAATTGTTTTGAAATTGTTTTCAGGAGGGCCGGTTACATTTTCTTTTGGAGGAGAGGGTGTGTATGGCTGGTTTTTTGAGGGTTGTTCATCTGATATGTCCTCAACAGTGACTTCCTTTGGATTTAGGTCTGTTTTGGCAGGGAGTTCTGTCAGGACAGTTTTATCTTTTGCTTTCTTTGGCTGTTTAGTATCTTTGAGCTTGCTAGGTTCAGGCACATCTATGGTTCTACTTCTCAACTTGTATTGTTTATGTACCTCATAGATTGCTGCATCATAACCTTCTCTAAAGTCAAATGACTCTCCTGATTTGGTTTGAAATTTGTTGAAATTATGGGCCTCTTGATCTTCTTGTGTTAGAAAGACTTGTTGTTCACTGCCTAAACCCATTAAGTTGATGTGAGGGTCCTCTGTTGGTTCACTAGATGTTGAGGCTTCGGCATAGTTCTCTTGAAATGGAGGTCTAATGTTCTGGTCAGGGCCAGCCCTCCCAACATTTGGATTTTGGTTTTTTCTAAAATTTGGGTTCCTTGTTGTGTTACTTGGCTGCCCTTCCCAAGATGATTTCCTTTCAATGGTCTCTACTCTATCTCCAAGTCTGTCCATACCTTTGATGATTGCATCAAGCTTTTGTTCAAATGCTGAAGGTTCTTCCTTGAAAGTTGTTCTTCTTTCAGCTCTTGCCCGATTTCTTTTAGCAATGAGATTTGCCTCTACACTAACAGCTATATTCTGCATGTCTGCTAAGGTTGGAGGGGCTCTTTCCCTCAGTTGATATGCCATGTCAGAATCAAATCCATTAGGGAATTTGATTAAGGCTAAGTCAGGTGGAGGTCTAAGGTTTTGAGGGATAGCATTATATACACTGTTGAATCTAGCACAATAATCTAGGACAGTTTCTTGTGGGCCTCTTTTTATACTGTCATACTCTGATAGGATATGCAGTGGATCCTTCTTCTTTTCCCACCTATTCAAAAATGACTGATAAAGGGCATCAGGATTGGCTATAGAGTTTGCAGCAAGTGCTCTAAACCAAGTCCTAACATCACGAGTTAGACTTTGGACGGAAATCTTCATTCTCACATCATCATCATACATTTCATAGTTCTAAAAATAGTCTTGCATTTTCTTGATATGCTGTTGAGTTGTATATGTACCAGTACCATCAAAATAGGTGATCTTACTTTGATAATCTTGAGGCATAGCCCCAGGATTTCCAGGTAACTATAAAGGAGCATATATATTTGCCATATTTACAGGGATAAATGGGACAACCGAAAGCAATGGGACGGCTGGGATAGCAGGGACAGGAGTTGAAATATGTGCAGTCAATGGAGGAGTGGAGAAGGTGCTTTGGGAGGTGAATGAAGAGCTAGGAGAAGCTGCAGTAATGTGAGGACGGACTATGGGTTTAGCAGGAGTCGGGATATAGTTCTATTGAACTGTTTCAGGGTCGGAATCAACATAATTTTCTTGTTCTTCTTGTTTCCTAAGGGCCTTAGGGATCAAGTTGGGATTTTCAAAAACAGCTGGAGGATCTGGGTCAGGGTTTGACCTGGTGTAGCGAGTTTTTTTCTTTGGAGCCAACTTCTAAATTTGTTTTTGGTATTTTCTAGAAATGTTTTAAGATCAAAGTTTTTTACAGTATTCTAACCACTAACCAATCTTTTAGCTGCAGGTCCTAGCCTACCTGCAATCAGAGAGGGCTCTCTCTTTGTAGTTTAGCTTTGTTTTGGTGGGTTTTAGGCTAGTTATGGTGCACAGGTTTTAAATGTTTTGAGTTTGTTGGATGGTGATTCCAAGCAGAGCTGAGGAGAAAGTCTAAGATAATCTATTCCATTGGGCCATGGAGTCAAGGATGGTGTATAGCTGAAAATGCTTCTTGGGGTAAGTGGTAATGCTACAGAGCAAGGTAGGCAGTCTAGGAACAATTTTCAAATGTGAAAGGATGGAATGAAGTCAGGGAATGAAAGGCAATCAAGAATCTTTCATTAAGCTGGCAGAGGGAAAGTGCATGAGTATTGTCCAAGAGCAGTTAAGAATTCCTAAACAGTATTCAAAGTGAAAGAATTAGTACAAACATGAGCAGTTAAGAATTCATATCTATGACTAATTCTGAGGAAAACATAAGTAATAATAGAAATTGAGTACAGGGTGTAATTAAACAAATCCTGGGCTATTCTTTTTCCCTGTTATCAAGATTATGAAACATATGTGAAATTTGTAAACACAAAAAATATAAAACGAAGTTTAGAATAACTTAGTGTTCCATCGAATGACTCAGGAATTTAGTAGCAGGTCCCAGAACACCATTTGCACGTTCAGACAGCTTAGAAACCATGAACTTCAACAACCATTTGTATTAAGAAGTCTCAGAAATTACAGCGTAGCTTAGAGAGAAAATCACCAACCCCAAATACATATTGTGGGGAGGTATTTATACAAAATGGTGATACAAAATATCATGAAGATAAGTCTTTGAACTCATAACTTTCTTTACCAACTCTCAAGAAGTAGTAAATGAAGGAATAAATGCTGTAATAAATATGAATGTGCCAGCTGTCTAATTAGTCAGAGATATTTTGAATTTTCTGGGCTGCGTGAGTCGGCTACTTGCTGCGTATTCATTCTGCGTGCGCTGTCCTGATGCTGATACACTGTTTGTTGCTATCTTGGTCTTCATCATCGGTGCTCAGTTTCTTTCCATTCAATGAGCTATAGTGACCATTTTGTTTCTGCCTTGCACTGCTTTTTCTTCTCTTTTGACAGGTGGACTGTGCCATCTGTATGTGCTGACCTGTAGCTGACAAAAAGAATTTAAAATAAAATCTACCTGAGCAATATCTCCATCATTCCTCTCCACCAATCCTCTGTAGGAAGCTGATGTCTTTGTATCTTTATCAGTGTTTCATCAGCTTCAGTGTATCTATAAAAATTGGGCTGGACTTCAAATAGGTGGTTTATCTAATGTGCAATGTAGAACAGATTTTCTAGTTTGTCATAGAGACTTTGTCCAGATGGAGGCCCTGTTTCTTCTGATGTGCTCGAGGATGTTGTGATCTGATTGGAGGCATAGTTGTTTACTCTGTTGGCATAATGCTCATGTGACAGCAGTCTTCTAGCGCTAGTTACTAAACTCGGTAGCCCCCTCCTCTGCAATGCTACAAACTTTATTCTGAATTCATTCACCTCTGCCTGCATTTCTTGGCATTTTCTTTCTAAAGTTTGCACAAAATTCCTTAGGGTCAGCATGCTCTTTACCAGCAAGATAGTATCAATCCCGTTCCTGATTCCTATTGCTGCCAACTGCTCTTTGGTGTGAGTGTTCAGGAATTGGATCATTCTATTAGCTTGCTCAGGCATATTTCCCAAAGATGCTCTAGCCTTTTGATTTTCAAACTGAGCCAAGCCTATCAAATCCATTTGCTCATGAATGGTTTCAATGGATTGCCATTGGTCTGTAATGGATTGGCCAATCTTGGCCCACAAAATTTTCTTGACCTCAACTAGGGTCCCATCAAGTGTAAGCTCTTTTTCCAGCTCCTTTATCCTTTTTTCTAGGGCTTTCGCTTCCCTTGTCTTCTCAGCTACATCCTGCTTTGACTTGTCATATTTTTCCTCAATTTTAGCCAGCTTTTCTTTCGCCTCTCTTAATTCTACCATTTGCTCTTCTAGGGCTTTAATTTCTTTCATCATCCCCTCCATACTTAGGCTAGCCTCTTGCTCTGTTGCTGTTGTTGTTGTTGCTGAAACTGGTGCTGAACTTGAGGTACCTGCTTCTAATGTTGGAGCAGTGGGAGGGACTATTGTGGTGGCCATGGGAGGAGCAGCTGTAAGAATGTGAGCTGTTTGAGTTGGCTGAGAGGCCAACTCTCCCTGTCTTCCTTGCAATGATGCCTCCAAGGCACTCTCTGTTTCTATCAACCTTTTGTGCAAGCTCATAAGAAAAGTTACCACATCCTGCTCTTCCTTTTGTTGTACTATCTCTGTGGCTTGAGTTTGTAGTGTAGCTCGCAGCCTGAGTTGTCTTCTGAGGGCTGCTATGTCTTCCTCTTTCTTTTTGATCAAGGCTTGAATGCCCTTCGGATCTTGGGGATCATGTCCCAACTCTATGATAATCTCCTCCAAGGACTTGATTCTATTGTCCCTGGCCTATGATGAGGCTTTCTCCAATTCTAGTTGGGCAGAAGTATTGTGCAGAGAATTTTTCAATCTATGGGCCAACAGTGTTTTGTCTGCCAAGGTAGAATATACCATTTCCCCTGTCTACTTGTGCAATTCAATCTGGTCCATTGGATGTATATCTTTGAAGAGCACTTCCAGATTGGTTTTGATATAGTCAGCAGCTGATTGTGGTTGCTGCATTATAGGTCT
This sequence comes from Pinus tabuliformis, assembly GCA_031772625.1. Lineage (NCBI taxonomy): Eukaryota > Viridiplantae > Streptophyta > Pinopsida > Pinales > Pinaceae > Pinus > Pinus tabuliformis. Next base: position 86,559,249 of record CM062818.1, read on the forward strand.
AAAATGACTGAGAGTCATTTTCCCTTCTTGGATGTCATAGGCTGCCATTAGCCTTTGCTGATTAGTGGGAGCCATCCTTAGCAATTGGTTGTAGAGCTGGTACCTCACTAGCTCATTTCTAGCCTTGATATCAGTGAATGCTTTTTTGATGTCAGAGCCCTGTCTACTCTGTTGCCTGGTGGATGTAACCTCCACCCCTTGTTGTCTTTCTTGCTCCTGCTGAAAGGAGCTAGCTGATGTTTCCATGCTTGGGGGAACTTGTTGTTCAGTTGGTCCCTCTGGCATTTCTTCCTCTGAATAAGGATTCAATCTTTGTCTCTTTTCTCCTTGCTGATCTGTAGATATCCCTGGAGGTGTCTCTTCTTGTCTATCCCTTTTCTTGGTCCTTTCCTCATTGAGAGGAGTTTGTAATACTGGGATTTCAGTTGCCTTTACTTGAGTTGAAGGATCTTGCCCTTGACTTTGTTCATCTGTAGCAACCGGCTGGTCTACCATTGTCTCTTGCTGCTCAGAATGATGCACTTGATGTTCTGAATCCTGCACTTCTTTTCCTTTAGCTGTCCCTGTTAGTGGAGCACTTTCTTGGGCACGTTGTTGGGAAGCAGTAGCAGATGAGGTGCCTTCTCCAAGGTGCCGAGGAGCTGTGAAAAATACCTGTCCAAAAGATTCCAGGTCAACTGCTTTTTCAAGGTCTTTGATTGCTTTTTCTGCTATCTCTTCTTCAGAAAGTTCCTCAACTAGTGTGCCCTCTACCCATTTTTGTTGATTAGCATATTGTTCAATTTCAGGGATATTGCAGTGTACATATCCTGCAAGCTTGTATTTGATCCTTCTAAAGCCTATGAAGTGATTGGGGTCATATGGTGCCCAATAAAAGCTTTGTTTTAGCAACAGAAATTTTTTCAAAATCTTATCTGCCTCTTCCCAGGCTTCGTCTCTTTTGTTAAAAATAAATGGGCCCAATTGATGTCTTATCTTGAGCTGTGCCTTTTTGCTTTTGCCATAGAAATGAATCATATCTGAATTACCAAATTGCCAGAAGTATTCCAAGGCAAAGAGTCTCATAGGGACAAATTTTGGCAGTCTGTAGGGGGCTAATTCACAGCCATAAATCCTGATTACTGTATGGTTTTGGTAAAAATACCAGTCACCAATGCTGTAGCTTTTAGAAAGCTTTAGAATCTTTTGCATGTCATCAGTGAGTCTAGGAAGAGGAGTGCTCACCAGTAAGGAAGAAGCTGGATGTATAAATAGGTCAATAAACTCGTAGTAGGTATATGGAGAGTAATAAACATGGTGGCAGACTGATGACCAAAATATTACAGACTTTCGCTCCCCCTTAGCATCCAATTTTTTGAGGAAAGCTGGGAAACTATCAGGCTGGTAGTACAGCAAAAAATGATATATGTAGGAGGTGTACTTGAACACTCTTTCTCTCTCCAGGTTCATGAATTGCTCATGGATCTTGTCAGCTATGAAGGTGGCATAATCATACTGGACAGCAGGGGGTTGTCCTGGAGCAAACATGGACAACATCACTAAGATTGTGTCATCAACAAACTCACTAGTTTTGAATCCTAAGATGCAGGATATCATGTCTACCAGCATTCTCCCTATTTCATTGAACCAAACATGTAGATAAAGAGGAGGTTGTCGAGGCTGACAATCTGGTTGCATGAACAGCTGGGCAATCCTTGTGATCTTCGAGCTGGGCAGTTTGGCACCTTGGTCAAGCAGAAGTTTCATGGAGAGAGGAACCAGAGGCTTTGTTGGCTCAAAGTTTAGCATCTCATTTATGGATCGAGGGGTGATGTGAAACAAAACAGTCCCAGATGTAGCCAAAACTGCTCTTTGAGTGGGCTCATAATTTTCACAACATTGATGGATGAGATCAGGGAATACATTTACTTGTGGGAGATAATAGATTGGCATGTTGGACTCCCAGATACCAAGGACATCAATATTGCTTCTATATCTTTTCCTTATCTCAAAAAAGGTTTCAATGTGATATTTGTTTCACAGTTCAACTGTTTCCCTTATTTGGAAATCCCTGTCAGCAAGGGGCAGCCACTCTAAGTTCTTATGCGGTGCATTCAAGGGGACAATATTTAAGGCCACTGGAGCCTCCATGGTCCACAATGTTTATAACTGGATTTTAAGTTGGTATGTGAACAGGAAACGAGGTGCTGGCAGTAGGTTTTTAGAAAAATTGCTACAATTTTGAATTCTGTGTAAAGATGTTCCTGCTGAGAAGAACTCAAGGGAAAATAAAGAGTATGTAGGGCTCTGTAACAAGTGAGTTCGAAAACAGAGGAGAAAGCAGGATTTTGCTTGTTTTCTTTAGTGATTTTGCAGGTGACCAGGGGCCATATTTCGAGCTGTATTGGCAATTTTATCAGATGGTGACAGATTTGCGAGGTTTTGGTCGCGAATCAAGTTATACGGTGGGGCAGAGAGGAGAAGCTCGCGGGTGCCAATGTCTTCAAATTGAATTTAGGTGTATTGGCAATTTTTGCAGAGAAACTAAGAAAAACAGGGTTACAAGCGTTTCCTCAGTAAATACCTGTTTTTGGAGGTCGTACTATGAAATGCGGTTGTAGGCAGAGCCGAGGAGGTCGGATCACAGGTTGACTACGCCCGGGTAGCAGACTAGAACGTCGAAAGCAGGTTGGACGTGATTTGCATGTAGAGGCTTTCACTATTGGTCGCGTAAAAAACAACAAAACATCACTTTCATTGGTTTTTAACGAAAATTTGTGATTTTGCGGGCTTTTGGCACTTTTTCGTGCCGACGTCAGCATTACGTCAGATGGACTGTAGCAAGGTACGGCGGGTAACATGGTGCCTGGCGTGGATTGGTGACGGGGAAGCCACAACGGACTTTACAGCAGCAGGAGTGATGATGCGAGAGCCGACGTAGAGCTGATGTGGGCGGTGGAGAGATCAGGCGGTAAGCGATTTGGTATCTGACCGCCTTTGGTACGGGGCTGGTATGTGTCAGCGCGGGCCCGATGCAATCCAAATGGGCCACGCGTCCCCGCGTACAGCGGGAAAACCACCGTCTATCGGGAGCTAACCCTCGTACGGCGGGGTCGCTCCAAAATCGATGAGGGCCGTCGGATCTGGGAGGGCGGATCGGAGGGTTGACAGGATGCAAATTTGTGAGTACGATACAGCGTGGGGACCCACCCATATATTAAATATTATATAAAACATCGCGGGGGTAAAAATTTGGTTATGTGGGTTTTGGGCACCCAGGGTTATGGTTTATTCGTTTAATCAAATATTAAAACGAAACCCAAAGTATGTATGAGCGCGGGGGGTAAATAAATTATGGTTTAGGAAGGGGTTAACATGGTTATGAATCTAACCAAATGTTAAATTAATCCCAAGGTAAATGGACGCGGAGGGGATTAATACAAGCCCCAAATGAACTTAGCATTTCCCCGGACTTAGGTTATATGGCTATAGTGCCAAGGGGTGGGAATATTTACTATTTTTGGGTTTTTATACAGTTTTTTGTATAATAGGGATAGGGAAATGAGTTGGGGAGCTAAATAATAGAGTTAGAAGTTAATATGGCTTTATGGATTGAAATTGAATGAATGAAATGCTAAGTATGTGGAGTGAAAAAACTTAGGCACAAGGAAGTGAAAGGAATACGGAATGATCATTTTACACAAGAAATGTGGCTTCTTTTCACTAAGTCATTTCAGAGATCAATTAATCATTTCTCATAAAATGAAGTGAAACTGGGCTATTGGGTATATCCCAAGGCCCTTGAGGGGATGTTAGTAAAAGATTTGTGGGGAATGAAGGGGAAATTAGTCATGCTTCCATTTGTTCTTCAGTCCAACAATTGCCTTGGTACTTATGTCACTAATGATATGAGTCTCTCTTTGACAAGACAAAGTGGTTATAAACCTGCTTCTGCAACCTCAAACTACCTACCCAGCTTAATTCTCCTAGCAATTTTCCTTCCTTTGGATTGGGTGCATTTGAACTAGCAAACCCTGATTGTCCTCTTTTCTTTTGACTTCCCTTCTATCTGAATCTACCCTTATTTCTTCCAAGGGCCCAGATTAAGCAGTTGGGCTCCTTGATTTCTCTACCTGGCTACTCATCTGCCAAGCTTGAACTGTTTGGACAGATATTCATTCCCTATTCTACAACAGCAAATTTAAATATGGAGTGGCCCAGATTGAGCTGTTGGACCATCCATCAAATGTGAGTAAATCACTCATGACTTGAAGTTCTTCAAAAATGGAACAGTAGTGGCAATTGAACTAGCACACTTTCCTGGTCTTTTGGTTTGGGGTTAATTTCTGTTATTTTTTCTGACCAATTCATTTTTCTTGCCCTTTGATTGTTCTTTTAGGGCATACCCTCTTTTCAATTTTTTATTTTCTTTATCTGTATACAAAATATGGAACCTTTGCAGCATGAAAAGATGAACATATTTGGCACTTCCCTGGTCAATCATGAAAAATGAAACCTATTGGTATAGGAACCTAACAGTGGCTCCACTTGGGGATGGCTTTTCCTGGTGAAAAGCCAAGAACAACAGGTCAGATTGCCTTATTTTCAATGGGCTGCTGTAATCCAAAACTTCCTTCTGCTGGAAACCAATGATCTGAACCTTTATAGCATGTGTGCAGTCTTTATGAGCTGATTGGTGCAAAATTACAGCTCTGTCTTTGCTGGATTTTCTGAGTATTTATCATCATTTATGTGGTTCCCAAGTCTTCTTCTTGATCCTTTGTTGTGATTTGAAAATATACACCCAAAGTGGTGTAATTCCTTGACTTTTAGCTTCAAAATCTGCTACATCCTCTTTCTTCTCTAATTGCTGTAAATAAAAACTGCTGGAAATACAAATATTTATGTCCAATATACAGTCATGTTATGCTGATCAAAGGGAATCAAAACAGTGCTTGAGCATTCGCCCAATTACTGGGCCTTCCTCAGTATCTGTGCCATCCAAAATCTTCAAAAAGTAGGTGTTGTTACCTTGTATAGCATGAATAACATAAGGTCCCTACCACAGAAAATCAAATTTTCCATGTTTCCCTTTATCTTCTCTCCTAGAGTCCCATCTCAGCACTTTGATTCCTATAAAGAAGTCCTCAGCTTTTGTTCTTTTGTCAAAGATTTTTTTGAGTTTATCTTGTAAAACCTGGGTTCTCTGATATACTTCCTCTCTTGTCTGCTGCAAGTGAATAGTTTGATTGATCCTTCTCTGAATATCATTAGGCTTTGCTTGTATTTCTTGCAGCAAATTGATTACAGGGATTCCCAAATATGAAGGGAATCTTGCCTCCATTCCATAAACCAATTCATATGGACTTGTTCCAATGGATCTTTTGGTGGTCAATCTGTCTGCCCATAGTGCATTCACAAGTTTTTTATGCCAATTTTTCTTATTCTCCTCCAAGACCTTTTTTATGATGTTGATGAGGCTTTTGTTGGAAGACTCCGCTAAGCCATTACCTTGAGGATAATAGGCTATGGAGTGGCCTAAGGTGACGTGGTATTTGTGGCAAAAACTGATCATTCTTTTGGATTTGAATGCAGCAGCATTGTCTATAATAATTTTTTCTAGACAGCCAAATCTAGACAAGATGTTGGTTTCTAAAAATTTCATAATAATTGAGTCATTGGCTTGCCTACAAGGAATGGCTTCTATCCATTTGGTAAAATAGTCTGTGGCAGTTAAAATCCACCTGTGTTGGCTAGAAGAGGAGGGGTGAATTTCACCAGTGAAGTCTAAACCCCATTGTTGAAATGGTCTTTCAGCTGAAATAGGTTTGACGGGTAAAGGTAACAACTTTCTCTTGCCTTCAAACATCTGGCATTTATGGCAAGACATTACAAATTTTTAAACATCAGCAAACAGGGAGGGCCAATAAAATTCAGCCCATAGGATTTTATCAGTTGTTGATTTCAAGTATAAGTGTCCTCCACAGTCACCTGTATGAAATTCCTTGAGAACTTTGTCAGTTTCATCCAATGTTTGGCAATTAAGCAAGATACCTTCATGATTTTTCCAAAATAATACATTGTCTATAATACAAAACTTTGATACCTTCATTTTCAAGAATCTCTTTTTAGTTCTGGACAACCCTGGAGGAGCTTGTAGGTTTAATAATACAAAACATATGTCAGCATACCAAGGTGATTGTAAAAAGGCTTGATTGAGCAGTGGAGTCGCCATCTCCTGTTCGTTGTCCAGTTGATTGATAACAAGGGCTTGAAAGTTGGTTTCAGTCATTAATTTGGCTAGCCCTTGTCCTTTTATGAGTTTTGTAGGCTTGATTTCAATGTCATACTCTAAGATGTTGGCTATCCATTTTCCCCTTTTACCTTCAATTCCTTCTTGAGTTAAAATATCCTTAACCACAGCATTTGGAACATAGGCTATCACATGTGAGTATAAGATATAAACTCTGAAGTCCTTGATGGCTTTTACAAGGGAATAGGCCTGTTTTCCCATGATCTGGTATTTTAAGGGAGCATATCTAAGGGCTTTGCTAAAGAAAGCGATGGGCTTCTCACATCCTTGGTCATATTTTTGCAATAGGACAGCAGCAATAGTATGTTCAGACGCAAAGGAAAAGATGATGAAATATCTATCAAACCTGGGATTTGTGAGGACTGGTGTTTTTGTCAAAGCTGTTTTGATGTCCTCAAAGGCCTGTTTAGCTTCCATCATCCATTTGACTTTAGAATATTTCTTGAGCATATTGTTTAATAGTCTGATTAGTTCAGCCAGATTGGGAATGAATCTCCTTAGGAAATTGATCTTTCCTAAAAAAGCTTGCAATTATTTGATGTTTCTTGGATGAGGCACTTGAAGGATAGCTTGAATTCTGTCCAAATCGATCCTAATACCATCTTTTGAAATTATGTGACCTAGGAGTTTACATTCCTCTAGGCCAAACAATGATTTCTTTGGGTTTAATGATATGCCGTATTTTCTGAAAATTAGGAACACCTGCCTTAAGTGTTCTTAATGTTCTTTGTCTGATTTTGAAAAAGCAATGAGATCGTCAAGGTATATGACTAAGAAATCATGGATCTCTTTGGCAAAGGCTATATCCATTGCTCTTTGTAAAGTGGCCCCTGCATATCTGAGTCCAAAAGGCATTTTGACATATTTGAAGATTCCCCATGGTGTTGTAAAGGCAGTTTTGTCTTGGTCATCCGGGTGTACTAAGATCTGATTGAATCCAGAGAATCCATCTAACAGTGAGATCCTAGAGGCTCCTACTACCCTTTGTAAGATATGGTCCATTTTTGGTAAGGGGTAGTGGTCTTTGAGAGAGACTTTATTCAAATTTCTCAAGTCAACACACAGTCTTATCTCTCCAGTTTTCTTCCTAGTAGGCACTAGATTTGAAATCCATTCTGAGAACCTGATTGGTGCAATGATTCCTGCTTCATACATACGCTTAACTTCTTTTTCAATCAAGGGAAGGAGGACAGGATTCACCCTTCTAAGCTTTTGTTTAAAAGGTTTTTGATTCTCTTTCAAAGGTATAGTGTGTTGGATGACTGAAGTATCATAGGACTTGAGATCCTTGTAACTCTAGGCAAAGACATCTTGGAATTGCTTGAACAAGTCAATGTATTTCAGTTTCTGATCAGCAGGCAATGTTTTTGACAGTTTTACCATTTTGGGGTTTTCTATGGTTCCAATGTTACAGTCCTCAATTTCTGCATTGAGTGGTTGCATTTTTGGCTTCCTTGGAATATCATTTGAATTGAATAAATCCTCCAAAGGAGTTAAGCCTGTGGGCAGAAAATTGTCTTTTAGTTCAATTACTTCAGCTTTTGCCTCAGTTATTTCATCAAGGTCTGTTTGCTTCAGCTCTTGTAAATTTTTGTCATCAAAAGTTGTTGGGTGTAAAATCAGATTTGTTGTTTTAGCAGATATGTTTTGTTCGATTTTTTCTATTTGTTGTTGGTCATCCATAGTGCTAGTATCAATGTTTATGCCAGAGAATTCCTCTTTCAAAGTCAGGAAATTATTTATCTGTGTATCATTTTCAAAGACCTTCCAATTTTTGACATTATCTGGGACAGCAGGTCTATGTTTGATTTCAGCAGTAAAGTGGTGATTGGGCTCAAAAGGGAGCTTGCAAGTGCTAGCAAAGGTTGCCAAGCTATGAGCATGTAAGTTGTGCTTTCTTGGAATTTTGGTGAGTTGAGATTCTAAGAAAGTGTTAAGTATTTCAATGGCTGCCCCTCTCTAAGGTCTCAACCTAAGATAGTTTGTGACAAAATTTCCCTTCATCTGTTGTATGATGAGATCTGAATCCCCTAAAACTGATACCTTGGTTTCCCCTAGACCTCTGATCAGTTTGAGTCCTAGTAAAAGGGCTTCATATTCGGCCATATTGTTTGTGCATCTGAAGTTTAACCTATATGCATGACCTTCAGCAAGGTCATTTTGCAAGTTGTGCATCCAAACCCCTGCCCCTGCTCCTAATTTGTTGACAGACCCATCAAACTCTAAGTACCACAAGATCTCTTGTTTATGACTAGCCTTAATAGTTTCAGAAGCTTGTTCAGTGAGCAGGTTTGACTCTTGCAACTCATGTGATATGTCAATTTGCTTTGTTGTATCAATCACATTAAGACTTTTTTGATATTGGACACTAGATCATTGATTTATGCTTTCTGTTTGTTTTGCTTTCAAGATTTTGACATCAGCTCTAGGACACATGTCAGCACTGTATAAAATGAATGAATCCATATCGGAATGCAAAGAATAGATGGGGAAGTTCTGGGGCTTTTCTTGACTACTAACCACATATTTCATTAGTGTTTCTCGGTATAATCTCTTTGGCTGTCCAAAGACTGAAATAGTGGCATAGGACATGTCTAGTTGTAAAGATCCTTGGAGTTTTGCACCCCAAGATCTTGAAAAATCATACCATACTTTGGTGGAATGTCAGCTACTACCACATCCATCAAGATTGTCTTAGCTGGATATTGGACTAAGGATACACAAAGGTCTTTGATTAGGCCAAGACACCTAACCTGGCTGGAATCAAATGAGAAAAAATCTTTGTAGGGTCTTGTGATGTCTAGGTCCAGTCTTTCCATCACAGATTTAGGCATTAGATTATGGGAAGCTCCCGAATCAAACATAGCATTATGGAGCACCTTGTCATGAATGTTTAAGCTTACATAGAATGGAGGAACCCCTCCATCTACTGCTTTACGATTGACTTTAGGATCGAAAATCAGTTTTGGTTGATCATCAAGAACATTGACTACATCCATATTCTTTGGTATTTGCAGTGACCTATTGATTTGTTGTTTGTAAACTTCATGTTTGGCTAATTCAGAAAAAGGAATAGCTATTTTCAGCTTACCTATTTCTGTTTCTAAGTTAAAAGGTTTTTCTATCTGCACTTTTGGATTATGGACAACAAGTTTTTCCTTTTCACCTGAACTTTCAGCGACCTTCTCTTCATCATGAGTGCTGTTCCGAATTAAAACTATTTTGAAATTGTTTTCACGAGGGCCGTTTACATTTTCTTTTGGAGGAGAGGGTGTGTATGGCTGGTTTTTTGAGGGCTGTTCATCGGATATGTCCTCAACAGTGACTTCCTTTGGATTTAGGTCTATTTTGGCTGGGAGTTCTGTCAGGATAGTTTTATCTTTTACTTTCTTTGGTTGTTTAGTATCTTTGAGCTTGCTAGGTTCAGGCACATCTATGGTTCTACCTCAACTCGTATTGTTTATGTACCTCATAGACTGCTGCATCATAACCTTCTTTAAAGTCAAATGACTCTCCTGATTTGGTTTGAAATTGGTTGAAATTATGGGCCTCTTGATCTTCTTGTGTTAGAAAGACTTGCTGTTCACTGTCTAAACCCATTAAGTTGATGTGAGGGTCCTCTGTTGGTTCACTAGATGTTGAGGCTTCGGCATAGTTCTCTTGAAATGGAGGTCTGATGTTCTGGTTAGGGCCAGCCCTCCCAACATTTGGATTTTGGTTTTTCCTAAAATTTGGATTCCTTGCTGTGTTACTTGGCTGCCCTTCCCAAGATGATTTCCTTTCAATGGTCTCTACTCTATCTCGAAGTCTATCCATACCTTTGATGATTGCATCAAGCTTTTGTTCAAACGCTGAAGGTTCTTCCTTGAAAGTTGTTCTCCTTTCACCTCTTGCCCGATTTCTTTTAGCAATGAGATTTGCATCTACACTAACAGCTATATTCTGCATGTCTGCTAAGGTTGGAGGGGCTCTTTCCCTCAGTTGATATGCCATGTCAGAATCAAATCCATCAAGGAATTTGATTAAGGCTAAGTCAAGTGGAGGTCTAAGGTTTTGAGGGATAGCATTGTATACAGTGTTGAATCTAGCACAATAATCTAGGACAGTTTCTTGTGGACCTCTTTTTATACTGTCATACTCTGATAGGATATGTAGTGGATCCTTCTTCTTTTCCCACCTATTCAAAAATGACTGATAAAGGGCATTAGGATTGGCTATAGAGTTTGCAACAAGTTCTCTAAACCAAGTCCTAACATCACCAGTTAGACTTTGGACGAAAATCTTCATTCTCACATCATCATCATCAATTTCATAGTTCTCTAAATAGTCTTGCATTTTCTTTGTATGCTGTTGAGCTATATATGTACCAGTACCATCGAAATAGGTGGTCTTACTTTGATAATCTTGAGGCATAGCCCTAGGATTTCCAGGTAACTGTAAAGGAGCATATCTATTTGCCATATTTACATGGATAAATGGGACAACCGGAAGCAATGGGATAGCTGGGACAGCAGCGACAGGAGTTGAAATATTTGCAATGAATGGAGGAGGGGAGAAGGTGCTTTGGGAGGTGAATGAAGAGCTAGGAGAAGCTGCAGTAATGTGAGGACGGACTGTGGGTTTAGCAGGAGTCGGGATATAGTTCTGTTGAACTGTTTCAAGGTCGGAATCAGCAAAATTTTCTTGTTCTTCTTGTTTCCTAAGGGCCTTAGGGATCAAGTTGGGATTTTCAAAAACAGCTGGAGGATCTGGGTCAGGGTTTGACCTGGTGTACCGAGTTTTCTTCTTTGGAGCCAACTTCTAAATTTGTTTTTGGTATTTTTCGGAAATGTTTTAAGATCAAAGTTTTTTACAGTATTCTACAGAAAGTTCTTTGAGTTATAGGAGGCTTTGCGTTTTTCCTTTGAATATTTTGAAACAGGGAAACTGATCAAATCTTTTGGAACAACTGCTTATAGCCTAAAACTATACTGGAGATTGACTGAAGCAGCTTTTATCTACTCCTATCCATGCAGAGCAAAGACAGTTTCAAAGGCTACCTGGCTAACTTCAGGCTCAATTTGTAGCTTTAGAAAACAGACAACAATTGTAAACAATCATTCAGTTCCCCAGTGGAGTCGCCAATGATGTTATCCCTCAGGTTGTTCCCTGCCTCCTGAAGGGAATACGGCCGAGGTAACCACTAACCAATCTTTTAGCTGCAGGTCCTAGCCTACTTGCATCCAGAGAGGGCTCTCCCTTTGTAATTTAGCTTTGTTTTGGTGGGTTTTAGGCTAGTTATGATGCACAGGTTTTTGTTTTGAGTTTGTTGGATGGTGATTCCAAGTAGAGCTGAGGAGAAAGTCTAAGATAATCTGTTCCATTGGGCCATGGAGTCAAGGATGGTGTACAGCTGAAAATGCTTCTTGGGGTAAGTGGTAATGCTACAGAGCAAGGTAGGCAGTCTAGGAACAATTTTCAAATCTGAAATGATGGAATGAAGTCAGGGAATGAAAGGCAATCAAGAATCTTTCATTAAGCTGGCAAAGGGAAAGTGTATGAGTATTGTCCAGGAGCAGTTAAGAATTCCTAAACAGTATTCAAAGTGAAGGAATTAGTACAAACATGAGCAGTTAAGAATTCATATCTATGACTAATTCTGAGGAAAACATAAGTAATAACAGAAATTGAGTACAGGGTGTAATTAAACAATTCCTGGGCTATTCGTTTTCCCAGTTATCAAGATTATGAAACATATGTGAAATTTGTAAACACAGAAAACATAAAACGAAGTTTAGAATAACTTATTGTTCCATCGAATGACTCAGGAATTCAGTAGCAGGTCCCAGAACACCATTTGCACATTCAGACAGCTCAGAAACCATGAACTTCAACAGCCATTTGTATTAAGAAGTCTCAGAAATTACAGCGTAGCTTAGAGAGAAAATCACCAACCCCAAATACATATTGTGGGGAGGTATTTATACAAAAAGGTGATACAAAATATCATGAAGATAAGTCTTCGAACTCATAACCTTCTTTACCAACTCTCAAGAAGTAGTAAATGAAGGAATAAACGTTGTAATAAATATGAATGTGCTAGCTGTCTAATTAGTCAGAGATATTTTGACTTTTCTGGGCTACGTGAGTCAGCTATTTGCTGCGTATTCATTCTGCGTGTGCTGTCCTGATGCTGATACACTGTTTGTTGCTGTCTTGGTATTCATCATCGGTGCTCAGTTTCTTTGCATTCAATGAGCTGTAGTGACCATTCTATTTCTGCCTTGCACTGCTTTTTCTTCTCTTTTGACAGGTGGACCGTACCATCTGTATGTGCTGACCTGTAGCTGACAAAAAGAATTTAAAATAAAATCTACCTGAGCAATATCTCCATCATTCCTCTCCACCAATCCTCTGTAGGTAGCTGATGTCTTTGTATCTTTATCAGTGTTTCATCAGCTTCAGTGTATCTATAAAAATTGGGCTAGACTTCAAATAGGTGGTTTATCTCATGTGCAATGTAGAACAGATTTTCTAGTTTGTCATAGAGACTTTGTCCAGATGGAGACCCTGTTTCTTCTGATGTGCTCGAGGACGCTGTGATATGATTGGAGGCATAGTTGTTTACTCTGTTGGCATAATGCTCATGTGACAATAGTCTTCCAGTGCTAGTTGCTAAACTCGGTAGCCCCCTGCTCTGCAATGCTACAAACTTTATTCTGAATTCATTCACCTCTGCCTGCATTTCTTGGCATTTTCTTTCTAAAGTTTGCACAAAATTCCTTAGGGTCAGCACCCTCTTTACCAGCAAGATAGTATCAGTCCTGTTCCTGATTCCTATTGCTGCCAACTGCTCTTTGGTGTGAGTGTTCAGGAATTGGATCATTCTATTAGCTTGCTCAGGCATATTTCCCAAAGATGCTCTAGCCTTTTGATTTTCAAACTGAGCCAAGCCTATCAAATCCATTTGCTCATGAATGGTTTCAATGGATTGCCATTGGTCTGTAATGGATTGGCCAATCTTGGCCCACAAAATTTTCTTGACCTCAACTAGGGTCCCATCAAGTGTAAGATCTTTTTCCAGCTCCTTTATCCTTTTTTCCAAGGCTTTCACTTCCCTTGTCTTCTCAGCTACATCCTGCTTTGACTTGCCATTTGCACTTCCAGGGCTTTAATTTCTTTCATCATCCTCTCCATACTTAGGCTGGACTCTTGCTCTGCTGCTGCTGCTGTTGTTGCTAAAACTGGTGCCGAACTTGAGGTACCTGCTTCTGATGTTGGAGCAGTGGGAGGGACTGTTGTAGTGGCCATGGGAGGAGCAGCTGTAAGAATGTGAGCTGTTTGAGTTGGCTGAGAGGCCAACTCTCCCTGTCTTCTTTGCAATGATGCATCCAAGGCACTCTCTGTTTCTATCAACCTTTTGTGCAAGCTCATAAGCAAAGTTACCACATCCTGCTCTTCCTTTTTTTGTTCTATCTCTGTGGCTGGAGGATGTAGTGTAGCTGGCATCCTAAGTTGTCTTCTGAGGGCTACTATGTCTTCCTCTTTCTTTTTGATCAAGACCTGAATGCCCTTTGGATCCTGGGGATCATTTCCCAACTTTATGATAATCTCCTCCAAGGACTTGATTCTATTGTCCTTGGCCTGTGATGAGGCTTTCTCCAATTATAGTTGGGCAGAAGTATTGTGCAGAGAATTTTGCAATCTATGGGCCAACAGTGTTTTGTCTACCAAGGTAGAATATACCATTTCCCCTGTCTGCTTCTGCAATTCAATCTGGTCCATCGGATGTATATCTATGGAGAGCACTTCCAGATTGGTTCTGATATAGTCAGCAGCTGATTATGGTTGCTGCATTATAGGTCTAAAATGACTGAGAGTCATTTTCCCTTCTTGGATGTCATAGGCTGCCATTAGCCTTTGCTGATTAGTGGGTGCCATCCTTAGCAATTGGTTGTAGAACTGGTACCTCATTGGCTCATTTCTAGCCTTGATATCAGTGAATGCTTTTTTGATGTCAGAGCCCTGTCTACTCTGTTGCTTGGTGGATGTAACCTCCACCCCTTGTTGTCTTTCTTGCTCCTGCTGAAAGGAGCTAGTTGATGTTTCCATGCTTGGGGGAACTTGCTATTCAGTTGGTCCCTCTGGCATTTCTTCCTTCGAATAATGATTCAATCTTTGTCTCTTTTCTCCTTGCTAATCTGTAGATATCCCTGGAGGTGTCTCTTCTTGTCTATCCCTTTTCTTGGTCCTTTCCTCATTGAGAGGAGTTTGTAATACTGGGATTTCAGTTGCCTTTTCTTGAGTTGAAGGATCTTGCCCTTGACTTTGTTCAGTTGTAGCAACTGGCCGGTCTGCCATTGTCTCTTGCTGCTCAGAATGATGCAGTTGTTGTTTTGAATCTTGCACATCTTTTCCTTTAGTTGTCCCCGCTAGTGGAGCACTTTCCTCGGTAGGCTATTGGGAAGCAGTAGCAGATGAGGTGCCTCCTCCAAGGTGCCGAGGAGCTGTGAAAAATACCTGTCCAAAATATTCCAGGTCAACTGCTTTTTCAAGGTCTTTGATTGCTTTTTCTGCTATCTCTTCTTCAAAAAGTTCCTCAACTAGTGTGCCCTCTACCCATTTTTGTTGATTAGCATATTGTTCAATTTCAGGGATATTGCAGTGTACATATCCTGCAAGCTTGTATTTGATCCTTCTAAAGGCTATGAAGTGATTGGGGTTGTTATCACTGAAAATAGTGTTGCAAAAAATTTTTCAATTTAGCTTAAGGGCAAAGTGTTTTTGTAGCGCATGAATCCTTTAGCAGTTTCGCAGCGCCACCTGTTTTAGTGATTTCGTAGCGGAAACACTGATCTTGCACTGGCAGCGCTACGAAATTGGGGATTCGCTGAGCAGGGACATCTTCAGCATGACTGAGCAGGTTGGAATAGCTGGAAGAACAGGTCTAGTGTCCTTAATGATATATTTCGTCTTACTCCAATCTCTGATGGGAAAACATTTATTGATAATGTGGATATATCCAATGTCTTTCTCAAAGAACTCCGCTCCAGACTGACTGTTGTCCTCCAAATTCCGTTCTCGTTTGAAGGGTCTTTATGGGAAAATTTAGATCCCCTTTGCTAATATTAATCCAAATGGAAGATTTGTTGTTGTATGTGGTGATGGTGAATACATAATTTATATAACACTGGCATGAAGGAATAGATCTTTTGGATCTGTACTCAAATTTGTTTGGCCCTCAGATGGAGAATATGCAGTTCGAGAAAATACTTCTAAGATCAAGATTTTTAGCAAGACATTCCAGGAAAGGGAGAGCATTCGGTCAACATTTTCTACTAAAATTACCAGGGAAATATCGGTATGTAAGGAATGGAAATGAGCTACCTTTCTATATTACTCATGTTCCAAGATTGGCGATAATGCAATAGATTAAAATATGGGTGCTTGCAAAGAAATGGTTGACAGTTGTACAAGCAAAGGGTTGCGGTGGTCATAAAGTGGACATAATGCGCTTCTCAATAGAAACCGCAATTCCAGGCCGTTTGCATGAACATAATTGATAAATACAAATGGCACTGCAGCAGATAGGTTTGCCTGTTTGGTTGATCTATATGTGTCCACATAATCGGTATCATGATAGATTAGATCCTCATGACCGTGAACGGTGTACGAGAGCTAAATTCTTAGACTTTACAACAGATAATATGTTTATTTATTCATCACCCACTGGTGTTATGATTGCAATCGATCTTGCTTACAATTTACATTCTGCATTTGGTAATTGCTTTCCTGGTTCAAAGCCCCCTCTTTTGGCCCAAGCTATGAACAAAATAATGAAGTCAGATCCTGCTTTGTATGGGTTAAGGAGCGCATAAGAAAGGGCCTGCAATTTTATTCTCCAGAGCCAACAGAATCGTATTTGTCAACTCCAAACTTTGGAGAGGGTTTACAAGTAACTGTTAGTGTGTTCGAGAGCTCTTCGATTCATATGCGGGACGCTTGATCGTTGCTCACAAGATGATTCTCAAAAAATCAGAGTTGTCTATGAGTTGCAGTTACCGGGGATCCTAATGAAGTTGTTTCAGATTTTCTGAATTTGGTCTCATATGGTGCTGGAGGTGTTGTCAAGCTTTGCGACTTTTGGATTTGCAAGAGCTATGTCTTGCAATACGATGGTGCTTCGTTCAATCAAAGGGACCCTGCTTTATATGACTCCTGAACTAATACGCGAACAACCATACAATTATACAGTAGATGTCTTGAATTTGTCTGTTGCTGCGCGCCCAGGAGATAATAGATAGGATCCCGAGAACTCATTTCATCAAGTATTTTGCAAAGTTGGTTGTATTTTTTCATGCACATAGAGTAGGATGGGGAAGAGTTTAAGTAGCAGACAACAGAGGTGGTCGCTGCAAGGCATGACGGCCCTAGTCACTGGCGGTACAAAAGAAATTGGACGTGCTGTTGTGGAGAAATTAACTAGTTTAGGAGCTGCTGTTTATACATGTTCGCATGCAGAGAAGGATTTTAATGAATGTTTGACTCAGTGGAAGGAATCTGGGCTGCAGGTTGATGGTACAGTCTGTGATTTATCATCTCGTTCAGCATGAGAGGAGCTGATTGAAAATGTTATTCGTTTTGCAATGGGAAACTCAATATGTGGATTAATAATGTTGGTACAAAGATGAGGAAGCTCATTATGGGTTATACAGCTGAGGATTTCTCATTTCTTATGTCTACCAACTTTGAATCAGCTTGTCATCCATCTCAGCTGTCACATCCTCTACTAAAAGCATCACAAAAGGGAAGCGTTGTTTTCATTTCATCTATTGCTGGTGTTGTAGTTATTTTCTCTGGTACCATATATGCCGCCAGCAAAGGAGCAATGAACCAACTCACAAAGAATCTTGCATGTGAGTGGGCAAGTGACAACATACGTGTTAACTGTGTGGCACCATGGTATACCAAAACATCACTCGTGGAGAAGCTCTTGGAAGACAAAGAGTTTGTAGAAAAGATACTTGATCGTACTCCTTTAAAGCGTCTTGCTGAGCTTCATGAAGTTTCATCCCTCGTAGCTTTTCTTTGCCTACCTGCAGCTTCATATATTACTGGTCAGGTTATTTCCGTTGATGGAGGAATGACAGTAAACGGTTTCTATATATGAGACCAGAAAGTAAGGCTTAGTATTGTGTTTTTCTAAAATACCAAGGGTCTTTTGAACAAGGTTTCACAGAATAGATTGAATTGACCTGCACTTTTGGAGCACCCGTTTGTACAGGAGAGCCAAGCAGAGACAAATTACTAAATGTTGGGTCTGAATATGAAGGTGATGGGGGGACTGTAATGGACGCAGTGGCGTTGGAAGCAATCATTACCTCCTTTCGAGACATGGAAACTAGAGAAGTTTCTCAAAATAAATCTCCCAACCTTCAGATACTATATCCTGTAAGAAAGCTTCACTTGAAAAAATCAAGGCACAAACTGAGACTTGTTATGACTCATCTGCTGAAAGCAACACATCAACAAGCATATCTAAAGGAAGCCACCAACAGGGTAGTTTTTTACATAATGACCAATAGCAACAGCTGCAACCAGTGGGTTTGTCTACGATGGCAGTATCCTTCAAATGGCAACCGTGAAGCTTAGTAAACAGCAGCTATTCAATTTTGTGAGGAGTTTAGAGGTAAATTGTGTTTTTTAATTACACAGCAGTTTCGTAGCGCGCTACGAAACTGCTGTAGGTGATGATTTTAAGCGCAGAGCAGCTATTGTGATACTGTGAGCGGGAGTTGAGGAAGAGAAACACCTGTCTATCAATACCACCTACAGTACATCAGAAAAATGGCAGCATTCCATACCTGGGGTTATTAAAAGATTTGGGAACATGCTGCTACACTTTCGGAGAATGTTGGGAGACAGAGACCGTTAAAATAGAGCACATCTTTTGGTCAATTAATGAGCCATCAGCGCTTTCAAGCATCCAAAGTCAGCGTTCCTTGCATCTTTAGCTCAGCCATCTCAGCCTAACTGAAGGAGGACAGCTGTCAAGGATCCAGGAAGAATCAAGCATACGAGGAGAATGGAATTAGTGTTTTAGTTTGATTAGGATTTTGTGTAATTACAGCTCAGCATGTTTGTAATTAATGAATTAGTTAAATAGCATGTAGGAGTAGTTAATAGGGCCTTCGAGCCCATTCTAGAGAAAGAGGACATGTGGCAGCATTCACAAAAGCATCATGCATACGAGGAGATAGAGTTAGAATATCAATGTGATTAGGACTCTATGTATTTACAGCGCAATACCTTTTGTATTTATTAAGTTTGTTTAGAAATAGATAAGGTTAATTAATGGTAGATCATCGAGCTCTCCCCTCATGCTTGTTGAGGAGACTCAAGGTAGTTTGAGTTTTGGTTTTCCTATATATAGGAGAAACTCTGATGTAAACAGGGTTGGAGATTTTATAAAAAAACAGAGTTTTTATCAGCTTGTGTAAGAAGACTTTGACAGTAATACAAGAGTTACTTTTTCTTCCCAAGATTCATTATATGTTTATGGCTCAGAACATGTGTGGTTTTGTCATTATCTTTTATGTATTTTACAGCTCACTAAATATGCAATCACTCTGAATTCACCTAGTGCTCAGACTTCCTGTGCTTATTTATGAGTTGAGTTTTTTGGAGAGATGTTTTGAGTGTTAAACGTTATATGCCTTGGCTTCTATGATTAAGTGATCAATAGTTTACTGCAGAAGTGTATGACTCCATGAGCCCAATGGAAGAAGTGTTGTTTTGTATTTCCAACCAGCTTTATTTTCATGTATTGTTTGAAGAGTTAGCCATCTTTTCTTGTTATTAATGCATATCAAAATCTGTGAGAGAGCCCTCTCTGACTAAGGAGGCTAAGCCTTAGTCTAAAGCCTGGTTTGAAATAGTTACATGAGATCTTGCTAAGTAGCAGCCCTTAGTACTGATTTTGTGATAACAGGGGTCATAAGGTGCCCAATAAAAGCTTTGTTTTAGCAACAAAAAGTTTTTCAAAATCTTATCTGCCTCTTCCCAGGCTTCTTCTCTTTTGTTAAAAATAAATGGGCCCAATTGATGTCTTATCTTGAGCTGTGCCTTTTTTCTTTTGCCATAGAAATGAATCATATCTGAATTACCAAATTGCTAGAAGTATTCCAAGGCAAAGAGTCTCATAGGGACAAATTTTGGCAGTCTGTAGGGGGCTAATTCACAGCCATAAATCCTGATTACTGTGTGGTTTTGGTAGAAATACCAGTCACCAATGCTGTAGCTTTTGGAAAGTTGTAGAATCTTTTGCATCTCATCAGTGAGTCTAGGAAGAGGAGTGCTCACCAGTAAGGAAGAAGCTGGATGTATAAATAGGTCAATAAACTTGCAGTAGGTATATGGAGAGTAATAAACATGGTGGCAGAGTGATGACCAAAATATTACAAACCTTCACTCCCCCTTAGCATCCAATTTTTTGAGGAAAACTGGGAAACTATCAGGCTGATAGTACAGTAGCAAATGATATATGTAGGAGGTGTACTTGAACACTCTTTCTCTCTCCAGGTTCATGAATTGCTCATGGATCTTGTCAGCTATGAAGGTGGCATAATCATACTGGACAGCAGGGGGCTGTCCTGGAGCAAACATGGACAACATCACTAAGATTGTGTCATCAACAAACTCACTGGTTTTGAATCCTAAGATGCAGGATATCATGTCTACCAGCATTCTCCCTATTTCATTGAACCAAACATGTAGATAAGGAGGAGGTTGCCGGGGCTGACAATCTGGTTGCATGAACAACTGGGCAATCCTTGTGATCTCTGAGCTGGGCAGTTTGGCACCTTGGTCAAGCAGAAGTTTCATGGAGAGAGGAACCAGAGGCTTTGTTGGCTCAAAGTTTAGCATCTCATTTATGGATTGAGGGGTGATGTGAAACAAAACAGTCCCAGATGGAGCCAAAACTGCTCTTTGAGTGGGCTCATAATTTTCACAACATTGATGGATGAGATCAGGGAATACATTTACTTGTGGGAGATAATAGATTGGCATGTTGGACTCCCAAATACCAAGGACATCAGTATTGCTTCTATATCTTTTCCTTATCTCAAAAAAGGTTTCAATGTGATATTTGTTGCACAGTTCAACTGTTTCCCTTATTTGAAAATCCCTGTCAGCAAGGGGTAGCCACTCTAAGTTCTTATGCGATGCATTCAAGGGGGCAATATTTAAGGCCACTGGAGCCTCCATGGTCCACAATGTTTATAACTAGATTTTACATTGGTATGTGAACAGGAAATGAGGTGTTGGCAGTAGGTTTTTAGCAAAATTGCTACAATTTTGAATTCTGTGTAAAGATGTTCCTGCTGAGTAGAATTCAAGGGAAAATAAAGAGTATGCAGGGCTCTACAACAAGTGAGTTCGAAAACAGAGGGCAAAGCGGGATTTTGCTGGTTTTCTTTAGTGATTTTGCAGGTGACCAAGGGCCAGATTTCGAGCTGTAATGGCAATTTTATCAGATGGTGATAGAGTTGCGAGGTTTTGGTCGCGAATTAGGTTATACAGTGGGGTAGAGAGGAGAAGCTCGCGGGTGCCAATGTCTTCAAATTGAATTTAGGGGTATTGGCAATTTTTGCAGAGCAAATAAGAAAAACAGGGTTATAGACGTTTCCTTGGTAAATACCTATTTTTGGAGGCCGTACTATGAAATGCGGTTGCAGGTAGAGCCAAGGAGGTCGGATCGCAGGTTGACTACGCCCGGGTAGCAGACTGGAACATCGAAGGCAGGTTGGACGTGATTTGCATGCAGAGGCTTTCGCTATTGGTCACGTAAAAAACAACAAAACATCACTTTCATTGGTTTTTAACGAAAATTTGTGATTTTGCGGGCTTTTGGCGCTTTTTCGTGCTGACATCAGCGTGACGTCAGATGGCACTGTAGCATGGTACAGCAGGTAACATGGCACCTGGCGTGGATTGGTGACGGGGCAGCCACGACAGACTATACAGCAGCGGGAGTGATGACGCGAGAGCCGACGCAGAGCTGACCTCGGCAGTGGAGAGGACAAGCGGTAAGTGGTTTGGTATCGGACCACCTTTGGTACGGGGGCGGTATGTGTCAGCGCAGGCCGATGCAATCCAAATGGGCCATGCGTCCCTACGTACGGCGGGAAAACTACTGTCTATCGGGAGCTAACCCTCGTACGACGGGGTCGCTCTGAAATCGGTGAGGGCTGTCAAATCTGGGAGGGCGGATCGGAGGGTTGACGGGATGCAAAGTTGCGGGTACGATACGGCGTGGGGACCTGCTCATATATTAAATATTATATAAAACACCGCGGGGGTAAAACTTTGGTTATGTGGGTTTTGGGTGCCGAGGGTTATGGTTTATCCATTTAATCAAATATTAAAACGAAACCCAAAGTATGTATGAGCGCGGAGGGTAAATAAATTATGGTTTAGGAAGGGGTTAACATGGTTATTAATTTAACCAAATGTTAAATTAATCCCAAGGTAAATGGATGCGGAGGGGATTAATACAAGCCCCAAATGAACTTAGCATTTCCCCGAACTTAGGTTATATGGCTATAGTGCCAAGGGGTAGGAATATTTACTATTTTTGGGTTTTTATACAGTTTTTTGTATAATAGGGATAGGGAAATGAGTTGGGGAGCTAAATAATAGAGTTAGAAGTTAATATGGTTTTATGGATTGAAATCGAATGAATGAAATGCTAAGTATGTGGAGTGAAAAAACTTAGGCACAAGGAAGTGAAAGGAATACGGAATGATCATTTTACACAAGAAATGGCTTCTTTTCACTAAGTCATTTCAGAGATCAATTAATCATTTCTCATAAAATGAAGTGAAACTGGACTATTGGGCAGATCCCAAGGCCCTTGAGGGGATGTTAGTAAAAGATTTGTGGGGAATGAAGGGGAAATTAGTCATGCTTCCATTTGTTCTTCAGTCCAACAATTGCCTTGGTACTTATGTCACTGATGATATGAGTCTCTCTTTGACAAGACAAAGTGGTTATAAACCTGCTTCTGCAACCTCAAACTACCTACCCAACCTAATTCTCCTAGCAATTTTCCTTCCTTTGGATTGGGTGCATTTGAACTAGCAAACCCTGATTGTCCTCTTTTCTTTTGACTGCCCTTCTATCTGAATCTACCCTTATTTCTTCCAAGGGCCCAGATTAAGCAATTGGGCTCCTTGATTTCTCTACCTGGCTACTCATCTGCCAAGCTTGAACTGTTTGGATAGATATTCATTCCCTATTCTACAACAGCAAATTTAAATATGGAGTGGCCCAGATTGAGCTGTTGGACCATCCATCAAATGTGAGTAAATCACTCATGACTTGAAGTTCTTCAAAAATGGAACAGTAGTGGCACTTGAGCTAGCACACTTTCCTGGTCTTTTGGTTTGGGGTTAATTTCTATTATTTTTTCTGACCAATTCATTTTTCTTGCCCTTTGATTGTTCTTTTAGGACATACCCTCTTTTCATTTTTTAATTTACTTTATTTGTATACAAAATATGGAACCTTTGCAGCATGAAAAGATGAACATGTTTGGCACTTCCCTGGTCAATCATGAAAAATGAAACCTATTGGTATAGGAACCTAACATAACCTTTGCATTTCTCCTCAAGGCTTTGCATGCATCTTGTACCTCAAGTGCATACAGGTTCTTGGCTAGCACACCAATCTATTTCCACTTTCCCACCGTCACGAAATTTTCTAGAAAAGGAGCTGATTTTAAATAAACGATATCTCCCTCATCCGAACTCCGATTCATCTGATTTTCTGTTTTGATTTTGGGTATTTTTCCACAAGGAATCCAAATCTGCTATTTATTTCTGAAAATTTTGTACAAAATTTTTTTAGATTTTCTCTACAAACTCTCGACCCAAAACTCAAAACTTGAAATCTCCTCTCAGTATACTATTCTTGCTTGATCACCTGTGCTCTGATACCATGTAGAAATTTCACCTGTAGAAAAAACTGATATATGCAATGTCCTAAAGCATAATACTTGTTCTACTTCTACAAAAACTTAAGCAGAAGCATAATCGAATTCATGAGAAACATCAAGTAGAAACAAGCATAACTGATCAAGAGAAATAATCACACATAACACAAGATATATCCAGGGGAAAGCACCAGCATAAAACCCCAACCATGTATTATCAATCAAGTGGAGATCCTCAACCACATACAAAAAGAATCAGCTCAATAGCTATCTTGCTCTCTCTGTAATTAGAAGATCCTGATGATCTTCAATCAGAAGATGAAAATCATGGACTACCTAGGCCTCAATATATAGGCCACAAGTCCTCCAATCTCCTATAATAGATCCTTCTCCATGTAAGGAATACTTACTAGAAATATCCAAGCATCTGATAGTACACTGTTCCACATCTCATCTCAACTGGGTCTCTGACAGAACTGACATGCAACAGTTATCCATGAGTGAATTCTCAGTTATCTAAAATAATAGTTGTCACATGCATGCAAGCATTAACAAACTATATTTTATTATTTTAACAACTTGTTAAAATAATCTAACTGGACTTGACTAGTTAGAACTAAGTCAACTGATTCTCTCATTATAGAACTCATACTTATTCCCTCAATCGGTGGTGGAAATTAAGGATAAATTCCTCAATTAGTGGGACAACTCATGTGCATGCTCACAAAGACTTCAAATTCGAATTTCCTTAACTAATTAACTCAACTGAATTAATTAATTAATATTTCCAACTGCTGTTAAGACCAAAATTAATTTTAGTTCCTATAGATAGACTAGGGACTGCTATAAATAGGAAGGGACCCAAAAATGCTATTTTTATAACTTTCTATTTTTAACAGTTTCACCTCTCACCCAATGTGGCCAATGACCTCACTAGCCAAACTACTATTTTTAGACATGCTATTTTTCGCAGGTCTATTTTTAGCACATTCTAAATTTAACAATGCTTGTTGCACATTTTTCAACAACAACCTCCAGGGAAACCAAGTTTTTAACGACTCTAGAGCGTTTATTCCAACCCACAACCATGGGGAACCTGAGTACCAATCAGAAATCCAAATGGGGAACCCACTATGACATGGCTATCCAGAAAATGGCAAGGCAAGTTGTTAGGGTTTTTTATATGTCCTTTTAATTCTTTAAATTTAGAATTGTCAATCTTGAGTTCGTACTCTTCGATTTGAATAACATCATGGTTCAGATCTAAATTTACTATTTTATACTTAGTATGAAATTAAGTACCAAATGTCCAAACTCTATTTCTAGTTTAAAATAATTCCACTACTCTACTAAAGTTTGCTGAAGTAAAGAAACTTGTTATGTATTTTAATATCACACACACAATTCAAATAACTAATTCATCTTTAACAACCATGCAACTAGTTCATTCTTAAAAGTTTTTACTCGCAAAAAATTCAATGATCACCATAACCTATACCAAAAATTTAATTCAAGCAAATTATTTCACTTAATTTATTTACACATAACTAACACCATGGTTGAGCTAGAAATTGAAAAATCATTCTATCAACGCTATTAAACTCACAATTCATTCACACAACTATTTAATTCCGTGATTCTGTTCAAAACTAATTGAAGACTGAAATAAATAACCTGCATCTCCTACATAATCTTATGAAAACTTCAAGTATATCAAACATCAGTTATAGAGACCTCTTATTGGGACTTCTGACCCACAATCAACAAATATTTCATTCATATTGAATATTTGAATCTTAAGAGTGTGTAAAATTCGACAAACCTAACAATGCTTGATATCAAAGAAAAACTTACAAATTCAAGTAATTCTTATGAAAACGATCTCACGGACTTAAGCAATTCGAAAGGTAAATATATTATTCAACAATCAACCATCAATTGATAATTTGAAAAAAACAAAACATTCAGATCTACAGAATATTTTAAATGCTATTCCACCACAATCCTAAGTACCGAATATCTGAAAATCACAACAAAGAAAATAGCTACAACTACTCTATACCAATCCACACACACGCACACTTCTTATCTAACTAAAATCAATTACAAGACTTGGCCGAGGTCGATGGTGGGCCCTTGCCACGACTTGAGACAAGATAAATTACCTCAATAAAATTTACAAACTAGAAACACGTGAATTCATAAATGTAAATCCGATATCACTGATATATTAAGAGTCTTCAATAAAACATAGATATAGTAGTTCAAAACTTAAATTAAAACAAATTCATATAATTTTACATTCACAATTCTCTTGCTTCATCTCGCTAACCCCTAACACTGATGCTTGGCCTTCTTAAACAATTTACGGCCTAAAGATAGTTACAACTAAATAATCGAGAAAAGTAATATCTGCCACTTTGTAACAAGTGAAACCTTGGTTGGTTAGTAATGCATGCAGTTTTTTTGGAGTAGGTCGTGGGTTCGATTACCACGGAGTGCAATACGGACTTAAACAAGTTTTTGGTTGCCCTGGAGGTGCCACTTGGCAGCCTCTGGTTGGTCCACGTCACCAACAACAAATTGACCAATAATAAATCTCCAACTCATAACCAATAATATTTTGACAAGTGGTGTGATGTCATTGGCCCTTTTAACCTAGTCATTTTTGGAAATCAGAAGGCCCAGTCAGCATGCCACATCAGTAGTACAGACTGCTGACTAGGCAGCCTTGCACAAAATTTTACCTATTTTCCAAATCGATCAAAACTCATTTCTGGGGGCATACGACATCCATTTTCCGCGAAACAAGTTGCACCGGATAACGAGATCTACATGGTTGTTCAAGTTTCGTATCAATCCGATAAATTTCATTTTTGAGCATATTTTTGAGCATCAGATCACTCCTCTCCATTGGAAGATATTGGACCCCAAAAGCTCTTTTATTACTAAACATTTAGATGATGGTACAACCCCCTCACCCTTCCAGTCTCAATCAACTAGAATTTGTCTAAATTCAACAATTTGAGCTTTTCATGAAAACTGATCTTTTTCCTTGATTTTGGAGACCATGTCTTAATGTTGTAGGTACCATCTTGCTGCAATTTCCCAAAATTTGGAGAACACCAAACTGTCCTTGAAGGAATAAACATATTCCTTCCTCAATCGTCAATCAAAGGAAACTTAAACAACTTGAATTTATTCTCACCTCGAACAATGTCGACATGACGATGTTTAGCTTGTCTTGCCTTGTACTTCTTAGGATGAAGTTGTGGATGAAATTTCCAGCACTTCTCGACCCAATGCCCACTGAAATTTTTGTTCTTGCTGCTTGATGACATTGTCTTCGAACTTAGAAGAGAGTCTTTCTTCCCTGTTTCATTCCCACATTCAAGCAACTCTTTCCTTTGCTGACACTTCTTCACACTATGGTTAGGTGAATGATAGAAAGTGCATGGAACCATATTCCATAAAAATTTATTCAATTGATCATGTGGCTCAAAATCAAAGGAACTATTTGAGTGAGGCTTATACCTTCCCTTGTTATCCTTTGAACCATTCTTCCTACATGAGGAACTTGAATGGCGAGAAGAACTTGTCTTAGTCTCTTCTTCAACTTGCTCGTCTCTCTTTGGAGAGCTCTTGCATTTCATGACCTCCTTTTTCTTTAGAAACAAAGCTGGTACCAATTCTGGATGCAAATCCCAACCATTTGCCTCATCATGTCCTCTCTTATGACAAAAATAACATGATACCCAAGAGCTATCACTGGAAGACCATTCTCCCTTTTCAACATAGCCCAAACCTTCATATCAAGGTATCTCCTTTGCCTCAATTGGATGGATGATGCCCTCATTGTTCAGTCTAAGTCCTCCTCCCTTGTAACCCATCTTAGACAAGGGCTTTGTTCCTATGCCTTTTTTATGCTTCTCAAAGGCTGCAAAAGAGCTTAAATCAACATTTTCATGTAAAGAAACTGCATGTAAATGCTTACCATTTTCCTCATCTTTCGACTGAGGGACAAAGATGCTCTTAAACTCTTTCCTAATTCTTGAGGTGTCTTCTTGGACTCTTGGTGTTTCTTCTTTCAGCTCCTTGGACTTTGGCACTAATATAACCTCATCCTCATCATCATGTGGATAAAAGGTGCAGACTTGGCCATCTTCCTTCTCTGAGGGGCTTTCTGCACTAGCCTCTTGTGTAAGGGTTGTTGTGGAAAAGGATGATGATGAAGGTGAGGATGGAGGCGAAGACGATGGTGGAGAAGATGGTGGTTTTTCACCATTCTCTTTTTAAGGCTTCTCATAATCTCCTCCTTTTCCTCCAGAAGAACCATCTCCTTTTGAAGGCTTTGAGCTCTCACCCTGCAATATTGAATTTATCTCTTCATAGAGAACTTTCACCATGTGGGTCATGTCAAAGAATGCTTTTATGAAAGCCTTCTCATGGTCTAACATATTATCAGCTCGTCCTTCATGAGACATGCTTACTGAAGCTTCAGGAACAACTTGAGGTGAAACTTGTCGTGGAGATTGTGGAAAATGTGCTCTCCTTGTCCTTGTCCCAAATTGAGAACTTGCACCCACAAGCTTTCATTCTCCTCTCTTGAGCTTCTCGACATCAGAAACACTTGCAAAAACTTAAATCCTCACACCAGCAAAGAAAACCTAAGCTCTGATACCAAACTTGATATGTATGAGATCTTAATGTAAATGTGCTTGAGGTGGCATAAATTACAAGTGTTAAAATTGAGTTTTTATGTTAAATTATTATAAACATAAAGCATGAATTTAAACTCTGAAATAACATAAAATAGAAAACAAATACACCATGAAAATAACCACAACACAACAAGTGATGAAGGAGTTCACCCCTCCTAGGCTATGTCTCCTGGTCCAACTTCAAATGGCTTGGCCCTATATAATTATGTTAAACAATGGTCGTTACATCATTTTACAGTGCTCCAATGGCTTCAAAACCTATTCCATTAGCTTTAGAATTGTCAAAATTGCCTATCTAGCCTCTTTCTTCTCCCAAAAAGACCAAAAATTGAGAAATTTATGCCTCTTCCTCCTTTTCCCAAATTGTGCAGCTAATCTCCCCATAATTTGGCCCAAACCCAACACAGGTGCCCTGAACGTGGAACTGCCATCCAAACATGGCTTAATTCCTACTCAGAGGGAGAATTTGTAGGACCATTAGTTTGGCTAGTAAGCCCCCAAAATCCACACAAACTTGGCCATATGGGCCTCCATAAGGCCTAGGCCTGGCCCCCCTCTGCTAGTAGTCATCTTGGCAGTTTCGGCTAACCTGTTAAGGAGGTCACATGACACGGTCTAGGCGGAGGTTTGGGCGGACAGTTTGGGAGCGGGTAGTTAATACCACCACGGAGATTTGGGAATTCACATGGGTATGGCATGAAGTTTAAGGTAATGGCGGAGGTAGTGGTGGTATTAAATGCCACTGTTTCGGGTGGTTACGACTTAATACCGACGATTCCAACTCGTCCTTACCGCCATGTAATATCACATGTCGTGGTTATATAACGTTTAATGGTTAATGCCATGGGGCCGTGGTTAGCCCCTAACCATGGTCCATGGACCGAGGTCGGGGGTTAACCATGGTCCCCACCCCTCATTTCAAATGCACTAAACTGTCAATATAAAATATCTGCCACTTTCTAAAAAGTAACACAATGGTTGGTTGGTAATGCATGTGGTTTTTTTAGAGGAGGTCATGGGTTCAATTCCCACGGAGTGTAGTATGGACTTAAACACTTTTTTGATGGCCACTGAGGTGCCATGTGGTAGCCTCTGGTTGGTCCACGTCACCAACAACAAACTGACCAATAAGAAATTTCCAACTCAGCACCAATAAGATTCTGAAAAGTGGAACAATGTCATTGGCCCTTTGAACCCAGTCATTTTTCCAAATCAGCAAACCCAGTTAGCATGCCACATCAGCAATACGGACTACTGACTGGGCAACCGTGCAAAATTTTTTACCTGTTTACTAAATCAACCAGAACTCATTTCTGGGAGCATACAATGTCTGTTTTCCACGAAACGAGTTGCGCTAGATTTAGGATAACGAGATCTATGTGTTCATTCAGGTTTCACATGAATCTGAAAACTTTCATTTTTGAGCACCAGATCACACGGTGACGTGGTCGTAATGGATCGTGGTTTTCGCATAAGAGAGGGTGGTTTACACGATTGCACACACACACATATATATGTAATGAACCTGGTGTTGGTGCATTAAGATGACTATTAAAATCAACCTTAATACCTACATTAGTTATCAAACTAGGGAAAATCTGTTTATTTCAAGAGCATTCATCATTGTCTATGCAAGTGAATTCGGAGGCTAATTCATAATGAAATGATTTAGAGTCGTTGCAATGATTAATATCTAATTCTAGAAGTTCAATCCAAAACAATTCTGAAAGAAATCTTAAAAACATTTTCAAATCTACTTTAATCTATTATGTAGAGGATTAAATTGGGATGCAAGTAAAAGGAATCACTCTTAGCAAATCTAATTAGTGTAGGCAATAATTTGTTCAACATGAAGGAAAGCTACAACAAATGAACAACAAGTAACTATTCAAACATCTCACGGAAAGAAATCAATTGTAAGCTAAAGATCTCTGGTAACACTACTTTAGAATGAACAGAAATCAAATACTTAAACTAACTTGATCAATTCAGTAAAGATTAACATGCAGATGTAAAACACAGCAAGATCTAGAATCTAGTTTGAACGGAAAAAGAAAATCTTAAATATAAATACTCACATCAATGGGAATAATTCTAATTTCATGAACTAACAATAATAAATAATTGTAAGAATAAGTAGAAATGAATATGACACAATTAAAGCAATAAATATCCTATCGACCAGGCCCAAAGTCTCCAGAAGTCACTGCCGAAAGGCACTCAGAATGCAATTATAGGTAAGACACAGTCTTCTTCATTAAACTTGATATTAGAGTTACAACGTCACAGTAATGAAAGTACTCTATGTCAAAAATGAATAGTTACAATCTTGAAAGTTCTAACTAGCTGTTCATTTCGCCTGGTGGCTTTATATAACCTAGGAAAAACGGATAAAAGCGAATCCTCAGGATCAGGAGATCCTGAGGATTTCACAACCGAAAATCTGATTTCATCACATAATAGAATTGGTTCTCCTAGTCTTCCGCTGTCCTTCGTAATTGAGATGTTGTCCTTTTCCTATCTTGGTCACTGATGTTCTGTCATTTGAACAATAATCGTTCAATTCATGTTCCTCCATATAAATATAGCGAAAGTTAGTTTTTCATGCCCAAATTTACCCAATTCGTTAATGATTGTTTTTATCCAGCTTTTGCAATTATTTATTCTCTATTTATTCCTAAAACGAAGATAAACACATAAAGACAAATGATTAATTAAGCTAATATGAGGATAAAACATACCTTTTTCACGGCCCAACACCTGGGTCATGAATGGGTTGGAAGCTAATACACACATGCCAAGTGGCAGTGAAAGGTTGACTGGACAACCACATGGGGACCACGTGGATGGCACATGGCAGAATTGATGATGTGGCAGTAAATTTTATGTGGGCATAAATTTTGATATAGAGGTTGGATCGAGACCAAATTTATATCACTGGAATTGTCTAGACGAGATGAATGTGATGAATTTATCCACATAAATTTTTAAGAAAGTTGATAAAGATCAAAATTTTAGACCCCATTTTCATAATGTTATCTTGGATCTCAAGTGAACATAGTAACCACCTCCTTCTATCCATAATATTGGGTTGGGATTAGGAAGGGGCATGTTAAAATAATATTAATCAATTTAACCATAATGGTACTTATCATCAATGTATTCATTGTCATCGTGATGATGATGATGTTCATACTGACTCAACCATAATACCATCGAATTTGATGGCCATGAAAGAATCAAAACTAATAATTTATTTATTAAAGAGAGTTCATCATCATCAATATTTGCATCATCATCATCATCATCCTCATCGTCATCATTCGCATGGTCATTGTTATCATCATCACCATTATGTTCATGATGATGATGATATATTTTAACATACTTGACACTATGGTTGATATAGTAGCCTATCAACCAGTAACCCTATAATTCATATTAATCAACTTGATATGAGCCTCTCTGTTGGGTAATTTAATTGACTGTTAAATTACTTGCTTTCATATGTCAATCTGGGTATGTGAGCTTGCGAAGTACACTACATCATATGTGCTAGGAGATTGGCTTTCAATATTTATGCATAACTAAGATGAATTGGAAACTTCAAAAGGAAATTAGATTCTTTAATATAAACTATGAAAGTACTAAGTTTTTTTGAAAAAAAATGAATGTTAAACTAGAAAAAAAACATAAAGATTATTGATCTAAGAAAACATGAGATTTTTTATCCTATGAAAGCATGGAGATTTTGTTCTAAAACTTACAAACTTTAATCTATGGAATCATGAACATTTTAATCTAAGAAAGCATGAACATTTAATCTATGGAAAGCATGAGTTTTTAATTTATGATAATCATAAACCAATAATCTATGTAAAACAAATCATTCATGAGAATATGAAAGAAATGGAAAGCATCTATACTATTCTCACAGATCTCCAGGGGGGCCTCCTGAGGAATGCAAGGTGTTTAAAACTCAGATCAAGAGAAGAGATTTAAATCACCAATTTCATTCAAAGCTGCACCATATTAAAAAAAAAAATTACATTCAATGGAAAACAATAGAGATTTTCTGCTTCAATAAGTAGAAACAATTACAAATTATGATCATCCTTGACATCTTTGATCATCCCTCTCGTCAAAGATATTGCAATTTATAGAATTTTGAGACAATTAACAAACTCATAATTTTCTTTCTTGAGTTTTGGTCATGAGATCAAATCAAATAAAATTTCATGGATTTTTGGTTCAAAGAGCAGCTCAGATATGATCAAATTTATCTCTATTCCACGAATTTGCTAAAGAACAACTCGTTCAGGCATTTTTGTTGGTTGTGCATTAAATAAAAAATTGAAAAACCGTATATCCATGTAATCTGCAAAATAAGGCTCTGTTGTAGGGAAAACCCAAACCCCCCCCCCCCAACCCCCCCATTATTTAAATAATGGGGACCCTTTCCATTAATTTTTGGTTGAGCATCTTTTATGATTTTCATTTTAGTTAATTGCCTTACAATTTGTCATTTTTTCATTTTCGCCGGATTTCTGTTTTAATTGTTTCATTGAATCCGATTTTTCACAAGCTTTCCATCGATATTTGTTTCGACTCATTTGATCAACCGGTTTGTAAATGACACTCCTTTGAAGTTTGATCGTTTTCTCGCCTGAACTAAAAATGTAAATAAATGTATAATATTTCGATTTTTCATAGCTCGTTAAGTTCAATGGTCATTCATGGTAAATATTAACTCATATTTTGTTTTTACTATTAATTTTTCATTTTTTCACTAACAGTCCTACAAAATGACCCAGCTAAATCATACAACGGATAAAAACGTGTTCTGGAATCTTGGTCATTTACTCCAATTTATTATTTTAAAACAAATTGTCAAGACATGATTCTCAAAATTGCAAAGTGGATACAGTCCAATTTGTAGGATTATTAATTCCACGTGGGCCCCACTTCATATCACTTCTTTCTTTCCAAAATCCCGATCTAAAAAATGCAATCAAAATTTGTGATTTTAAAATGTGATCAAAATTTGTGATGCGATATTGCAATATCACATATCACAATTTTATTAAGCTCCTTAATTTAAACATCGATGGATTTGCGATTGACAAAATGCGATGGGTAAAAAATTTTTAATATAAAGTTTTTTTTAACCCCCTTATACCTCCCGACACTATGACCTCACCCACTCTCCACCTCACACACCCTCACGTATCCTCCTTATCACTCCAAACTCTCCACTCATTATTCCCTTATTACTCCATTACCCAAACTCATTACATTCCTCACTCTCTACCCTCACACTAATACATGACTTATAAAATTTGTATTTTAAATTTGTTTTAATATAATATTATATTATTATTATGATATTTATATATTAATTATAATTTTAATACAATACAATTATAATATTAATATAATAGTATCTTAATATTTCTTTTTTTTCTAAGTAAGATTAATCTATTGATATAATACAAAAAGTAGTTACAGAGTTTCCTGGCCGTAAAGGGACCCAGCCTTAATCAACATGTAGCCATGAACATTGTCTGAGACTACCCCAACAAAGGGGAAACCAGTCTGAAAGAGAAAAAGAAGTCCAAAAAGACAACAGTTTTAACCACAGTTTTCTGAAGAAACCACCCAGAAATCAAAAACAACATAACCGAACCACCCAGAAATCAACAGTTTGTCCGAACTGGACCACCACCCCTCAGAGAACTCTGAGGCCACACAAGACAAGACATAACTAAACCAAGAGCTAAAAGAAGTGCCACCTGGTAGACGTGACACGCACAATAAATTCCTCCGTGGCAGGTTCCTCCACAATAGGACAAGCCCAGTCATCTGGGTTGTCCGCTTTGCCACGTCCCGCCGCCTGATGTCTGCCCTCCCTGCTGCCGGCTTCCACCTGCAGACCCACCGTGTCCTCCATGCATCTTTCCACTGCCGGCGTGTCACTTTGAAGGCCCAAGTCATCATGCGAGCTGCCAGCAGTGGCCTTCCCATGCTGTCTGTTCCGGCCACCATTACCACCTTGTTCTTCGTCATTGCCTCTGTTCCGACTAGGACCGGCTCTATGCGTCTCCTCCATGGAAAATGTCATAGGAATGTGCTGCTCAGTCTCTTCTGTGATGGAGATGGAGATGGTGGCAACAATGACCGGGCAGTTCAGAGCACTGCGGAACCGGAACTGCGTCGTGTGAGGGACCTGGTGCAGAGGCAGAGGAAAGGGTGCA
The DNA here is from genome assembly GCA_031772625.1 of Pinus tabuliformis. NCBI lineage: Eukaryota > Viridiplantae > Streptophyta > Pinopsida > Pinales > Pinaceae > Pinus > Pinus tabuliformis. The sequence goes on from CM062818.1 coordinate 86,593,491, forward strand.
GTGCGAACAGCTGCCTCTTCGCGACTAGATCTGTGGAGACCTGCTCTGCCACGACCACTTCTGGTATTCGGATACTGGGGATTTTCAGTAGAGGAAGCCGGGGAAACCGAATTGCGTTGATGCAGAGCCGGGGAGTGAGAGTTGCCTCCTCGCGTGCCACCGTATCTGCTACGCATGCGGTGGCAAACCATGGTGGAAGTAGGAGCAGAGAAAGAGTCAGGGGAAGCAGAAGGAGAATAGACAGAGGAATTTTGTGCAGAGGTTACAGAATGCTGGAGGACAGAAGGCGAGTTGCAGAGGTTTGAATGGGAATGGTGGTAACCATTGCCCAAGTCAAGGCAGCACACAATCCAGCAGCGGCGCCCCGTGCTAGTTCTCTCAGATGGCTCTTCCGCTTGCAGAGGGCAAGCACAGTGAAACAAGGGAAGAATGACTGGAATGTTTTCTGGTGCCATGGTTAAATAGGGAATGGCTCTGCCTCGACTGTAGCAGGCATTTAATGCCGCCTGCGAGGTGCCCTGAGTCTCATTTACGTTGATCTTGGGATGGTTGCAGAGGGCCATGTGGCCACCCCATCCACCGTCGTCCTGTCTCATCACCGTATATGATTTAATGAACACCCGCATCCGGGGATTGAGCTTCCTGATGCACCAGGTCAGTGCAAATTTGCAGTTGATTTTGGTCATCTATGATATCGAGAAGACCATAGCGTAAGGTCTGGTCCTGATCTGTCCCAATGTTTGCTAAAAGATCAGCAACTTTGTTACTGTCCCTTTTGACATGAATAAAAGTTATTGCTCTCCTGTCTTTTATCCATTTCTCTATTGTTTCAAGCCTGGTCATTAGTCTCCAGCTGTTGGCAACTCGTAAAGTCGTGCTTCCTTGTTGTATTTGAATGGCCATATTGATGAGGATTTGAGTGTCCCCTTCTATAAGGATGGGATAAAAGTTATGTTGGTCAGCTAGCTTCATACCTTGCCACAAGCCTTCCAGTTCTGCAGAGTTGTTCGTGTCCCATCCAATGGAGCCAAAAAAAGATAATAGAGGTTGGCCCTCATGATTTCTAAATATGCCTCCATATCCTGCTTTGCCCGGGTTGCCCTTGGAGGCACCATCGAAATTTAACTTAATCACTCCTGTAGGGGGGAGTGACCAGTGTGAAAGCTGCCTGGTTGTGATGTTGGTTCTATTGGTATTCAATAGAGCTTGTGGGAGCTGTAGGTTCCAGTTAGCCCATATGCTTAATTCCTGTGGCTAGGTTGGAAAGTCCTCCATTGTCCATTGATGCAAAGCAAGAGTTTCCTTGATGTTCTGACATAGGTTAGTCCATATGATTTCTAAGGAAGTTTTGTGATTTTTGAAAATTCGTTTATTTCTTTCCTTCCAGATCGTCCATAGAAGGAGACCTGGCAAGATTGTCCATAACTTGTTGAGAATTTTGCTGTTATAGGGCTCTGGAGTCCAGTTGCGAATGGTGCCTCTTATATCCCCAAGAAGTCTGCAGGGTCTCTGGCATCTGAAAGTGAGCTTTTCCTAGAGTTGATTGGCCATGTGGCAGGAGTCCATGAGGTGCTGAATAGTTTCTTCATTATTTTGACAGTTGGGACAGTAAGAAGGACCATGAAATCCTCTTTTAATTAAGTTATCCCATGTGAGAATTCTTTGATGATACAGCAGCCAGATAAAAGTAGAGACTTTGGGCCAGATCCCCGTAGTCCATATACGATGCCAGGCAGGATCTATTGGTTCCTGAGTTTGGCACATTATTTGGTAAGCTTCTTTGGTGGTGTATGTGCCTTTCGGTGTATAACCCCATCTTAGAACATCGCTTCCTGTATGGACTCTGATTCTTCTACTGGTGAGCTCTTTGTGTAGCTCCATGTTATGAGCTTCCATTTCTTGCTGTGCTATTTGTCTCACCAGTTTCCATTGTCTGAATCCCTATATAATGCTAGGAGTCCAGAAGTGTGCAACATTGTCTGCCTGGTTAATGTTGTTTCCATGATAATTTGTGTCTGGTAAGAATACTTCAATTTTGGGTCTTTGTTGCCAGGAGTCCGTCCAGAAATGGGCTGTCCTTCCGTTCCTTATCTCCCAGAAGCTATGTTGATAGATGACCTCTCTGTGTTGCTTGGCCGCATTCCAGATTAGGGATCCTGTAGGCGTGGTGGTGATCCTGATTAGTTCTTGTTGTGGTCGATTATTTGCATACTTTTCTGTCCATAATTGCGCCCATAGCTTCTGTGGACAGGAAACCCATTGCCACCAAATCTGTGCTCCCATCAAAGTGTTGTTGTGTTGAGGATCACGTAAGCCTAGGCCTCCCTGTCTTTTAGGCCTGTAGACTTTATCCCATTTGACTAGAGCCCATTTTCTGTTTTGTCCTGTGGAGCCCCATAAGAAATTGTGTTGCAAATTTCGAATTCTTTTCAGTACCCATTTCGGCGCAGCAAGCACTGAGAACAGATAGAGGGGCATTGATTGTAGAACTGCCTTTATCAGGACTAATCTGCTTGCCATGTTGAGAGTTCTATATGTCCAAGATAGGAGTCGACTTTCCATTTTCTCTATGAGTTGATGCCAGGAAGCATGCTTTAAGGCTGAATCTATGAGGGGGGTGCCTAAATACTGAGATGGAAGCTTGGCTTGAGAGAATCCAATGATTCGAGTAATGACTCTTTGGGTGGGAATAGGAGTATGGAAGAAAAAAATCTGAGATTTGGAGGTGTTGATGGTGGTGCCAGAAGCTTCTGAGAATGTGTCTAAAAGAGCTTTAAAGGTTTTGGCTTCATGTACAAAAGGATGACCAAAGAGCATATTGTCATCAACAAATTGTTGATGGGTGATAGCAGGGGATCCATGGATAGAGAGTCCTCTGAGATCATGGGACTGTACGGCATGCTTTATGATACGACCTAGACCCTCAGCCATAATAATGAAAAGAAAAGGGGACAAAGGGTCACCTTGACGTATTCCTCTAGAAGGGTGATACGGTTTAGAGGGGATCCCATTGACAAGGATAGAGCAAAGTGGGGAGGATATGAGTGTCATCATCCATCTGACCTAGGTCGGGCTGAATCCAAAGGCCGTTAGCAGCTGTTTTATGTAGGTCCAACTGAGTTTATCAAAGGCTTTGGAAAGGTCAATTTTCAATAGCATGCCTGCTTGTTTGTTCTTCTTGAGAGAATGAATGGTTTCATGGGTCAGAATAATACCATCCAAAATTTGACGGCCTTCTACATAACCAGATTGCTCTGGTGAGATGAGAAGAGGGAGAAGCGGTTTGAGGCGATTGGCTATGACTTTCGATATAATTTTGTAGATAACATTGCATAGGGAAATAGGCCTAAACTTCTCTAGAGTGCTTGGTTGCGCGACTTTGGGAATAAGAGCGATGAAAGTTGTATTGAGTGAGGGGAGTAACCAATGCATTGCTCTTGATTCCTCAACCACGTTCCAAACATCTGCTTTAATTAGATCCCAAAAGTGATGGTAAAAGTTGGACGTGAAGCCATCAGGTCCTGGTGCCTTCCCAACCTTTAGTTGATTGGAAGCCTCTTCGACCTCTATGATTGTGACTGGCCTTAGCAATAATTGATTATGCTCCTCTGTGATGAGTTTAGGGATATGCTGAAGAATATCATTGATGGCACTCTGTCTGTCTGTGGGTTGCTCTTGATGAACAGTTTTGAAGTGATTTATAAGCTCTTTCTCTATGTCTTCCTGTTTTTCCAATTTGTCTCCCTGAGAGTTTTGAATGTGTGAAATTGTATTGTTCATTCTTCTTTGTATAGTTGTACGATGGAAAAACTTGGTGTTTCGTTCCCCTTCTCTTAGCCATCTGATTCTTGATTTCTGTCTCCATAGCAGTTCCTCTTGTTTGCCTCTTTCATCTAGTTGTGTTAGTAGTATTTGTTCCTGCTTGGCATACTCCTCTGTTCTGCCTTCTAGGATGATCTTCTGCTGTAGCTTTGTCATGCTCTGCTCAAGGGCTTTTTTCTCTTGAAAGATGTTGCCAAAGGTGGTATAGTTCCAGATTTTGATTTGTTTTTTGATATGTTTCAGTCTTTGCTAGAATTGGTACATAAGTGAGCCTCCGTTGGGAATGAAACTTTCCCATGCTGATTTGACCACTGTATTGAACTCAGGGTGAGTAAGCCAGAAAGCTTCAAACTTGAATGGTTTTCTGTTGGAGTTTCCGGGATTTTTCCATTGTAGAGAAATGGGCCAATGATCCGAGCCAGCTAAGGGTAAGATAGAGGCACTTATATCACCACCAAGATGAACAAAATTGTCTGAAATTAGAAATCTATCCAACCTGGATGCTATTTGCTGAGTGCCGGCTCTTTTGTTGTTCCAAGTAAAGATGTCGTTGTCAAAAGGTAAGTCCATTAGACTATTGTGTTGAATGTAATCTTTGAAGTCATTGCTTTCTTTGTCCAGCTTTCGTCTGCCTCCCAGTTTTTCCTCTAGCCATGTGATCATGTTGAAGTCTCCTCCCGTTATCCAAAGTGGATAAGCTCTTGGAGCGTTAAGGATCTTCAATGTTTCTAATTGCTTTATTTTTTGCATACTTTCCTGAGGGAAGTAAACATTGGTTAAGTGTCCATGTATGTTGGTGCCGATTAGGTGGAACATTGCTTGAATGAAATAGTGTGAAGCATGGAAATTTGTTAAGGATAAATGCTGAGAATTCCATGCTATGGCTAATCCTCCCGAAGCACCGGTTGCGTCGACTGTTGTTGTTTGACATCCTGCCCAAGCTTTGGATAAGATGGATTCTAAGGTACTGGTGCTGCATTTTGTTTCTTGCATGAATACAATGTATGGTTGTTCCTACTGGATCATGTTCTTCAACATTCTGTACTTCCCGGGACCATTCAGTCCTCTTACATTCCATGAGATGAGCTTCATGGTTGACTGGTAGGTAAGGATCGGTAATATTTGGTCAACTTGGAGCATCTTCCCGACTCCACTAGCATTTCCCCAATTAATATGGTACATTGTAGATCTGTCTTTCTACCTCTTTTCTTCCCATCTTTAATGATATGTTTCCCATCCCATTTGCCTCCTTGTTGTATGCCCAAAGTATTGTGCTGACACACTCTTGTGAACACTACTTCCAGATTTTCCAATTGTCTTTCTGGGATTGTGTCAAACTCTTTCCTTTTGCAGGCTTGCTCTAGACTGAAAATGTCTATTTCCCTGAGATCAAAGCTTTCTGGTTCTTCTTCCATTAAGCTTTGCTGAGTTTCTCCTTCCTGGTGGATTGGTGGCTGAGAGGGTTCTTCTAGAGTATCATCGATGTCCATACTTTTATCAGACCATAGGGCTTTGTAATTAACAGGGTTGGTGTCGGGTTGCGACTTTGAGGCCAGCTTTTCAGAGGAGATAGCTTTCGAGGGATGACTGGTGTTAGCTTGGATGAGAGTGGGGGACAGAGGGGTGGATGGAACAGAGCTTGGGTTTGCTTGCATAGGCGTATCTGATTCGGGCTGTTCTAGATTTGTCAGGATGTCAAAGCTGTTGCTGGAGGATGGCAAAGTAGAGGATGGAGCAGCATTTTTGGGTGCTGAGGGAGGTTTTTTGTTATGCCTTTTCCTGCTGGTAACCTTGGTAAAGCCTTCTGGATCAGACTTGTTTCCAGTTTCTGTGGTTTTGGCCGTCATGTTTAAGGGACAGTCACGAAAGAGGTGACCATGGGCATGGCATCTCCTGCAACGGAAGGGTACATGTTCATAGTCAAGGGGTTGAATCCATTCAAAGTCATTGTGAAGAAGACTTACCGTGTCTGGTAGTGCGTGGCCCAGCTTCATGTAAACGTAAATCTGTGCATAGGATGTGTATCTTCGAAGCTTAGTTTCCTCTGCTGCCTTTATGAACTCACCTAGTCCATTGCCAATGGCTGTTAGTGAATCCTCATCCCAGTATTCCAGTGGAAGCGAGTACAAGTGGATCCATACTGGTGCCTAGCTAAAGTCTTCCTTATCGGGGTTGAATCTTTTGACCCAGTCTCGTAGATAAAGACCCGCTACATTGAAGAAGTAAGGTCCTCCATCCAGGACCCGGTTCTGCTATTCAAGGCAATTGAAAGTGGCTGTGAAGAAGCCCTTAGGGCCTAGCTGTAGAGTTACATGACCTTTGGGCTTCCATTTCGAGGTGATCCAGCCTTGCAAGGCTTTTTCAGTTGGCCAGAAACCTATGAATTTGCCAATCAGGGCATGGTCTTTCATATATTGTATTTGCGCATTGATCCTGTGGCTAGGCAACTCGATCTTGGGCCTTTCCATGGCGATGAGCTTGCATGTGGGCGATGAAGCTTTCTTTGGTGTGCCTGATGTTGCTGGTTTGTCCAACTTCTCGTATTCCAGATCTTCTTGTTCATTCTTCTCTGGCTGCTGCACAGGCTGTGCCTCGGCCTTCTCTGCAGTCTTAGTTCTGCTCTCAGTTGGGTTTTCATTGTTGTAATTTTTGGGGGGAGGCGCTGATGCCTCCCCCGTTGGACTGTTCATTGTCCTCTGCATTCAGAGTCACAGAGTCAGTCCTGACAAATTTTGTTTGGGCTTGTAAAGCTATGTGCTTAGACTGTGCGCCGTGGAAGGGTCTGTCAGGAACCCTAGTTCCTCAGTGCACCATTGCTCTTGCTCCTCCCGCCTCTCAATCCTAGCATTCCTAGTTATTTTAATAAATTAATAAATTATATTTTTATATTAATTAATTTCCGTAAATAATTAAAAATTATTTTAGTTTAATTTTTCATTCTAATTAAATTGTATATTTAATTAATAAAACAATTAACTAATAGTTAATTTAGAATTAGATTTTAATTTTGTTTTTAATTAAATCTGTAAAATAATTTAAATTAATATCATTATTAAAATTAATTAGCATTAATTAGATAAATAACTATAATTTAATTTTAAAATAGAATTTAATCAAAAAATTCTGATTTTTAGCCTAGGTAACAGAAATTCCAGAATTCTGCTAGATTTGACTCATCAACTTTGGAGACTCATAGATTGAATTCTACTTGGCCAAATGAGGCCCAGGATAGCTCATTGGAAATATACAATCATGGAGAACCTTTCCGAGGAGGTTTCGTTAACATATTTGATCATTTATTGGGTTTAAAATCTAGCAAAAGATCAAGATCCGAATTTTTAAATAAAACTATTTTTTTTCAGAGTTTTATTTTCTGCATTTTCATTTGCCCAAGCCTCTTCTAAATGAAATTTCATTCGTCAATGATATTCTTAGCCAATTAAATCATCACAGAAATCAATAGAAAGCTCTGAATTCCTTTTCAATTATTTATTTAATTGAATTTGATTAGATTTGTTTTAATTCCATATTTGGCATTGTGATTTTATTTTTGCATTTTAATTTTGTTTTGATTTCTTTTTGCAGGAAAACAGTTGAAGAGATGAGAAAAATATCTCAATCAATGAGAATGATCCAACAATTGAAAAATGGAATTTTAAGCCAATAAAAATTGATTGAGCATATTTCTTCTTCAACAAACTTTCTTGTTAAGAATTCTTTTGAAGCTATTATAAATAGCCTATTCTAGAACGTAATAAAGGCTTCTCTTCTCTGCAATTCTGGAATTTTAAAAGCACTTCTATAATAGGGATTTAGAGTTGTAGGTGGGAGGAGTGAAAATCTCAGATCTAGGGATTATTGAGGACTTTTATTTTGCATTCTGAATTATGTATGATGGGCAAAGTTTGCACTTCTACAACTCTTGTTGTAACAATAGAAGTTCAAGCAATGTAAAGGATTGTTGGAGACCAGAGCCAAAGAAATGGATTCAATAAATTGGTATTTCTAATACTATTGTTTTAAATACTAGTTTCATTTTATGATGGCAGGAAAGTGTCATTTTATTCATATTTGTGCACTTTTGTTGGTATGAGTAATTTGTCTCAATCATATGTTATTATTTATCTCTGCTCTTATGGGTTGAATTCTGATTTCTAAGTAACTATTTACTCAGAAATATGTCTTTTAATACTAGTTTAACAAATAGTAATATGTTGGGAACTTCTTCTTCATATTATTGTTTAATTATTCGAATTGCTAATTAAATAATCAATATCATTTTTTGAACTTCTTCCTAAATTTTGTTGGTTGATTATTACAGTCAAGAGGTCTCTTAATAAAATGTGACTTGGTATTCTGATCTAGGTGGATATTGTAGGTTTTAACCCCGTACAGAAATTACCTGCATACGAATTCTAAAATACAGAAAATAAACAATGTGAAGCATAACACATAAAACACATATACACAGAGATTTTCCCCTGGTTCCCAAAACCGGGACTACCAGCTTGATTTTTCATTATGTTCCTTTCAATGTTACAATACATATTTATACATGTTGAAGCATCCAATACCATGGACCGAAAACCATCGCGTCCAAAACCATGGTTCGAAAACCACCACGTCCAAAAAACTTGTGCGAAAATCATGCACAAAACCATAGGTGGGTCCGCCCAGCCTAACATAGGGTCCAAAACCAAAATTTTCCGGGGCACTACCCCGTACCCCATAAAGTGGTGTTACGGGTACCCCTCAAACCCCCTATGACCTCCCCCCCTCTAATCCCCAGTTAACTACGTGAGCTAGTCGTGGAAAGAATATAACACAACCCAACATTCTCCCACTTATTGTTTTCTTTCCACAGGGGACCACAAGAGAGCTTAGTCATTTATCCAGCCCTGCAATGCCCATTGTTTCTCTACACCAAGAGAACTTCTCAGAGCTCATAGATTTTGTCAATGCATCTGCAGTATTCTTCAAGGTGTCCACCTTTACCAACAACACCTTTTTGTCTTCTATCATATCCCTCACAAAGTGATACTGAACATCAATGTGCTTTGTCTTTGAATGATATGTGGGGTTCTTTGCCAAGAAAATTGCACTTTGGCAGTTATAGTCTATCCTTATAGCTTCCTATACTAACCCCACACTTGAACACAATCTCTGCAACCAAACTGCTTCCTTGCTTGCATGAGTGGCTGCCATGTATTCTGCCTCTGTAGTTGATAGTTCCACTACAGATTGTTTCTTACTCATCCAACTAACTGCACCTCCAAATAGGTTAAACACATACCCACTTGTAGATCTTCTCTGATCCAGATCTCCAGCCCAGTCTGCATCAACAAAGCCACGAATATCCAACACTCTATCCAATCCTGGTCTTCCTTGGTAGCATAAATCATAATCACTAGTGCCACGCAACAGGTATTCACTTCACTGTTGTCCAATGCTCCTTTTCTGGTTTTGACATAAACCTACTCAATACTCCCACTGCATTCGCAATGTTTGGTCTAGTACAAACCATTGCATACATTAGGCTACCGACTGCACTTGCATATGGAACACGGGACATGTTCTCTTCCTCTTCTTGTGTCTTGGGACACTGTCCAACATATAATCTTACACCTACAAGAATAGGAACCTTCACCGGTTTACTATCCTACATATTAAACCTCTACAGTATTGTCTTGACATACTTCCTCTGGTTTAACCAGAGCTTCCTCTTTGCCCGATCTCTTTTAATTTCCATGCCCAAAATATAGTTTGTAGCACCAAGATCTTTCATGTCGAATTTGGAGGACAATTGGGCCTTCAAATCCTGGATAATTTCTTTGTCATTTCCAACCAGCAACATATCATCTACATACAAGACCAGATAAATAACATGGTCACCAATTAATTTAAAATACACACAATGATCTGCTTTGCTTCTAGTGAAGCCAAGTCCCCGTATAAATGTATCAAATTTCTGATACCACATCCTTGGTGACTATTTTAACCCATACAGAGACTTCTTTAACTTGCATACTAGTTCTTTCTTACCCTTCACCGCAAAGCCTTCAGGTTGCTTCATGTAGATTTCCTCTTCCAGATTCCCGTGAAGAAATGTTGTCTTCGCATCCATCTGTTCTACCTCAAAATCAAAATCAGCAGCAACAAATAAAAGTAATATAATAGAAGTTACCTTGGCTTTGTATTTCTCCACTTTTCCTTCTGCATTTGTCTTCTTTTTGAACACCCATTTGCTGCCAATGGGTTTCCTTCTAGCCGACAACTCCACCAGATCCCAAGCCTCATTTTTGTGCAAAGATGCCATTTCATCAACCATGGCCTCTTTCCAGAGTTTGCCATCCTTTGAATCCACTGCTTCCTTCACAGTTCTGGGATCATCATCAGTAACAGACAAAACAAAATTTGAACAGAAAGCAGATGGACTATACCTTTCTAGCTGCCTTCTTTCTCGAACTGAGCTTTTCACAGCCAGAGTTTGTGGCTCTTCATCTTTTGATTCCTCCTCTGTTGTAGAGTCTAATTCTTCCTCCTTTAGCTCAAACTCTATCTTCTCATGTTTCTTTGGTTGGAATTCATGTTTAATAACATCTTTCACCTCTCTGAACACCACATCTCAGCTGTACACATCCTTCCTTGTTACTAGGTTCCAAAGCTTATAACCCTTTAAACCATCCTTGTACCCAATAAAGATGCACTTTTCAAATTTACTATCCAACTTGGTTCGTTTCTACTTTGGAACATGTACATATGCATCACATCCAAATACCCTCAAATGTGAAAGAGAGGGTTTCTTACCAGTCCATACCTCTTGTGGAGTCTTATCCTCCAACGCTGATGAAGGTGACCTGTTGACTAGGTAACATGCAGTATCCACCGCCTTTGCCCAGAATTCCTATCCTAACCCAGCACCACTGAGCATGCTTCTTGCCCTTTCCATCAACGTCTTATTCATTCTTTCTGCAACTCCATTTTGTTGAGGTGTATATGGAGTAGTTTTATGTCGTGCTATACCACACTTCTTACAGAATTCTTCAAATTCTTTGCTGCAAAACTCTCCACCATTATCTGTCCTCAGCACCTTTATCTTCTTCTCTGTCTGGTTATCCACCAGAGCCTTAAATTCTTTAAACCTGTCAAAGTCTTCAGATTTCTTCTTAAGGAAATATATCCATGTATTCCTTGAGAAGTCATCTATAAATGATACATAGTACACAAACTTACCCAGTGATGGAACCTTCACAGGTCCAAACACATCACTGTGCACAAGCTCTAATATATGTTTCGCCCTCTTACCACCAGAGGGGAAACTCATCCAATTCTGCTTCCTGTATACACAATTTTCACAAAAATCAAAATCCAGAGAGCTATTACTCATACCTTCTACCATACCTTTACCATGAAGTATTTGAACACCCTTCTCTCCAATATGTCCAAGTCTTTGATGCCACAACATGGTCTTCTCTCTAGAGACCACTAGATTTTCTGCTCCACTTTAAGCAACCACGGAATTGTTGCACCCATCAACAACAATGCTACCTTGCAGCTTGTATAGAGTTCCAATCCGAACTCCCCGCATCAATACCAGTGCTCTCCGAACCATCTTGTAGGTATCCTTCTCGAACACTATTTTTACACCTGCATCATCTAGCTTGCTTACAGAAATCAGATTTCTAGCTAATGCAGGAATATGTAGAACACCCGGAAGTGTTCTAACCGTGCCACCTTGCAACTTCAACTTTACTTTTCCATGACCAATGATTCTAGCCTTCCTATCATCCCCTAAGAAGACATCACCACCATCGTATTTCTCATACTCGCAGAATCACTCTATATGGGGAGTGAAGTGAAGGATGCACCTGAGTCAATCAACCATGCCTCATGATCTACATGTGTAATTGAAGAAGCCAAGTACACATCCCCACCTTCATCTGAGGTGGTTTTCACCTCTGCAAAAGGAGCATCATCAGATCCCTTTCCTTTATCAGGAGCTTTAGATTTACAGTCCCTTTTGAAGTGCCCTTCCTTTCCACATTTCCAGCATACCACCTTTACAAGTTTTCCTGGAGATTAAGATCTCCCTCTAGATTTATATCTCCCACTCTATGACTTATTTTTGTTTCTATTCTGGGACCATCCTCGTACAGACAAGGCATCACCATTCTGGCTCGCCATATTTTTCCATTTCATCTCCTCCGTCAGCAAGCCTGAGACTATTTCATCAAACTACAAGGCAGTTGCATTGCTACCTATTGCAATAACCAGACTATCCCACGAATTTGGTAAAGAACACAACAAACTTATGCACTTATCTTCATCTGAAATTTTAATATCAACAGATGCTAACTGACTTACCACATTATTAAATGCATTCATATGCTTTGTCACTGAGTCTCCATCTTTCATCCTCGGGTTATACAACTTTTTCCATAGGAATAGTTTATTCACCAGAGACATAGATTGGTACAAAGTCCCTAACTTGTCCCACAAAGCCTTCACTGTAGCTTCCCCTGATATATTCAGCAATACTGAATCTGAGACACACAATCGTATTGTGCTCTTTGCCTTCCGATCCAACTTCTTCCATTCTTCATCGGACACACCTGTTGGTTTAGCACCCGGATTTACCGTGATCCACTAATCTTTATCCACCAACAGATCCTCCATCTTGAGTTTCCACAACTCAAAACTCTAACCGTTAAATTTATCGATCTCTAACATTCCACTGCTCGTCATCTTCTTTTACCACCAGAATTGATCTCGCAGATCTCGCACTGAACAGGGTCTACCACAGGCCCGAGCGAAACCCCTCAGCAACAAAGGCGTCCCCTTGAAGCCAAAATAGCTCTGATACCAAATGTAGGTTTTAACCCCATACAGAAATTACCTGCATACGAATTCTAAAACACAGAAAATAAACAATGTGAGAGCATAACACATAAAACACATATACACAGATATATTCCCCTGGATCCCAAAACTGGGACTACCAGCTTGATTTTTCATTATGTTCCTTTCAATTTTACAATACATATTTATACATGCCGAAGCATCCAATACCATGGACCGAAAACCATCGCCTCTAAAACCATGGTCCGAAAACCATCACGTCCAAAAAACATGTGCGAAAATCATGCACAAAACCATAGGTGGGTCCGCCCAACCTAACATAGGGTCCAAAACCAAAATTTTCAAGGGCACTGCCCTGGACCCCATAAAGTGGGGTTACGAGTACCCATCAAACCCCCTGTGACCTCCCCCCCTCTAACCCCCGGTTAACTACATGGGCTAGTCGCGGAAAGAATATAACACAACCCAACAAATATTGGTGGCCACCTACCAAGTCCACTTGGACCCCCACCATTGTTTCTTTCATCTTTTTAGTTTCTTTAATTGTAGCACAGTTACTATTTTTAGCAGTTTTTCAGGTCCTGAACTTCAGGAGCCATTTTGAGGCCTTAAACAACATTTTTTGGAAAAAATGGGAGCAACATCGATCTATGGACTTATGTTTCTCTTCCCAAAGTTGTAGTTCTTGGATAGATCTTTCTAACAAGATATTGTGTGCATCAAACGGAGATCGTATGCCAAAGTTACGTCCCCAGGAAGTTGATGTACCAATTTACCCAAACGAGGCCCACAGTTTGGTGTTCCATCTTCTAGGGTTAGGTTTTTAGATGTTGAGGGTTTTCCATTGTTTCTAAACAATAAATAGGCCTTCGAGCCTCATTGTAACACAATTCAAAGGCATGTAGCTACCACATCTCTTCTCAGAGATAACCTATCATCACCCTAGCTGGTATATTTCCATTTTTGTTTGTAAGCATATTTCAGTATTTTACATTAATGAAATGAAGCATTATTTCTGCTTCATCTTTGTGCATATGGTTATCTCTATATTTTGTAGCATTCCTGTTTAAATCTGGATCAGTGGTATCAGAGTGGTCTGCTTTTTTTTCTCTATTTTTCTTTGCATGTCCCCAACAAGGTTGGGATATAAGGAGTTATGGCTTGAACTGGTCGAACCTTTGCAAGACTAGCCTCGTAAATCCCGATAGCCTCCCATGGCGCATGAAAGGAAAGACGAGGGGGCAGGAGATCCTATCAAAATCTTGCTCAAAGAAGCCCTCGAGCGACAAAGGAGCGCGATGATGGACAACTTTGCCCAAATCCTTCAACGGCTACCCAGGGGCGATGCATCGGCTTTCAAAAACTACTCTAGAAATGCCACACCATTCAAGGTACAAGTTAAGTTTGAAATCCCTATATTCAACGGTCAGATAGACGCAGATGTCATCGATAAATGGTTAAATTTGCTAGAGGGTTATATTTCTATTAATGATTTTTCCAGTCAGGAAAAGATTATCTTCGCTCTTCTCAAAGCAGCCCCCCATGTCAAGGACTGGTGGGAAACCTACTGCGAGCATAAGGATGAAAGTACAGGCTCACTATTTTCGGCTGCACCCACTTGGAATTCATTCTAGGATGCCATCAAGGAGCAGTACTACCCTGTTGGAAGCTATGAGGATCAATACATAAAGTGGACCACACTGTGGCAGGGAAGGGACCAAGATGTGCCAGAGTTCAGTAATATTTTCCATACCCTTCGCACAAAGTTGGGTATCAAGGATATGGAGTAGCATTTGGTACTCAAATACCACAGCTGCCTACACAAGTACATCCAAGAAGAAATAGAATTCCTAAACATCTCCTCGCTCAGCACTGCATACCGATATGCCGTCAGGGTCGAGAAAAAGTTTAAACAGAAGAAGCGAGACTTTGGATCTGCGAATCCGAAGCAAGGGAAAGGTGCCCCCAAATTGCAGAACAATGGACAAAGCCAAGGTGGGGCGGCCTAAGACAACCTGCCAAAGCTGCAAGCAAAAAACAACGTCACAAAGCCAAAAAAGCACACGGGAAAGTGGTGTGAGTTCCATAAGAGCTCCACTCACAACACAAGTGAGTGTTGGGCCAAGCAGTCACTAGTGGTTGAGCTAAAGGTTTCAGAATCAAATGTAGGTTCCAACTCTGATTCAGAACCTAACAAGGGGAATGACAAAGGGAAGCATATTATCGATGCAGAGCCCAACGCCACTATTGCCACCATGAAGATCCATAAGGAGGAACCCGAAGATCTAGAAGAGGAGGAGCGTCTCTTCCACTCCCAGATGTGGGTAAAGGGCTCCCCGCTATAGTTCATTGTCGACAACGGCAGCCAAAAGAATCACATTTTGGCAGAGGTCGTGAAGCGGCTGGGCTTATTGACCACAGCACATCCACAACCATACACCATCTGGTGGCTTCACCAAGGACGGGATCTTCGCGTGAACCAGCAGTGTCACCTTCCATACAACATCAAGCCCTTCACAGATGAGTTATTGTGTGACATTGCTCCACTTGAAGTTTGTGATGTATTACTAGGACAACCATACTTTTGGAAGCGACATGCTGTGTATGAATCAAGGCCCCGTGCTGTTATTGTTACTTTGTGAACTAAGTTGTACAGGATACCGGAGGTAGCACCACCTACCGCCATCTCTTTGATTACTGCAAAACAATGCAGTAAGCTCGTTTCCAAAACTAGGAAATTTGTTTTCCTGATGATACACCCTCAAGGAAAGAAGAAGACGGTGGCCACGACCTCCAGACAAGGCCCCTCTGCATGACAACTACAGATGGACAAGGTCGTGGAGGAGTATGAGGACATCTTCACCTCCCCCGTAGGGGTTCCTCTGCACTGTCAGGTCAAGCACTCCATCGATCTGACCCCAGGTGCACCACTGCCCAATGGACCAATCTATCAATGCTCCATTCTGGAGAATGATGAAATCAAGAGGCATATTTAGGAGCTGTTGCAGAAAGGTCACATCTGTCCAAGTTCATCACCCTGTGGGAGCCTGATCGTGTTGGTACAGAAGAAGGATGGGACTTGGAGACTCTGTATTGACTATCGGGCGTTGAACAAGATCACTATCCGTAATAGGTACCCGATCCCATGGATTGATGACCTATTGGACCAACTGAAGGGTGAAAAAGATTTCAGCAAGATTGAATTGAAGTCAGGATATCACCAGGTACTAATCAAACCCTTCGATGTGTGGAAAACTGCCTTCAAAGCCAAGGAGGGCCTATTCGAATGGTTGGTGATGTCTTTCGGATTGACAAATGCTCTTGCAACCTTCATGAGGCTAATGGATGACATCTTGTGGCCATTCACCAACTCATTTGTAGTGGTATACTTGGATGACATCCTGATCTTCAGCCAGAGTTGGGAAGAGCACCTCCACCACATCCGACAGGTTCTCCAAACACTGTGGCAACACAAGTTATGTGCTAATTTGGAGAAATGCACTTTTGGCATGATCCAGGTTCAGTATCTAGGATACATTATTGATGAACAGGGGGTGCATGTGGATCCATCCAAGATCCAAGTCATTTGAGATTGGCCATCTCCAACCACTCTAACAGAGCTTCGCAGCTTTCTAGGTCTTTCCAACTTTTACCGCAGGTTCGTGTTGGGATTTTGTCATATCACTTGGCCCTTGAATCAAGTCACCAAGGGAGGAGTGAAAGCAAAATTATTTTGGTCTGAATCTCAATAGAGGGCATTCACAGAGTTGAAAGATCGCCTCTGCATGACACCCGTGCTCGCATTACCAGACTTGTAACAATCATTTGAGGTCAAGACAGAGGCCTCTAACTATGCTATTGGGGCAGTCCCTACTCAACATAGGCATCCAGAGGCATATCACAGTGAGACACTTTCAGAAATAGTTTGGAAGTATCAACTTGTCTTGACGATGAACCACACTGGTTGGTTCGAAACGCGTCGACAAATGTCTTTCCTCATGTGATTTTCGCCGAAGCTCTGCTTACAACTATTATGGATCACAGAAGCCTCAATTCAATAGTATCCCACTTATGACAAAGAGATATATTCCATTATGTAGGCTTGCCGACAACGGAAGCATTACATTTTGGGGAAGGAAACGGTCATCCACAAAGACCACCAACCCCTACAGTTCATACAGACCCAAGGGAAATTGCAGAATGATTGCCATCAAAAGTGGTCCACATACCTGCAATAGTTCCATTTGAATATCAAGTATAAGAAAGGTAGCACCAATAATGTTGCAGATTTCCTCAGTCGACCACGGATCATGGTGTTAACCACTATGCTCAACTCTTGTGGGCAAGAGACTTCTGATTGGCCACTTCTCTACAAAAGCGACCTAGAATTCAGCCACACATATCAGACACTCTTGGATGGTCTGCATGTTCCAAATTTTCACCTCCAGGATGCCCTGTTATGCCACCTAGGTCACCTTTGTGTTCCTTCAAGCGAGCATGCCAAGATGATTTGGGAAGCACACTATAGTCGCGATGCTCGACATTTCGGGGTCAAGAAAATGGTGGCAGTACTGCAAAAGTATTTCTATTGGACGAATCTTCGACACGATGTCGGGAAGTACATTAGATCATGCGCTGCCTGCGCCATTGCCAAACCAACCATCAAGAATCAAGGCCTGTATACCCCGCTGCCTACCCCTAGTTAACCTTGGGAATCCATCTCCATAGATTACATGTCAAGTCTTCCTTCCACTAAGCATGGAAACAATTGTGTTTTTGTGTTCGTCAATAGGTTCTCGAAGATGGCCATTATGGCCGCCTGCAAGAAGAATATGACAGCAGAAGCCACTGCTAAACTCTTCTTTGAACGAGTGTGGGTACAATTCGGGATCCCACAGTCTATCATCTAAAATTAGGATAGTAGGTTCCTCAGTACATTTTGTTCCAGTCTCTGGTTGATGCTCGACACCAAACTCACTAAGTCCACAGCGTTCCATCCTCAAACTGATGGCCAGACAGAGGTTGTCAACAAGATCATCATACACATTCTACTCATGGACAACTCAAAGCATCCACGCACATGGGACGAGAGCCTCCCCTATGTTCAACATAGCTACAACTAGGCTCTCCACAGCTCGACTGGACACAACCCTTTTCAGGTGGGCTTGGGATTCCAGCCACTATGTCCCATTGATGTGGCCATGCCAATTGCAGCTACTCACACAGATTCGGCTCATGGCAGTCCGAAACGGATAAGGTAAACAACTTCATTGAGCACATCCAACATATTCACCATCAGGTCCATGACATTTTGGAGAAATCAAATGCTAAGTACAAGAAGCGACATGATCAACATCAGGTGCCACACAAGTTTCAGGTGGGTGACAAAGTCTAGTTGCATTTGAAAAAGGAACGCCTTGCCAGAGCCTATCAGAAACTCAAACCACTCTGATATGGTCCTTACACCATTACTAAGGCTGTGGGAGACAATGCATTTGATCTCAGCATTCTCCCATTCCTTGGCCTGTACCCAATGTTCAATATGGACCACCTTCGGCCATACTTTCCATCATTACTAGACACATCCGACATTGCAGAACAACTCACATCCACAGAGTTAAATCTAGATTGCATGGAACAAGCTACAACTGATCATATCATGGACACACAGATCAAGCACACTCTCCAGCAGAATATCCAATTGTATCGAGTTGTCAAAGCAGGCCAACTCCTTCACCAGGGCAAGTGACTCACCAGGGACCAAGTTCAGCAAAAGTTTCCTCATCTCATGGAGGAGCTCAACACAATGGGGACCATTGCTTCTTAAGGGGGGAGGAATGTTCCAGGTGGATATTGGTGGCCACCTACCAAGTCCACTTGGACCCCCACCATTGTTTCTTTTAGCTTTTCAGTTTCCTTAATTGTAGCACAGTTTACTATTTTTAGCAGTTTTTTAGGTCCTAAACTTCCGGAGCCGTTTTGAGGCCCTAAACGACGTTTTTTGGGAAAACTGGGAGCAACATGGGTCCATGTACCAATGTCCCTCTTCCCAAAGTTGTAGTTCTCGGATAGATCTTTCAAACGAGATACTGTGCACGTCAAATGGAGATCATATGCCAAAGTTACGACCCTGAGAAGTTGATGTACCAATTTTCCCAAACGGGGCCCACAGTTTGGCATTTTATCTTCTAGGGTTAGGTTTTTGGATGTTAAGGTTTTCCATTGTTTCTCAACAATAAATAGGCCTTCGAGCCTCATTGTAACACAGTTCAGAGGCATGTAGACACCACATCTCTTCTCAGAGATAAGCTACCATCACCCTAGCTAGTGTATTTCCATTTTTGTTTGTAAGCATATTTCAATATTTTACATTAATGAAATGAAGTATTATTTCCACTGCATCTTTGTGTATATGGTTATCTCTATAATTTGTTGTGTTCCTGTTTAAATATGGATCATATTCATAATGTTAGTTAATTGAACTACATCACTAGCTTGATATTCATCATAAGCCAAACATATTTAAATCTCAATCATTTAAATATCTTTCTCTCAGTTCGGTTAGATCTATATCTGCCTAATTGAGATAGGATTAGGATTCAGGTCCTTTTGCTTGCATTATAGAATAAGTTTGCATTTAGATTTAATTTTTACATTCTTATAAGTCCTCTTCCCAAAGAGGAAAACTTTAGTTGTGGCTTGGATGAGCCCCATATCAGGCTTCAGCTTAAGGATCACTTTCTTGCCTAATCAGCAAGAGGGTTGATCTGATGTATCTTCTCCATTGGTGGATGAAAGTCATATTGTAAGCCATTTTAGAGATTGAAAGAAGGTAACTGGACATAGTTGAACCAGTCGGAACCACCATTCCAAACGGAAAAGGAGCTGCTTTAAGGTCCGGACCTAGTGGCCATCCCTCATGTTGTTGCAGTGATTTTTGAGGCTTCAACATTTTGGCGCTAGAAGGAAGGCCTAAAACTTGTTGTCTATTGGAGTCTTTGCATTCTAACATATTATTTTTATTATAATGGCTCATCTTAAACTTTGAATTTGAAGTTGTACTTCTAGACACGCATCTTCCAATACTCCACCCGAACTGGTAAGACTCTTGTCTCAGGTAAATTTTAATAGTAATAGAAATACCTCTGTATTTAATCATACTTTACAATTCATTCAAAAAAATTCAAATTCTACTTTTCAAGGAATTGATGAAGGTATTTTATGCAGGATTTTTACTCTTACATTCTTGGAAAAAGCCAGAAGCTAGTGTCAATCACTTCCAGTTGCTTCAGTTCACAACTGGGATAAATTTGTAACAATGTTCCTTTGTAAATTTGACAACTATAACTACGAATAGGTATGTGACGATTTTGAAGATTTAGAAATATTCGAAAATGAATATTTGATTGATTTTACCATCAGGTTTTGTTTAAATTGTTTGAAATTTAAAATTGAAGAAAAACCTACAGAAGAGGAATTATTAGATTACTATGAACATATTTTTTCTCTTCCTCCCATTCATAATCCATGTGAAATTATTTCAAGCTTTTCTCAAACTCCTTCCAATTACATTAACACAATTGAGAGTTCTAATATGAAGATGCAAACAAATGATGATGAAATGGCCTCTATTATGTACAATCAATTCCTTCATTTAATGCACACTTCCTATAGTATTGACAGTGATTGGGATGCACCTTCACATGTTAGTGAATCTCAATCATAAAGCTTGTAAAATTTTACTATTAAAATGCAAAAAGATACTAGCAATAATCTTGAAAAAGATGTCGCTTTGAAATCTGAAAATTACTATGCGTTAAATTTAGAAAATCAGAGCATAAATTAGCAAGTACAAGTAGTGATTAAAATTTCCAATAACGCACAATCCACTATACAAATTTATGAACTCTTTTATGATGAGAAAATGCCAAATTCAGGACATCAGAGCAACATTCTTCAAGAAATCACAAGTACACAAATGAATGATCTCAAATCTGAAATTTACAATGAATAGAATGCACAAGAGTTCTCAAATAGAGACATTTTAAAATTCATTGCTTCTGATTCTCATTTTTCCCTTTATCCTGATATTTTTGTTGATAGCAATTTACCGCTCTTAACATTAATGATATTTCAAAAAACAGAGAGGCTGGTTTTAAGGAATTTCCAATTAGTTTTTATCAAGATAAAGAATTAATTATTGATCATTCTTCTAGAATTAATGAACATGTGTTTCATATTTCTTCTTGTTTTGATACATCGGATGAGATTGAATGGTATTTTTATTAATGTCATGAGGTCATTTATAATAGTTACATTGACATTGAAGATATTGATTTGTCTCATTCTCAATTGAATTCTCACGATCAAAGTCAAATTACATGTGAAAATGAAGAACACTCTAATTTATAAATTGTTTCAAATAATTCTCATTTTTAGATAATTAATCATACCCATGATCTCAACATTCAAAAAACCAACCCAATCTATGATTTATACAGCAATCAAGCTTTCATTCTTATTCATAGTCATCATTCTCTTTCTAATTCACAAGTTGGTATTATCAATCATTCGAAACACTCTCATTCTTATTCATAGTCATCATTCTCTTTCTAATTCACAAGTTGGTATTAGCAATCATTTGAAACTTATTATTCTGACCAAGTCTTGTGAAAAGTAAATTGTTTTAAGTCGGTCCCAATTGTGTTGTAACAATAATTGTAACACTAGTGTAAAATATGATTTGATTTTATTATTTTTCTTTCATTTATTTTGTTTAAATTCAGATTTGTTTTCTATTTTAAATTTTCAAATTTTAGATAATTTGTGATGGCATATTAAGCAACTCAGTATTTAACACTCAATTGATGTGTTGTCTGAATGGGAAAATGAAGTTTCAGATTCTAATCGTGAACATCAAGAGCTATTTCTCTTCCAATTTCAACTGATGTTCATTTCTTATCAATTACTTCTTACTTCTCAACGACAGCGTCAACAAGAGAGTGTGTTTTCACATTATGACCAAAAACTTGATTCAATTAATAATCTTCCACTGTATCTAACATATTTTCATCCATTTTTCATAGACCCCTTTGAAAAATATTTGGAGAGTTTTCCTTCACGGAAGATTGTCAATACTTTAACACTTGTACATAACACTAACAAATTTATGCAGGCCATTGTATCTAAAATCTCATTCTCACAATCTGGCCTGTCATCTCCTCTTTTGAACATCTCCAAATCAATAGTGGAAATCCATCTAGATTTCTATGATCCAATTGAAATTCAGTTGGAAATGACATTTCAAGAGAAGGTAATTGTAAATAATATATTAGAAATAATTGTAAATTTTTCTTTCAAATTTATTTTCCTTACTTTAATTTTATTTGTATTTTTGTTACTAATGATTGATTTGTACATATATGCAAGAATTAAAATGAGAAAATGGTTACATTGGAAGTATGACTATACCTAGTCATGTTTTCTTAATTAAATTAGAAGTAGGAATAGATTAATTTAGATTAGATTTCTTTTCTGTTAGCACCTATTTCATTATTTCCGATTTCAATAAAGCAAGTAATGAATATGACTTCTTATGGGCATTCCCTTTTATTTTCAGAAAAGTACCTTAGAATATTTTGGAAGCTCTTAGATCATACACATTTGTGAAAAGCACTTGATTGTCTTGTTTTGGAAAAAAATCATCACGATGATCATACATGAATAAATTCCAAGAATTTGCTACAACTTGGCAATCCTTGTTTCATGAGTATGTCTGAAAAAGAGCTCAGTTTCACCACTCTTGTCTTCCAATGTAAATCGAATGTTAATTAATATAAAAGTTCATTACTTAAAATTTTAGATTAAATAAATAGATGACCTTGAACATATGGGAATTTTGAAAAATACATGGGAGAAATTGAAGATTCATGAGGTAAATTTACAGTAAATTTTCTTCGAGATATGCATTTTAAAAGGTTCATCTTCATCTATTGTTTGATTTCTTTTTTCATAATTTATTGCGTATTTATGTTTTGTTTATTTTTGTAGATCTTCAATGCTTTGATTTTGGAGACTTGAAACAAGCAGGAAACTATTTTAAATCTGCAGCGTGTTCAGGGAAGTATCAGTTGTTTTGTCAGAATTTGAGGATTCATTAATTTTCATTATATATTTCATTAAAATTTCATTTAGACTTTTAAATATATTATCAGGAAATTCATGTTGGATCATTATAATATCACAACTCTCCTCATGAGAAAGTCGCGATAACATATTCCTCCGATCGAATAATTCGATGGTTAATCAAATTATTGAATGAAGTTTTTATAGAAAGGAAAAATTGAGTTGGGCACTTCTCTATTTTGGATGCTTTAAAATGTCCCAATCTCGTCATATTGTCGTATATCATTATGAGAGCATCCTAATGTCGGGACATTTCATATAAAGCATCAATTGAAGTATTGCGATATCCACCCAATTCTGGACCTGATACCACATTTAATTCTAGTTATGAAATATACCGCATCCATTTATAAATCACAATTTTAGTTGAAGTGCATGTTTTAAAATTTCCAATGTCTTGGACCCGACATGGCATTTAAATTCATTTTTAAAAGATATTGCATCCACTCATAAAATTGTAATTTCAATTGGGACATGCATTTAAAAGTTCTGATATCCCAAATCTAATAAGAGATTGAATCCATTTATTAAAACTATCATGTTCATTCTTCATCGCACATCAGCGTATCAACGATATTACATCCCATATTCAAAATCTTCCGATTGTCGATTTCTTATAAACTTCAAATTCGGTCCCACCAGTGAGCCACATCATCCATCGCATCCCTGCAATCACAAAATAATATCGGCATGTCCTTTTAACAACTCCTATCTTTGATTCTCCGATATTGCGATCACTCTATCACATCACATATATTCACATAGCAATTGCGACATCACAATTTCTCATTGCATATGCTTATATCGCAACACTTATATCACATATTGTCTTGACATCCTCCGATGCGATAAACTCCAATATGTGCCTCTCTGCCAATGAATTTTAACTATTATATAACATTCAATCATGTATCGGCAAAGGTGAATCTCGTAGTTTGAAGTTATGCATGGCAGAAAAACTTGCGATGCGAAGAATTCGATAAGACAATGTGTTGTATAAAAGATTTTAAGGCACTCTTGAGCAACCGCTATGGTAATGAAGCAATTGATAACAAAATTGCAACATGGTTAAATCATTTTTATTTCTCTTATATTTGAGTTTTAGATATATCACTCTATCTTTAATATATCAAATTCAAGGCCTCCCCATCTACACATTTGTATTTCAAATTCTGCTGCTAGATCTAGATCTAACCACCTGTTCAATCTTCTGTGGCTAGATCTAGATCTAATCTTCTACCTTATCTTTCTGCAGCTAGGTTCTAAAGGAAAGTAAAATATGGCTCCCAGCTTCGCAAAAATAGCTGCTGGCTCAGTTCCGTCCGCTTCTGGAGGGCAAGCTCCTACCCATATCGTCAATGAAGCCCCAACTCCCACTATCCAGGTGGTCCAGGCCTCACTCGATGAGGCTTTGAAGTTTTCTAAAAGTGTCCTAATCTGTCGGTTCAATGGTTTTTGGTCGCGACTGACAGCTTTCCACAATTGGATCTCAGAGGTATGGAAGCCTATCATTTCTGATGAAATTAATATCTATCCATGTGCGAGGGGTTTCTTTATAGTAGATTTTAAAACTCCTGAAAGCAGACAATGTATTCTAGATTCCGGCCCTTCGTTTTGGGAAAACGCAGGCCTATTCATGAAGCCATGGAACCCATCATTCGATCCCTCAACAACAGTCATAATCTCAACACCAGTTTGAGTGAGATTGCCAAGCCTACCCTTGCATCTCTGGAATCTCTCCTCGCTAAAAGCCATTGGAAATGCAATTGGGAAATTTTACTGCAGGTGCCCAGAAATAGAGGAATATGTCAGAACCACCTATGCACTCATCTGTGTGGAAATGGACTTCAGCGCCAGATTCCTAGCTGAAATAAACCTAACAAGTAAAGACTATGTGGGGAACTAGAAACTCGATTATGAAAGTGTCCTCTTCAGGTGTCGATCTTGCATTGAGACAGGCCATCTAGTGAAAAATTGCCCAAAAGCCTCCTAGAAAAATTCTGCTAGAAAAAACCACCACAGATCTACATGGTGAGAAGAAGCAAAAAAAGCACACTACACTGTCATCAAAGAAGAATACTCTAGAGAAAACCCTGAATCACAAGAAATCGAGCAAGAAATAAACAACTCTCAAGACAAGCAGGGAGAAAGCTCCGCCAAAATAAATGAACTTGACAACCCCTCAAGCATCAACAGTTATAGGAATTCGAATACCGCAGAAAATAAATCTTCATTTAATAGTAATGTAGATCTCCTAGACCAAACTTCTTCTCCGACTATCTTCAAAAGGACGAACACAATAGATCGTGAAGCTAAGACACCAATGTCCCAAGAACCAGAAGAGATGAAGGAGATTCAAGATAAAGGAAGTTGGAAGACCGTAGAGAAAAAAAAGAAAGCTACAACACCAATCTCGCCAAAAAGGACGAGAAGCCAAACAATTAAAAACTAAGAAAATTATAGGTCCGATAGACCAATTTGGTCTCAGTGGACGTTAACCACTATCATCATCATCATCATCATCATTATCTTGGATTTGGTCTTAATTCTGAAATATTTATCAAAATCATGGAGTTGATATGAAACTTATAATATTATGAGAAAATTCACCGCTACAATTCATTAAAAATAATCCTTTCATTTCTGATGAATTCAGTTCACTTCAGATTCCTGGAACATGAAACATTGTTTTATTCTAGTTTGTTGCTTCTTTTAGTTTAGATTTAATAAGTGATAATTGTGCATCAATAAGATTTCAGTCAATTCAACTTCTTCATGCTTTCAATTCTAATTAAAAGAAGAAGTTAGCTAGTATTGAAGAAGATGATACCTCTCAGGTAAGATTAAATGAAATTGTCCAATGGTAAGTTTCATGTGCCCGTGTTCATTTATTTTTCATCCCTTTACTTTTAGTTTCAATTTTGTTTTTTAATTTTTGCTGATATAAAACTTTGTTTTGTAGCGCTTCATAAAACTTCTCAAACCTCCACTAGATCAGATTTTGAAGCTTATTCCTCTTTTCGTAGTTTGCTTTCAAATTTTTAAGAGAAGCAGGGATGATCCTCATCGAATCAACTACACTGGGAAATTTCTGAACCTTTAGTTTGTTTCTTTAATCATTTATTTTCTTAGAAAATGGTTAAGATGATGTTTTGAAACAAAACAATTGACACCAAACAAAAAAAAATTGTTGTCGCTAAATGTTATCATCACTGCTATCGGAAGCCAAAATGCTTATAACATTGCAAGATCAAATTTATCTAAATCTCAACAAAAGAAGGAACATTGATATGATTATTTTCTTTTACTTCATCTCATTGAAACATTGGTATAAACTATCTTGTTGGAGTTTATCTTTTAAAAATTTGGATTTTTTTCTTTCACCTTTCACCTTCTTCATTTTTATTTTTGATTGCTGATTTATTTTCTTACTTTATCTTAGGAATTATTTTTCTTTTTCTTTTTTTTCAGTTTTGTTTTGATTTTGGTGACTCTGCCATGATATATGTGAAAGGACCTTTCTTTTTCAACAACAGTTGACATACAGGGGGAAATCTTAACTCTACCTATATTAGTGAATTTCATTTATCATTAAAGGAGTATCCTTATGGAACCATAAGATCATCTAGCTTTAAATATTTTTCATGGAGGAACACACATCCTTACTAAGTGATATAGTTTACTTTTTTCAAGGAAATAATTGATTTGAGTTTAACACAATGAATCCATCCCACCCCTCCACATAAAATCCTCTGATTGATAGCTGCAGGGAAATAATTTGGAGAAAACATTATGAAAGTATTATGTCCATTAAACATAAATCTATATTACCATCCCACCTCTTTCACTCAAATAAATCATAAATTACAAGCTTGTAAATACGCTTATCAAAAGGGTGATTAAAGAAGAAGCATGGGAAATACAAGTAAACTCGTCGGGGCTATGAACGCTCGCTGAGAGCGGGACTAGGCTTGTATGGCATAAAAGGCAACTTCGTCGAGGTACTGTTCGGGCTTGCTGGTAGCGAAGCGATGTGAGAGACAATCATAAAATGGATATATGCTCTATCAAAAACTCCTATCTCTACCTTCTTCTATTATTATTATATGGGGTACTTTTAAAAAACAAATTTTCCCAAATTTGGATTCACGACTTCTACTCTAGTCTTCTTTGAGTACTTACCTTTACAGACTCATATTGCTTAATCTATTTTATGTGGGAATTAAGTTCAATGGTCATTCATTGTAAATATTAACTCATATTTAGTTTTTACTAATAATTTTCCTTTTTTCACTAACGGCCCTACAAAATGACCCAGCTAAATCATACAACGGATGAAAACGTGTTTCAGAATCTTGGTCATTTACTCCAATTTATCATTTTAAAACAAATTTCCAAGACATGATTCTCAAAATTGCAAAGTGGCTATAGTACTTAATTCCACGTGGACCCCACTTCATATCACTTCCGTCTTTCTAAAATCCCAACAAAATACAATCAAAATTTGCGATTTTAAAATGCAATCAAAATTTACAATGCAATATTGCGATATCGCATATCGCAATTTTATTAAGCTCCTTAATTTAAACATCATTAGATTTGCAATTGACAAAATGCAATGGATAAAAAAATTTAATATAAAGTTTGTTTTAACCTCCTTATACCTCCCAACACCGTGACCTCACCCACTCTCCACCTCCCACACCCTCACATCATCTTCCATATCACTCCAAACTCTTCGCTCATTATTCCCTTATTACTCCATTACCCAAACTCATTACGTTCCTCACTCTCCACCCTCACACTAATACCTGACTTATAAAATTTGTATTTTAAATTTGTTTTAATATAATATAATATTATTATTATAATATTTATATATTAATTATAATTTTTATATAATACAATTATAATATTAATATAATAGTATTTTAATAAATTATATTTTTATATTAATTAATTTCCGTAAGTAGTTAATAATTAATTTAATTTAATTTTTCATTGTAATTAAATTTTATATTTAATTAATAAAACAATCAACTAACAGTTAATTTAGATTTAGATTTAGATTTTGTTTTTAATTAAATTTGTAAAATAATTTAAATTAATATCATTATTAAAATTAGTTAGAATTTTCCCGGATGCGGGTGCCACCGTGCATGACCTGTTAAGGCCACTTGTCACGGTCGACAGGACACGCGACGGACAGAGAGCATTAAGGCTCCTCGCCGCCACCTCCCATCGATCTGCAATGCAGCATTCGAGCCTTAATGAAGGCGCAGGTTTCACAGCGAAGGCGGATGGCCGCATTCAATGCAGGGACATTCCGACGGAATGCAGAGGTCGTTAAATTTGCTGATTTGGACGCGGACGAAGCCCACAGTGATGGTGTTCTTGCTCTGTGTCCTGAGAGTTCTGGAGTCTTTGTGGAATTGGGGGAGACTGGTCGACTGCTGGTCCTCCCTGGTTCATGCCTACAGTCTTTTGTCTGCCATAGTGAGCCGAATTGGGAGAAAGCTTCGTCTGAGGAAGTGGAATTTGGGAAAATGGTGCGTGACAGAATGCCATGCCGTCGGGGCAGAGGCTCAGGGAGAGCCAGATCCGCTCGCGGGCCTGCAACTGACCAACACCACCATTGTTGTTGCATTTACTGCCACCGACGAGGAGGTGCACCTCAGGTGCAGGCAAGTCAAGTTGTGGAGGTTGGAGGGTCCAACAATGGCGAGCAAACTCTACCAGCATTCGGCTCTGTCATCTTCTCGCTGTGCAATCCCAGAGAAAATCTGGGCATCAATGCTCATATTTCAGTGTTGTTTACCAGAATACCGGACGAATTTGACGAAGGCATGCCTCGGCCACCTGCAATGGAGCACCCCGCGGTCACTAAAGAGAGACTCCACCCGGAGCGAGAGGAAAATCTGCCTCAGGCTATGGAGGCAGAGTGTAGGCTCGTGGATAAAGGCAAAAGGCCTGTGGGGAAGGCCTCAAGCTCAAGGGAGGCGGAATTGCGGGAGAACGAACCTGTGCTGCCGGCTTTCATGGACGGACTACCGGAAGGACATGGCTGGGCGTGGATTCGGGAAGCTAAACCAGGGGAGGGCGAGCCCGGGGATGACGAGAGAGAGGGCTAAGCCCAGATGGCCCTCATGCATGAAGACTGGACGCGTGTTGGGTTCGTGGTTGGTTCTCTCTCCTGCTGTCTTTAGTCGTTCTAGTCTGTTTTTTCTGTTATATGTTGGTCGTTCTCGGTCATATGAATCATCTGCTGTTTCTGTGTCACTCTTCCGTTATGGAATGGAGTTTTGTTTGGCTTGGGCTATCTCCACAAGCCCTGGTTCTATGTGACAATCTCTGCCCCTGCGAGGGCTTTACAGAGATGGTTTTTGTCTTTTTGTTGGAGGTTTTAGGGAACAATTCAGGTATCTTCAGGTGGGTTTCTCAGAAATGTAATGGGTTGGGGGACTATGCTACAGCTGCCATAGGGCAGCATGACACACTGCATGTAATTTTCCGCTGTAAATATTAATACATAGTAGGTAATGTTGCTTAGAAAAAAAAAAATTAGTTAGAATTTATTAGATAAATAATTATAATCTAATTTAGAAATAGAATTTAATCAAAAAAATTTAATTTTTAGCCTAGGCAACAGAAATTCCAGAATTCTGCCAGATTAGACTCATAAACTTTGGAGACTCATAGATTGAGCTTTACTTGGCCAAATGTGGCACAACATGGCTCACTGGAAAGATAAAATCATGGAGAACATTTCTAAGAAGGTTTCATTAACATATTTGATCATTTATTGGATCTAAAATGTAGTAGAAGATCAAGCTCTAAATTTTTAAATAAAACTAATTTTTCTGAGTTTTATTTTCTGCATTTCATTTGCCCAAGCCTCTTCTGAATGCAAATCCATTCGTCAATTATATCCTTGGCCAATTAAATCATCACAGGCATCAATAGAAAACTCAGATTTCCTTTTTAATTATTTATTTAATTGAATTTGATTAGATTTGTTTTAATTCGAGATTTGACATTTTGATTTTATTTTTGCATTTTAATTTTGTTTTGGTTTCTTTTTGCAGCAAAACAGTTGAAGAGATGAAGAGAAAAAGATTTCAATCAATGAGAATGATCCAACAATTGAAAAATGGAATTTTGATCCAATAAAAATTGATTGAACGGATTTCTTCTTCAACAAATTTTCTTGTTAAGAATTCTTTTGAAGCTATTATAAATAACAGATTGTAGAATGTGATAAAGACTTCTCTCCTCTGCAATTCTAGAATTCTAAAAGCACTTCTGTAATAGGGATTTAGAGTTGTAGGTGGGAGGAGTGAAAATCTCAAATCTGGGGATTATTGAGGATTTTTCTTTTGCATTCTGAATTATGTATGATAGACAGAGTTTTCACTTCTGCAACTTTTGTTGTAACAACAGAAGTTCAAGCAATGTAAAGGACTGTTGGAGACTAGAACCAGAGAAATGGATTCAATAAATTGGTATTTATAATACTATTGTTTTAAATACTGGTTTCATTTTATGATGGCATGATTGTGTCATTTTATTCATATCTGTGCACTTTTGTCGGTATTAGTAATCTGTCTCAATCATATGTTATTATTTATCTATGCTCTTATGAGTTGAATCTTGATTTTTAAGTAACTATTTATTTAGAAATTTGTCTTTGAATACTGGTTTAACAAATAGTAATATGTTGTGAACTTCTTCCTCGTATTATTGTTTAATTATTCGAACTACTGATTAAATAATCAATATCATTTTTGTGAACTTCTTCCTAAATTTTTTTGGTTGATTATTTCAGTCAAGAGGTCTCTTAATATAATGTGACTTGGTATTCATAATGTCAGTTAATTGAACTACTTCGTCATCTTGATATTCATTATAAGCCAGACATATTTAAATCCCAATTATTTAAATATTTTTCTCTCTGTTGGGTTAGATCTATATCTACCTAATTGAGACAAGATTAGGATTTAGTTCATTTTGCTTGCATTATAGAATAATTTTTCATTTAGATTTAATTTTACATTCTTATAAGTCCTCTTCCCAAAGAGGAAAAATTTAGTTGTGGCTTGGTTGAGCCCCAAATCAACTTAAGGATCACTTTCTTGCCTGATCAACAAGAGGGTTGATCTGATGTCTCTTCTCCATTGGTGGATGAAAGTCATATTGTAAGCCATTTTGGAGATTGAGAGAAGGTAATTAGACCTAGTTGAACCAGTCGGAACCACCATTCCAAACGGAAAAGGAGTTTCTTTAAGGTACAGACTGGGTGGCCATCCCTCATGTTGTTGCAGCAATTTTTGAGGCTTCAACATGCTCCAAAGAACTTCAAAAATATCTCAAATGGTAACGAATGTGAGAAAACATCTCTCAGCAAACTTAATTGGGCCCCTTTTGAACAAAACCCATGTTTTGTTTTTTCTGAAGTTCACTTGCATTTTTACATAAAATGCTTTTGAAGTTGACTGGACAAAACTGTTGCATTTTTCCCTTGATCTTTTGCTGGAGGTCCACATGTATGAGCTTGGTGGAATTTGACCAATACAAATCCATATTGGAGCTTCTAGAAACAATGTCCATGTGTCAGATTTCCTTCTAGAGTGGTGTTACTACCTCAACCATGGAGATAGGTACAGAAACTTGACAAAACTGCAGCAACTTGAACTTGCTAAACTGACATTAGTAAAACCATACAAAATTATTCTTAATATACTAAAAATAATGGAAATAATAATAATAAACCATTTAAACATGTATGCGGGAATTTGATGCATTTATGAAGAAATCTGTTTAAAAATGATGACAATGGGTGAATAGAATGATGCTAAAATGGATGGTTTCATCAACAAAATTATGACAAATTGGAAGCCCAACACCCTCCAACTTGGTAATCATTGTAGATTAAACTATCCTATAGATAGGTGAGCCCTCTCATTGATATAACAAATATTAGTGACAAACATGGGATAGATCAATATCAATTTCTTTTACTAGATCTAGTTTGTAAGTTCAATTTGTACAAATAAATGAGGAGAGGAAGTCTTACCTTCATACAATGATTTTTCTATCATATCCTGGTTGATGCAACCTTTAGCTTCAAATCATGCATACAAAAACACATATATTTCTTAAGCTTACTTATGTTGGAAATAACCAAGTTTGCAAATAGACCTAATATAAGTTCCTCAAGATAATAACAAGTATACTAATATATAGTATGAAAGAACATATATCACAAAAATTGGAGGGAAAAATATCGTTGATGTATATATTGAAAGTAAGAAAGTATAACATAACATTAGTTACCTTGAGACCATTCAATATCTTTTCGCTCCAAGCTCTTAGAGTTCCCTCCTTTTCCATACTTGATTAGTCTCCACCAACATGATGACACTTTAACTCTAGAATCTCTCTCCATTTTTCAGCATAATGACTATAAACTATAGATACTCTATATCCCCCTAGTTTAACCTCTTCTTGTAGGAATTTAGAATATCTTGGACACAAGATTCATAGCAGGTGAATTAGATGGATACAAGTCATTGAAAATCTTGATGGTATGTGAACTAGGAAACTACAATTCATAGATAGGATTTGATGGCATATGAAATAAGAAATTGCAAGTCGGGCACAAAGTTTGTGCCCAATTATGATATTTTTCCAAACTATATGATTTTTCTCTTTAATTATTCCTTGTGAAATAATTATGGGATTTTTACTCAACTAAGTAATTTCATCCTCATAAGATCTAATAACATCCTTGCAAGGCATATCATGGAAAATATATTTATAACATATAACCCTTATTTTATGAGGTCAAAAGAGGAACCAATGACAAAAATATGTTACATAGATTCATGGTGATGGAGTCATTATGAAGAATATCATAGATCAAAGAACCGAGAAGTACCCATAAATAACTATCAACCATCCATATATAGAGATCATCCTAAAACTATGCATACCCATGCTTGAATAAAGGAAAATTCATGATTTCCAATAGCATATGGATCCATGAGATGAGATGTAAGTCCATGGCCATGAGAAAGCACATGGTGGATCCATGTCATAAATGATTTCATAGCCACAAAAAATTATATAATGTGGATCTATCATAGTATGTATCAAGAAGACATCTGGAGGCAATGAGAATTTGAATGTAGTATTCAAAGTACTCATATAGTAGTCATATGCTTCACAAATTAGAATAGGTAACATAAAGGAATGATGCCCCTAGGCCTAAGGGATTCAATCCAACCCTATTGATGTTATGATTCTATATCATACATATATATGAGTTGATATTAAGTATGGGGGAACCCATTTGATTGCTGATCATTGATGAATACCATTATCATATCTAAGGGGACCACCAATAATGAAAATGGACCCTATTACCTAGTACAATCTATTGAGTGTGAATAGAGTAGTTAACATTGAACGCTCATGGAAACAATTAATCAAGAATCAATAATGGAAACCCATCATCAATCATGAGTAATCTTGTCATTGAGTATTGCAAGTTACAAGGTACTAGCTTGTTTCCATATCACTTTCTTAATTAATGTGCTAGTGTCAATAGGAAGAGATCCACTAAAGAAAGGCCTTAATGTGTCCCCCATCAATCATCATGAAATGATCATGGAAATGATACATCAAGAGATGTCGATGAAGAAATAGAATCACCAAATACAACTGACATAGGGATGACCAATATGAAAGGTCAACAAGACTATAGAATGGTTGATTAGGATTTGTTTCCCTTGAATATATAACATGACATATTGATGACTTGGAAGCATTAACTGAAGCGCACCAACAATATAGTGAAACAGTGCATGAGGCAGTAAAGTACTCTTCATAGCAACTAAAAATAAGTAACAAAGTCAAGACATAACAATCATGTTCCCCCGAGTCAATTGCAAAATGTAACGAATGACCTGTTGTTTGAAGCTTGTAGGTCTACAGAGACTTTAAACTCTCTAGTTGTACAATACTTTGGAAGATTGAGGAGCTAAATTTTCATTGAAAAGTAAGATGAACAGAGGCGTATAGGAGGGCGAGAGACATAAGACGTGGGTAAAAAGTGAGAAACAAAATTCATATTATTCATAAAAGTTATGTTGACTTACATTAGAAAACTACGTAATGGATATCACGAGTCATTATTTTCTTAAGGCAAAGGAAACATCCACGAAGTAGTAAGATATATCTTTTGTTGGTGCAATGGACTTTTGTTTGGTGTATATTGGTTACATTAAATTTGTATATTGAAGATATATAATATATATAAACTGTTATTGAAGGTAGATAATTGGTGTTAAGGTTTTTATCTTTATAATAAATAGAAATTTGAAAGTTGATTAAAAAGGTTGGTTTTTTTCTTTTCTCTTCTTTTAGTTAGGATATTTACAAAAGTAGTGTAATTTTATTATTTTAAAATATAATAATTTGTAATTTTTATTTTATTAAAATAAAGGGTTTTTTTTTAATATGTGTAAATATATAAACATATCAAAGTCTAGAAGGAGATCGACATGCGCTTTGAGGGTTTATAGTTCTTCACCAGCGGCAGAGGCATGGCAAGATTTGGTAGGCCATAGCGGACAATCCCATTAGGGTCGATGTCAGGTCCCTCATCACATTTAGGATCTTCTTCCGCTTCAGGCTCATGCTCATTCCCTCGTTCTCGGTTGAGGCCCTTCAGTTCATCTTTCGCTCCCCTTAGTGACAGTCCCAGGAGATGCAACCTTACGCCACCCAGGAAAAGCCCAACGCCATCAACAAGGAGAGGTCAAACATCACCGTTGATGCCCAAGCATTCTCCACCTATTAATCCAGGAGCGAGAATTCTCAGGGCGAGGATTGCTGGAATACTCTCTTGCACTGATGTAGCTTCTCTTCTCAGAGGCATGGGAATCTATGGTAGCCCTAAATAGGGATTTCGCTCCCTAGGAAATAGAACCAAAGGTGGTCACACAGAATATGCCATACAAACACTGACTCGAAACAACCATCTCTCAGAGGTTGACAAACCCATTCATTGGAAAGGATTGATCGCTCTTGAGCCGGATCGGAATTTTATCCATGGATTGAGACACATCCTATTAGATCTGATAAACCAGAAGACAGATCCGCCCTCAATCTGGCAAGATCTGGAAGTATCTCATCGAACTAGCAATTCCCAATACCATTTCATTGACGCTAAGTTAAATTGCGACAGTGGGTTGCATGAGAAGTCGAGCAGATTACTTCTCAATCATTTTATTCAGGTTTCTGGGGATTTAATAACTGATCCCTACCCCATATTGAGAGATCAGCTCACTATGAGGACGGATCTGGGTTTTTTCCAGGTTTTACTGGATCATGCGGGGATGGATCTGCATTTTATCTTGGCACTACATGAACACACCTCAGATCTGGTAAACATTGAACTGAGGAACCAAAAGGGCCTCTTTGGCAAGCAGATCGTGATGAAGCTCTGCGTGGAAGTGGTGCCGAAGATGGCCAAGAACCTCTAGGCATTGTGTCCAGATCTAACAGATTTAAACACTTTGGCAACAGATCGAGCTCCTACCAAGACACATCCACAAAATTCGGAGGCGGACCCGATACAAATCTTCATCAAAAGTATGGAGGGCAGACATATCTACTGGTGGCTTCATAAGGAGATGAGGATCCAAGACATAAGGCATGAAATACAAGTCCACCTCGGAATCCCAGCAAACAGTCAAAATTTGATTTATTCAGGACACAGTCTGCAGGATAATCACACACTTCAGGATTACGACATCATCAAAGATTCAACCATCATAATCAATCTGCGTCTGAGGGGCGGATGCTCTGGAACTAGCTCAAAGAGCACAGGCTCTTTTAAAGATGCAGTCAAAGGAAAGGAAAGAGCCCAAACCAAACCAACAACATTGCCCGAATTACCAGGGCCCTACATCGTGGAACAAAAAGCTGAGACTCCTGTCCTCACAGTCTCAATGCCGAAGGTAACTGATTTATATACAAATCTCTATAACAATGTAGATATATGTAGGTTTAATGGTTTTTGGCCAAAATCTGATGTTTTGCACCAATGGATATTTGATGCATGGTCACCTAAATGTGAAATATACCTATTCCCCAAGGGGTTTTTCATAGTCAGATTTAGCACAACACAAGAATGAGAACACATCCTTAACAAGGGTCTATGGTTTTGGGGCAATGTTGGTCTCTTCATGACCCCTTGGTTCCCATAGTTCGATGCCAACACTATGGTGGTATCAAAAATGCCAGTTTGGGTCAGGTTGCATAACCTTCCACTACACTTCTGACATCATAATGTTTTAATTTTCATTGGGAAATCCCTGTGAAAGTTCCTAAAGATTGATGAGGACAGAATTACAAGGTAAATATTTGATTTTGCCAGGATATGCGTAGAAGTAGATATGAGCCAAGGATTACTAGACAGTATTACATTGAACTTCAATAATACATAGTGGATACAACCATTAGACTATGAAAATATAACTTTTTGATGTTGTGGATGTTTACAAATAGGACACCTACATAATGCCTATCCACAGGCCAAAAAAGACCCAAAAAGCAACAGAAAAATCCAAAAGGGTGGCAGTATACAGAACCTCTAGAAGAAGAAGTAGAAAAAGTAGAAACAACAGGAAACAAAGCAGAATCAGATACTCAAAAGGGCCAGAGCAACACTCAAATGGAAGGGAAAAACCCCACCAATCCCTACAACCCGGGGCCCTATAACCCCTTGAAGCAACAAGAGACACAAATGGAAGTAAGCGGCAACAAACGAGCTCATGGATCAGAAGGATCTGACTCCGACAAAGAATACCCAATAAACACAAATGAAAATCAGTTGGCCATTATAACATCCACTCCCAACAATGGAGGTTGGCGAAAAGTGGAAAAGAAGAAAGGCAGAAAAGAATAGGCCAGCTGTAATTTTTTTATTTTTTTTGTGTCCTGTGAAAATGGGAACAGCTCATATGCATATGCTTTTAGCATCTACAACATGTAATTTTGTCTCATGAATAAAATTATGATTTTTCCAAAGGGAAAAAATATCGAAGTCTAGAATATAATTATAATAGCCACCTTAATATTTATTTTTTTGCAATAGAGATTTACATTAATTGATTATGCTATCTTCTTAATACATATGATAATTTATGTATATGATATAAATATTGTGGATGATTCATAATATTCACATTATAAATAGTCAAAACATAAACTTTATCTTATTTAATGAAACAATGTTTTTTAATAAACCTTGTAAACAAGTAACCCAATAACTATGATCCAATAAACCCATAACTTGATAAATCTAAAAACACTGGCCTTGTCACACTCTGCTAACCTAGCAATCCTCATCAACATAGTCATCTTCATTATCATCAAAATATTTTCATCAACATCATTGTCATGAACTTCATTGGCATGGTCATCATCATTATCACCACCATCGTTGTTATGATGATGGTTGCACTTTATAAACTATAATTCCATCAAACTTGAGGGGCATGAAGTTATCCAACCAACTAATCCTTTAATTAGACAATGGTCATCATCATCATCACCATAATTTCCATCATCATCAATGATCTATTAGTCATTTTCATGATTATGATGATGTTATATTTTAACAGGCTCTATGCTAGATGGCCTATAAACCCTAATAGAATATAGTCCATGACTAGCACCCTAAATAACTAACCCAATAACCCAAACCCATTGATCCCATAACCAATAAATCATCTCACTACTCTATCTGATCCCACAAACCCTATCCCAACCCACTAACCAAAAAATCATCATTACCATATTTTTCATCATCATCGTCATCGTCATGATCATTTCACTTATCTTCATAGTTAGCATCATCATTGTCAACATCCTCATCAACATTACTATCATTCTTATGCGAGATTTATGACTCCGGACAGAAATATCTCCCTTAGATTTGGTGGCTAACTTAGAACAACAGAATGACAAAGGACCCAATGTTTTCCTTAAAGTAAGTAGATGAGGGGAAGAAACCTACTTGTAATATGTCGTATGTTTCGCTCCTTCTTTGGCTTGAATGCTCCAATCCTAGCTCCAACTACCAAAATTAGAACTTGCACAACCAGACAACACAAGCCAAGAAACTACAAGATCTATGTAGCATCATCTATCTACGTCAATCAACATATCAACATGGTATTGAAATATATGAAATAATGACATCACATATAGGAAAACAAAATAACTCTTTGTATTAATATCAATGGAGTGAGTTACTACCATAAATATGTGTTGATCTTGTAGAAGAGCTCCTCCAAGGTGTTGACTTGTCCTTCGTTTGTCACAAAGTGTATCTCCAATCACCCTAAATGCATGAAAGGATAAATCTCACAACAATAGAATAAGGGTAGAATCACTCTCCAAAAGCCAACCCCTTGTGTATAGAAGGTTGTAAATATATAGAGGAGTGAGGTAAGTTAGGAGTTCTTATCCTTTTACCAAACTTGGGATTGAGAACCACTCTTGATGGGAGAATGAGATCTAAGGATAAGGGATGGAAACTCCAAGGTAGAATATGATAGGATTCAAGTGTTTTATCTGAGGTAAATGGTTACAAGAGATCCTAGAAGCAACTGGAAATGGAGGCTTCGGGATTGTCTCTCCTTTTCCTAGATTTCTAGAACCAACACAAGTCCAAGGAGAGAAACTTGTAGGTGATCAACGTAGGTCACATTGGATAAACCTGTAGGTGAACGCTATCTAGCAAGAGGCCAGGGTGTGTTGGTCCTAAAACTGGCTCAGATGATGCAGTTCAGGGAAGAAACTATGGGGAATGAGAGAGTCATACATAGGGATTTGCGCAATGATGATGTAAAGGGGGAATAGGATGCGAATGATCCCATTAGGAGGTTGATTGATTAGGTGTGACAAAATATCCAATAACAGAGTTCCCCCTAAAGCACCAATTCATAGATGATGACTAATGATTGAAGTGCTTTACCTTGTGATAAGTCGGGATCAAGAACAACCGACAAGATTCATCTTTTGTTACAATACATTTACATCATGACATATTTTTTCTGAGGGAGGCATACCCATACTCAACACATAAGCTAGCATAACACATGTATAATGATCAAAATACATGTCCACTAATGATCGATGGTGGACCCATGAATGGATCAATGTCAGTGTGATCATAGCCATCATACATACTGATCTTGTTGAAATATGGCAACAAGAATATTCCAATTTAATTTGTCCTTGAATTATATTGTGAATTAAAACCGAATTTAGTCTTAACAGCTACTTCGAAATAAATAATTAATTTATTTTAAATTAATTAGTTGGAGAAATTCAAGTTAGAAGTCTTTCTGAAGTCATGCAAGAATTATCCCTTAAATTAAGGAGATAAGATTGAGTTATATTTGAGTTGTAATTAGTTAACTCAGTTTACTGAGTTAAGTCCAGTTAAATTAGTTCCAAACTATTTGAGGAACTAATAGCGAGTTAATAGTCACTTGATGCATTAATGCACTCAACTAGTGCTACTCCAGTGAACTGAAGATTCACTCATCAGAAACTCATGCATGTCTATTCTGAGAAGGACCCAGTCGCGATTAGTGTTCAAGGACAGTGTACTATCAGTTGCATGTGTTTTCTCATGGAGAAAACTCATGCATGAAGGCAAGGATTCATCCTTGAGGATTGCGCAGTTTTGAAGGCCTGTTTTTCACTTGGTAAAAGGCTAATCATCCACATGGAACAACGCAACGAAATAGGAGCTTGGAGGGTCGAGAGGAAAGCTAGAGAGAAGACAAGATTTCCTGTGAGCATCTGTGAGGATTGTACTGAGCGCTGGCTAGCTGTGAGAGCTAAGGCTTTGTATAATTCCTATGTATTTCCACCATGTGTGATAATACAATAGTGTGGGGTTTTTATCTGAGACTTTCCCCAAAAGTATTTTCATGTTTATTGTGCCATTTATTCTTCTTCTTTTGGTTATATTGTTCATCTCGATCTGTAAGCTTCCGTAGATTTATAGTATAAGTAGGTTATAGTATTTTGCTTTGATTTATATTGCATTATCGGGTTAACCTATCATAGATTTTCTACATGGTATAAGAGATGCGAACAGTATACTGAGAAGAGAATTCGAATTTTGAAGTTCGGGGCTGCAGGTGAAAATTGAATTCATATCATACTTCAAGGTTGGCCAATGGCGTTTTATGGCTTGAGACTCAATTATGCCTTGGAAGGTAGCTCGAATTACATAGCATGGAAAGATAGAATGGATGCTGTATTAGAAGATAATGGCTTGAAGGCATTCATTGATCAAGAAATCCCAAAGCCAGCTTCAACTAATGCACAAGAGTTGGTTGAGTGGAAGAAGTGTGTGATGAAGGTGAGATGGATCATCTTTGAGGGTGTTTGAGACCATATTGTCTCAAGTCTCCATGGGAAGGATACTCCATTTTCAGCATGGAAGACATTGAAGGACCTCTACTAGAACAATAGGGACCAGAGGCTCAAGGATAAGCTTCGAAGAATCAAGATGGAGAAGGGCGATACTATTTCCACATATCTGAACAAGCTCACCACCTGTAGAGATGAGCTTGGCAGTGTGGGAATAACTACTACTGATGATGATATGGTGAGCCTCGCTCTCCTTGGCCTTCCAAAGAGTTGGAATAACTACTAGGACTCTATGAATGGAAGGGAGAAATTGCCGAATTGGGAATGACTGTGGTCGGCTCTTATGCACGAGGAGATCAAGAGGAGCACATGAGATGGTTCTTCATTCAAGAATGATGATGAAGAAAATTTGGCCTTAGCAAGTAAGGCAAGGAAAGGGAAGGGGAAGGCTTTCCATTTCAAATCAAATTCTTCTCATGGAGGGAAGAAGAGTGACATGTCTAAAGTAATATGCTTTAACTGTCACAAGATAGGACATTATGTGACTAATTTCCCATTGAAGAAGTCCAAGAAGGGATCCTCGGAAGGATGAGAAGGTAAGACATTACCCTCTCAGTTCGAAATGGACTTTACCATCATCACATGCATGGTGTCATCGATGATGGGTTGTGTTTGGTATCTTGACAGTGGAGCCTCATTCCACATGACCGGTGATAAAAATTTATTCAGTGCCTTGGAGGAGAAAGACCTCAAGATGTGCATAGAGATGGGTGACGATGGAAGGTATAGTGTTTCAAGAGTGGGCACGGTTTCTTGTCAGAGGGAGCATGGAGCTCCTCTCACCTTGACAGATGTGATGTATGTGCCTGGACTGAAGAAGAACTTTGTATCAGTCGCAATGTTGGAGGATAAAGGCTACGATGTTGTCTTCAGTAAAGGAAAGGCATTCACATAGCCATGGGTCAAACCAAGAGGATAGGGATTCATGTGAAGAATATCTATAAACTAGAGGTAGAAGATTGTGCAGCATTGAGTATGAAATCAGAATTGGTGCAAAGCCAAGGCATTGGTGAGTTGTGGCACAGGCAATTGGGCCATTTCCATCATGGGGCTTTGAAGATAATGCAACAGATATCTATAAGAGTTCCCAAAGGTAAACTTGAGCAAGTTGACACATGCAAAGGTTGTACCTTGGGAAAGTACACCAAGTCTTCCTTTCATGATCGAGACAGTCGAGCAGAGGCTATCTTAGAGTGAGTTCATAGTAATTTGTGTGGACCATTCTCGATGACATCCACAATGAAGAAAAGGTATTATGTGATTTTCATGAATGACTATTCTAGTAAATACTATATTTATTTCATGCAGAAGAAGGACCAACCTTCACAAAGTTTTATGAGTTCAAAGCTTTGGTCGAGAAAGATTCAAGGAAGAAGATCAAGGCCTTGAGAAGCGACAACAGTGGAGAATATGTCTCTCAATAGTTTAAGGACTTCTGTGCAACATAAGTAATTAAATGAGAGTTGATGGCACCTCATAACCCACAACAAAATGGGGTGGTTGAGAGCAAGAACAGAACTATTGTAGGGGAATCACAGGCAATGTTGCATGACCAAGGCCTACCATTTCACTTGCAGGCTGAGCATGCAACACAAC
The DNA here is from genome assembly GCA_031772625.1 of Pinus tabuliformis. NCBI lineage: Eukaryota > Viridiplantae > Streptophyta > Pinopsida > Pinales > Pinaceae > Pinus > Pinus tabuliformis. Next base: position 86,635,479 of record CM062818.1, read on the forward strand.
GGTCTATTTGCAGAATAGAAGCCCACATTGTATACTTGGGATGAAGACACCAGAGGAAGCTTTATCCCGTAAGAGACCAGTTGTGGGTCACTTCAGGATATTTGGCTCATCGTTATATTTCCATGTGACAAAGGATTCACGGAAGAAGATTGAGCTGACAAGAGTGTTGGGGATATTTGTGGTGTACAGTAATACACCTCAAAACTATAAGGTGTACTTACCTACCAGTCGGAGGACAATGGTTCAAAGAGATATCAATTTTGAGGAGCAGAAGGTCATGTGAGTTTCCTTTGAGAGGGAGCTCCAACTACATGCTATGGAGGAACTGTTGGTTCGTAAGGAAGAGGAGCCTCAGAATGATGCAGAGCAGCTGCATGCAGAGGTTCTAGGAGTGGATACATTCACTCAAGCAGATTCTTCCAAAGATGGATAGAAATGCACAAGAGAAGCTGACAGATTGTTGGAGGATGCAAGAGAGAATATGGGAGCACCAACTTCTCAGCATAGATAGAGGAGGTCACCTGAGAGGTACACTGCATACATGGCTCTTGTTGGAGAATGTGTTGAGACCAAGCCATCTTCCTTTGAGGAAGCAGTGCAGCAGTCGATTTTGGTTTATGCTATGGTGGAGGAGTATGACTCCATAGTTCATAACAATGTTTGGGACGTGGTTCCGAGACCGGAGAACAAGTCAATTGTGAGTTCCCATTGGCTTTACAAGGAAAAGAAAATTGTTGATGGTAGTGTGGAGAATCATAAGGAAAGATTTGTTTCCCATGGCTTTTCACAGGTCAAGGGGATCGATATCCGATATCATCACCTGAGAGACTGTGTAGCGAGGAGGATCATGTTGCTGCAGTATATTTAGACAAAGCAACAAGATGCTGACATTTTGACAAAGGCATTGTCAAAGTGTAAATCCGAGTTCCATAGAGACAGGATCGGAGTGGTAGATAATCCCTTTCCTTTTGAGAGGGAGTGTTGAAATATGGCAACAAAAATATTTCAATTTAATTTTTCCTTGAATTAAATTGTGAATTAAAATCGAATTTAGTCATAACAGCTACTTGGAAATAATTAATTAATTTATTTTAAATTAATTAGTTGGAGAAATTCAAGTTAGAAGTCTTTCTGAAGTCATGCAAGAGTTATCCCTTAAATTAAGGAGATAAGATTGAGTTATATTTGAGTTGTAATTATTTAACTCAGTTTACTAAGTTAATTTCAGTTAAATTAGTTCCAAATCGTTTGAAGAACTAATAGTGATTTAACAGTCAGTTGATGCATTAATGCACTCAACTAGTGCTACTCTAGTTAACTGAATATTCCCTCATCAGAAACTCATTCATGTCTATTCTGAGAAATACCCAATTGAGATTAATGTTCAAGTATAGTGCACTATCAGTTGCATGTGTTTTTTCATGGAGAAAACTCATGCATGCAGCCAAGGATTCATCCTTGAGGATTGCGCAGTTTTGAAGGCTTTTTTTTCACTTGGTAAAAGGCTAATTATCCACAAGGAACATTGCAAGGAAATAGGAGCTTGGAGGGTAGAGAGGAAGGCTGGAGAGAAGGTAAGATTGCCTGTGAGCATCTGTGAGGATTGTACTGAGAGTTGGCTAGCTGTGAGAGCTAAGGCTTTATATAATTCCTATGTATTTCCACCATGTATGATAATACAATAGTGTGGGGTTTTTATCTAAGACTTTCCACAAAAGTATTTTCATGTGTATTGTGCCATTGATTCTTCTTCTTCTAGTTATATTGTTCAACTCGATCTGTAAGCTTCCGCAAATTGATAGTAGAAGTAGGTTATAGTATTATTCTTTGATTTATATTACATTATCGGGTTAACCTATCACAGATTTTCTACAGATCTCTGTATAATCCTGAAATCGCAACCCAAATGGTGGATACTATATCTAGGGTCTTCTATCTCGTTCACATGACCAATCAACGTATGAGTCTAACCATGTGAATTAATGAGATGAAGTCAAACATGGTAGACACCATATGATTACTGGACAATGATGTAATCCAATAATAGACGCGAGAGAAAGCACCAATGATGTTAATCGCTCTCAAGGTAATCAATTACAATCCGTATGGTGTGAATAAATGAGTTGATGTAGAACACCACACAAAATATTTCATTCAAAGGCCAATGATGTAAACCTGTTTCCAAGAGTGAGGACACTTTCCATTGATGTATGCAAGCACCAAGGTACCAAGGGGTGATTCTAACTCAACTTCTTGGATAACGTGTTGATGTCGACAGGAAGCAACCCATCGCAGGAGGGCCTTGATGTATCCGCTATCAATGACACGAAACAAGTATGATGATTGAGACAGAATGATCAGAATGATGTTGATATGGAATTGGATCAGGAAAGGAAAACATAGAATGAAGGATTAAGAGTATTGTAATGGATACAAGTTTAATGACTTCTCTTGAACATAGCGGAGACACTGAAATGGATTTGGCAGCATTGACCCAATAGCGAAATGGAGGTTCTGTGAAGGTATGATGTATCGAAAGACAAGTATATTATCCAACCTAACAACCACGAAGATGAAGTGGAAGAGTGTCGTGTTCAAGGGCGACTCGCTGCCATTAACAAATGGATACCTTGTTTTCCCAATTTCCCCAACCATACTAGTCAGTACCTCTTTATATTTTAACAATCTTGAGGAGGATAACATATGCTTGATCTGTAAGTCCATCCTTCAGATGAATCCATCTGAGTATATTTAACTAACCCTAACAAGGAGTGGTTCGACCTTGTCATGTTCAAAAATTCCATTATTGTTTGGCGTTTTAACAAGTCTAGCAAAGGTAAAACTCGACTTCTTTTTCATGTTTAGAGAGTTTGAAAAAGAGGCGAAAAAAGAAAACCCTAGATGTCCCTTTTCGTAGGTAGTCCCTTATGTCTGAAAAGGTAGAAAACAATACCCAGGAGAATCTCTTAGCCATTTTCGACTAAGTTATTCCTTTTTCGTTGATAGTCTATCTCAGTCCAGAAAAGGGGTAAAATTACACTGAGTAGATGTCTTTTCATTTACTTTTATGAGTTCGAAAAGAAAAGTTCTTGACAATTTTTTCATGTTTTGGGAGTCTAAAAAGAGATGAAAGAGGACTTCAAGGGGTTCCTTTTCAATAGGTTTAAAGAGTTCAAAAAAAGAGATAAAAATGTACTCTTCAGTCAAAATCCCCTTTTTAAAGAACATAAAATTCATTAACATTTGTCGACCTGCTTAGAACAATAGAGAGAGGATTAAACATACCAATTTCATAGTAAAAATGAATCATTACTAGGTCAAAACATAAAATATGAATAAAATAATGAAAAATATGACTATATATACTCAAAATGATTGTTCATTTTTACCATTTCACAATTACCGCTAATAGTGAGACTTCTAAGTACTTTTTCCCTCAATCTTCAACAACTAATTGTGGCCAATCCAATGGATGATTTCAAGTACCGTTGCTTCTAGGTAGGAGCTAAAACCTTTCTGTTTCTTTCAGTGGTTCCATTCTGTGATTTCAAGAAAAAATTATAAGTTTTTGAGGGCCCTGGGAATCCTAAAATTTTCCCTAGGACCAACGCAGGCCCAGAGGGTCGAAAAGTTCCTTGCACCTAAGTAGTCATGCACTGCAAGAAAAGGTGCAATGCTTTGGTTTTCTCTTCTGGGCTACGTTGGGTGCAAATATAAATCTTGTTTATTAGTTTTCCCTTAAAATTTGACAAGTTTTTTGCATGAAAAGGATCCTAATGAATCTCTTGTTGATGTTTCATGGGTTCATCAACAAAAAATGGCTTTCATATGGAGAGAAAGAGAACATAGGGAACAAGATTTAAATGCAGCAAATGATCTTGCTACCATCCAAGAACTAAAGAACTGTGGATTACTAAAATTACTTTTGCTTCCTGGTATGAGGCAACAGATGGAGTTGTTGAAATACCTTGTTCATTCATGGGATGTTCAGGCACAAGCATTCAGGTTTTCAGAACATCTACTTGAGATAAAGGTAGAGGATATCTACTTTTTGACAGGACTGTCTAGGAGGGGTGCCCCCATACTCTCCTAGGTGGGAGAAGTGCTAGGGAGATAGTGAAAGATTATATCTCCACCTATTGTAGACCTCGATCTCAACCAACAAAGCATTAGGGGATTTTTGAGGTCTAAAATGGGCCTCCTAAGGAAATTATAAAATAATAGTGGAAATAATAAAATAAGATTAGATTACATCATCAAATTTTAGAGGGGAAAAAGACAAAACTATTTTTTCAACTCGTGTTTTCAACTTATCTCCATATGGGTTTACTCAAATTTCTTGCAGGGACACTTGTTGGATGAAATTTTTTATTCCTCATCCAAGAAGTATCCATGTTGCATACTTTTGATCGACCCTGCTACATGAAAAATGAGAAATACATGAAAAATGTGATTGCAATCATGTTTTTTCATGTATTTCTAATTTTTTGTGTAGTAGGGTCCATCAAAAGTATGCAACATGGGTACTCCTTGGATGAGGAATTAAAATTTTCATCCAACAAGCACTCTCGCTCAAAATTTGAGTAAGAACTTATGGAGATAAGTTGAAAATACGAGTTGAAAAAATAGTTTTATTATTTTATTATTTTTTAATCTTTGTATTTTTTTACTCCAAAAATGGTGAATAATCCCCTATGGTTGACATCACCATCTTGAATCCTATTGGTTCTTATAAAGTTTATTTTGGTTGTACATTTTTCTTAGGAGGCCCATTTTAGACCTAAAAAATCCCCTAATGGATGGAAAGATCAGTATAAAATATGTGACCCGGTTACCTTTGAGAATGATCCTATTAATTATCGCAAGATTGACAGGTAGTTACACATTGCATGTCACAAGCAGATCATATATGAAATATGGATTGGAGTGTCTGGAGCCAACACTCTTCAACTAGAGTGAGGGAGTTCTGGTCAACATGAAAGAACAACTAACTAAGGCAAAAGAGGGAAAGCTAAAGAACTTTGGATACAATGTGATATTAGTTTCATTTGCATTAGAATGGGTTCCATTACTTCAACCTCAACATGTCATACTCGAGCCTATCGATCTGAGGGTGTCACCGATGAGGAGGTGGATAGATCACATGTCGTGACATGTAGGGCCGTCAGTGATCAAATTTTCACCATGTAGAAATTATGACTGTAGATTAACCTGATTATGCAATATAACTAAAGCAAAATACTTAATCTACTTCTACAATCAAACTTGCGGAAGCTTAATAGATTTGAGCAAGATCAAGTAGAACACATATAACAGAGAAGAAGAATCAATACACATGAAACATATAAGAATACTCTGGGGAAAGCCTCAGCTAAAATCCCTGCTATCTGTATTATCATACAAGTGGAAATATCTCAGGATTACACACAGCTTTAGCTCTCACAGCTATCCAGCTCTCAGTACAATCCCTCACTGTTGCTCATAGACAGAATAGACTGCTCATATGCCTTCTCCTCTGCCCTCCAAGCCTCCTATTTCCTTGCGCAGTTTTCCCTGGGTGATCCAGCTGTAACCTTGTGTGACACCAATCTCACACACTGCTCCAACACACTGTAAAACTGCGCAAATCTCAAGGAATGAATTCCTTCTACATGCAAGAGATTTTCTTATAGGAAAATTCTTGCAACTAATAGTACATTGTCCTTGTCTTTAATCTCAACTGGGTCTTTGTCTGAATAGACATGCATGAGTTATTTATGAGAGAAAATTCAGTTATATGGAGTACACTAGTTGCATGTATGCATACATTAACTGACTAAACTCACAATTAGTTCCTAAAACTGTTTGGAACTAATTTAACTGGACTTAACTCAGTTAGCTGAGCTAACTAATTACAACTCAAATAAAACTCATCCTTATCTCCTTAATTAAGGGATAACCTCCTTAATTTAAGGGATAACTGTTGCATGACTTCACAAGACTTATAGCTTGAATTTCTCCAACTAATTAACTCAAGATGAATTAATTAATTATTTTCCAAGCAGCTGGTAAGACTAAATTCAAATTTTGATTCTCAATATTAATTCAAGGACAAATTAAAATTGGAATATTCTTGTTGCCACATTTCAACACTCCCACTCAACAAGAAAGGGATTATCTGCCACCCCGATCCTGTCTCTATGGAACTCGAATTTACACTTTGACAATGCCTTAGTCAAAATGTTAGCATCTTGCTCCTCAATCAAAATATACTGCAACAACGTGATCCTCCTCGCCACACAGTCTCCGAGATGATGATACCAAATGTCGATGTGCTTGGACCTGTCATGAAATACTGGATTCTTAGAGACTTTGATAGAACTTTGATTATCACAATAGATCGCAGTTGGATCCATCCTTTGATCAAACAAACCAACTATAATTTTCCACATCCAAATGGCCTCACATGCTGCCTGACTTGTAGCCATGTATTCAGCCTCTGCTGAGCTGAGTGCAACTGACCTCTATTTCCTGCTATACCAAGAAACTGCAGCTGACCCAAGCTTGAAAATTCCTCCTGATGTGCTCTTCCGATTTGATGGACTCCCTACCCAATCTGCATCAGTGAATCCCTGTAGCTTCACTCCCTCTGTCCGTCTGTACCATAATCCATACTAATATGTACCTCTAAGGTATCTCAAAACATGCCTAGCCACCTTCCAAAACATCTTGGTAGGCTGAACCATTACTTGACTCAGATGGTTCACAACATAGCACCAATTTGGTTGTGTTCATTAAGTACATCAGTGAACCCACAAGTTTCCTGTACACAGTAGCTTCTACTACTTCTCCTGAAGTAGCACCCTCCTTCCTCCAGTTACCTGCTAGAGGAGTTTGCATGGGCTTGCACTTCTCCATGTGGAATCTCCTGAGTATCTAAAAATGGCATACATTCCCTAAGACACAAACAACTCCCCATCCTTCTTCCATACTTCCATGCTAAGGAAGTAATGCATGAGACCCATGCCTTTCATCTCGAATTCTCTTGCAAGGTCCTCCTTGAAAGACATGATCAACTGATCATCACTTGTTAATATGAGATCATCAACATAAAGAACAATGATCAATGGCTTATTTTTCACAATGATGTGATATAGGTTTTCATCCACTTCACTCCTTGTGAAGCCCAACCCAGTGAAGTAGTTGTCGATCCTGGTGTACCAAGCACAAGGTGCTTGCTTCAGCCCGTACAAAGCTCTCTTGAGTCGGCACACATGTGACTCATAATCGAAGGTCTCAAAACCTTCTGGCTGCTCTATGTACACCTCTTCCTCAATATTGCCATTGAGGAATGCAGTCTTCACATCCATCTGATGAATCTTCCAACTCATCTGTGCTGATAGTGCCAACATTGATATGATAGATGAGTACCTTGCTACAGGAGAAAAACTCTCATCACAGTCGATCCCCTCAACCTGTGAGAAACCACGAGAAACAAATCTTACCTTATGTTTCTCCACACTACAAAGCCAACGGGAACTCACAACTGACTTGTTATCTGGTCTTGGAACAACATTCCAAACACTGTTATGAACTATGGAGTCATACTCCTCCACCATAACATCAACCCAAATCGGCTGTTGCACTGCTTCCTCAAAGAAAGATGACTCAATCTCAATACATTCCCCAACAAGGGGCATATATCCAGTGTACCTATCAGGTGACCTCCTCTATCTACGCTGAGAAGATGGTTCTCCCACATTCTCTCTTGCATCCGACAACAATGTGTCAGCTTCTCTTATGTTCTTCCATCCATCTCTGGAAGACTCTGCTTGAGTGGATGTATCCACTCCTAGAATCTCTACATGCGGTTGCTCCGCATCAGTCTGAGGCTCCTCCTCCTTAGGAATCAAAAGTTCCTCCATAGCCTGTAGTTGGAGCTACCTCTCAGGGAAAACTTGCATGGCCTTCTGCTCATCAAACTTGATATCTCTACGAACCACTGTCCTCCAACTAGTAGGCAAGTACACCCGATAGTTGTGAGGTGTATCAGTGTACCCCACAAGTATTCCCAACTTAGCTGTCAGCTCAAGATTCTTCCACACATCCTTTGTCACATGGCAATATACCAATGAGCCAAAGACCCTGAAGTGACCCACATCTGGTCTCTTACCGGAGAAAGCCTCCTCTGGTGTTTTCATCCCAAGTATGCGATACATGCTTCTATTCTGCAAATAGACCACTGTGTTACATGACTCAGCCCACAAATGAAGTGGTAGGCCTTCATCATGCAGCATCGCCTGAGCTTCCCCCACAATCGTTCTGTTCTTCCTCTCAGCCACCCCATTCTGCTATCGGTTATGAGGTGTCGTCAACTCTCGTTTAATTACTTTCGTTGTGCAGAATTCCTTAAACTCTTGAGAAACATACTCTCCACCATTGTCTCTTCTCAAGGCCTTGATCTTCTTCCCTGACTCTTTCTCAACCAAAGCTTTGAACTCACAAAACTTTGAGAAGGTTTGGTCCTTCTTCTGCATGAAATAAATCCAACATTTACAAGAAAAATCATCAATGAAAATCACATAATACCTTTTCTTCATGGTGGATGCTGTCGAGAATGGTCCACACAAATCAATATGAACTCGCTCTAATATTGCTTCAGCACGACTGTCTCGATCATGAAAGGAAGACTTGGTGTACTTTCCCAAGGTACAACCTTTGCATGTTTCCACTTGTTGAATTTTACCTTTAAGAAGTTCAGTAGAGATTTGCAGCATTATCTTCAAGGCCCCATGATGCAAGTGGCCCAACCGCCTATGCCATAACTCGCCAATGTTTTGGCTTTGCACCAATTCTTCTTTCAAACTCAATGTAGCATAGTCATCTACCTCTAGTTTATAGAGATTCTTCACTCGAATCCTAATCCTCTTGGTCTGACCCATGGCTATGTGTCTCAGGAATGCCTTTCCTTTATTGAAGACAACATCTTAGCCTTTGTCCTCCAACATCACGACTGATACCAAGTTCTTCTTCAGTCCAGGCACATACTTCACATCTATCAAGGTGAGAGGAGATCCATGCTCCTCTGAAAAGTGACCGTGCCTACTCATGAAACATTGTACTTTCCATTGTCACCCATCTCTATGTGCATCTTGAGGTCTTTCTCCTCCAAGGTACTAAATAAAATTTTATCACCAGTCATGTGGAATGAGGCTCCACTATCAAGATACCAAACATAACCCACCATCAATGAAACCATGCATGCAGTGAGGTTAAAATCCAATTCAAACTGAGAGGCTAATGCCTCACCTTTTGATCCTTTCGAGGATCCCTTCTTGGATTTCTTCAATGGGCAATCAGTTGCATAATGGCCCATCTCATGAGAATTAAAGCATCTCACTTTAGATTTGTCAATCTTCTTCCATCCATGAGAAGAATTAGATTTGGAATGGGAAGCCTTCCCTTTCCCTTTCCTTGCCTTACTTGCTAAGGTCAGATTTTCTTCATCATCATTCTTTGATTAAGAACCATCTCAAGTGCTTCTCCTGATCTCCTCTTGCATGAGATCTGACCACAGTCGTTCCCAATCCAGTAGTTTCTCTCTTCCATTCACAAAGTCTTGGTAGCTATTCCAGCTCTTTGGAAGACCGAGGAGAGCAAGACTCACCATATCATCATCAGTTGTAGTTATTCCCACACTACCAAGATCATCTCTACAGGTGGTGAGCTTGTTAAGATATGTAGAAATAGTGTCGCCCTTATCCATATTGATTTTCTGAAGCTTATCCTTGAGCGCCTGTTTCCTTTGGTTACTACTGTTCTGATAGAGGTCCTTCAATGTCTTCCAAATTGAAAACGGAGTCTCCTTCCCATGGAGACTCGAGACAATATGGTCTCAAACTCCTTCTAGAAGAATTTGTCTCGCCTTCGCCACAACTTCTTCCATTCAGCCAATTCTTGTGCATTAGCTGCAGCTGGCTTGGGGATTTCTTGATCAATGAAATCCTTCAAACCATTGTCTTATAATACCGCTTCCATGTGATATTTCTATTCTATGTAATTTGAGCTACCATCCAGAGCATACTTGAGTCTCAAGCCATTGAATGCAATTGGTGAACTTTTAAGTATGATAAGAATTCGATTTTGCACCTCCAACCATGAACTTCAACCTTTGAATTTCCCTTCTTAGTATACATGTTCACAACTTAGATCACCTTTGCTCTGATACCATGTAGAAATTCTCACTATAGATTAACCTAATTATGCAATATAACTAAAGCAAAATACTTAATCTACTTCTACAATCAAACCTGTGGAAGCTTAATAGATTTGAGCAAGATCAAGTAGAACACATATAATAGAGAAGAAGAATCAATACACATGAAACACATAAGAATACTCTGGGGAAAGCCTCAGCTAAAAACCCCGCTATCTGTATTATCATACAAGTGGAAATATCTCAGGATTACACACAGCTTTAGCTCTCACAACTATCCATCTCTCAGTACAATCCTCACTGTTGCTCATAGACATAATAGACTGCTCATATGCCTTCTCCTCTGCCCTCTAAGCCTCCTATTTCCTTGTGTTGTTTTCCCTGGGTGATCCAGCTGTAACCTTGTGTGACACTGATCTTACACACTGCTCCAACACACTATAAAATTGTGCAAATCTGAAGGAATGAATTCCTTCTGCATGCAAGAGATTTTCTTATACGAAAATTTTTGCAACTAGTAGTACAGTGTCCCTGTCTTTAATATCAACTGGGTCTTTATCTGAATAGACATGCATGAGTTATTTATGAGAGAATCTTCAGTTATCTAGAGTACACTAGTTGCATGCATGCATGCATTAACTGACTGAACTCACAATTAGTTCCTCAAACTGTTTGGAACTAATTTAAATGGACTCAACTCAGTTAACTGAGCTAACTAATTTCAACTAAAATACAACTCATCCCTATCTCCTTAATTAAGGGATAATCTCCTTAATTTAAGGGATAACTGTTGCATGACTTCACAAATACTTCTAGTTTGAATTTCTCCAACTAATTAACTCAAGATGGATTAATTAATTATTTTCCAAGCAATTGGTGAGATTAAATTCGAATTTTAACTTTCAATTTTAATTCAAGGACAAATTAAAATTGGAATATTCTTGTTGCCACATTTCAACACACCAACCTTCTTCGAATGGTTGTGCAAATAGTTTATCATGATCAATGACTATCCTTACGTAGGTATTGATTTTCATGATGACCCTAAGCTCGTGCTTCCTGAGGGTGAGGAATGAGATGCTACAAGTAAGAAATTTTGACCTTCTAAGTTTTGGAAGTTTTACAATTTTGTTTTATGCTTTTTATGTTTCTCGGACTAAACTATTGATGTTTCATGCAGATGTGGGAACAATTCGACCTATTGGTGCTTCAAATATCCGTCATGCAGAGGAATGATAATAGGAGGGGGCAGTAGAACCAACATGGGTCGTTGCAGTGGGGCAGGATATGCTACGGGATCCAGATGTAGCAGAGGTCCTATCAAAGGAAGAGAACCACATGGAAGGGTTGACACATGGAATTGATGATACTGTGGTCGAACATCTTCCACTGTGAATTCAATGATACACCATAGGAATGCCTAGTCATATTGGTTTATTGTTGCACAAGATGGCTCTTGTAGTGTCATTCTATCATGAGCACCATTGATTATGTCTACTTAGATCTTTTCATGTAGTTTTTTATATGGGTGATGTATGCCATATGTGTCTTAGGCACAATTTTTTGTAAAACCAAACTTATATATATATATATATATATATATATATATATATATATATATATATATATATATATATATATATATATATATATATATATATATATATAGATATATATATATATATATATATATAGATATATATATATTCAGTGTTTTTTGGTTTCTATTGTATTTTCAATATGATGTGATGTCAATTGAAAATTAATTACATTTGGTGCAAATGTCTATCTAAAACATGATTAGCTAGGGCATCTATCAATTTATTTAGATTTCTAGAAATGTGTTCATATTGTATGAAATCGAAATGTCTTTCTAGAAGGCATACTCTTAAAACCATGTGTAAGATGGTGGGACTTCTAACTAAATAAATACTAGCAAGTTGTAGTACTACAACTTGAGAGTCAAGTATGACAACTAAACGATGGATACCATGTGCAATAGCATCATAAAATAGCTCGACCATTGTTCTATACTTAACGATGTTGTTGGTGGAGTGACCAATACAAATCCCTTGTAGACTCATTAACTCACCATTTGGAGCAAAGACAACCCATGATGCAGAAGATAGGTTCTGAGTACTACGACTAGCACCATCAACATAACCGATGAAAGTTTCAAGAGATACTGACATCTGCAAACCAAACGTAAAAGGGAATCAATAGAAACCGTGTAAAACTCTAAAAAGACACACTGCAAACACACTCAACACACCTATAGACAATATGTACACAGTGAAAACTACACTTGAGATCAAGCATAGTATTTTTTGAGGTACAACACATTTCTAGGCCGCACCAAGGGAAATCCATCAAGATCTATTAAATCATAGGCCCATTTTGCAAGGACTCACTTGACAATGTATGGACATAACCACATGGTTTGAAACTTCCCCGAACCTAACTTATTAGACCCTTGGTCATATAACAGGACAAGGTCTCCTTCTGAGAAGACACGAGGCTTGCCACTCTTGTAATATTGTGCCTTCATGCGTCTTTTATGAGCTTTGTTAGGTTATATCAGCATCACATTGGGTTTCATCTAAATGAGTCAGATGTAAAAGATGCTCCTCCTGTACAGAAGTGGTAGGAAGAAGTTTGATATCTAGTTTCAATGATTGAATTTCACATTCAATTGGGAGGATATTTTCTAGACCATACACCAACTGAAAGGGTGTGAATTTGGTAGCCATCCTGACAGAGGTTCAGTATGCCCACAAAGCAGTGTAAATGAGAAAATGCCAATCCAATTTGTGGATCCCTACCATACGTTGAAGCATCGACTTAAGAACTTTGTTGATGGCCTCAACCTGTCCATTAGCCTGAGGATAGTAGGGAGTGGAATTTTCATGGGAAAGTCCCATCTTAGTAGTTAGTTCGGCCATCATGTGATTCCAAAAATGTTTTCCATGATCCGTAACTATTTCTTGTGGAACAAAAAACTGTGTGATGATGTGGTTGAAAAAGAAGTATGCAGCCATTTCACCAGTGTTTTTAAATGTAGGCATCGCCTTGGCCCACTTAGTAAAGTAGTCAACAATGACAATAATATAACCATGCCCCCTGGCTGAGTGACGGTTACATGTCATGAATTTGATACCCCATTTCCCAAAGGTACCAACAACAATGACAGGATGTAATGGAGTGGGTGGAGCACGGGTCTTGCGATCATATATCTGGCACGCATGACACTTTTGGTGAGAAAGGATGCAATCTCGAAAGATGATAGGCTAGAAGTAACCAACACGTAAAATTGTCTGGGCAGTAGCATAAGTAGATACATTTCCACCACATGCCCCCAAGTGGAATTCATTTAAGACTTTCTCAGCCTCCTCAAGTGTGAGGCACATTCATAATATCATATCGATACCACGACGGTAAAGAGTGTCACTGATAATGGCATAATTTCGGGCTTGGTCACTAATGCGTCGCTGCTTCGAGTGAGAGGTATTAGACCAGAATGTTTGGGTCTGGAGATAAATCAAAAATCACCATACCATAGGTTAGATGATGAGATCAGAAACAATGACTCATCGGGGAATAGAATATTCAGATGTAGATTCTAAATCAGGGGAAGGGAGATCACACATCAGTTCGACAAAAACTAGGGATTTCTTCAACTTGGATTTTATTAACTCCAAGTTGAAATAGTGTAATATGACAATCCATTTCAAGTACTTTCCCCCAAGAAATTGATGTGAAAAAATGTATGTCATAGGGTTGCAATCTGAAAAGACCATAGTCTTCTGAATCAAGATGTAATGATGAAATCTTTGGACGACTTGAATGACTACCAAAGCCAAATTTTCTACATGGGAATATCGAATTTCAATATCATTAAGATTCCAAATCAGATAGTAAATGGGATGTTCAGTCCTTAAATCATATTCTTAAACCAATACCATTTCTATAGTAGAAATGGAAGCAACAAGATACATGAAGTAATTGCACTGATAGTCAGGGGGATATAGATGAGATGCCTGAACCAATACATCTTTTAGGGCATCAAATGCTTTCTGAGTTGTTTCATCCCAATGGAAGGGAACCCATTCTTTCAGCAAGGGGGTAAATCCTTTGGTCAATTCACCGTAATTAGGGACGAATATTCGTAGGAAGTTAGCTTTCCCTTGAAGTCATTGAAGCTGAACTAGTGAAGAAGGTGTAGACAAATCAACAATTGCCTATACTTTCAATGGATCAATATGAATTCCTTGTTTTGATATTAAAAAACCTAAGAGTCAACCAGAATTGACACAAAACACACATTTGTGTGTGTTAAGGCGAATATTATAATGTCTACAATGAAGGAAAATAGCCCGAAGATGCATCGGGTGATGAGTACGATGTTTTGAGTGAGTAGGGAGGTCATCCAAATACCATTGAATGATATGTTTGATATCATGAAAAGCGTAATCCATGGCACGTTGAAACGTGGCCCTAACATTATTTAAATTGAACAACAGTTTCCTATAGGCGAAAGTGCCGCAGGGACAAATAAAATAAGTTTTAGGTTGGTTCGCCAAGAGAATGTTGATTTGATTATAGCCCAAAAATCCATCCATGAATGAATAAATTTCGCAGCTAGCGCAGTCACCAACAATATGGTCAACAAATGAGGTGGGATAATTTTCCTTCGGACATGCATGATTCACATCTCGATAATCGACGCACACTTGAATCGTGCCCTGTTTTTTCATGATAGGAACTACATTCGACACCTAATCAGTTAAAGGAACGAGGTATATGAAACCATCTTGAAGAAGATTTTCAACTTCAACTCTAATACCAGTAGCCTTCTTGGGATGGACAAGATGGAGGCACTGTCGGCCTGGTTTGGTATCGGGATACATCTTAATTTCATGTACAACTATATTTGGGTCGATACCTTGCATCTCCTCGTAGGTCTAGGAAAAGACATCTCGGAACTCATGAAAAAGGGCTCAATAAGTCTCGATCTTGGATGGAGAACAATATTCTCTAACGTGTAGATTTTTTACAACACCTGGCTTGATGGAAATGTCAAGAGGTATCATCTTTTCGATATTTGAGAGATTATTTTTCGAATCAACCTCATGAATTTGTAAAAAGATCGACATAATTGGGCAAGTATAAATCACTAAGACTATCCTTAATGGATACAGGTAAGGAGGAATGATGGTGATGTTCTTCCCACGTGCATCGTCCAATGTCATGATTTCCATGATGCTTTCGTCAGCAGGGAATACACGTGAGAAAGGATCGGAATATCTACCATAGTCCAGTGATATGTCTACCTAATTAAGTGAATCAAAAGAGGAAACTACACAAGCCAAATAAATTGCTTCATAATCTAGCTCAATGGGGCTTAGCGACATTCGATCGCCAAAAATTTGGATGTCAGTTTTGTCTGGTGCAATCCATGGATTGGCCAATATGGTAGAAGATGATATCATGTTGATGTAGGCTACCGAAGATGAGATGTCGGGAAGGAGAGGAGAAGCGAGTGAAAAGGTCCCCATAAGTGAAGAATCCTTCAACAATCCAACTCCAACATGTTGATATGACTGTAGGGTTTCCCCCACAAGAGGGACACTTTTAGTAACATATGAATCAAAGGAAAAAAAGGTGAGTTGGTCTATGACTACAATCCCACCTTTATGAAGAAAGGAAATCATACGGAAGTAAGTCGAGACGACAACATCCATGGAATAAACCCACGTACATCCTAATAGAATATTGTGATCGAGAGGTCTGTCAATAAGTTCAACTTTTATGGACGCCAATTCTCCCCCTAATTCAACTTGCAGGGAGTTTAAAATCTGACAAGGTTTATATGTTTTCCCATCAAAGGATTTCAATGTAGTAGGTGACTGACTCAGTTGAGGAGAACCAATCACCTTCCAGTAAGACATGGACATAATGCAAGTTGAGGCTTCCTCATCCATGATAGAACAATGAATATTCTTACCACATATGAATACTTGGATTATAAAAGTTAACTGAGCTGGAAGTTGAGGGGTATAGTTTTCATGAGAGAAAACAAAAAGATTGGAACCTGATGGATCAAGACAACTAATGGCTGAAAGTAAAGCCCTATTTTGGGCAGGGCAGTTTTGCAACACCTCAAGAGTTGACATAACCGATGGAGACTGAGCCAAGTCTTCAACTATGTTATAATTTTGAGCAGCTCTTGCATGAGGGTTGAAATCTGACTTATGAATAATGCCCTTTGGAGGTTTAATAGTCAATTTAGTAAGAATCGATGGTGGAGTGGGATCTAACAAGGATGGTGCCGAACTGGAAGGTTGATCAGTAGTCTGACCGTTCGGTAGATTCGCATTACCATAATCCTTTTTTAGAGTAGCTACCAAAACATCAGATATCGGCTTTAAAGAGGAAAGCATCAAAACCATGTTAGAGGAATATGGGTCCTGAGCAACCATATGAGTCTCTTAATTAGGGAGCGAGTCAGTCAACGCTGTAGGAGAAGTGGAGGACTTAAGAAACAAATTCACTTCGGCACGGTCAGGACAATCACATGTAAAGTGCTCCTTGTTGCAAATCAAGCAAGGATATCGAGGGTTTCGTTGCTCATCAGAAGACTGATTTGTTTGTTTATCCTACGGAGAGGGGATCTTTCTTTTTCTTACCTTTTCCTTTCTTCTTGCTTCCAGGTTGTTGTTGAGACTTTCCTTTATAATATGAAACAACATTTCACTTAGAAGCAGAAGCTCCAGGAGAGTGGGATTGAGGGTTTTGAGTAGATGTGGGTGGAGAAACACCAAATGGTTTACCCGTTGTATGCATACTAGTAGAACCAATAATGCCATCAGCAGCATGAGATTCTTTATCAGGCATAAGAGGAGGAATAATATTCGAAGGTCTCGAAGCATTTGGTATCTTATCGTAGAGTGTGTCGAATTGAGTATAAATCAAATCCAAATATTGTGCACGAGAAATTAGTCGCTCCTCTGTCATGAGTTTGGCCACATATTTTGCTATGGGTGCCAACAAATATTTGGTGAACCATTCTGTGAGAAATTGATCAGGAACATAAGTTTTGACCAGTCGGCAATGACACCTCCACTCATGAATGTGATCCGAAATGTGAGTGGAATCTGATTGTTTGAAGTTGGTTAACAGTTCTGTTCAAGTTTCGTATCTGATGGGTAGTTGGAAATGCATGAGGAAAGTTGTGGCTAAGGTACTAAAATCATGGAATGAAGATTTAGGTAACTCAATATACAATTTAGAAGAAGTACCCGTAAGCATTCTTTGGAAAAGATGAAATTGAATAGAATCATCATTAAGGGAGTTTGATGAACACCACAGATGATACGTCATGACATGTGTTGACGGGTCTTCTCCTGGATTCCCATTGAATTTAGGGATATCATAAGGCAATTTAGTAGGAATAATCAACCACCAAGGTGAATAAGTGATGGGGTCATTGGTGAGCCAAGTCAAATCTGGCAACTCGAGAGTGGCCATAAAAGGCAACTACCGATTAAAGTTTGATAGTGGATGACCTGGATACGAAGGAATAGCCTTGGCAATAGGAACTTGCATTCCTAAATAAGGAGGGTTCTCATAATAAGGAACCTGGTTTCCAGAATAAGGAGGATTCTAATAGCTAGAATACAAGTGACCTTGTTGACCAGCCTCAGGATAACCATGAATTTTCTAGCCTTGAAAAGGAACCTGAGGGATACCTTGATAAGGTCTATAGTGTTTCCCGATGGGGATTCCCATTTTACCATGATAAAGAGGGATTGATTGATGTTGTGCCATACCGTACACAGTCTGTCCTACTAGAATTTGAGGAATACCTTGTGCGAGTGATTGAGATTGTAAAGGACCTTGTAAAGGCTGAGTAAGTGGGACCTGAGAGGTACCATATACTGAAGGAATAGGTTGAGATGTGATCACAACCTGTACATTTGAGTTACATGAATTTGATCTTGTTGAGGTACATATTGAGGAATAGGAACTTGAGATGATGACACAGGTTGGGAAACAACCAATGAACCCAAAATCGAACCAGTTTGAATGGGCAAAGTAGGCTGCCAAACACTAGCAGATATCCCAGGATAAGGAGGACTATAATAAGGCTAGTTACCAATCTGAGGTATACCAACACTAGGTTTCCCCCATGCCAAAGGAGGAGGGAATGATGGAGGAAAATTCCCCCCTTGCAGAGGGTACACAACATAAGGATAGTTAGGTTGTTGAAGAAGACCTTGCCCACTAACATAAGGGCTAACCTACTATTCAACTGTTGATGTAGGAGGAGGAGGAGGAGTCAAATGTGAAACACTCATAAGAGCATCGCCAGATGGAATTCCTGAAGTGGATGACATGGGGGATGTCCATAAACTGGAAGATGCACTAGAGAAGGTACCATATAAGGATTGATAACCTGGTGGGAGGGATGAACGACCATATAGATGTGCCTCTGGTGATGTCGAAAACATAGATGTGGAAGAGACATTTGAAGTCTCAACCATAGTGGTAGATGTAGGCTGAGAAGCCATATCGATTCCAGTCATGGTCAATAATCCTAATGTATATTGCACCATGAAATTCGCAGGTAAGTCAAAAGAACCAGGTAAAGGAGTTTGTTCAGGAGGTGGAGTAGGAAGAAGAGGATGGGTTGGATAAAGGAAAAGTCCCTCAAAATTAGTAGAAGGATGAGGCTCTTCTTATGGGATCTCAATACTCACAAGTCCAGGTGGAAGCAGTTCACCATCAGGGTTGACATATATAGTAGGTGGATCCATCTGAGACAATGGAAGAGAGGATGAAATACCTGAAGCAATAGGTAAAGATGACTGAGGCTCCTTAAGTTCAATGACCTTAGGAAATAAGATTTTTGACTCAAGAAGGTCAGTTTGTATAACCTCAGGGAAAAAAGTTTCAGGTAATTCAATATCGGTTATGTCAGTTTCACAGACAAAAGTACATGTAATCTCGGGTTCGGTACTCAAGGGGACAGATGATTCTGGTTGATCATATTTAGGAGGAGGACCAGATGTAGTTCCCGAATTTCCTGATTCAGTAGTTTGTGTTCTTTTATGCTTCTAATGGAAGCCAGGAGTATCCTTTGGTGGCAGAGGAGGCTTATTTTTCATTCTATGTGAACGATGGAGTGGGGGATCTTGTTGTTCCACATTGGATAGTAAATTTTATTAACACAAAAAGAAATAAATAAAAAACAGGGTAATCTAGACATAAAGGATTACCAAGCAACCATGAACTTCAATATACACCTTAGTGAACCAAGGAATTAACATACAACAACCAATCTCCCTAAAT
This sequence comes from Pinus tabuliformis, assembly GCA_031772625.1. Lineage (NCBI taxonomy): Eukaryota > Viridiplantae > Streptophyta > Pinopsida > Pinales > Pinaceae > Pinus > Pinus tabuliformis. Next base: position 86,655,025 of record CM062818.1, read on the forward strand.
GTTGTGTTTGGTGTAACATGGTCTACAAGGCGTGAGACTCGGTTACCTATGGATGTATATCAACCTATTGGGGACTCCCAAAATATATGCGACAGTACTTGGGAGTGTACTCCATATTAGTGTTGTCTAATGCATAACCATTTGATGAGAGCATTCCCATATACTTTATGTGTATAGAGTGCCACCAATATACCCAAAGGTATGTGGAGTACGATCCTATACACTCACATATGTGGAACAAGATTTCACCCCCTCAATGCAACGCTGGGAAACAATGACAAATCCTATGTTTAACGACATCAAAACACATCTCTAGCCTAGACCTCTATCCTTTTGCGTTAATATTATAAATGATCCTTAGGTTGATTCAGTAAATTTTAAGTTGATCTTGAATTAAGTTTAAGTTTTATGGCTCACCACGAATTCACTTGAATTCCCTAAAATGAAAATATAGCATGAGGAAATGGAACCTTTCTCTTCAATGAAAATCTAGCTAAGGAAGGGAAGAGACAAACAATATGGAGAATAGAAAATGTAGCAAACAAGATTCTCAATGTAATTCCCTTTTCATGCAAATGTTCCTAAATTAATATAAATGCAAAAACCCTAAATGCCAATGCAATATTTTTTCTTTTCTCCACATTTAATTTTCATAAATGAGGAAAACTAAGATGTAAAGTCTAATCACTGATTCAAATGAACTTTTCAGAATGAGGACTAGAACAACAATTCATCCAAGCGATCAATGATCAAACGATATAATTTTTCAAGCGACCTAATGATAATAACAAAGAAAAATCAAAACCAATTCTTACCAAAGGAAATCAAACACAAAATCAAACCAAATGGAGGATGCAAAGAGACCAAAAGACACTTAAGACTCAGGGAAGGTCCTATAGGGATTAATTCACTGGTGGTTGTGCCTAGAATACCCTCAAGGTTCTTCCTAGGATCCAAGGTAGACCATTTCAGATTAATTGCAACTGTCACAAAGAAGCATATACATATCTATATCAATGTATGATTAACAAAGCGGAAGAAGAGAGATTGCCTAATTCCTTGGTGTAGCACTACTAGAGAACCCAATGTAGCAAAGAAGAAGACCCCTATGCCAGCTCCTATATTAGTACCTACACATAAACAAGATGGAGAGTAATCCTACAACATATAAACTCTGATAATTAACACATTAATACATAAAGATATGAAACAACATGCATCTAAGCTACTTATAAGTTATGTTATTAAATAAACATGTAAATAAACACAACATCAACACCATCAAGTAGAAAACACAGAAGAAGATCTATATTATTAGATTGAATAAGAATGATTACAACCATCTTGGTTGGATCAAGCTTCCTCTAGTCCTCAAGCTCCTTTCTCTCTCTCTCTCTCTCTCTCTCAACCTCTTGGCAGCATAACAACTATATCTCATACAAAGTTTCGACAATCATTTGAAAACCATTCAACCTCAATCACAATGCCTAAGCCTCCAATATATAGATGGTGATAGTCTCATCCTTGCCAATTCTCTCATGAGTTCCATTGAGGCAAAAACTAGGATGTTTCCTAGCTTTATTGCTCTTTCCCTTTCCATGAGACTCTATTAGGAGTAACAATGTACTTAGTTAGGTCGGAGGTAGATTTTTCCTACTTTTCGAGCTGACATTTGAGTGAAAAATGAAGTGTCAGTCAATCAACCCACTCTTTGACCTTGGGAATCTCACAAATCTTGGGTAACGCTGCCCTTTAGGAAAAACAGTGAGTTAACCTAGGGACTAACTCCCTTGGCTAGTCCATGGAGAGCGTTATAACTATTCTTGCATTTTTCTGGGGTGTGTTACCTTGGAAAATAGGCCTGTGAATTAGGTCATGTATTTAACCAAATTTTATTTCTCCTCTAAGCTAATGAGGAGGTCATTTTCCAATATAACAGAAGATCAGCTCGAAGTAGGCTGATCAAATCAACATTGAGAAAAAAAGTCCAAATTTGTGCAACAATAGGGATCAACGTGGGTGTATAAGGGGCACCAGTGCTCTGCAACGTAGACACATAGAGGGCCCAGGTGAGGTGCAATGCAGGCACAGAGAAGGCCCAAGGAGGGTGAAATTCTTTGTCAGTAGACCACAAGGTGTGTTGGTCTTGGGAAAGAGGATCCTGACACAAAAATTGCAAACAAGACTCAATGCAATCACTTCTTACATCTGTTATTGGCTGGTTAAATAAAAAAATGTCTATGATAGAGGTAAATCAAACACAATGGATAAAGAAACCATCGAGGGAATACACCATTCCCTAGTGGATTCTCCAATTTGTTACGCGGGATTTATGGCTGCGGATAGAAATATCTCCCCTAGGTTTGGTGGCTAACCTAGAACAACATAATGACAAAGGACCCAGTTTTTTCCTTAAATTAAGTATATGAGGGGAAGAAACCTACTTGGAATATGTCGTATGTTTCACTCCTTCATTGGATTGAATGCTCCAATCCTAGAAACAACTGCCAAAATTAGAACCTGCACAACCTAACAACACAAGACAAGAAACTACGAGATCTATGTAGCATCATCTATATACTTCATTCAATAGATCAACATGGTATTGAAATATATGAAATAATGAAATCACATATAGGAAAAAAAAGAACTCTTTTTATTAATATAAATGGAGTGAGTTACAACCATAAAGAGGTGTTGCTCTTATAGAAGAGCTCCTCCAAGTTGTTGACTTGTCCCTTTGTCACAAAGTGTACCACCAATCACCCTAAATGCATGAAAGGATAACTCCCACAACAACATCATAAGGGTAGAATCACTCTCCAAAAGCCAACCCCTTGTATATGGAAGGTGGCAAATATATAGAGGAGTGAGGTAAGTCAGGAGTTCTTATCCTTTTACCAATCTTGGGATGGAGATCCACTCTTGATGGGAGGATGAGATCTAAGGATAAGGGATGGAAACTCCAAGGTAGGATAAGATATTATTCAAGTGTTTTATCTGCGTAAATGGTTACAAAATATCCTAGAAGCTTCTAGAAATGGAGGCTTCAGGATTCTCTCACTTTTTCCCGACTTTCTAGAACCAACGCAGGTGCAAGGAGAGCAACCTATAGGTGATCAACATAGGCCACAGTGGAGAAACCTATAGGTGAATGCTATCGAACAAGAGGCCAGGGAGCGTTGGTCCTAAAACTGGCTCAAATGATGCAATTCAAGGAAGAAACTGTGGGGAATGAGAGAGTCATGCATAGGTTTTTGTGCAATGATGATGTAAAGGGGGAATAGGATGTGAATGATCCCATTTGGAGGCTTATTTATTAGGTGTGGAAAAATAGCCTATAATATTCATTATCATCATAACTATAATGATGACAAAAATAATGGTGTTGATATATCTTAAAAAAATTAACTCATGGTTGATCTATGATACCACCAATGTATAACCATTTAACTCATATCTACTTGAAAGATATCCCTTCGCCCCAATGACACCTTGTGTAATTTTCCCTTTGACTTCTATTACCCATTGATGTCTTTGAATACTAGCCTACTAACCCTTAACCTTTTACATAACCTATCTATTCCTAAAATTTAACCCACATGTGCCTAAATTAGTAACCTCTAACCCTTAATGCAATGTAATTTGTAAAAAAACACCCTAAAAAATTAACACAATGTCCTCAACCCACAAACCCCTAACCTAATAAATCTAACTCTGTGCTCTCTTTAAATCCACTTATCATCATCACTATTATTACTATTGTCATCATCCAAATAATCATCATCATCATTCCAACCTAATAACCTAAGAATAAAGGGTAGTCATCATCATCATCAATAGTAGTTATCGTCATAATCATCCTCATAACCATCATGATAATAACAATGATGATCATGATGGTAATGATTATGGTTATATATGCTAACATACTCAAAACAATGGTTGATCTAGTAGCTCACCAACCAATAACCCTCTAACCCATATCCTACTTAACACATGTCCCTTTCAACTATTGGCTCACAATGAAATCAACCCTTTTCACTTGTTTACCTATTACATTTTTTGAATACTAATATAGCAACCCCTAATCATTATTATTAACACATTATCTCTTACTATTTTACATCCTAATATAAATTCCTATAATCCCTAATGCAATGTAATCCATGTTTAACCCCTAAGAAACTAACATAATAACCCTAACCTACTAAGCTCCTAACCCAATAACCCTAATTCATTAATCTCATTAACCCCACCAAGGCTACCCCCATTAACCAACTGAATAAGCATCATCACCATTTTCATTGTCATGATAAGCATCATCATCATTATAGTCATTAATTGAGAAGCATGGTATTTATCATCAATGTCATGATGGTGATGATGATCATACTAACTCAACCATAATACCATTGAATTTTATGGCCATGAATGGATCCAAAATAATAATTTATTAACTGGAGAGTGGTTATCAACATCATTTTCGTGGTCATTGTTATCATCATCATCATCATCATGTTCATGATGATGATGATGATATATTTTAACATACTCGACACTATGTTTGATATGGTATCTTATCAACCAATAACACTAATATTCATATTGATCAACTTGATATGTGTCCCTCCAACTTAGTAATCATTGTAGAGGAAAATCTCGTACAAATAGGTGATCCTTCTCATTCATATAATAGAGATCAGAGACAAACATAATAAATCAATATTGATTTTTTTACTAGATCTAGTTTCTAAGTTCCATTTCTACTAATAGGTGATGAGAGAAAGTATTACCATTATATAATGACTATTCTATTCTATCCAAGTTGATGTAACTCTTAGCTTCAAATAACACATGCAATAACATATCTCCCTCTAAACCTTAATTACCTTGAAAAAAATACGATTTGCAACTATATCTAATCTAATTTCATCAAGATAAAATCAAGTATACAAATATATAGTATGAATGAACATAGATCGCACAAATTGGAGAGAAAACAATACCATAAATCTATATATTAAAGCAAGAGGGTACAACATAACATTTTTCAACTTAAAACCATGTAATATTTTTTGGATCCAAGCTCTTCCTTCCTTTGTCGCTCTTGATTACTCTCCACCAATATAAAGACACTTCAATTCTATAATCTCTCTCAATTTCTCCAGCATAATGACTCTAAAGCTATATATGATCAATATCCCCTATCTTAGACTCTTCTTATACGAATTTAGAAGATCATGGAAATAAGATTCATTGCAGGTGAATTAGGTGGTGTTGATTTTCAGAGTTGACGTCATCAACATTTGGGAAAACACTCGGTGAGAGCCTCCTATTAGACTCTTTCTGTTTGGGCTGGTGGTTCCAACTAATTTAGACTAGGTCCAGTTACCCATATGGGAGTTGCTCCAATGGATGGAGACTTGGAAATATACGAGGTGAAAGAGAAATATAGAAGGTGAGATAATTATTTTATGTAAATATAAAAGTAAAATTAATATACTATAACTAAGATATATAAACTATATCATTTGATATATTAACTAGGTGAAATTTCATATGTGAAATGAAACATAACTCAATAACTCGAGATGTAGATCTCTTCGTGAAATCATTCAATTAAATATATTGTAAATGGTAATCAATTAAATTAAATAGTTAATTGAATTAATATATAAAAAACATTCACATATAATTTTGAATTAGAATGTTAACAAATGACATATAGAATAAGACAAAAATAGATAAGGACCAGGGTCATAGTTAATCCCAATATTTTGATAGATTATTCCCATGGATGAGGTGTAAGGATTATGTCCTCTAGGGAAAGTGCCCCAGAGAAAAAAGTACCCCCATAGGCTTGAATACTTATAGGGTTATACCCAACACTAGGGAATGGACCTCCTTGTGTAGAAGCACTGACATAAGCATGAGAACTCATAGGGATAAAAGTGATAATGGGGATAGTTCCCCTAGGTATACTATTCCCTGAGACAAAATGGATGCTCTAGAGGAAGGCATACCTCCAAGCATAGAACTTGACCCAAGTTGAGTTGCATTACCATAAACAAAGTTTTCCCCAGCCTAGCTAGAAGCATCAAATTCTCCTCCCATCATTTTTCCTGACATAAAGATTCTCATACCCAAGTTAGGAATCATAGGTGAGATGAACTAGGAGTAAATATCTTAGCTCCCATAGGTTGACTAGTGCTTTCCCCACCCCAAATGTGAAACTACGAAAAGCAATGGTACAGATAAAGATGGAAAACTTGATGAGGTCACAAACATGACTAGTGGAATTCCCCAAGTAGAAGTAAGAGGTGTATAATGAGGTATAGACCCCACCGCATTGAGTGGTGGTCAATATGACATGGAAACAAAGGTTGTTGCTTCAAACAGTAAAGTGGGGCCTACCCCATTTATAGATGAAGAAATATTTTCACTATCCATAATGTGGTTGATATACGCCATAGGAATCAACAAAAGCGTCATTAACACAAAAAGGGTCATACAAGTTGATTCAATATGTTAATTTTATTTAACCTATTTTTTTTATAGGTCTAACATAATAAAATATATAATATTTTTAAAATCCCAAAGTAATGATAACCTAAAGCTACCTTTAAATAAATAAAACCTAAATATTTTCAATTGGAAGACATGAAACACTCTATGTATCTTTTATGGAGGTAGCTGGAACATTTATATTTTGGAAAATTTTAGATAATATTTCCATGGAAAATCATCATTTTCCCTCTAGGTGAATGTTTAACACACATTTGAAATCTTTCATTTTAAATATGTATTATATAAAAAAATTAAATTGTTGTATGAAATAAAAATAAATAAATAAATATTTAAACATAATATTTTTATTATCAAAATATTTTAAAGAAAATTTAATATAGAGGAGAGAGAGTGGGAGATAAGGGTAAGCGAGAGAGAGGGGGAAACAAATATGCACAGAGGGAGAGGAGGAGAGAGTCTCTGAGAAAGAGATGGAGCTTGAGAGATGGATTTGGAGGAAAAGATAGGGAAGGAAGAAGTTCAAGACATATAGAGAGAGAAAGGTGGAGAGAGAGAGAGGGAGTGACAAGGGAGAGATTGAGAGAGAGTGTGTATGTTTGGGGTTGAGATAGAAAGAAAAGAAGGAGAGATGGAGAGAAGGGGAAGAGAGAATGAGAGAGGGAGGGAAATAGTCAACAAAGTTGCAGGACAAAGATTGATATATATATATATATATATATATATATATATATATATATATATATATATATATATATATATATATATATATAGATATATATATATATATATATATATAGATAGATAGAGCGAGAGAGAGAGAGACAAAGAGAGATGAGGGGGAGAGACAGAGGGAGGTGAGAGAGAAAGGAAGAGAGAGAGGACTTGAGAGGGATGGAGAGAGAGAGATGGACTTGGAGAGGGAGATATAGAGAGGTAAGAATAAATACATATAGAGACAAAAACACATAGATATAGAGAGGAAGTGACAAGGGAGATGAAGCGAGATGGAAAGAGGAGAGTAGGAGGGAAGTGTTGACGGTGCTAGACCCGCCAACATTAAGGGGGTCACCCGGTATGAATTCCCAACTAGACCTCACACCATTTGATGTGGGATTCCCATCTGGTATGATGGCCCGGTTGCCATTGTCTTAAGGATTTTCCTCAACTCTTGCTTGTCAGCACATGATAGTGGTTTTCTTTGTCTTTGAGAAGTGAGGTTCGCATACCTAGCGAGTGTAAGTGTCACTTGTGTCAATGGTTCTTTCATTATCGATGGAGAGGATGAAAGTGAGATCTAGGCCGATTGGGAGCATTCCCAACACTGCTAGGAACACACAACATAATAGGACATGCACGGCTTCTGGTGGAGTAGCCCACATGGATGCGCCAGTCACAACATACAAGGTGAGATAACATGTACAACACTCACTGAGCAGTCCAAATGAGTGCAACGGTTGTTACAACAAGCCTCATGTGAAATTTCTATCTAATGTCCCAGAGAGCCGTCTACATGGGCGAGACAACATTAACAACATATACAACGCATTTCCATTAATAGATTATGTATTACAACAAATGATACAATTAATATGTAGAATGGAGGTTAAAGAAACATGCATTACAAGTGTTAAAGAGAGGTCTTACAACAAATACAATACATGTGTGAAAACATGTTGGCCTATTAGCAGGCTTCTGAATTAAGCGAAAGTTCCAAGACACATCGTTACACCATACATCACTAACCCTGAGTGTGGGGTGTTGGAGCCACTACTTACTCCTCAAATAAAATATTACAGACTCTCTTGGCTATGAGGGAGGAGCTGAGGTGAGAAAAATGTCCTTTGCATGTACAAATGAGGGGGTATTTATAGTCAAGGGTAAAACTGACCCTTCTAGCTGTTCGACTACCCTCATGACCATTTGACTTCCATGACTTTTCGACTTACATAACTCTTTGTTCAACAAGTGGGTCTCTTGGACTTCCATGTTACATCACATTGATTGGCAACAAGCCCATAGTGGAGATTTGGGCGACATGACTCATGATGTGACTCAACATGACTTGACATAACCATGTTGGTACATTCATGCTACTGCTAGAGTGCATGTCGAGCTAGAGTGTTGTTGGGTGATGGCTTTCTTCATGGTGTATCATAGCTTCACCTCCACATGGCGAAGTGCGTGGAGTCCTCAATGGTCCTTGGTTCACTTGATGAAGCTTTAGCATGTTGTTCCTTGCTTGCATGCTGGAAGGCTTCCCAGGCTCATTTGTTTGCAAAGGTGCATGTTCGTCGCATTCATCTACTTCGCATGGTTCATTCGTTCATCCGTTGGTGAACCTGTCCTTCTGCATGTGCTCCCTTCATTCATCCCATCTATCATCTTGCCATGTTTGTTGGTGTACCTATACCTACAATCACTCATGACGAGATGACATCAAATCCAAAACCTCCTAGTCTACCATGACACATGATCATTTGGATGTAGGTGACCGGGAGAGGCAGCAAGGCTGTGATGTGGGATGATGGCTCCGAGAAACTGCTGATGAAAATTGCACAAGAGTCACTGAGAGATGGAGATAGGTAATATGAGTCGACAGTGTCTGTCTGCAGGGTCTGGCTTAGCTAGGAGGAAAAATTGGACAAATTTTGGGAGGAACAATCTGAGTTGTTGGAAGGTAAGGTAGGCATGCTCTATGCATTTTTTAGAACGAATGGGTAGTGAGGATGGACAAATAGATTTGTGTAATTTTCTAGAGGGATGGTTCAGGCTGCATGAAGGGTCAACAGGCAGGGATTGCGCAGTTTCTTCTGGGGAACTACCTGGGTCAATGTTAACCAAAACTGCACAAATTCCCAAAGGGAACTGCTAGTTGGTTGCTATTGTCACTGGCAACCAAAACTGTGAAATTCCTAGAGGGAATTGCCAGTTGTCTACCCGGGAGACTGGCAGTAGAAACTATATAATTCCTCGAGGGAACTGGTAGTCTGCTACTAGGGGCTACTGGCAAGGAAAATTGCACTAAGTCTAAGAGGTCGGCTTACTGATCATCTCTGTGCAATTTCTAAGCTGAGCTGACTAATGGGAGTGGAAGGCCTGCTCATGAAAACTGCACAATTTTTGAGATGAATAGTTAGTCGACTGCCAGGATGAATGACTGGGAAAACTGTGCAATTTTCTAAGGGAAACCGGGATGGGCACTTGGTGTTTGTCTGGCATGTTTGCGCAAGTTCCTCAGTTAGTTGAGTGGGTGAATTCAGTGGCCTCTATGCAATTTTTGCATGGAGTCAGTCCTGGGGTGGCTGTGGGGTCCGACTATCCGGGTGGCCAGCATAAGAGCTGATTGAATTGCTTACAGGCAGCGCAACTTGAAAAGACTAGCTTGGTGCTTCTGCGTTGTTCTGGTTGAAATTCGATCGAGTCGATGGCAGAGTGATGGTCCAACTATCAGAAGGGATTCTGGTCATCAGAACGTTCAACAAAAGGCTAAGTGTGTGTGTTATACTCCTATAGTTTTAGGTGTCATATTTCATGATTGACTGGTTGAGCTCTGTAATATGTTCATCCTTTCCTTGCTGTAAAGGTTTCCATATTATCAAAAAATCAAAAAATCAAAAAATTAAAAAATGTAAAGAGGGTATACGCTAAAAGAAAAATCAAAGGGTAAAAAGAATAAAATGGTCAAAAGAAAAAATGAGAAAAAATGAACCCCAATCAAAAGAAAGACCAGGAAAGTGTGCAAGTCCAAATGCCACTACTTTTTCATTTTCTGTGTGCAGCTTGTTGAATTTCATGCCACAATTGATGAATGGCCAAACAGCTTAATCTTGGCTAGTTCATGTTTTAATTTCCTGTTTTAGAGATAGAGAATAAGATCTAACCAAACTGTTTAATCTTGGCAGATATGTAGATAGGTAGAGAAAAAAAGGAGCTCAACAGTTTAATTTGAGCCCTTGGATGTAATAAGTGCAGACTTAGATAGGCTTACCATGAAAAGAAAAGAAAAGTTAAAAAGGGTTTGCTAGTCCAAATGCATCCAAAGAAAGAGAAGAGAAAATGCTAGGCAAAGTAGGCAGGGTAGGTAGATTTTTGTTGCAGAATGAAACTTGTGATAGGTTTTGTCTCTAAAAATGTGTTAAATTACACTTCTATCACAAAGTGCTACGGCAGACATTACTCTTGGAGCAGCTCAAGCGAGGCAGATTTCATGACTAACTCCCCTTCACACTTCTCCCCAATCACTTACTAATCTCCCCCCAAAGATATTAAGATTTTCTTAATATCACTAAACCACTCATTCCATTTCATCATTCGCCTAAGTGAATTCCCATTTTACTTAGGAAAAATGCATAATATCACCTCAAAATCCCTGTTTTTCCCTTGTGCCTAAGTTTTCAACACTGTAACTTAGCGCACATTCATTCTATTTTTTCATATTAACAATTAACATGTTTATTATATAAATCCCATGTAAATATTTCCCATCCCGTATTGTATATAAATATATTAAAAACCCCCAAATGTTATGTATCCCCGCCCCTGGTTAACTATAATTGTATCACTATATAAGCAAGGGTTGATAAGTTCATCTAGAACTTGTTAATAACTGTTCCCCGCGCACAGATTATGGATTTAATTAACCACCCTGGTTAATTATAACCAAACCCTGCTAACCAATAAAACAAAGCTCCGATATATCAAAAACTTTGTTTTATTATGATCGGCCTCGCTGTTTAAATCTTCGCCATATCCCAAAGGTGCCCACTGTCCGATCAACCCTTATCCATCCAACGGTCCAAAATCATTTCACACCACCCTTCATTGCCGAACGTTAAGTCCCGGGGAACCGATGGTTTTGCTCCCATACCATCGACACGCGTCACCCGCCTGCTATGTCTGCTAGCCCTCCGCCTGAAACCGCCCAAACCCAAAAGTGGTGCGGGAAAAACCATTTACCGCCGTCCCTCTGCTGACATCATCTGCTGATGTCAGCTATCCTTTGCTGACGTCATCTTGCCATATCACCTTCCACTGACATCACCCATACTCCTGCTTACGTCAACCATCCTTCAAGTCAAATTTTCCCGCCAAAATTCATTTTTCTTAATTAAAAGGGAAAAAGGGTTATTTTTTATATTTTTTCACTGCAAAAGGCGCTCTGAGCATAAAATCAACCGAGTTCACAGATCAGTTTCGATCGCCTCCTGACCATCAAAGCTACAAAAGCGAGCTCCTCAGCCTGCCATTCAACCTTCACAGTGCAGTCTTCCTCTTTCAAAAACATGTCAAAATAGCACAGAGGGACTTCCAAACTCGTAGAAGAAAGAAACAAGGATGTACAGGGATATTTTGTTACCCTAGCTAGCCAACTTTCAGAAACATGAATGACCAAAGAAAGGGTGGTGAGAAGACACGTTAGCAGTTCCATTTTGCCAGACAGCGGTGGGCAGGGTCGGTTCAACATTAAAAGAGTATCAGATCATAAGTCAAAGTGTATCAGACGAGCATTAAAGTATATCAGGCAAAGCAGATCAGAATTAATGCAGCAATTAATACAAGCAATCGGCGCAGAGCTACTATAGAAGATAGCTGCAAGCCGAACCATAAAGGCTTGCCTCCAGCACAAACATCAGTTGTCTTTCTCGAGCCGCTTCTATGTTACTTGTAAACTAATTTAGGTTGAGATCTAGATATTATCTCATAGCTTTATGAGATATCTGTTGTACATATTTTGTTGTATAAATACCCCCTCCATTCAAGTTTTAGAGGGGTTGGGCATGTGTAGATTTTTGAGACTTTGCTGTAATACTGAAACTTTGGAATAAAAAAGCTATTGGAAACCAACTATTGTCTGGCCTACTGGATGAAGAATTGAAGCAGAGGACTTGTCACAGAATTCTTGAAACAAAATCCGGATCAATAAGTCCCCTATATCTTGTGTTTTACAGTTTTCTGAGTTTTTATATTATCTGTATTTCATAATTTGAATGGTAAAGAAAAAGATTAATTTAGAATTTGCTTAACTGCACTCTGTTTTCAGTATTTATTATTCTCTGTGTTTTCTTCAGAATTAGTGTAAACAGTGAATTATTAATTACTCATGTTTCCTAATTCTTTCATGTTGATTATTTGGTAAAGAATTCTTAACTGCTCCTTATTAGTAATCATCCACTTTCCCTTTTTCAATATGTTGAAGGATTCTTAATTGCCCTTCATCCATTTGAGTCCATTCCATCTAATTCCAGCCTTCATTTGTTCCTTGTTTGACTACCTTGCTCTGTGATGCCATCCTCTGTTAAGAAACCAAATCTAGAAAGCCTATTTCATTGACTCCATCATGCCCAATGGACTGAACTATTCTATTTTACCTCACTGTTATATTGAATCTCACCACCCAAACTCAAAACAAAACCCTTGAACTTCATAACTAGCCTAATACCTTCAAAAACAAAGCTAAATCATAAAGAGAGAGCCCTTTCTGGATACAGATTGGCTAGATTCTATATCTAAAAGATTGGTCTTTGGTTACCTCGGCTGTATTCCCTTTCTTACAACTTTTGGGAACAACCTGAGTGATAACATTATTGGCGACTCCATTGGGGACCTGAATAATTGTTTGTTTCTACCGTTTTCTATATAAACTACAGATGGAGCCTAAAGTTAGCCAGGTAGCCTTTCAAATGCTTTTGCTTTGCAATTTTAGAAGTAAATAAATGCTACTTCAGTCTATCTCCGATCTAGTTTATGTATTGGACAGTTGGTTTAAAATACCTGATCAGTTCCTTTTTTCAAATAATCTTTAGGAAGGTTCAAAACTCCCACATCTAAAACTTCCTAGAAGAGACTGTTAAAGTTGTAAATGTCAAATCTATTTCAAAAAAAACCAAAAACATATCTAGAAACTAGATTCGAAAAAGATTCATTACACCAGATCAAACCCTAATCCTAATCCCCCACCTGTGTGTGAAAATCCTAATCTAATCTCTAGGATTCGTAGAAGACTAGAAAGCCAAGAAAATTCTGCTAGTTCACACCTTGACAAACATTTACAGAACTCCATCCAATCTGAGCTTACCTCTGAAAAAACACCAAACCTTTCTGTGGTTACTGCAACTTCTCCAAGTTCACCATCAGCACCTCAAGCCACCCTTTCCACTCCTCCATCTACAACACATATTCCCATTGTTATCCCTACTCTTCCAGTTGTTGCACCTATTTCTACAACCATGGCAAACTGATATACTCCCCTAAACTTACCTGCAAATCCAGGGGCCATGCCCCAAGACTATCAAAGTAAAATCCCTTCTTTTGATGGTAATGACACTTACACAGCTCAACAACATACCAAGAAAATGACCGACTATTTTTAAAGTTATGAGATTGATGATGATGATGTTAGAATGAAGGTATTTATTCAAAGTTTAACTAGAGATGTTAGAACATGGTTTAGAGCCCTCCCAGCAAACAGTATCAATGACCCACAAGCTCTATATCAGACCTTCTTGAACAGATGGGAAAAGAAGAAAGATCCTCTCCACATTTTATCAGAATATGAAAACCTAAGAAGAGGGACACAAGAAACTGTCCAAGATTACTGTACCAGATTCAATAATATCTACAATGCTATTCCTCAAAATCTCAGACCTCCTCCAGATTTTCCCTTGATCAAATTCCCTGATGCATTTGATTCTAATATGGCATACCAACTTAGGGAAAGAGATCCTCGAAACTTAGAAGAAATGCAGAGTATAGCTGTCAGTGTTGAGGCCAATCTGATATCTAAATGATCTAGAGCCAGAGCTAAAAGGAGGACACCTTTCAAAGAAGAAACTTCTGCCTTTGAATAGAAATTAGATGTTATTATTAAAGGAATGGACAGACTAGGAGATAGAGTGGAAACAATTGAGATAAAATCCCCTTGGGATGGTCAACCGAGCAATGCTGGGAGAAATCCGAATTTCAGGAAAAATCAAAACCCTAACACTGGAGAAACAAGGCCTGACCAAAACATTAGGCCCCCATTTCAAAAAAATTATGCTGAAGCCTCAACATCTGATGAACCAACAGAAGACACTCAAATTAATTTGATGGGACTCAACAATGAACAACAAGTTTTCTTGACCCAAGAGGATCAAGAAGCTCACATTGTGAAACAATTCCAAACTCAGTCAGGTGAATCATTTGACTTTAGGGAGGGATATGATACAGCCATTTATGAAGTCCACAAACAATAAAATCTGAGGAGCAGAAGAATAGATGTCCCTGAAATCAGTAAACAGAAAGATACCAAGCAGCCTAACAAAGGTAAGATCAGTAACCCCCTATACATATTCTTTCTAAAACAGATCCTAACCTGAATAACCCAATCATTGAAGATATATCAGACAATCAGCCACCTAACAGACAACCTTCCACTGCTGTTCCTTCTAAAGAAAAAGAAGAAGAGCCTCTAGAACTTGATTTGAAAAAAAATTCAGCACATAAACCCATTCCTCAAGACGAGAGAAACACAGAAATTTCAGCTGTCTGAAATACAAAAACTCAGACCAAAAAACCTTTCAATCTTGAGACAGAAGTAGGAAAACTAAAGATAGTTGTTCCCTTATCAGAATTAGCTAAACATGATGTCTACAGAAGTCAAATCAGCAGATCACTCAAAATTTCTATAAGCGAAGATTTAGTAAACGTTTTTGATGACCAGCCTAAACTGAGATTTGGCCCTGGAGCAAATGGAAAAACAGTAGAGGGAGAAGTTCCTCCTTTCTATGTGGGTTTAAACATACATTATAAAATACTCCATAATGCCATGTTTGATTCTGGTGCTTCCCATAACTTAATGCCTAAATTTGTAATGGAGAAACTTGACCTTGACATCACCAGGCCATACAAAGATCTTTTCTCTTTTGATTCAAGTCAAGTCAAATGTTTAGGTTTAATCAAAGATTTATGTGTGTCACTAGTCCAATATCCTGCCAAAACCATCTTAATGGACATAGTAGTAGCTGATATTCCTCCAAAGTATGGTATGTTATTTTCCAGATCTTGGGGTGCGAAGCTTCAAAGATTTCTACAGTTAGACATGTCTTACGCTATTATTTCAGTGTTTGGTCAACCCAAGAGACTATACAGAGAAACCTTAATAAAGTATGTAGTAAGTAGTCAAGAGAAACCTCAAAATTTCCCTATCTACTCAGTACATTCAGATATTGATTCTTTTATCCTTTACAATGCTGAAATTGATCCCCCACATGAAATAAAAGTTCTAGCAGATAAAACAGAGAAAATTGCAAATCAAAAGTCTAGTGTCCAAATCCAAGAAATTTTTGAAAATCATGAAACATCAGAGAAATCAGAAGAAACTGAAAAACCAGATCTCCCTGCTAAACAGATCCTTGAAACATAAGATACAACTTATAAACATGAAATCCTTTGGTACTTAGAGTTTGATGGTTCTATGAACAAATTAGGAGTAGGAGCAGGAGTCTGGGTGCACAATCTTGAAAATAATCATGCTGAAGGTCATGCCTACAGATTAAACTTTAGATGCACTAATAACATGGCTGAATATGAAGCTCTACTGCTAGGTCTTAAACTGGTCAAGAAATTGGGAGCAACTAGAGTGTCTATCCTAGGAGATTCTAATTTAATCATACAACAGATAAAAGGGAATTTCTTAACAAATGATCCCAGATTGAGAGAGTACAGAGGGACAGCAATAGAGATGCTCAATAGATTTTGAGAAACTCAGCTTGCCAAAATCCCAAGAAAACATAACTTGCAAGCTCATAGCCTAGCAATTTTTGCCAGCACCTATAAATTACCATTCAAACCAAATCATCAATTTACAGCAGAAATGAGACACAGGCCAGCCATACTTGATAATGTAAAGAACTGGCAGGTGTTTGAAAGTGATAACCAGATCAACAATTTTTTAACCCTTGAAGAAGAATTTTCCAGCACTAATCTAGATGCAGATTCAGTTGGTAAGTTTGATCCAGCTAATCGGATAGAAATAGACATTTTAGCAGAAAATGCAACTCAAATGCTTCATCCAATGCAAATTTACCAAAGAGGAAATACAAGATCTTAAAGAAATAGACATTGATGAAATTATTGAAGGAGAATCTGAAATTATCAATTTGAAAGAAAATCATTTACCCAAAGGATGAACTCCTTTGGCAGATCTCTTTGATTTCAACGATATTCCAAAGAAACCTCAGATGGAACCTCCAAAAGTAGACATTGAAGACTATAACATAGGAACTGAAGAGAATCCAAAAATGATAAAATTGTTCAAATCTTTACCCCCTGATCAAAAACTGAAGTATGTCGAACTGATCAAAGAATTCTAGGATGTTTTTGCCCGAAGCTATGAAGATCTGAAATCTTATGACACCTCTGTAATTCAACATACAATACCCCTCAAAGAAAATCAAAAACCATTCAAATAGAAACTCAGAAAAATCAACCCTGTGCTACTTCCTTTAATTGAAAAAGAAATCAAACTAATGCATGATGCAGGGATAATTGCACCAATCAGGTTTTCAGAGTGGGTGTCTAATTTAGTGCCTACAAGGAAGAAAACAGGAGAAATTAGATTATGTGTTGACTTACGAAATGTAAACAAGGTTTCTTTGAAGGACAATTACCCTTTACCTAAGATGGAACATATTTTACAAAGGGTAGTAGGTGCTTCTAAGATTTCACTTTTGGATGGGCTTTCAGGTTTTAATCAGATTCTGGTTCACCCTGATGACCAGGAAAAGACTACATTCACAACACTATGGGGTACATTCAAATATGTTAAAATGCCATTCAGACTTAAGAACGCAGGGGCAAGTTTTCAGAGAGCAATGGACATAGAATTTGCAAAAGAGATTCATGATTTTCTAGTTGTTTATCTAGATGACCTCACTGTATTTTCTAGATCAGATCAACAAAATTTAGATAATTTGAGACAAGTGTTCTTAAAATGCAGAAAATATGGTATTTCCTTAAATCCTAAAAAAGCTTTGTTTGGTCTAGAAGAAGGAAAATTGTTATGCCACATTATCTCCAAAGATGGCATTAGAATTGATCTTGCTAGAATAGAAGCTCTTCTGCAAATACCCCACCCCAGAAATGTCAAAGAAATTCAAGCTTTCTTAGGGAATATTAACTTTTTGAGAAGATTCATACCTAATTTGGCTGAATTAATTAGATTGTTGAAAAATATGTTGAAGAAGGATTCAAAAGTTAAACGGACAGTAGAAGCCAAACAAGCATTTGAAGAAATTAAATTGGCTTTAACCAGAACACCAGTCCTCACAAGTCCAAAGTTCGACAGAGATTTCATAATTTTCTCATTTGCATCCGAACACACTATAGCAGCGGTTTTACTTCAAAAAGATGACCAAGGATGTGAAAAACCCATAGCCTTTTTTAGTAAAGCACTTAGAGATGCACCTCTAAATTACAAAATCATGGAAAAACAGGCCTACGCACTTGTGAAAGCCATTCAAAACTTCTGAGTCTATATATTGTACTCCCACATGATAGCTTGTGTGCCAAATGCTGTTGTCAAAGATATCCTGACTCAAGATGGAATTGAAGGCAAATGAGGTAAATGGATAGCTAAAATATTGGAGTATGACATTGAAATAAAACCTACAAAGCTAGTAAAAGGACAGGGATTGGCTAAACTCATGACTGAAACAAACTTTCAAGCCCTAGACATCAATGAACTGGATAACAAACAGGAGATAGAGACTCCACAAATCAGCCAGGCCTTCTTACAATCACCTTGGTATGCTGATATAATTCATGTATTATTAAACCTGCAGGTTGCTACAGGGTTATCCAAAACAAAGAAAAGGTTTTTAAAGATGAAAGCTTCAAAATTCTGTATTGTAGATAATGTTCTTTTTTGGAAAAATCATGAAGGTATTCTATTGAACTGTTTAATAAAAGAAGAAGCTGACAAAGTTCTCAAAGAATTTCATGTAGGCGACTGCGGTGGACACCTTTATTGGAAATCGACTGCAGACAAAATCCTAAGGGCTGGATTTTACTGGCCAACCTTGTTCACTGATGTAAAGAATTTTGTCACTACTTGCCACAAATGCCAAATTTTTTAAGGCAAAAGGAAACTGTTACCCTTACCCTTGAGACCAATTTCCACTGAAAGACCCTTTCAACAATGGGGTTTGGACTTCATTGGAGAAATACACCCTCCCTCTTCTGGCCAACATAAATGGATCCTTACTGCCACAGACTATTTCACCAAATGGATAGAAGCCATTCCTTCTAGACAAGCCAATGATACAGTGATTATAGGATTCTTAGAAACCAACATCTTGTCTAGGTTTGGCTGTCCTAAAAAGATCATAACCGACAATGTTGCTGCCTTCAAATCCAAGAAACTGATAAATTTTTGCAGCAAATACCATATCACTTTAGGCCATTCCACAACCTATTACCCTCAAGGTAATGGTCTAGTTGAGTCCTCCAATAAAAGCCTGATCAATATTATTAAGAAATTGCTGGAAGAGAACAAGAAAAACTGGCACAAGAAGCTCACAAATGCACTATGGGTAGACAAACTTACTACAAAAAGATCAATTGGAACCAGCCCTTATGAGTTAGTTTATGGCATGGAGGTTGTGTTTCCTTCATCTTTAGGAGTTCCTGTAATGAAATTACTGCAAGAAGCTCAGGTGGAACCCAATGGCATTCAAAGAAGAATAAATCAAACCATCCATTTGCAGCAAACTAGAGAAGAAGTGCACTAAAGATCCCAAGTGTTACAAGAAAAACTCAAGAAGATATTTGATAAAAGGGCCAAATCTGAAGACTTCTACATTGGAGACAAAGTTCTAAGGTGGGATTCCAGGAGAGAAGACCAAGGAAAACATGGGAAGTTTGACTTCCTATGGAAAGGGCCATTTATCTTCCAGGCATTGCAAGGCAACAATACTTACTTTCTGAAGAGCCTGGATGGTACAGAAATAGAAGAAACACCAGTGAATGGTCGAATGCTGAAACATTACTTTGATCCATTTTTTTGATATATTCTGACTCTAACATGTACATAAGCGAGTTTAGATTCAACAGTTTGAAAGAAGTAATCAGCTTGTTCATTACAGCAATAAGAATGAGGAGGAAAGTGCCGAAAATTTAGAAATCAATGAAGGAACTTTACCATTTTGTTTTGCCTCATTTCATTTATCAGAGATTGCAGAAGAAGATTTGGAAGCAGGAAACATATGATCAAATAATCCAAGTAGACTATCCAGAACAGATGTATAGTTGTTTGAATCGGCTCAAGAATAGTGTATATATTTTACAAAATCATTTTGTACAGTTTCTAGATCCAACAAAAGAAGATTTCAGAGCACAACAAAAGTTACTTATAAGGCCATCTAACCTGCCGTTCTTGACTTTCCACCAGGGAAAGCCATCCCCAAGTGGAGCCAGTGTTATACTCCTATAGTTATAGGTGTCATATTTCATGATGAGCTCTGTAATATGTTCATCCTTTCCTTGCTGTAAAGATTTCCATATTATCAAAAAATCAAAAAATTAAAAAATGTAAAGATGGTATACCCTAAAAGAAAAATCAAAGGCTAAAAAGAATAAAACGGTCAAAAGAAAAAATGAAAAAAAATGAACCCCAAACAAAGAAAGACCAGGAAAGTATGCGAGTCCAAATGCCACTACCTTTTCATTTTCTGTGTGCAGCTTGTTGAACTTCATGCCACAATTGATGAAAGGCCAAACAACTTAATCTTGGCTAGTTCATGTTTGAATTTCTTGTTTTAGAGATAGAGAATAAGATCTTATCAAACTGTTTAATCTTGGCAGATATGTAGATAGGTAGAGAAACAAAGGAGCTCAACAGTTTAATCTGAGCCCTTGGATGTAATAAGTGCAGACTTAGATAGGCTTACCATGAAAAGAAAAGAAAAGTTAAAAAGGGTTTGCTAGTCCAAATGCACCCAAAGAAAGAGAAGAGAAAATGCTAGACAAAGTAGGCAGGGTAGGTAGATTGTTGTTGCAGAATGAAACTTTTGATAGGTTTTGTCTCTAAAAATGTGTTAACTTACACTTCTATCACAAAGTGCTATGGCAGACATTACTCTTGGAGCAGCTCAAGCAAGGTAGATTTCATGACTAACTCCCCTTCACACTTCTCCCCAATCACTTACTAATCTCCCCCCAAAGATATTAAGATCAGCTTAATATCACTAAACCACTCATTCCATTTCATCATTCGCCTAAGTGAATTCCCATTTTACTTAGGAAAAATGCATAATATCACCTCAAAACCCCTGTTTTTCCCTTGTGCCTAAGTTTTCAACACTGTAACTTAGCGCGCATTCATTCTATTTTTTCATATTAACAATTAACATGTTTATTATATAAATCCCATGTAAATATTTCCCATCACGTATTGTATATAAATATATTAAAAACCCCCAAATGTTATGTATCCCTACCCCTGGTTAACTATAATCGTATCACTATATAAGTAAGGGTTGATAAGTTCATCTGGAAATTGTTAATAACCATTCCCCGCGCGCAAATTATGGATTTAATTAACCATCTGGGTTAATTATAACCAAACCCCGCTAACCAATAAAACAAATCCCCGATATATCAAAAACTTTGTTTTATTATGATCGACACCGCTGTTTAAATCTCCACCATATCCCAAAGCCACCCACCGTCTAACCAGCCCTCATCCATCCAACGGTCCAAAATCATTTCGCACCACCCTCCGTTGCCGAACGTTAATTCCTGGGGAACCAGTGGTTTTTCTCTCGTACCGTGGACACGTGTCGCTCTCCCGCTATGTTCGCTAGCCCTCCGCCCAAAACTGCCCAAACCCAAAAGTGGTGCGGGAAAAACCATCTACCGTCGTCCCTCCGCTGACGTCATCTGTCCTTTGTTGACATCATCCTACCATATCACCTTCCGCTGACGTCACCCATACTCCTACTTACGTCAGTCGTCCTTCAAGTCAAATTTTCCCACCAAATTTCATTTTTGTCAATTAAAAGGGAAAAAGGGTTATTTTTTATATTTTTTCGCTGCAAAAGGTGCTTTGGGAATATAATCAACCGAGTTCACAGATTAGTTTCGACTGCCTTTTGACCATCAAAGCTACAAAAGCGAGCTCCTCAGCCTGCCATTCAACCTGCACAGTGCAGTCTTCCTCTTTCAAAAACATGTCAGAACAGCGCAGAGGGACTTCCAAACTCGCAGAAGAAAGAAACAAAGATGTACAAGGATTTTTTGTTACCCTAACTAGCCGACTTTCAGAAACATGAATGGCCAAAGAAAGGGTGGTGAGAAGACACATTAGCAGTTCTATTTTGCCAGACAGCGGTGGGCAGGGTCGGTTCAACATTAAAAGAGTATCAGATCATAAGTCAAAGTGTATCAGACGAGCATTAAAGTGTATCAGGAAAAGCAGATCAGAATTAATGCAGCAATTAATACAAGCAGCTGGTGCAGAGCTACTACAGAAGATAGCTGCAAGCCGAACCATAAAGGCCTGCCTCCAGCACAAACATCAGTTGTCTTTCTCCCGCCGCTTCTATGTTACTTGTAAACTAATTTAGGTTAAGATCTAGATATTATCTCACAACTTTATGAGATATCTGTTGTACATATTTTTGTTGTATAAATGCCCCCTCCATTCAAGTTTTAGAGGGGTTGGGCGTGTGTAGATTTTCGAAACTTTGCTGTAATACTGAAACTCTGGAATAAAAAAGCTGTTGGAAACCAACTGTTGTCTGGCCTACTGGATGAAGAATTGAAGCAGAGGACTTGTCACAGAATTCTTGAAACAAACTCTGGATCAATAAGTCCCCTATATCTTGTGTTTTACAGTTTTCTAAGTTTTTATATTATCTGTGTTCCATAATCTGAATGGTAAAGAAAAAGATTAATTTAGAATTTCCTTAACTGCGCTCTGTTTTCAGTCTTTATTATTCTCTATGTTCTCTTCAGAATTAGTGTAAACAGTGAATTCTTAATTGCTCCTGTCTCTTGATTCTTTCATGTTGATTATTTGGTAAAGAATTCTTAACTGCTCCTTATTAGTAATCATCCACTTTCCCTCTTTCAATATGTTGAAGGATTCTTAACTACCCTTCATCTATTTGAGTCCATTCCATCTGATTCCAACCTTCATTTATTCCTTGTTTGACTACCTTGCTCTGTGATGCCATCCTTTGTTAAGAAACCAAATCCAGAAAGCCTATTTCATTGAATCCATCATGCCCAATGGACTGAACTATTCTGTTTTACCTCACTGTTCTATTGAATCTCACCACCCAAACTCAAAACAAAACCCTTGAACTTCATAACTAGCCTAATATCTTCAAAAGCAAAGCTAAATCATAAAGAGAGAGCCCTCTCTAGATACAGATTGGCTAGATTCTGTATCTAAAAGATTAGTCTATGGTTACCTCAGCCGTATTCCCTTTCTTACAACTTTTGGGAACAACCTGAGTGATAACAGTGTGAACAAACGAAATATGCATAGGTGATCATACGAACGCACACTTGGATGACCTTACGATGAAATGACCAAACCAACACATGTTCAACAAGACTAACCGATGGTGTAAGTGACAAGCGTGACACTCATGATTAATAATTCATTGATCAAGACAATGCTTGCACAAAAGTGAATGTGACTCCATGTGTGAGTGTGACAAATGCTTTCATAGCGAACACAAAAAACACATACGAAGCGAAGACTTTGAGCATAACCAAAACATGGTCGCAAGCATGGCTCAGACATCAACATGCATAGACTTGAATGAAATGAACAAGCAAGGCAGATGTAAAGACTCACACGAGATCACGAAGAACCCAAGAGTGTGCATTCATCAAGTGAAACTCTTCAAGGGAGGCTTCAAAATTGGGGCAGGCCAAAATTTTGGAGGGTGGTTGTAGCCGCTACAACAGGAAGATAGAGGGAGAGAAGGGGAAGAGAGAGGGAGAGGGAGGGAGATATAGATAGATATGGCTAAATAATGTGTATGTTTGTGGGGTGATATAGAGAGATGAAGAAGGAGAGACAAAGGGAGATAGAGATATAGATGGAAGGGGGAGAGAGGCAAGAAGGGAGAGATAAAGGGAGGGAGGGAGATATATATAGATATGAAGAGAGAGAGAGAGTGTGTGTGTGTGTGTTTAGGGGGGTGGCGATAGAGAGACAAATAAGGAGAGATGGAGGGAGATATCGATATAGATGGAGGGGGGAGAGAAATGAATAAAATTGCTTGTACTAGATGCATTGATTTTAGTGTAGAAATGTTGATTTCTAGCCCTATTTTTTCTTGCATTAGATGCATTGATTTCTCTGTAGATGTTGATTTCTAATTCTATTTCATTTCTTGCATTAGATGCATTAATTTCATTAAATATGTTAATTTCTAATCTTGTTGGAATGATCTTTCATTAGATGCATTGATTTCAGTTTAGATGTTGATTCCTAATCCTATTTGATTGCTAGAACTAGATGCATTGATTTCAATGTGGGTGTTGATTTCTAATCCTATTTGATTGCTTGCAACAATAAATTCATTGAATTTAGTGTAGATGTTGATTTCTAATCATATTTGATTGTTTGCATTAGATGCACTAATTTTATTGTAGATTTTGATTTATGATCCTATTTTATTGCTTGCATTAGATGCATTGATTTCAATGAAGTTGTTGATTTTTGATTTGATGTAACTAGATATATGATGTACATTAATTTCAAGGTAACTAGTTTAACATTGTGCATTTATTTCAGTGTAAGAAAAAAAAAATTATTGATAACATGCATTATGACTAAGATTTTGTAAATAACCTCAAACAAAATAAAATTTAATAAAACTTGTATTTGTAACTTTTACATCTCCACATCTTTTAAAATTTAATATATATCTTTTTCAATTATATTTGAGTTTTTAAAAATTGAATAAAACGTATTTCTATCATAAGGAATTGATTGAAATACTTGGATATCTACTTATAAATTTAGGAAAATTGATAATATTACATAAAATTATAGAAATGTTGTCATATATTGTGTTTGACCTATATATTAAATTTCATTATGATTGACTTATATCATGTTATGACTAAGCTCTTGTAGATAATATCAAAATAAATAATGTTGAATATAACCTATTTCTTGTTTACATGGCATCTATTAAAATTGAATAAAATGTATTTCAATCCTATTTGTGTTTTTAAATTGAACCTTGACATAAGAAATTGATTCAAATACTTCAAAAAGTTGTCCATGCAATGGTATATGTGTGGGTCACAAAATTTTTCATATATATATATATATATATATATCTGTTATAGACATATTTGGGCACTGCAACCCCAATCACATATGCCAATAAACCAAGGGCTCTAAAACCCCTAAAAGTGTTGTTTCATACCCTAAAGGATCAAGGTTAACGGATTACATCATTTCCCATAATTTCTCCCTAAAAAACTACTCAGAACTGGTTAAAACTAGACCATACAGACTGCTCCATGTTGAGGGTGTGATGCATCTCACCTGCTACACACAAAGGGTGCAATGTATACTGAAAAGCACTTCTGTAGGGTGCGATATGCGAGAGCAGACAAACGGCAGAGACAATTTGCTAGGTGGAAACTTAAAGAATCTTCTAGAAACTACTTATATGACACTTGCCTCTCTGAATTTGCCCAAGGATGAGTAAGAGATCATGAAATCTCCAAGTGGAACCAAGAACTATCAGTGAAATGACACTAATCAAAATCCCAGAAGCTGACTCACTCTCCTGCAAACATCTATATATGGATCCCTCATCCTAGAGATCCAGAGGCTAGAATTTTGTAATTTGTAAGGAAGTGTTGTTGGTTTCTCTTTGAGACATTGTATTGTTGGGTGATCTTTCTTTTTATGAGGTGAAGAGGGCTTTCATGCTGGGAGGATGGCGCTGGATCAGACAGCTTGGTTGTAATCCTCTCTTCTACTACTTCTATCAATAAATCTATTTGAGTTTTCCTCCATATACTTGTATATCTCTGAATCTTGTATTTATATACGCATTTGGTATGGTTAATATACATCTGATCCTATATTGTTTATGGTTATAGATCTCTATGCTTTGATGGTATTTTTCTGCTTTGACTCTACAGGTGTTCTTTGAAGCGGGACAAGTGAGAAAGGAGTGGTGAAAGCTCTATCAAGGGAGAGAGGAAACGAGCAAGGAGACTATCGAAAGACTGAGGTTGGTACTCTCTACTTCTCTCTCATCTATCTCTCATAAAGTAAAACACAAGTAACTTTGGTTTGTTTCTTTCTAAGATAGCTACCCATCTTAGTGGGACTAGCAGCTTTGAGTGGACACTAGTTTTCCCGATAACAAAATGGCGACTCCACTGGGGAGCGAATAGCTTGTTTGTTTTGTTACTGTTTTTTAATTTATAAACTACAAACAAACCCTGAAGTTAATCCAGCTAGCCTTCGAACTGCTTTTTCTATGCAACTGCAAAGTAGATCAACACTGCTTCAATCAATCTCTGGGTGGTTTATGAACTGAACATCTGACATGAAAACATCCTAAGTTCCCTGGTGGTAGTTCAAATAACCTCATTAGATCAGCCCCTACACTTTGTGTTTATTGTCTATCATTAGCTCAACCTAAATCCCTAAACTTAGCTGCAAACTGTGAGTGAAAAACAAGCTCAGTCTCGTCCCTAGACCATCGCACTATCTCTCATTGGAAAACTGGATGCATCACACCTCCCGTGTGTTTTAGGTGAGATTCATCCCTATTTCCCTATGTTACAGGTGCGATGATTGAGTAAGACTGTTTCTACCTCCAGATTTTGGTTTTTTCTTCATTGTATTTAGCTTTATTCAGTAGTTTGTTGTCTATGATTAGTATATCACTGTTGAAACCTTCATCCTTTACATTATTTAGCCTCCATTGGTAAGGAATTGTGAATTTTTTTTTGTATTTTTCATCATTTACAGTCCTCCTTTGCAAATAGTAGCTTAATCGAACTGTCGTATTTTGATTTGAAAGTGTCGCAACTGTCATTTTTAGTCAAGAAAAAGAGTGTTGTAAAGTCTTCCTCTTTTAGATAGTTGATTACACTTTTGCCATTGTACTTGATTTTGAAATTATTAGTATTTCAAGTGTCGAAAGCAGTTTTAAATTCGAAATCACAAAGTGTCGTCTTAGTCTTCCTTTCATTTCAAAAAGAGAAAATTGTTAGTACTGTTGATTTGAAAGAAAATAGTTCAGATATGTAATTAGTTTTCTTTTTACATTCTCACATTAAGGAAACTGAAAAACAAATACATGCATGTGCATTTGCATTTAGACTGCATGCAGAAATTGATTTAGGAAAAGTGCATCTAGTGTGTGCTCTCTGCTCTATGTTGAAGAATTTTATTTTTCTTTCCTTAGTAGCTAGGATTTTCATTGCTAAAAGAAAGTAAACAACTGTTTATCATCTTAGATTGCATATTTAGGAATTGTATCTCTACATCACGTGGTGAACCTTAAAGGCAAACTTCTTAAGAAAGATCAACTATAAAATAAACCTCAATGAACATAAAAACGCTTTGGAACCTGACACACAACATCTAGAAGTCTAGGCTAGAGACGTATTCTGACGTCGTAAAGCCTAGTAACTATCATTTTCATCGTAGGTTGGGTGATTCCTCCTCTTTGATACGACAAGTGCCATTACAGACTTGTGCTCCCGTGTACCATCGAGTATATATTGGGAGACCACAATAGGCTATATCCTTTATCCTTAGGAAGTCGTGTCTGCCGCCCTATCGATTGCAATGCACTGAACATAGCATTTGGGAAGATTGACTGTCGTACCTTAAAAAGTATTCTACAATTTTGCGATTGGTTTGGTAATCCCTCTGTCTAGATTTCCAGAGTAGTCACTTTTGTTCCTTTTCAGACTCCTTAAAAGAAAAGGTCCATCTGAGCACTTGTCACTTCAGGCTCATTAAAAATAGAAGGCGACTAGAGTCATCTTTAGCTTTTTCTTGACTTTTAAAAATTGAAAAAGCAAGTTGTGTCAAAGTGTCATAAAATTTATTTTAATCGGAATAACATCACTGTTCCCACGTTGGTCTTAGGTTGAGAAAATAGAGTCCACCAATCAAGGATTTCCCCTTGGGGGGAATCCTAGTCCTTTCTCTTCTTGGGGAGATGTTGGTGCTCCACACATGGCTACATTGTCCCTTCCAAGACTCACAATTGGCCTACCAGTATGGCTTTTCTCAACCTCTGTCATTCAAAACGTCGTAATTCCTCAGCAATCAAATCAACAACTAGATGATACTGAAGTCGCTCCCCCACCTTCTACTTCATTTGTTTCTCCCTCTCCTTCTTCCTCTTCGCTTGGTGAAGCTAGTAACGCTAAAAACCAAGTAACTGAGAAGAAGAAGAAAGGGAAGGAGAAGAAGAAGAAGAAGCCAACAGCGAAAGGGGGAAACCATGCATCGTCTAGTGAAAATCCACACACTGCACCTTCCAAACCTAAATCTCCATGTGTCATTTTCAAAGGAGACCACTGTCATCGAGATTGTCTGTGCATCCTGCAGATCTTAAGAGACTGGTCTCCCCACTTGCACAATCTGGTATCTTCAACCTCTGACAATCATGTTGAGAGCACACCATCAACTAGTGAAAACGAAGTCAATGGAAAGAAAGGAAGATCTAAATTTCCTTGTAGACTGTGTGAAGGCAATCATGCCCTCCACCATTGTCCTTTCCTAGACGAAGCTAAAAGAGTCTTGGATAACCGTCCTGCTTCACCGCAGCGACTTCCT
The DNA here is from genome assembly GCA_031772625.1 of Pinus tabuliformis. Taxonomy (NCBI): domain Eukaryota; kingdom Viridiplantae; phylum Streptophyta; class Pinopsida; order Pinales; family Pinaceae; genus Pinus; species Pinus tabuliformis. Next base: position 86,683,394 of record CM062818.1, read on the forward strand.
CCTGGATACAAGAAACTCTTGCCGAGTCCATCGCTAGTTGAAAATATGACTGACACACCTTTGTTGTTGGTCAAAATACCTATCATTGAAGATAAACCCTCTAAGTCCACACCGGACCAAAGTTAATAGGTCGAGACGGTAGTCGACCCGGTCTTGTCTTTAGAAGGTCCACCTTCAGATGATACAGTCACCAAAGAGAATGAGAACGACAACGTTCAAATTCTTTTTTTTAACACAGAATTCGATGAACATGGGGGCAATCTACCCATTCCTTTACCACAGGAAGGAAGTTCATCAGAGATTCATCTGGCCATTTATTCGGTCCCTCCTCCAAGAAATCTAGTCATTTCCTTCGATTGGAATCTACTAGGGAGACCCCGCCTACCATCTAATGTACCATTCTGAATCATAGTACAAGCTTACAGAATGATCATGGCTGGTACTATCATAGATGAAGGGGCTTCTGTGAGTATCCTTTCCTCAACTGCTTGGAAAGCGCTTGGTTCGCCATTGCTTCTACCTGAGATTCGAAATCTGTCAGGCTTCAATAAAGGAACCAGTCGACCGTTAGGGATCCTTCCAAATTTTCCTATAAATTTGAGAAGGAAAACCATTCATCTAAATGTGATGGTAGTCCAAGGGCCTCTAGATTACAATCTACTCCTTGGGCGTGACTACATTTACAGCATGGGAGCTATTGCTTCCTCACTCTTTCAAGTGATGTGTTTTCCGTATGAAGGCAAAATGGTCGAACTCGTTGACCAGCTTTCATTCCCCAGTTCAAACACGGCTACTAGTCAAACGCCATTCCTAACTGGTCTTTTTGCATAATAAATGTCTCATTAACCTCCAATCCGTCCACCTGATGAGCTCGAGTGATTCGGTGAATGTGACTAAACCCAAGAGGCATGCGCCCTGGCTTGCTTCGGCAGGAAAAACCCTAGATATAAGATGTGTTTCCTCGTAGGATATATGACCAATCTGACACACCCGTCCGTTTAGGAAAATGGGATCAGTCTGGAAATATCATTTCCTCATCGAAGGTTATGTGATTGGAACTGACAACATTCACCTTTGTCCATTTTGATGGACAAAGCCAAGGAAGTGTTTTGTCTGCTATGCGGATGGAACAATCTTGCTAATGCAAGAACTTCCGTATGGTAACCTGGAAACTTTACTCTTCTTTATACCTAGGGGCATGCAAACCCTTTTTGTATGCAAGTGAAAAGCGACCAGTGTAACTCTAACCCCGTAGTTTTACTAACTTCAACTGCTTAAGTTAGGTGATTGGTCTGATCCACCATTCACCTTTGACAGGACCAACAAAAACGGAAAAGCAAAGGAGATTGTTTCCCACCGAGAAACTATCCTACCTAACCCCTAGGATAGTAGTTGGTCCTTCCTAGCTTGCATACAAAAGGATCGGAGCAAAGTTGCGCATGGGGCAAGCTCCCTAAAAAATGAACCTACTAATGAGAGACATCCTTATTATACGACTGGCATGAGCAGGTTTACACGAAGTTCAATCTCGTTAAAAAATAAACCTAGCAATGAGCATATGTTCCCCCAGAGTTCAAGCTCATTAAAAAATTAATCCACCGTCGGTAAATAACCTTTGTGATCGCATTGCTATCAGCTTTTGAACCTTGGTCGTGTTCTTAACATCACCTCCACTCTTTTTTAGCCGGTCATATGCCTCCACTTGATTGTTTACCCTTTTGAGGAACAGCTGCGATGAGTGATTCTATTAGCCACCTTCTTTACACTACCGTGATTGAAAATTTCCAAACCTTACCTGGAACCAGCTGCTATCCAAAAACACCACTCGTTCCTCAAAAAACGAGTCTCCTTTAAGCTCTTTTTAGGCTCGCAAAATATGAAAAGATTGTCGAGCAATTGGCCTCTCCAGCTTGTTAAAGTCATTGGAAATGCCATCCCTCCTCTATATTTTAATCTTTCTAGACACGAGGGATCATTACACAAAAAGATCGAGTGCTTGTCTTGTTCGGCTCATTAAAACTATCGAAAAGTCATCCCTTTCGTATTATTTTATAGTTTTTCGGACTTAAGGGATTATATTACGAAAAAGGACTATTGGAGTTTCCTTTCCATCTCTTTTCAGACTCTCTAAAATTGAAAAGGACTGAGTTATCTTTGTCGTTAAACTCGTTAAAACAATAGCGACAAACTTGTCCATGAAGACAAGAACAAGTTTCACTGTCACTAGGCTCACTAAAACATAGCGATAGGTTTGCCCGAAGGGAAAATTATACAACAAGCATATGTTATCCTCCTCAAGCTTGAAAAAAATAAAGAGGTACTAGTCAGCAATGACTAGGGAAAAGGGGAAGAAAACTTGAATAACTTCATTGGTAGCAAGTCGCTCTTGAACATGAAACTTTCACTCCATCACCATGATTGAGTCAGGTTGGGTTATTCCGTTCACCGGTCATATCACCATTGGTCCTCCGTACCATCCATTTTGGGGTTAACGCTACCAATCCATTCCAGTGTCACCGATATGTTCAAGAGAAGTTGCTTAGAGAATTCACAAACCCAGCTAACGTCTCATCCGCTGCAATGCCTTAACGCTCCATTCTTTCATGACCACCACCCTGAACCTTGTATCATCAGATCATTTTCACCTCCACAAAATCATTTGCTCCGTTCAGTGTCATAGATGTGGGATTCATTAAGGCCCTCCTACGACGGGTCACTTCTTTTCGACATCAGCTCATTATCAAAGAAGTTGACTTAGAAACAACCCTTTCAGTACTTTGAAGCTTGCATGCCTCAATGGCAAGTTTCTCACTTCTGGCAACAGGTTTCCATCAATGGCCTTCGACCAAAAGATTTTGTGTGGTGTTCTACATCGACTCATGTATTCACACCACATGAATTGTACTGCAGTACCTTCAGGGTCATTATCATTATCGATGATTCCTCTCGCGCCTGTTAACAACTTACATCATTGGCTGGTAATCAGGTGATGTCTTTCCATGTTTGACATCAAAACATCTTTTCACATGGATCGACTTGTACTTCGGGCAAAGATTGAACGAGTTTGAAGACACCGGATCTAGTTTCATCCATCCAGGCTACGACATATTTAGGAACATAAAGACATCAAATGCACATCATAGCTGCACAGATAACCATCCAAGATAAGGGATGATGGCTCTACCAGAATCATCACTCTACCACATAGACAATTGTCTGTCCTAGGTACATGAAAATTAATTTATAAAGCTGAGCATGGGAATGCCCGCCTCAGCTAGATCATGAAAATATTATGAAGATAATGTATTGTTTTGTATCTTATTACAGGTCACCTTCCAGTTCGAAAAACCTCAGATCCTCATGATAAAGCATTTCACCCGACATTAGAAGATTTACGACCTCATGCTTTAGGGGGCAACTGTTATAGAAATATTTGGGCACTGAAACTCTAATCACATATGTCAATAAACCAAGGGCTCTAAAACACCTAAAAGTGTTGTTTCATACCCTAAAGGATCAAGGTTAATTGATTACATCATTTCCCAGAAGTTCTCCCTGAAAAACTGCTCAGAACTGGTCAAAATTAAACCATACAGGTTGCTCCATGTTTAGGGTGTGATGCATCTCACCTGCTACACACAAAGGGTGTGATGCACACTGAAAATACCTTCTGTAGGGTGCGATGAGCAAGAGAAGACAAATGGCAGAGGCAGTTTGCTAGGTGGAAACTCAAAGAATCTTCTAGAAACTGCTCATATGACACTTGACTCTCTAAATTCGCCCAGGGATGAGTAAGAGATCATGAAATATCCAAGTGGAACCAAGAACTATCAGTGAAATGACACTAATCATAATCCCAGAAGCTAACTCACTCTCCTGCAAACATCTATATATGGATCCCTCATCCTAGAGATCCAGAGGCTAGAATTTTGTAATTTGTAAGGAAGTGTTGTTGGTTTCTCTTTGAGACATTGTATTGTTGGTGATCTTGCTTTTTATGAGGTGAAAAGGGCTTTCATGCTGGGAGGATGGCGCTAGGTTAGATAGCTCGGTTGTAATCCTCTCTTCTACTACTTCTATCAATAAAGCTATTTGAGTTTTCCTCCATATACTTGTATATCTCTGAATATTGTATTTATATATGCATTTGGTATGGTTAATGTACATCTGATCCTATATTGTTTGTGGTTATAGATCTTTATGCTTTGATGGTATTTTGCTACTTTGACTCTACAGGTGTTCTTTGAAGTGGAACAAGTGAGAAAGGAGTGGTGAAAGCTCTATCAAGGGAGAGAGGAAACGAGCAAGGAGACTAGCGAAAGACTGAGGTTGGTACTCTCTGCTTCTCTCTCATCTATCTCTAATTGTTGAGAATGAAACAAGATGATGGAGCTTAGTGGAAAGAAGTCGCCTTCACTAAGTGGGCCCACAGGCTATTTTTGGCGCAAAGTCTATTTTTAGACATATGGATCATGGTCTATGAGTTGCAAGATGCTATTTGTGGATGATTGGTCATGTTGGTAAAAATAGATGGACTTCTATTTTTAGATTATAGTGTTGTGCTTCAGGAGTATCCAGTCTGATTGATGTTTCATTGTTTTTAATGCTACTAAATTGATGATCAACGTAGAGGAGGTTATGTATTATGCATGTATTCCGCAATAGTGTATAATCAGGATAATCTCTGTGAACAAGTGTCATATTATTCAAAATTTCTACATGGTATCAGAGGAGAGTTGATCATCAAATCTATTATTCATAAAGTATTTACATTTTATTTCTTCAGGCAGAGTCTGTAATCGGGCCAGGTAGCCTCTGGATTCATCCTTCCTTTGGAAGGTGAGATATCCGGTAAAAGCCCATACAGTCAATCTCTACGAGAAATACCACGAATTTTAGATCAAAAGTGGTTGAGTTTTGAGCTAGTGGAATTCAAATTTGCAACAGTGTTTTCTTGGTGTCAAAGTTATCATGTCTTTCAACGGATTGCGATTGGAGTATGCTCTTGAGGGAAGCTCGAATTATATTGCATGGAAAGATAGGATGGAGGCGGGGTTAGATGATAATGGGCTGAAGGAGCTCATAGAGGCTGAGGTCCTAAAGCTTACTGATACTGCGCAAGTTGATGCTTGGCAAAAGAAGACAACAAAGTGTCGAAGGATTCCGTTGGAGGGCGTGAAGGATCACATTGTGTCCAGCCTGCATGGAAAGGCTTCTCCATACTTGATGTGGAAAGCATTGACAGATATATTCCAAAGCAAGAGTGACCAGAGGAAGTTGGCGCTCAAGGATAAAATCAGAAACATTAAGTGTGAGAAGGGAGATAGTATGCCCAAGTATCTCACGAAATTCACCCAATGCCGGGATGAGCTGGGAAGTGTGGGGGTGACTGTTGATGATGAAGACTTGGTGAGCTTGGCTCTCCTTGGTCTTCCAAAGAGTTGGCATTCCTATCAGGACTCTGTCAATGGTCGGGAGAAATTTCCAGGATGGGAGAGACTTTGGTAAGATCTTATGCAGGAGGAGATCAGGTGGAATACCAGGGACGGATCTTCATCAAAGGCAACTGATGAAGAAAATTGCACTTTGGCTGCCAAAGCAAAGAAGGGGAAGAACAAGAAAGCTTCTCATTTCGGTGCGAAAGGAAAGAAGCATGACATGTCCAAGGTGAAGTGCTTTCACTGTCACCAGCACGGACATTATGCCACAACTTGTCCAGAGAAGAAGAAAAATAAGCAAGTTGCTAGATCTGCAACGGGAGAGGCCTTAGCCTCGCAGTTTGAGCTTGATTTTTCATTGATCGCATGCTTGGTATCAAGTGTGATGGGATCGGTATGGTTCTTGGATAGTGGTGTGTCTTTTCACATGATAGGAGATCAAGATTTGTTTTCTGATCTGGAGGAGACAGATCTTGGAGTGCACATCGAGATGGGCGATGATGGTAGATACAGTGCGACCAGTATCAGTACCATTTCCTTTGAGAGGGATTCTGGTAAACCCTTCGTATTGAAGGAAGTGATGCATGTTCCAGAATTGAAGAAGAATCTTATCTCTGTGGTGATGTTAGAAGACAAGGGATATGATGTTGTTTCAATGAGGGAAAGGCTTTCCTGCGCAGTAATACAACTGGAGAAACCCGGAAGATAGGGGTTTGAGTTAGGAACCTTTATCAGTTGCATGTAGATGGCTGCACAACAATGGCATGCAAGGCAGAAGGATTGGTGAGCTAGGATGATGGCGAGCTATGGCACAGGAGATTGGGTCACCTTCACCATGGAGCCTTGAAGGTATTGCAGCAGATTTCTACTAGGCTTCCTAAAGGTACTCTCACAGTCAGATCAGTGCAAGGGGTGTTTTTTGGGAAAATTTGTGAAATCCACCATTCACGAGAAGGATAGTCGCGCCACAACGATGCTTGAGAGAATTCACACAGACGTGTGTGAACCTTTCTTAGTAGCTTCGACAGCAAAGCATAGGTACTACGTGATCTTTGTTGATGATTTCTCTCGAAAGTGTTGGATCTTCTTTATGCAGAAGAAGAGCGAGACATACTCAAAGTTCTGTGAGTTCAAAGCACTGGTCGAGAAGGAATCGGGGAAGAAGGTGAAGGCTCTTAGGAGCAACAATGGTGGTGAATTCATCTCTGGCGAGTTCAAGGACTTCTACAGCGCAGAAGGGATTCGAAGAGAGCTCATAGCTCCCCATAACCCATAGTAGAATGGGGTTGCTGAGTGGAAGAATAGAACGATCGTGGGTTCTGCATGGGCGATGTTGCATGATCAGGGCCTACCCCTTCACTTGTGGGCGGAAGCATGCAATACTACAGTATATGTGCAGAACTTTTGTCCTCACAAAATACTTGGCATGAGTACAGCCGAGGAGGCTTAAGAGGCCTGATATTTCTCATTTGAGAATTTTTGGTTCTAACTTTTACATGCCTGTGACGAAGGATGCCAGGAAGAAGCTAGAGCCGACCGCAGAGGTTGGGATATTTGTGGGGTACACTGATACGCCCCATAACTATCGTGTGTATTTTCCAGACAGTCACAAGACTGTTGTGCGACAGGATATCAAATTTCAGGAGGAGAAAGCCATGAAGTGTTTGCTTGAGAGGGAGCCACACTTGCATGCAGATGAGTGTTGGAAATAATACTGAGAGGGGGGGGGGGGTGAATCAGTATTATCAAATCAATAAAAATTTTTCCATTTCCATACTTAGATACATATACGCTACTTCAGTTAATGGAATCCGTGTGTATATGCAACTATGTCTAATGCAACTAGCGTATATCCAGAATACTTATGATTCAGTTAATCCATTAAATGTTGATATTTAGTAGTGCATCAGAACTTCATTAACCATATGAACAGTAAGAAGGTACAGTAAAACAAAACAGATCATCACACAAGAAACACACATGAACACCATGAGATAAGGTGGAAACCCAATGTGGGTGAAAACCACCTGCTGCAAGTCATCTCTATCTTCATTTAATAAGAAACTTCATTTTACAATATTTCTGTACTGGTGCAGTCTTATATCAGTACCCAGGCTTCTACCTGCAGAAGGCTCCAACCTTCTCTCGTTCTCCAGACTCTCCTGGATGGGAGCTACAACCCCCTTAGCTCTTGTACTAGCTGATCCATTTACTAGTACGTAGGTGCCTGCCTACTGAATGCTCCAATCTTCACTTGTTCTCTAGTTGCTACTGGAAGGGAGCTACTACCCCCTTTGCTCTTGTACTAGCTGATGTACTAGTACGTAGGCGCCGGCCTACAATCTCCTTCCATGCTCCAGGGACCACATTTCATACATTTTCAGACTAGATACTCCTGAAGTACAACACTATAATATGAAGGCCACGTTTCATAAATTTTCATACTGGACCCATCAATATCATTGAAGCACAAAACAATCAATACGAGCATCATCAATTTCTGAATCACTAAAACACTGAAACCCTGTCAACAACACAGTCACCAGAACACAGAGTAGAACACTGAACTCTGCAACAATATTCAGAACCAACTGTATCATTAAAATCATGCATCAGAGTGCATATGCTACTTGGAAGTGCTGAACCTGCGTGTATACGCAAGTTCACCAAGGTGAACCAGCGTATATGTCATCAATTGCTTACTTATAACTTGATGCACTTCCTGTCTTCAGACATATCCAGATTATTACATATACGAGGATAATATGTGTGTTAGCACCTAGATCTAGTCCATCAGATCACATAAATATGAGCCATTATGATCCTGATCCAATATTAGTTCTCATCCATCAATACTGAAGCTAATCACAATCAACCAAACAGGATATGCAAAATACTGACACCTTTAAATTGTCATCAGAACTCATCAACAACCAGAACCACCTATAACTTCAAACATCATAGCTCAAATGGTATACGCTACTACAATGAACCAAACCCGCGTACATACGTGCTTACACCAAAGCCAACCCGCGTACAGATCTATAAATATTCAATCATGACTTGCAGTGATTTCAAACTTAAGCTATACCCAGTTCAGATCATTACATGTGTCAGTATACAGATCTAGAATAAACATAATCAATCATATAGAGATAGTTCATTTCAAACCATTTGATCCCTATCTATCCTTAGATTTTGTTCTCCATCAACCGGTGAGATCCCTCCTTAGCTCAGATCAAGCAATGCATCATCAACCCATAACCTACATACTGGATCTCATACTTCATCATATATTCAAGACTTTTTCGATGCCCTTGCCTATTGATCTTCTTCTCCTTTTATAGTCTTAGGCCTTGCTCAATACCATGGTCCAAAACCATAACAAACCAATACCATGGACCCAATACTTGGGATCAACACATCTAACAAGATACTATGGTCCAAAACCATAGGTTCAAATACCAAGGACTAACTACCACAAACCAAAAGTAAGTTCTCCAACATATACGCACTTTTCCTTTCATGAAAGTGCGTGTATACGCATACGCACCTTTGTAACGTCTAACCCGCGTGTATACGCGGCTAGGTCACGATGAACCTGCGTATATATATTTTTTCTTCATTCTTGTAGTCTGATCATCAAATCCTTGCTGCTGACCTGCTGCACTATGATCTGTCATCTGTGTGATTTGCCATCAAGGACAACACTTGTCTCATAATGCCAACAATCTCCCCCTTTGGACTTGATGGCAAAGCTAACTTGTCACACTTAGAACTATCATCTAATTCCTTTGAGTTGTCCTACATCCCATGCATTTAGTCACATTTGATATCTCTTCTAAAGATTCATCTAGTTATAACTAAGTGAGATGTTCTTCTATCAGTGGGTTGCCATCAAGTACAACACATGCATCCTAATTCCAACAATCTCCCCCTTTGTACTTGATGGCAACAACACCAAATCACTCTCCCCCTTTGACATCAAGGGCAAAGGGCGGACCAAGATATTCACTTTCTTTGATAAACATCCTGCTGACCATACTCCCCCTGAGTACCTGCTGAAATCTCTGATTGAGCTCCCCCTTTATATATGCCAAGGTGTACCAATCTGTCTATGCTCCCTCTGAGTACATGCTAAAAACTCTGCACTGCTGAAGTGTGCTATTCATGCTCGCCCTGACTGTAAGCAAGGTCTGCAAAAAGATGTTCTACAAGAAAGAACATGACTCTATACATCATAAGTGACCTTCCTAGCACCAAAGACTCATACATACATCCATCTCCCAACCAAGTGGGGATATACCAAAGTTTACACATGATAATACAAGAGTATACCATCATTCATCCCAGGCATAGTGGGGAAACCAATCATAGGCTGTTACATGACCTTGATAAAAGAAATACATGACTGAAATATTTCATCAAATGACTACAATAGATAGAGACACACTGTTACATCATGAGTCTTGTTATGACCTTTACATGAGACCAAACATCTAAATAATACCATGATATTCATTATAAACAATGTATGATCTGCTCCATAAGCATCTGTCAACAACATCTAGACCAGCAACCATGTTCTCCTTCTACACTTGTTCCACCTGAAATCAAATCATATACGCGACTGTATCCACAGAAACAAGCGTATATACGCGGATGTTCTTCATAAAACTCGCGTACAACCACTTCCAGATCAGCAACCTATAAATGTCCTGTAACAAGGTATGTCTGCATCAACTCATCCTTTTGATCATCATTATAAAATTATTCACATTATATCATATGTGAAAAACACCATAGTCATCTCATCATCATCAAGATCTGTATGACATCATCCATGTAACATTACACGGGAATATCTGACAATCATCAATCAACATATGTGAGTATCAACCTATCATCATATAGGTAAGAACTCATCATCATCATATCTCCAACAATGCATCTCCATGTATCCAGCATATAGCACTATGTATCTAGAGCTCAAGACAAGACTTCATCCACATGAGCACCAAGAATTATAGGAAACCTGCATCATAACTGTATTATATGATCTTTATGCATATGATGACAGCAGCATATGAGTAACTCATCATCAAGCTTTGTACTTCTCCTTATCCTTATGAAGATCACCATGTAAACACCATATATGCATCATCAGAGAATCAACCACAAATCTGATCTGAACATCAACTATGTAACCCCAAGAATCATATGAGATTTTATCATGGACAACTCATAGCAAGATATATCTTTTAGCCATATAAACATCATCACCAAGGACTATTAACCATAATGCCAACAATGCATTATTAAAGGCATATGCTCCCCCTCAACCTGTGCCATCTGTTAGATCTGATCATGCATATATCAGCAATAAGCATCAAGACATCATCATCATCAAGTTAAGATCAAAACACTTCTAAACATCTTACAAGTATCAAAACATTTCCACACATACTCAGGAGACTGTAACTATTAACCAATAGATCAAATAATGGACTGAATCATATCAGACCCTTTTTTTGAGCCTGTCCCTACTGCTTTCTCCTCATACTAACATATACGCGACTTTGCAGTGTCTAACTCGCGTATATACGCGACTTCCCTTTAAGAAACTTGCGTATGAGATTCAAGACACTGAAGTTTTACACTTTCAACTCCCCTTGAGTCTGTTATGTCTGTGCTGTGCTATGTCTGATTATATTGTGTTGTGCCACATATTTCTGACTGTACTTCCTTCTTCTTCCATATCTTCAAGTGTGATGATGTTTTCTTCTTTTGGTATGGTGCCCATACTTTGTTTCTGCATTCCTTTGTTGTATGTCCAAGCTTGTTGCATGCATAACATCTTACATGTTTCATATTCCTTCTGTAGCAATCAGTAACTTTGTGACCAAACATATTGCAAGTAAATCAATATCCATTAAAGTACCTGGAATGTGATGATCTTGAACCATTCTTCTTCTGCATCTAGCTGCAACATGTCCAAGATTATGACATTCATAACATTCAATATTATTCATCTGAGTAAATGGCCGACTATTTCTTCCATAGTTAGGAGTAAAAGATTTTCTTTGAAGAATCTCTTTCCTTGATTGTTGATGGGGTTGACCTCTAATCTCTCTCATCTCCTTGTTGATCATTTTAGATTTCTCTTTAGAATTCCTTGCCTCACCTTGTGAACTAGATTAACCTTCAACAGATTCATGAAAACCAAAACCAGTCTTGATAGCAGGAGACCTTTGACTACTAAGAATATCATCCAAGGCTTTAGTACTATCTTGAAATCACAACAGTTTATCATTTTCTTCTAATTGACCTTTTAAGATATTTACCTCAATCTGAAGTTGTTCTTCATTTTCCAGACATTGCTTCTTCAAAATTTCTTCAGACTTTCTTCCTTCTTCTATTTGTTGCCTTAGTTTGAGAATCTCCTTTTATTGCTCTTCATTCAGATCCTGCTGCATTTGACGAATTCTGAAGGCACATTCCAGCTGAGATTTTAAGCTGATAACTTCATTTTCCTGTTTTTCAATAGCTTGGAGTAGATCTGTATTCTGCTTCTTTGATTCTTCAAGATCTTCTTTTAGTGAGAGGATCGTAGCTTCAAGCCTTTCATAATAACTGGATCTATCTCTGAGTTTCTTGATTGTTGTGCTCTTTTCATTGACTTCATTTCTTAGTGATGTTACTTCGTCCTGTAACTTTTGATATTTGTCTTTGAATAACTTCCTTACCTTGCTTCCTTCCTCTTGTTGAGCCTTTAGTCTAGTAGCTACTTCTTTGAAGGCACCATCCTTTATGTTCAATAGATCTTCTTGATCTCTAATTTTGTCCGTCAGCCTTTTAAATTCTGCCTCTATTTGATATCCTTCTTGCTTACCCATAAGAGCACATTCAGTTGTTTCGTTATCACTTACATCACCTTCGAATGGAAAGATAGCTGGAACATTAGAGGATAACAAATTCATACCTGATAGTTCATCTTCATTCTAAAATGATTCTGAATCTGAAGTGCTTCTTCCACATATTCCCCAATCAATACACCCACTGTCATAGTTCTTCTGAGATGCCTTCTTCTTCTTAAGCTTCTTTCCCATAGTTCCACGGATCTCCTTCAAGCGATCAAGCTTCTACCAAAGGACCTTCTTTGATACCAATTGTTGGAAATAATACTGAGAGGGGGGTGGGTGAATCAGTATTATCAAATCAATAAAACTTTTTCCATTTCCATACTTAGATACATATACGCTACTTCAGTTAATGGAATCCGCGTGTATACGAAACTGTGTCTAATGCAACTAGCGTATATCCAGAATACTTATGATTCAGTTAATCCATTAAATGTTGATCTTTAGTTAGTGCATCAGAACTTCATTAACCATATGAACAGTAAGCAGGTGCAGTAAAACAGAACAGATCATCACACAAGAAGCACACATGAACACCATGATATAAGGTGGAAACCCAATGTGGGTGAAAACCACCTGCTGCAAGTCATCTCTATCTTCATTTAATAAGAAACTTCATTTTACAATATTTCTAACTAGTGCAGTCTTATACCAGTACATAGGCTTCTACCTGCAGAAGGCTCCAACCTTCTCTCGTTCTCCAGACTCTCCTGGATGGGAGCTACAACCCCCTTAGCTCTTGTACTAGCTAATCCATTTACTAGTACGTAGGTGATTGCCTACTGAATGCTCCAATCTTCACTTGTTCTCTAGCTACTACTGGAAGGGAGCTACTACCCCCTTTGCTCTTGTACTAGCTGATGTAATAGTACGTAGGCGCCGGCCTACAATCTCCTTTCATCCTCTAGGGACCACATTTCATACATTTTCAAACTGGATACTTCTGAAGCACAACACTATAATCTGAAGGCCATGTTTCATCAAATTTTCATACTGGACCCATCAATATCATTGAAGCACAAAACAATCAATACTAGCATCATCAATTTTTGAATCACTGAAACACTGAAACCCTGTCAACAACACAGTCACCAGAACACAGAGTAGAACACTGAACTATGCAACAATATTCAGAACCAACTGTATCATTAAAATCATGCATCAGAGTGCATACGCTACTTGGAAGTGCTGAACCTGCGTGTATACGCAACTTCACCAAGGTGAACCAGCGTATATGTCATCAATTGCTTACTTATAACTTGATGCACTTCCTGTCTTCAGACATATCCAGATTATTACATATACGAGGATAATATGTGTGTTAGAACCTAGATCTAGTCCATCAGATCACATAAATATGAGCCATTATGATCTTAATCCAATATTAGTTCTCATCCATCAATACTGAAGCTAAACACAATCAACCAAACAGGATATGCAGAATACTGACACCTTTAAACTGTCATCAGAACTCATCAACAACCAGAACCACCTGTAACTTCAAACATCATAGCTCAAATGGTATACGCTACTACAATGAACCAAACCCGCGTACATACGCGCTTACACCAAAGCCAACCCGCGTACAGATCTATAAATATTCAATCATGACTTGCAGCGATTTCAAACTTAAGTTATACCCAGTTCAGATCATTACATGTGTCAGTATACAGATCTAGAATAAACATAATCAATCATATAGAGATAGTTCATTTCAAACCATTTGATCCCGATCTATCCTTAGATCTTGTTCTCCATCAACCGGTGAGATCCCTCCTTAGCTCAGATCAAGCAATGCATCATCAACCCATAACCTGCATACTGGATCTCATACTTCATCAGATATTCAAGACTTTTTCGATGCCCTTGCCTAATGATCTTCTTCTCCTTTTATAGTCTTAGGCCTTGCTCAATACCATGGTCCAAAACCATAACAAACCAATACCATGGACCCAATACTTGGGATCAACACATCTGACGAGATACTATGGTCCAAAACCATAGGTTCAAATACCAAGGACTAACTACCACGGACCAAAAGTAAGTTCTCCAACATATACGCGCTTTTCCTTGCATGAAAGTGCGTGTATACGCATACGTGCCTTTGTAACGTCTAACCCACATGTATACACGACTAGGTCACGATGAACCTGCGTATATATATTTTTTCTTCATTCTTGTATTCTGATCATCAAATCCTTGCTGCTGACCTGCTGCACTATGATCTGTCATCTGTGTGATTTGCCATCAAGGACAACACTTGTCTCATAATGCCAACAATCTCCCCCTTTGGACTTGATGGCCAAGCTAACTTGTCACACTTAGAACTGTCATCTGATTCCTTTGAGCTGTCCTACATCCCATGCATTCAGTCATATCTGATATCTCTTTTGAAGATTCAGCTAGTTATAACTAAGTGAGATGTTCTTCTATCAGTGGGTTGCCATCAAGTACAACACATGCATCATAATGCCAACAATGAGGAGATATTAGTTCCTAAGGATGAGCTTTAGGATGTGGATCAGCCACAAAATGAAGTTCATGGAGTGGAATAGACCACTCATGCAGCGCCAACCATCAGAGGGCGAAAGTGCATTACAGAAGCTGAGCGACTGGCTCAAGATGCAGAGAAGGTTGTAGGACCACCTACAGTTCAACGCAGATAGAGACAGTCACCTGATCGATACACTGGATACATGGCTCTTGTGAGCAAATGTGTCATGACTGAGCCATCCTCTTTCGAGGAAGCTGTGGAGGATCCCGCATGGGTAGATGCCATGGTGGAAGAGTATGATTCGATTGTTAGAAACAGTGCATAGGAGATTATCCCAAGACTGGAAGGGAAATCAGTGGTGGGTTCGAGATGGATCAACAAAGTAAAGCAGGCAGCTGACGGGAGTGTGGAGAAGTATAAGGCAAGATTTGCTGCCCGAGGCTTCTCACAGATAGAGGGGATCGATTATGAGGAGACCTTTTCACCTGTCGCAAGGTATTCTTCCATACGGACGATTCTTGCTCTCTCAGCGCAGATGGGGCGGCACATTCATCATATGGATGTGAAGACTGCGTTCCTCAACGGAGTCATTGAGATGAGGTGTACATAGAGCAGCCCGAAGGTTATGAGATCTTCAGCAGCGAGTCGCATGTGTGCAGGCTCAAGAGAGCGCTGTATGGGTTGAAACAAGCACCACGTGCTTGGTACACATGGATAGATAGTTATTTCACCGGACTTGGATTCTCCAAGAGTGAGGCGGATCCTAACCTATACCAGATTGTGGTGGAGGGTAAGTTGCTTATCATTGTACTTTATGTAGATGATTTGATTTTAACAGGTGATGAGCTGTTGATACTTTCATGCAAGGATGATCTTGCTAAGGAGTTTGAGATGAAGGACTTGGGCCTCCTTCATTATTTCTTGGGATTGGAAATTTGGCAGCGCAGTGATGGATTATTTGTTTCTCAGGGTAAGTATGCTCGGGAGATACTGGAGAAGTTCAGCATGCATGGCTGCAAGCCTGTTGATACTCCTCTTCCCGGAGGTTGGAGGAAGGAGGATGCTACTTCGACGGAAGTAGTGGATGCCACCGTTTATCGACAGTTGGTGGGGTCACTTATGTATCTGGTCAATACATGACCCGATATATGCTATGCTGTTAACCAGCTTTTACAAGCTATGGTTAAGCCAATCAAGCTCTTCTGGAAGGCAGGGAAGCATGTATTGCGTTATCTCAGAGGCACATTGGGATATGGATTGTGGTACAGACAGGAGGATGAGGTGAAGCTATGTGGCTTCACGGATGTAGATTGGGCAGGGAGTCCAAAGGACAAAAAGAGCACATCTGGAGGGGTCTTCAGTATTGGGCCGACAAAAGTTTCTGGGTACAGCAGGAAGCAGAGATCTATGGCACTCAGTTCAGCAGAGACCAAGTATATGGCAGCAAGTTTGGCTGCATGCGAGGCTATATGGATGACGAAGATCCTGGTCAGGTTGTTCGGTTTGCACTTGGAGCCTACAGTGATTTATTGTGATAACCAGAGTTGCATTAAACTCTCGGCTAATCCAGTATTTCATGATAGATCCAAGCACATTGACATCAGGTACCATCATATCAGAGATTGTGTGCAGTGGAGAATCATGTTACTTTCATACATTCCAACGGAGGATCAGGATGCTGATATCTTGATGAAGGCGCTCACCAGGAGAAAATTTGAATACCACCGAGGCAGGATAGGGGTTGCTGATAATCCATATATTGTTGAGAGGGAGTGTTGAGAATGCAACAAGATGATGGAGCTTAGTGGAAAGAAGTTTCCTTCACTAAGTGGGCCCGCAGGCTATTTTTGGCACAAAGTCTATTTTTAGACTATGTCTATTTTTAGACATATGGATCATGGTCTATGAGTTGCAGGATGCTATTTGTGGATGATTGGTCATGTTGGTAAAAATAGATGTACTTCTATTTTTAGACATATGGGCGGATTCTATTTTTAGACTGCTAGGCTAAAAATAGAACAGTCGGATATTATTAGCTCATAATAATATTTGGACTATAAACATTATCTTATCCTCTTGGAGCACTTCAATTTGAGCTACAGATGTGGCACATGCAGCTGTCAGAAGGATATACACTTTTCTTGTGGGTCAGTTGAGCTATTGCATGCAGGACTTCAGTTAGAACTCATGTGGTTGAGTTTCGGTGGAGTTGATTGTGGAGTTGATGGAGTTGTGTTTAGTTTGACTTAGTTGAACTAGTTGTATTTAGTCTAACTACAGAATACACTAGTGATGAGTTGTGTGAATTAATTATTAATTAATTCACTAATTATTAACTCAAGAATACATCAGTTAACTCAGTGCATGGATAATTCAATGGAGACAGGTGTTAGAGGTTGAGATTGCTATCAGTTGTGACTATAGTTGTGCATGAGATCTTGCACAATCAATGGGATTGAGTAATGCCAATGAGGATTGCGTGGTTCAGACAAGGAAATACGAGTTTTCTTCAGCCATTCATCATTATTCTCTTGCAGGATTGCGCAGTGGAGACAGGAAAACATTGGAGGAGATTTGAGGCATCAGATCTGAGCTAGTTTGTGTGTAACAGGTGGAGATAGTACTGAGTACTTGCGAGGAGTATTGTACTATGTATTGTTACATGTTCTCAATCATTATAATATACAGACCAAGTACTTGCGAGGAGTATTGTACTATGTATTGTTACATGTTCTCAATCATTATAATATACAGATAGTGTGGGGTTTTCAGCTGTATGCTTTCCCCGGGTTACATACTGTGTTAATGTGCGCATGCGATTGATGTTTCATTGTTTTTAATGCTGCTAAATTGATGATCAACATAGAGGAGGTTATGTATTATGCATGTATTCTGCATATGTGTATAATCAAGATAATCTCTGTGAATAAGTGTCATATTATTCAAAATTTCTACCCTGATAAAGGAAAACACAAGTAACTTTGGTTTGTTTGTTTCTAAGATAGCTACCCGTCTTAGTGGGACTAGCAGCTCTGAATGGACACTAGTTTTCCCGATAAAAATATTTATCTCTCTCTCTCTCTCTCTCTCTCTCTCTCTCTCTCTCTCTATATATATATATATATATATATATATATATATATATATATGACTTTATATTTCAAATAATTTATTTTCAAAATTGAATTGTAATAATATACATGTTGATTGCACTAAAAGACACTTTCTACAAGCCAATATTAAGCATGATTGGAATTCTTTACATGTTCAATATTAAATCGATACATGATATATTTTAATTCATTTTAAGTATCAAAGTGACTTGCATCATAACCTAAGATTGTACTTATTTTCTTAGTCTATGAAACTGGAAATCAAAATTGAACATATATTTTACTAATAAAATTTATAGTATATAGAACAAATTCTAAATTAGCGAAATAATGTTAACAGGTCCATAAACTTCGAAAATTAATGAGCATCCATAAAAAGATTAATATAAATCCATAAACTGAAATAATAAGCATCCATAAACTAAAATAATGTCCATGATGTACATCCATAAACTGTCCATGTTTGAAAATACATGAAGTATGTATCACACATGTGAATGTGCCCTATGAAATGAGCCTGAAAATATACAAACTATGACACTTTAAGTACCACTAGAACTCCAATGTGGGTTCCACTCTGTAAAGTAAGTGTTCATAAGTTGATGTTGCAATATAACACATTCAAATTCAAACTAATTAGATCATTATTTTTACAAAATAAACAATATGGAAATAAATGATTTTAAACCACATTTTTAATTACATATACATGAATCTACTAACATCAGTCAAGTCCAAATGCAAGTCAGATAGGATGGGGGTCTGTTCATGTATCTGGGTTTGGTGCTCCCGTGCCTGTGGCTCAATGATTGGGGCATACATCAATGGACCACATCATCAGTGCCTCTAAACCCAAAATCCTACTCATGTCTCCACATAACAATGACATCAACGACACTCTACATATGGTCCTGTGTACACAATGGAAAGGAAAAATTATAATTAGTCTACAAATTAATTAGCATATATGTGTTTAATTTTTGAAAAAAAATAATTTGCACTTATGGTGTTGAACCATTAAATTCTCGGTGTGTTTAATGGCTTAAAAACACCAGTGCGTTGATTCAAATAAACGCACCGATTTCTAGATCTCTTTTTAGCTGAAAATTATTTGATTTATGTATAAAATATATTTAATGGCTTCTTTATGAATGGTATAGGTTGTATATTGAAAAAACAATGTCTAAGAAGGTGTCAAGAAACAAAAATAGTGATCGACACAATGATAGCACATCGAAAAAAGCAGAGAAGGCAAATTCTTTGTAAATTCTTTACAAAATTAATATGTTTGAAATATATGTAAGTTTAACTAATATGTATTGGTTAGTGTGTATCATGCAGAGCCACAGAATGAAGAAGGTCAGTAATATTATTTCTAATCTAAGTGCAGAAGAGCGTAAAATCCTGATAGAAAAATTGCAGACCAATGAATTAGGTGAATGAAAAAATACTATTCAATATGAGTTTTTTTTTTTTGTTTGAATTTTCATTAAAATATACTTAAGAATATTAGATAACATGTTTCAAACAATCTATTAATTCATATATGTTTAATTTTCTA
This sequence comes from Pinus tabuliformis, assembly GCA_031772625.1. Classification (NCBI taxonomy): domain Eukaryota; kingdom Viridiplantae; phylum Streptophyta; class Pinopsida; order Pinales; family Pinaceae; genus Pinus; species Pinus tabuliformis. The sequence goes on from CM062818.1 coordinate 86,702,920, forward strand.
CAAGGAGAAACAAGGAAGAAAAAGATCAATGTCGTTCTAAGAAAATAAATATTATAGAACATGTAAATGACAATGAATTGGTCCTTAGCTCATCTCGAGTGGTGCTGGAAGTTAATGAAAAGGGGTTTTTTTTTTTTACAAAACTATGAGAGATATAGTGGAATGAACGTATAGTTGTACTTTCCACTTATAATACAAAAATCAATCCAATGTTTCCAATAACCAAATTATATCTAAACTACAAGAAGCGTTTCCAAAGCAATGGTCAATGAGACATGTCAAACTTGCAATAGCAAAAACATACAACAACAAAAAATAATCATTCAAAAGGTAATATTCCTAATTAAAATTATTTTCTAGAATTATATGTATATGTTACTGCAAACCATTCATTTATTAATATCAATTTTGTTATATTTAGTTTTCATATATCAATATAAAAATAGTTTATTTCTATTTTTAGGAAGATTATGCAAATCCCAAAGGATTAACGAGATTATATGCGAAACATTCCAATAGGAATGTTCAAAAAAGTGTACAAGGAGATGGTCAAAGAAATGGACATAATTGCATCACAAGAGGAGTCATCTTAACAAAAACATGCTTCAAATGTATGTAATCATGATTGACTTTGTACATATACAAAAAAATAGCATTAAATATTAATTTTCAAGGATCTTCTTGCAGAAAAGAAAAAAAATGGAACTCATTCAACATATAAAACGGGACGACAAGGAATAAAAGGGTTGATATCAAAGTTTGTGAGTAATTGTTAATATTCCCTTATAACAACTCAAGGTTTCATTTTTGTATATTTTAAGTTTTTTTACAACAACCATCCTTGAACGTCTTCAAATAGGTGCTAACATACAAACAAGAGCCATTAGAAGAATTGTTTGACATTAAGTTAAATATAGGTTGTGAATATATGTTGGCATATCAAAAATTAATTGTGGGATTTGTAAGTATCTATGTTGTTTTACTTCTCGGAGTTTATAATTAATAGAACAAAAAAATCATTTATATTAAATCTATGATTTATAATGGGGTTTAAAACATGCAAGAAACAAAATATGGAACTATGCCAACAGAAGACTTGTTGCAAAAAGGCATGAGACTTGGTTTTGAAACCATCTGTACAGTTTATGAGTCACTTCTTGCTATGGTACAGTGTTAATCAATTTACATTGATGTATATTATTTATTTCAATTTTCATTATCCTCATCAATGTAGATACACTCATTGCACTTTCTTTTTATGTTTGTAGATAGAACAAGATCAAGAAAATGAAAAAAATTGATGCAATCAACAAAACATTCATCCAAATAAACTAAGTCATAGAAGTAGCTTGAGAACTAATAGCAATTCCAGTGAAGAATGATGATCTATTTGGATATCAATGAAACCTATTGTATTTTTTGAAATAATTGTATGCGAAAATCAGAGATTTTGTTTAATGTAATGAACATAGTGTCTCAATTGAAAGACAAGGGGTTACCAATAACAATCTCATTTTGTATGAAAAATAGCCTCTTATTATATATAATAAAATACATTTTAATTTATTCTATTGTGTTATCCAATGTCATTCTGAAATGTTACATCACTGATTAAATATATGGATGATTAAATATTATAATGAAGAGATGTGAAATATGAAATATAACAAATTAATCCAAACATCATATATAGATGCACTAATCAAATTTTAATTTATATGAATAATATTATAAGATATATGTAAATTTTTCGATGAATAACGAATTTTAAAAATTACTATAATTGTAATGTTATAGGTTGCAGCTTCCAAAAAAGAGAAAATCACCTACCAAAAACCAGTGCATCCATAACATAAACACGCATTGATGCATTATGTTATATTTTTTGGAAGCATCCATAACATAAACCGTGATGACATCTTTTTTTCATGACCGATGCCTTTTCATAAAATGACAGCGCTGGGGCATTTAGTTCTTCAAGCAACGATATTGTTTGCAATTAACGCCCTAGTGCATTACAATTCTTAAAGCACCATTTCTTTCATATAACTAGTACCCCAGTGCTACAAAATATTGTTTCCAACTCTGGTGCATTATTAAAATTAACAACACATGTTCTTTTATATCCTTAGTGCACCGATGAGTTTATACAAATCATACACATTGACGTTGTGGGTTTAAATAAAAGCACTAGGTCTACAATATTTTTTTCCTGCACCGGTTCCATTCCTTAAAATAACACCCCTGGGTGTTTTCTGATGTAGTATACATTTCAAGCACTGGTGTTCTTTGCATTCAACGCCTTGGTGCTTTTAATTGTGTATGCATCCTTGGTGCTTTTATATATGTAGTGCATCGCTAAAAAAACATCTGATAAAAGATCCATTTGCCTATATTTTTACAGTTGTGACGAAGCTTCATTATAATCTTCGCTAAAACTTTCTCTATCACAAACGAAAGTTTTAGCAGATGTTTTTTTGACAATTTTTGCCAATTTTATAACATTAAAAACCTTTGTTATAACGTCTACTAGAAGGTATTTTCCTTGTACTATTTGGAATGTGGTGGGTCTTCAACCCAATGTTAGATTCTATAAAATCATGATTCACATTCCTTTTGTTCTCATCATGATTTTCATGGACTACCTTATCACCATTAGCAAGCATTTCTTGTAGCAACTTTGTCAAGCCTTCCTTCAAACCTTCCATTTTTGCTTCTAAACCATCCTTAAAACATTCCATGAATGATTTTATTTTTACTTCTAAACCATCCATCTTAACATTCATCATTGCTTCCAATTCATTTTTGGTTACTCTTTGTGAGAGAAAAATTTGTTACACTTGGTCTCATAGTTTTGATATATCTTGTTGCATTTCTTCTTCTTTTTCATGTGTCATAATAGAGATTTCTGTTGGCTTATTGGGTGTACCTATTTTTGGTTGTGAGGCATATTGGAACCATTTAATGCTATCTATGATTCACTATGCCCTTTGAATCACTTCAAATTGATTTTTCAAACAGAATTATGAAAGAAAAAAAAACATACGCAATTTTTTTCTTTCTTTTAGGATTTTGATCTTGAAACTATTGTATCTTAGTAGTTTCAGATTTCCAAGGTCTACAATTTCTTCCTATGGTGTCCCTTTGAATCTTCTTTCTAATGCCATAATTCATACCAAGATTGTATTCTTCAAGATAAAGTTATGTCAAATATCCCATAATGACCTGATTATGGATTGGTACAATAGAGAGAAATTTTATAGAATTCCTTGTGTCACTATTTCAACCTTTGACCCTGAAAACGATACAAGAGAAACTACAGTCCATGTAATTTCAGCTAGATTTTACGAAATTCAAATTTGATGCATGAATATAAAGTTATGATGATTTTCCCCGGAACACCTGTTTGAGACTAAATTCTAGAGCACGCTGAAACCATAGCTTCCTTGGAAAATAACTCAGAAAATGTAGTGAATTAGGATCGAAATTTCTTACATGATATTCATCAAGACTTTGGTTCCACGTGGTCAAAATTTCATCTTCTAAAGCCTCACCGAAAAAAGTTATATCAAATATTCCAGTTGACTTGTTTGAAGCAGTGAAACCATAGAATCCAAAGCTTTAATACCAAATGTTATGTAATCAGATGAAAAAATAGAAGAAAAAATGGATCAACGACTTGAAAATAAGCCTCTTCTATGGGGAAACCACCTTTTACATCACATAAATTAAATATTCTTGGATGATTCAAATGAAAAAACCCCCTTGGTATATATAGGAGTCTAAAGGGTCACCATATAATCAGGGCCTCCATAACAATAATAATGTATGGGCTCGAAAATAACAAGAGTGGGCTTCTATGGGGCACAACAATAAAAATGTGGGGGCTACATGGGACTCAAAAATAACAGTAGGGGGCTACACTAGTATTATAAGGACCTAACATTATACCATTTGGACTTAGTAATTCACCTTGAACATTTCAAAGCTTGACGAATTCTATTTTCAAACCATTCCTTAGAAATTTTGTGTTAGTAATTTTGATGACATTTTAATCTATAGAAAATATTCGTAGGAGCGTGTACTACATGTTGAAAGGGTCTTGAAGTTATTGGAAGAGTAACAAATATATTCAAATCCTTCACCACATGCCTCTTGAGTTCAAGAAGTGGACTATACTTGAGTCATGCTATATCTCATAAAGGTGTCCAAGTGGACACTATTACAATCCATTTTGTCACATCAACACAATAGGCTTGCAAACCGGATCAGTCAACATCCTAGAACACTTTGTCATAACCCCTTCACAAATCCCTAAGCATCACTTCTCCAAAAAGTTCGAGTTTATGGGACAATGAGCTTAAAAACCCTGTTTTTAGCCCTGACGCACCTTACCTCTTTATTCACCTATGTTCAACGCATTTTGCATACCTATCAAACAATGTTGGTCAGAACTTGTTGTTCCCTTCCGCAGGTGCATTGATTTTAGAAATTCAGGAATAAATAATAAAATATTTATGAAGCTTCCTCTTCTAGAAGGTAGTTTTCAACATTTACCATGGATATAGAGATCGAATCATATCTTGGAGACCTTATCTCTTATACCTTGAGATTATCTTCCCCTCTTAAGTGGATCTCAATCCTATATTGGTAATTGGATAATAATTCCCAAACTACCCCACTCCTCCTGTAAATTCATGGCCTCCCATAAGGTCTGGGTTAGCTTTTGGAGATTGCTAGCTCCCTCATGTTGTTGCTTTGAACCTAAAGGAGCCATCATATTCATGAATTAGGGTTGGTGTTTAGGTTTTCTTTGTGAAAAGGAAGGACAAGTCAAATTGGGGAGACATCTACAAGATTGGCTTCTATTTATGGTTGTAAACTCTCTCCTATATTTATCAATACAAAGAGCATCTTGTTTTCCTATATGTGTTTTGTTATGTTTGGACTCATGTATTTCAATGCAGTGTTGATTCATTGAATATATATTTTATATTATGTTATGTGGATTGTGGTTCCTTTGTGTGCATGTTCTAATTACAACGCTGGAGCAAGAGTTGGAAATTACAAGTAAGGAGTAAAGGAAGGCTTGCTACATATTCCAAGTAGGATTCTTTCCCATTTTCTGATTTCTCAAATGGAAACTTGAATATTTTTGTCTTCTGTTATTCTAAATCAGACCACTAGATCTAGGGAATTCACCTTTGTCTGCAATCGTGAAATTTTCGCATAACAAATTGGTGACTCCACTATGGAATAATTCTTCCCTTAGTGGTTTCGTTGACCTTAGAATCTTTTTCACCTCTTAAAACGATCTTGATTGACTCCCTCAAACATTGATTGTCCTTAGGAAAACCCCTTTTTAAGCTTGCTTTGGTTTTTTGTATCGTGATTTGACTAAATTTACCTAGTGCATCCTATGATCTTAGAGAGAGCACTTTAGTGCACCTGGTGCTTCTCTATGCTTGCGTTGTAGTGCACTTATGTTTGTTCTGCACCTGTGTTGATTCCTGTAGGATGCAAACAAATGAAGTCATTTTCCTTGCTCTTTATTCTACTTTAGTTTATAAATTTTTCTTGAGTCTCTACGAAGCCATTCCCTTATGTGAAATTGCATGTTTTTTCTTTCATTTTTACAAAAACAACTCCCCCTCAATCGTCGGGGGGTGTTGAATTGTGTATGACTGTTAATCACCTCTGAGTGTCATCACTTTTTGATGAAATTTTGTTTCGTTCTTTCTTTCTTCTTGTCAATTTGGGTTTGTATGCATAGATTGATTGTTGATTTTGAAAAGTAACTTTTACATTAAAGTTAAATTATGTGTGATTTATTTTCGTGAGTGATCAAGTTGCATTCTTATGTTTCTTTGCATTTGAAACATTCAAATAAAAGAAAAGAAAAACAACTATTTTCATTACATAATAGGGCTTTACTTTTGATTGGAATAGTGAAGTTGAGGAGATCTATTATTGCATCACTTGTTTGTTGCATTGTTGATTAATTTCTTCTTCCCCTACTTAGTTAGGCCTTTCCTGGTTGAAAGGAAAATGAAAATACTTATTTTTGTCATATTAGTTGCATCATGGATGTTTTTAGGTGACATCGAGTTTTTATCCTTGAAATCGAAGCATAATTCAAGATCAACTCTAAAATTTATTGAATCAATCTAAGGAGCATTTGGGGCATTAACACAAAAATCTAGAGTTCTAGGTTAGAGACATGTTCTAGCATCTTTAAGTGTATGAGTTGTCATTTATTTCCAGCGTTGCATTCTAGGGGTGATATCTCTTTCCATGTATGCAAGTGTATTGGATCGTTCTCGACGTACCTTCTGGTATATCGGATGGTTCTCCACGCATGAAAATTATATGGGACCACTCTCATTGTATGGTTGTGCATTAGACAACACAACTACAGACTACGCCCATGTACCTCCAGGTATATTTTTGAAGTCCACCATAGGATGCAAGCCAACCTTAGGAATCTGAATCGCCCACTTTGTCACTTGTGATACACCGAACACAACATTCAGGGAGATTTCCCGCATGTGTGTAAATCCTTGGTTCACCAAGGTGGTATATTGTAGTTCACAATGACTTGGTAAATATTTTTTCCTAGCTACCCCTTTTTTATTTATTTGTGTTGTTAATTTCTAAAATTAATTGACCGCGGAACAACATCCTCACAACCAAAGAAATCCTTATTATATTTTAGGTTGAGACTAATGGAAATATTTCCTGAGTTCACCAGTCAAGGAAACCCCTATGAGAAGAATCCTGGTCCTTTTCCTTCTTTCGAAAATATTGGTGCTCCTTTTATGGCAACATTGTCCCTTCCCGAATTTACCATTGGTTTTCCAGTTTGGTTGTTTTTTACCTCCTTGGTTCTGAATGTCCAAATATCTCTTCAACCAATTTCTCCTGCATCTAAAGAACATCAACTTCAAGTTGATCCTAAAGTTAACCCTTTTCCTTCTTCACCTATTTTATCTTCATCCCTTTCTTCCTCCTCGCCTAGTGAAAGTCTTGATTCTAGCAGCCAGAAAGCTAAGGAGAAGAAGAAAAGGATGAAGAAGAAGAAGCAAAATAAGTAGGGGGGCAACTAAGAAACCATTGCTACCAATGCAACTAATGTTCAAAAACCTTCCAAAAAGCCCCGAAAAATTAAACTCCCTTGCATTGTTTGTAAGTGTGACCACCTTCTTAGATATTGTCTTGGTATTCATAAGATATTATAAGTGTGGTCCACATGCTCACATTAGCCTTTTTCATCAGCTTCTTGAGATCATGCTGGTGACAAACCATCAACTAGTGATAGTAAGGTCCACGAGAAAAGGGGTAAACTTAAGTATACCTGTAGGTTATGTGAATGGAATCATCTTATTCATCTTTGTACTTATATGGATGAAGCCTCAAAAGTGTTGGACAATGTTACAACTTCTCAACCTCATCTTTCGGCTAGTTATCAAAATCTTTCTCCCAATCCTCCACTTGTTAACAAAGTGATTGATCATAATCTGAATCCAGTCAATCCCACTCTCTATGAATGTGAATCACATGAGTCCATTCCTGACTAACCCTTGGTTAATAAAATGGTTGACTCGGTTCCACCTCTCGTTGATCATACTTTTCCTGTAGAGAGTGAGCCTCATATCGCTCAAGTTATTCTCATTTCTTCAAGTTCCAATGAACAGGGGGACAATCCTCGTGTTCCAACAGCATAGGGGGGGAATCCTCCTATTCCCACAACACAAAGGAGTATATCTCCCATTCCTATAGCACAAGCAGGAAATTCTCCCATTCCTATGACACCCCCTCCAAGTAGTATGGTCACTTCCTTTTATTGGATTTGAATAGCAAGATATCATCTTCCCCCTTACGTGCCCTTCGATATCATAGTATAGGCTTATAATATAATCGTACCTGGCACAATCATAGATGAAGGCGTGTTTGTTACTATTTTTTCCTCAATTGATTGGCAAGCTTTATGTTCTCCATAGTTTGTGCTCGTTACCTAGAATCTATTGGCTTTTAATAGAGGAACCGGTAAACCATTAGGGATCCTTCCTCAGTTGCTTATTACTTTGGGAGGAAAGATTGTCTATATCAATGTGATGGTAGTCCAAGGCCCTTTGGAATTTAATTTACTCCTTGTGTGTGACTATGTTTATGACGTGGGAGATCTTGTCTCTTCACTCTTTCATGTGATGTGTTTCCCGCATGAAGGAAGAATCGTGACCATTAACCATCTTTCATTCGTTGGTCCTAATTTGACTCCCAATCAACCATATTCCCTAAATGGTCCTTATATGCAAGTAGTATCTCCCCCGCCATACATTAATTATGTGGCAACTTGTTCCATGCCCACATCTACTAATGATCTAGTAGGTGATGTAGTGTGTCATGTACTGGGGGCATTGGAGCCTGATATTCCCATTAGATCCCTTGATATGTATCCCTTCTAGAGAATTTTCCTCCCATCTGATGAGAACCTATTGGAAGCCATGACCTCTTGGAGGTCATGATCAAGATTTCTGGAGTAGTTTTCCTTTTCTTATGTCAAGCTCCTTAAAAAATGAAACAAGTTTCTAGAGTAGAGTTTCTTCTCTTGTGTCAAGCTCCTTAAAAATTGAAACAAGTTGTCTTGGGCATAGTTATTTTCCTGTGTCAAGCTCGTTAAAAAATAAAATAGATCTCCTTCCAATTCGATTCTTTGATTAGCTCTTGTAAATTCCCAGTCGATTCTTTTACTTGATCTCATAAATTCACCTTCATTCCATCCGCCTATTAGTAACCAGTACTCTACTTAGGTTAATAAAATGAAGCTTGGGGGGAATGTGCCTAGAATTAAGTCATTATGCTGGGAGCATGTAAACTTATTTCAAGCATATTTTTTCTTTGTTTCAAACTTGTATAAAAATTAATCTATTCTCAAGCATTGTTTTTCCTTGTTTCAAGCTTGTGTAAAAATGAAGCCAATTTCAAGCATAGTTTCACATGTTTCAAGCTTGTGTAAATATGAAACCATTCTCCTGATTCTTCCAAATTAGCCTTGGTTTTCTCATTCCATCACCACCATCTGCTTGGTCGATTACACGCTTTCACTTGGTTGTTTTACCCTTTCCTGAGGAACAACTACGATAAGTGGTATTATTAGCCTACCTCTTAACCTCTATGTGTTTTGAGAAATTCCATCATGACCAAAACCAAATTTTACCCTGTATACCATTCGTTCTTCCAGGAGAAGTCCTCTTTCAACTCTTTTCAGACTACCTAAACATGACAAGATTGTCGAGCACTTATCTTTTCAAACTCATTAAAGCAAATGAAAATACATCTACTCAGTATAAGTTTAACCCTTTTCCAGACTAGGATAGATTATTTATGAAAAAGGAATACTTTAATCAAACATGGCTAAGAGGTTCTCTTCAGTATCGTTTTTTTCCTTTTTTGGCCTCAAGAGAAAATTTTACAAAAAGGAACCTGTGGAGTTTTCTTTTTCACCTCTTTTTCAAACTCTCTAAACATGAAAAATAATTTGAGTTACACCTTCATTGGACTCGTAAAAAAATCAAATATCGATTGACTCTTCAAACATGACGAGACCAAACCACTCTTTCTTAGGGTTCGTTAAATATACTCAGAGGGATTCATCCGAAGAATGAACTTATAAATCAAGCATATGGTATCCTCCTCAAACTTGTTGAAAATAAAGAGGTACTGACCAGAAATGGTTGGGGAAATTGGGAAAATAGGGAAGTTCACCTATTAATGGTAGCGATCCACTCTTAAACATGACACTCTTTCACCTCATCTTTGTGATTGTTGGGTAGGGAAACCTGCTTGTCTCTTTAGTTCATCACACCATATTAAAAGCATTCGTCATTGGTTTTAGGTCAACACTGCTAACTCCATAAAGTGTCGTTGATATGTTCAAGAGAATTCCTTCAGTTACTATATGCTACAATAGTCATAATCCTTCATTCATGTCTATCATTCCTATTATACATTAGCATCATTCTGTCTCAAATCTTGATACCTATTTCATGTCGTTGATGGGGGATACATCAAGGCCCTCCTGGGACGAGTCACTTCCTGTTGACATCAGCTAATTATCCAAGAATTTGACTTAGAAACTCCCTTTGGTACCTCAGAGCTTGCATACATCAATGGAAAGTTTCCTCTCTTTCGGTGACAGGTCTTCATCATTGGCCTTCGACTAGAAGATTTTGTGTGGCGTTTGACTTCAACTCATCTATTCACACCACATAGTTTATACTACAGTACCTTGAGAGCCATTAACAACATCAATTGTTTCTCTCGTGTCTGTTAACAACTTACATCATTGCCCAGTAATCAAATAGTGTTGACCATGTTTGACTTAAACTCATTTACGCATGGTTAGAATTGTACATCGAGAGATATAGTGAATGAGATAGAAGACCCCAGATCTAGTTCCATCAATCCAGGTTGCATTTCAGGGTTCATAAAATATCACAGAGTTTGATGGCTATGATCACACAAAATATTATCCAAGCATGATTCCATACTTTGTCATCAGTGGACAAGATTTATTGATCATTATACATGCAATATTGGCTTATATGTTGAGCATGGGTATGCTTCCCTCAGCAATGGTAACATGATGAAAATATATTGTAACATATGATGATCTCGACCAATTGTTCTTGATTCGAACTTGTCACAAGTAAAGCACTTCAATCATTAGCTATTTCTTCTGACTTTGTACTTTAGGGGGAAATCTATTATAGGCCATTTTTACACATCAACACAATATGCCTACAAACTGGATCAATCAACATCCTGGAACACTTTGTCATAACCCCTTCATGAAGCCCGAAGCATCACTTCTCTAAAAGGTCCAAGTTTCTAAGGCAATTGGCACAAAAACCTTGTTTCTAACCCCAGCGTGCCTTGCCTCTTTAGCCACCTCTGTTCAATGCATGTTGCATACCTATCAAACAGTGTTGGTCAGCACTTATTGTTCCCTTCTGCAGGTGTGTTGATACTAGAAATTTGAGAAAAATACAAAATCGTTCTGAAGCTTCCTCTTCTAGAAGCTTCCAAGGTAGTTTTAACCATTTACCATGGATAGAGAGCTCGAATCCTATCTTTGAGACCTTATCTCTTATCCCTTGAGCTCATATTCCCCTCTTATGTGGATCTCAAGCCTAGATTGGTAATTGGATAAGAATTCTTAAACTACCCCACTCTTCCTATAAAGTTACTGCCTCCCATAAGGTCTAGGTTGGATTTTGGAGATTGCTAGTTCCCTCATGATGGTTCTTTGAACCTAAATGAGTCATCATATTCATGCATTAGGGTTGGTGTTGAGGTTTTCTTTGTGACAAGGAAGCACAAGTCAACTTAGGGAGACATCTACAAGATCATCTTCTATTTATGGTTGTAATCTCTCTCCTATATTTATCAATACAAAGAGCATCTAGTTTTCCTATATGTGTTGTGTTATGTTTGCACTCATGTATTTCAATGCCATGCTGATTCATTGAATATAGATTTTAGACTATTCTATGTGGATTGTGGTTCCTTTACTTGTGTTAGTCATGTGTGCAGGTTCTAATTACAACACTTGGAGCTCGAGTTGGAACTTACAAGCAAGGAGGAAAGGAAGGATTGCTACAGATTCCAGGTAGGATTCTTTCACATTTTCTAATTTCTTTAAGGGAACCTTGAATATTTTTGTTTTCTATTATTCTAGATCAGACCACTAAATCTAGGGAATTCACCTTTCTCTGCAATCGTTCAAATTATGCATAACATACCCTAACAAAACTAAAGCTATAATGGAATGGAATGTCCCTTAATGTTAAGGAAAATTAGAGGTATTTTAGAATTGACTAGCTATTACCAATAGATTGTCAAAAATAATATTTCTTTAATAGGAGTTACCTAAAAATTACTCTCTTGATGATCCATAAAATTTCGTGGATATTCCACTGGACATTTTGTCACAACAAATTTGATAATATTATAATAAAAATTTGAGATTCTACACTATTACAATTTTATTAAACTTTACTATCGATAGATTTAACTGTAATTAGTGCATGCATGCTAATGGAAATTATGTAGAAAAGTATAGAACAACAAAATAAGCTCACACACACACACATAAGACACAAGATATGCTCTCTTTGAAACCCTTTCGTGAGAAAACCCAACTGGAAGGTGAGGTCGCGTCACTCTATTTATTTGTCTAGAAATATGGTTGTAGGTACAAAGAAGTAATGCATGTGGCCCGTGGGCTACCACAGTGCACAGATCCTCTTTTTTTCTCTATCTTTGCTCATTTATGGAACAAAATTCTCTCGAAAGAATGGAATGCCTCTTCCTCCTAGTGGCTTGGTTATAACACAGCCTGATAACCTACTAGTGGCTAATTTTGACTACATCAACTCTTAACTAGAGTTACAATATATACTCTTCTAGATATTTTTACATCATAATCACGTGGCTATCCCCTTTTCCATGAATAATGGGGGCTGATGTGACATCCTCCCAAACTATAGGTGTGAAAACAAGAAGGTCAACTTCTAAGTGGCATAACTTTTGCATACGGACTCTGATTAACGTGCTTCTTGCACCATTGGAAATATATCTGTGTATGGAAAAGCATGAAATGGTGAAAAATGATAGTGTCAAATTTGTACCCCCAAATTTGTAGTTGCTTCCACTTTCATGTTCATGCTCTCCTTAAATGATAAATTTTAAACATTTACGCTTTAAAAATGCCTCTCGGCTTAAAGAATACCTCTAATCTCATTTGATATTGAAAACAAATCTGAAAATCCTTTTGTTGAACCCCCTCTCAATTCATGTTTATAAAATATAACCCTCTTTTCATAATAGATATCCTCTATTTTTAATGAATACACCTTTTTATAGCCCCCACCCCAATACTTATAATTCTCATACCTACAATATATTGACCTTATTTTTCACAATTCAATAATATATTCATATTGTTGAGAATATAATTATTAATTACATATATTCATTGTAATTATATATTAATTTATTGATGGTTGAAAATCATTTAACAAATCACATTCTAAAAAAGTAAGCAATTGTGAAAAATAAAAATAAATAAAAAATAATATATGTTTTTGGTTGAATCAAGTTGTAATTCATGATATAAATAATCATACTATACATGTTATTGGGTGTGTTATCTTAAAGCATAGAAACAAGAAAAAACACTAATTTACAGCCACATAGTTATTATCTAGCCATATATATTTATCTCCAATCTGTATTAGTAGTTTAGGATGGCCATTTATAGCTACATCCCCTAAAATTGCTCGAATTGACTAGTATTTAGCTTATAAAAAATGTTAAGACTAACATTTTTGGTCATGTAGTCACAAATTTTTCATTTTATACTAGTGTAATACCAAGTGTCATTCATTAGCTTCTTGATTTTCATATCACACTAAATGGTAACCATTATCCTAATATGTTGGCATTTTATGTCATTTAATGTAACAATGTCCCAATATCCCTACATGTTGGTGTTGACACAAATGAATTCCCCTTGTAACTTCACATGCTCGACCATTGATGTTCTTTAAGTGCTTTTTATCTCATTTAAGACAATGAAAGAAAGCGCAGAAACACAAATGAATGTTCAATTAATTCACATTATGAAATGTAGTAAATGCAATGTGTACCTAGGAATATTTCATTGCCTACATCTTGTGAAAAGCTAAGGGAGCTCTAAGGTCACTTAAGACATATGGAGATCAACTCATAGATTGACATGGCATGAATGTCCACAAGATTTTCACTTCATAATGATCTTTCATTAGCTAATTAAAATTAATAATAATTATTTTTATTTTTATTTTTAAACAACTCATTTGAGAGCTCAAAATTAGTCTAATATTATTGTGTTTTCTTCTCATCTACATACTAACCCAAATTCATCATTTAACCTTTTGAAACTAAATTTAGCACTTAATCCATTTTTTAATTACACATCACTATCCTTCATACAATAAACCACAAAATGCTATCTATGACATTTTGCTATATTAATGATGCTTATCCTCACCTTTATAAACATATTATTTATATAAATAATTTTATTGATATACATCTCAGTTTAAAAATTATTTTAATAAAATAATCTCCTAATCTTTCTTTTCTTCATCTTTACACATAATGGCTACAACTATACCAATTTTTAAGAAATTCATTCATAATCTTAATATGATTGTTTACCTCATCTAAATCTAAATCTAAATCTAAATCTAAAAATAAAAATAAAATTAAAATAAAAAAATAAAAATGCTCTTTTATTCATATTTCTTTTTAATACATATTCCTTTTTAATATGAGTTCACAAAATAGGTAACAAAGAGTGTTACAAAATATGGAAAAAGAAATTTGTGTATAATATAAGCACGATTATGCCAATCTTTAACGAAGAAAATGATTTCTTAAAAAAAAGACATATTAATAAAATTCACAAAATAGGTAACAAAGTGTTACAAAATATGGAAAAAGAAATTTGTGTATAATATAAGCACGATTATGCCAATCTTTAACGAAGAAAATGATTTCTTAAAAAAAAGACATATTAATAAAAGAGTTTATTATAAAGTTTATTTTGTTTTTATAAAAAAAAAAATGATAAAAAGATTTTTTTTATGTGAAAATAAATAAATAAGGGTTTTATTGAACGGGGGTTTGTAATTTTTTTTTGTTAATGAAAAATTTTAGGGTTTTTTTGAAGAGAAATTTTTAAAGAAAGATGGCTTTCTCAAATTTCCAATCTCAGTTCTCACCGTTTACAGGGAATGATTATGATGTGTGGGCCATTAAGCTGATGATCGCACTGCAGATACATGATGTTTGGGATTATGTCTAGTTGCAGTTTTAAGAACCTAAGAATGAAACAAAAGAATGAGTTGTCACTAATGTAGAGAGGGAACAATGGAAGGAGGACAAAAAGAAGAATGCACAAACATTGCAGCTTATCCAGCAGGGAGTAGATCGAGCAGTGTTCCAGAATATTATGATCACGTCTTCAGCAAAGGAAGCATGGAATACTTTGGCGACAAACTATAGAGCTATGGCCAAAATCAATATTGTTAAGTTGCAAAATACTAGGAGACATTTTGAAATTCTGCAGATGAAGGAGACAGAGGACATCGATTCTTTCATGAATTGGGTCATAATTTTCGTAAATCGGTTAAAAATTTATGGTGAAGAAATTAAAGATGAAACAGTGGTTGAGAAGGTCCTCAGGTCTTTGTTTACCAAATTTGATTTTGTGGTAGCTGCGATAGAAGAAGCCAAAGATTTGGCATCATTAACAGTCGATGAGTTGATTGGATCACTTATATCACATGAGGCAAGGCTAGATAGAAATAAAGATTCCACTTTAGAGACCACTTTCAAAAGTCAGGTTTCTATTTCAAGAGATAGAGGTCGAGGCAGAAGTAGATTGAGAGGCACAGGACGAGGTTGAAGATATGGTGGTTTGAGAGATGGCCAAGAAGAGCATGAACATGAAAGTGGAAGCAACTACAGAAGCTTCAACAATAATCAAAGAGTTGACAAATCAAAGGTGAGATGTTATTATTGCAATAAATTTGGTCAATATGCCCGTGATTTGTAGGAAGAAGATAGCTGATCAAGAGAACCAGAGAGCTAATGTCACTACAGAGAGTACTAACTCCATGTTCCTAGCTTTCCATACCATGCATGAACCTTCTAATAGTGTGTGGTTATTAGATAGTGGTTGCAATAACCACATGATAGGCAACAAGAATTTAGTTGTAAATTAGGACCAATCTGTGAAAACAAAGGTAAATTTGGGGACTGACAAGATTGTGGATGTAGATGGAAAAGGAGTGGTCAACATTCTAACCAAGCAGGGGGATCTGAAGACAATCTCAAAGGTATATTATGTTCCTAGTCTCAAACATAATTTGATAAGTGTTGGTCAATTGACAGAAAAATGATACAGAGGTATCTTTCAAGGTTAAGAATGTGTTATATATGACAAGCCCCTAAGCAAGAAGTTGATAGCGAAGGTGCAGATGACGAGGAACAGACTATTTCCTCTAATTATGAATTACAGTGATCAGGTCAGTTCTTTTACAGTTGCATGTTCTAATGATTATTGGTTATGGCACTTTTGATTTGGACACTTACACTTTTTTGGTTTAAGATTGTTGCAGCAAAAACAGATGGTCAGAAGATTACCTCCAATCAATGAACCTGCTAGTACTTGTGAGTGTTGCATCTTGGGAAAGCAACACCGTGAAAGTTTTCCAAAGGGAGTTGCATACCGAATAAAGCAACTTCTTCAGCTAATGCATACAGACTTGTGTGGATGTATGAGGACAGTCGATTAGTAGAAGTTGTTACTTCCTCACTTTCATTGATGACTATATCAGAAAGACTTGGTTTTACTTCTTGAAGCAGAAGTCTGAAACTTTTGCAAAGTTGAAAGAATTCAAAGCCTTAGCAGAGAACCAAAATGATTGACAGATCAAGGTACTGAGGTCATATCATGGTGGAGAATATGATTCAAAGGTATTCCATGATTACTACAAACAACATGGAATCAAAAGAAAGTTTACAACCAGTTGCAACAGGTACAAAGTTAAGCAAGGATGATGAAGCATTAGATGTCAATCCAACTCTATTCAAAAGATTGGTTAGAAGCCTCATGTATCTCACAGCTACAAGACCGGATATCATGCAAGGAGTGAGTTTGATTTCTGGATTTATGGAGACTCCAAAAGACACACATTGGAGTGTAGGAAAAAGAATTCTGGGATACATAGCATGAACTAGAGATTGTGGCATAATGTATGCAACCACAGAAAAGAAGGATTTGATTAGATACACACATAGTGATTTTGCAGGGAGTTTAGATGATAGGAAGAGCACTTCTGGTTTTGTGTTCCATGTTGGTTCAAGTGTGATTTCATGGGCATCTGAGAAGCAACCCATTGTGACACTTTCGTTAGTAGAAGCAGAATATGTAGTAAAAACAATCAGCAACATGTCACATAGTCTTGTTAAGAAGAGTATTCAATGGACTCAAGCAGAAACAATAGTTATCAACAACAATATATTGTGACAACACCTCAACGATTACATTATCCAAGAATAGTGTGTTTCATCAAAACAGAAAACATATTGATACTAGATATCACTTTATTAGAGAACTTGTGAGCAAGGGAGAAATTCACTTGAAGCCTTTTAAATCTAGTGATGAATTGGCTGATATATTTACTAAGTCATTAGCACAAGATGTGTTTGAGTTTCATAGAAGAAACTTGGGTGTTGTAAGCCTAGCTGAGACATAGACCACCATGCATGTTTGAGTTGTTATGAGTCAGTCTTAGTTTAGTGGTCGTAATTAAGGGGGAGTGTTAAAATAACCTAATTACTCCCCGCACAAGGAGTTGGCTAAAATTAGAGAGTTAAGTGTTGAGGGTTGAGTGTTGGAGTGTTGAGTCAAGTCAAGTTAAGCGATAGACGACTTTTAGTGTGTGGTTGCATGTCAAGATATTTTAGGCAAGTCCCTAATTAGAAAAGGTTAAATACCCTTCACCGAGTTTATTGTAAGTATCAAGTTTTGTGTGATCATGTATTTTGTCTCCTCTATCTTTCTAACAAAATCACATAAAAAATAAAACATTACCAAATACAAAATAATTGCTAAATACGAGTATTGAATCTGAAACTCGCGTTACTTTACATTTTCAAACAATTTAGTCTCAGTCCAAACTAATTTTATTAAATTAATAAAACATTACAAAATACAAAAACAATCTCTAGGTATCACTATTAAATCTGACAATGTATATATGTAAAGCGAAAAGCTGCAGATAAAACTGTAAAGAAACGTTTATGTGCTGATATTTGGAGTGGAGCTTACACTGGTTTTCCTGCCCTGCACAGAGAAGGGAGATGACAGCACTGTGCTTGGAGTGGAGCTTACACTGGGCCGACTTTTCTGCACAGAGAAGGGAGATAACAGCGATGTGTTTGGCTCTTTGACGTTGCCAAACGATCTCAACTGCTCTTCACCTAGACTAGTTGACATACCACTCGAACGTCTGATTTTCTCACGCTCAGCAACAACTTCTGCCATATCTGGTTTGTCATCCCTCTCTAACGCTAGGCATCTGAACGCCAATTCTGCCACTGCTCTTACCATTATCTTCACCTCAGGATTCACTTCAATCTCCAGTTGCGGATCCGCTAGTTCATGCAAAGCCCCTTCCTGAATCTTCGTTATAGCCAAGTTAGCAAGGTTGATTTCCCTTCTATTCCAATTTATGTCCATCGCTATTTTGGCAGAGACGATCTCCATCAAAACGACCCCAAAGCTGTAGACATCAGATTTCTCAGTCAGCTGATAGCACTGATAGTACTCTGGGTCAACATACCCTGGTGTGCCTTGTGGGATAGTAGTTACATGTGAGGCATCCACAGGAACAAGCCTGCAAAGCCCAAAATCAGCCAATTTTGTATCAAAATTCTTGTCCAAGAGAATATTAGAGGATTTCACATCTCTGTGGATTATCGGGGGGTCAAGGGCATGAAGGAAAGCCAAGGCTTGGGCAGTTTGAATAGCAATGTGCAAGCGAGTATTCCATGGTAATCCCTCGGGGTTTTTGCGATGGCCATGAAGATGATCGGCCAGGGTTCCATTTGGGACAAATTCGTAGACGAGCAGCAGCTCGGGACTGTCTGCAGGGGTGCAGCCATAAAGGCAAACGACGTGTGGATGATTCAAGGTCGAAAATATCTTTACCTCATTGATGAACTGCTCGAGTCTCCTAGAGCTATCCTGATATAATCTCTTAATGGCAACAACCCATCCATCCCAAAGTTTACCCAGATAGACCGACCCGAACCCTCCAACCCCAAGTTCGTTCTCCTCGTGGAAGCAATTTGTAGACTGACGAAGTGCTTCGTAAGAGAATATGGGCAAATTGCCCATCTCACGCCCAGGCAAATGTCTAGGAAGAGCCCCTCCAGGAGGAGGTTTTCTATTCTTCAGATGACAAATTAAGAACAGTACTGCTAGCAGCGCAGCTCCTCCAAGGGAGCAACCTGCAGTGGAATGAAGAGATTGATATCAAAGTGATCTTCGTCCAACCCCGAAAAGAATATGAAACCAATTCACGATATGTTTCAAACAGAGAAACAGAATTATAGGAAGAAATCATAAATTTACCTATTATAATAGCTGTTCGGCGACCTGTAACGCAGCCATAACACAATTATCGTAAGTAACAGGAAGGATTCACATACATATGGAAACAGATTCACGCTATAGTTAAAGCGGAGAAACAGGATAGGAAGAAATCATGAATTTACCTATTATAATGGTTGTTTGGTGACCTCTAATGCGGCCATAACATAACTATCGTAAATAACGGGAAGGATTCACATATACAGATAACAAATATTATTGTTTATGAAGATGGGGCATATACTTGTACCTATAAAAACCCTACTTCTTGGGTGCCTATGAATAAATGCATACCATCTTAACTGAAGCAGCAATTCCAAGTAGTTTTGCGTAAATTTGTGAAATAGAGCATACCGTGGCCCTAGCAGTTGTCGGCACGGGGTCCATCCTCGCAATAACAAACGAACGGTGCAGTTGAACCCGAAGTGTTGTAACGGTAGCCACACATCCCTATTGAGGGAAATGTTCCCCTAGGGCTTTTGGGTTGAAACCCTAGCAGACTGAAAGTTGTCTATACAGAGAAACAAACATTCACACAGCCATTATGCTATTATAAACAAATTCTATGATAAGGGAACGTACCTTACATCCTATGTTTGAGAAGGTCCTCAAGGGTCCAAACCCTTCTTCAAGTCCCTTTTGCTCCTTTGTCCTGCAAAACAACCAATTCAAAGAACACAGCAGTATATGGACAAAAACTTATAAAGAAACCATCTTCATGTTATAAAGAAAGGTAGTTAGTTATGAATTATAAACAACCATTCACATATGAATTCTAACATGAATATCATTAACATAAAAAAGATTCATTTCAGGAACCAAGACATGTGTTTCTTTTATTATAGACAAATAAAGTACAGAAAAGGAATATTTTCACCTGAATCACCTTTCGCTGGCTCCAAGCAAAGCTTCCTTCTGGATTCGTCCAGCCTCAAGCCTTTAACAAACTCCTTCCATGACTTTCTCCATGATGTCACAAGTAATGGATGAACATCAACACACAAGGAAACAAAGGTTTCCTGTACAAATGGGGGAAGTGCAGAAGGCACAGGGATTTTCAGACCTGGTCAGGGGAAAAATCTCAGCATAATAACCTTTCTCTCTCTTCTCTCCTCCCTTAGGCCTTCCCTTTGAGGTCTTTTTATACTTCTCCCAAAGTAGTTTTTTAGTTGGGAGTTGGTTGGGAACAGTTGGGCCACAGGCACTAACAGGTGATCAGCAGGTAAAACCCGCAATCTCCGCCCGAAAATAAGGAGTTTTATATTTTTTAAGTGTTTTAATACATATACGCGGGTTGGGTATATGCCTACCTACGTATACACGCGTTTAACTCAGGGCAATGTCACGTATAAGGGATAAAACACTGTTTTTTAAATTTTAGGACCAGGTCTGGAAGGAGGGGTTGCGCTAGGCCATGAGTGCAGCATCACAAACCATAAGAGTGAGATTTGGAGCTATAACAGATGCCCCCTAATATATGAGGTCAAAAGGGGTATATGATGGCCGAAATGTATTATGCAAGTACATGGAAAGGAAATCTATCAAAAACCGAGGAGGACTTCACCAGAATTCAGCCTGCCAAGCGACAAAAGGAGATTAGAAAGAAACATTGTCTGAGGCGGGCATACCCATGCTCAAAAAAAGTAAAGCATGCCCGCATATCAAGTACAAGCAGATCCACTAAGTATACAAGTATAAATGACTGGAAGATACATAATGGATCATATGATCATGATCAAACAAGTACATGTCTGAATATCACATATAAGACTGTCAATGATGCTGAAGATGCAACGGATCACTGGTATCAAAGACTGATCCCAAAAGGTACCAACTGAACATGATGGAATAGGATGGTACTACACTACAAACTCAGGTGCCAGCATATAGAATGTCGCCATGACTGACTGCAACATATAAGGTGGGGTGGTATCAACTAGCAGCAACAAGAGCAACTGTCAAGTGAACCAATGAATGTTGATACAACCTGAGGTCTTCACCGACCGCCGTGGTACATTTCTACACCATGGGAATAAATGATCTGAAGTCGACCATGTGAGAAATTGTTTGATTACCAGTCATTGATGTATACCGTTAACAAACGTGAGACTACTCACCGATAATGAAAATGAGCGTCAAGGTACCCAGTACAATCTAGCAAGTGTGAATAGATGAGCTGCAGTCGAACACCTGTAAGAATCTATCGATCAGGAGACAATGATGGTTTCCCACTGTCGATAGCAAAGGATCTGCCACTAATGACTGCAAACCCCAAGGTACTGCCAAATGGACTCTAGATCTTTACCCCAGAGCAATGACTCGGAGTCGATAGGGAAAGATCCGCTAGAAGGAAGGCATTAAGGCATCCTTCATCAATCTAGCGTGAGTGTAACCCGTAGGCAAATAATGTGGAAGGAATCGGACGAAAGAGATGTAGTAACCCAACCGAAGTACGTTTCCGGCATACACAAGATGTAGCTAGCGCACGACAGAAACCCTCTGAACCAACCAATAATGAAAGCTGACACAGAGGCGAGGTATCCACCAATAGGGTCAAATGGAAACCAAGGTACTTCACGAATCCCAATGTGTGATAATGTAAGCTGATGTCGAACACAAGGGAAACCACTCAGTCAAAGACCCATGATACTAATCGACGTTGAGCACAAGGTGACCTATCAATAATGAAAATAGGGCCAGGGTGCAGCTCTAGGCCTGTCCTCAGAGCAAGATGTCATCGTCGATAAGGACAAGACCTGCCAGCAAGAAGTCAATGGAGACCTTCTCAAACCGGCATGAGTAAAGGACCAATATAGCTGATGTGATGATAGACATGATACTGACAACCAGGGATGGCCGACTGAAAAATGAGTCAAGAGACACCACAGAGAGGCCGACTCAGGCTAACTTCCCTTGAACAAAAGCACGACTCAATGTGACTATGTGGCAGCATATGATGACTCTGTATAAGTTTGTCATGTAGGAGGCACGAACGAACCCTCCATATGATTGGAAGAGATAACCAATTGTGGGAGAATTGACTCAAAAACAAGGTTAAGGCGTACCTAAGTCAAACTAAATCCCGCCCAAATAGAGGAGACTTTGCTTTGAGTGCTTTGTTCAAGGGCGACACAACTGACTCTAGCTACCAACAATAAATGGAAATACTGTCCCATTCCCACTCTTTTTGGAATATTTAATTTTTTTTGTCTTTTTTTGTTAAGCTGGAAAAAGAATAAAAGAATGCTGTGGTATAGTGGAAAGAACAAGTGTCGGTGAAACAAATGATCTAGTTCCTGGGAATGGAACATTCCTATGCTCAATGCAAGGAGGTGAAAACTGGTCAGTGACACTCAAAGGTGTGTTCCTTCCACGGGTCAAGGTGTGTCAAGCTGCAGAATTCAAAGGTATGCAAGGTTGATTTTGCAGACGTCATGGTCAAAAGTTGGCTTAAACACAAGTCCAAGTGAAGCAGGCTCTAGGCCAAAAGGTGCAAGTAGTCAACATGGAATGCAATAGTACAACTCAACACAAAGGAGCCTCTAGGGTGCAAGGCCAGAACGAAACGAAGAAGCAAAGAGGAATGAGGCTTCATCGCATAAGTCATGGCGGGACTAGAGAGGACTCCCGAGCCTAGGGACAAAAAATCAGCATGAGTGCCAAGCGACAACAAGGTACTAACTAGGGCACCCATGATAAGGTAGGCTCTACCACACAAGTCATGATACTTCTAAGCAATGAGAAGGTTCTGCATCATAACTTGGTGGGGTTGATCCTAGGGCCAAATGGGAAAGGAAACTGATAAGTGCACAATGCAGGCGAAAAAACCTAACCTATATGCCAGTTTCGAGAACCAATACCTATTAGAATGGACCAAACATAAACTTCCAAAGGAGAAATCTTCCAAGTTCTGTAAACATAAATAGGAACACTAGACGAGAAGTTAATGCATCCCACATATAAACTTCATATAAAATCTTTGTGTTATAGAATACAAAACTTGAAAATGCGTACCTCATATATGCGATATGGTATAGGGAACCACGCAACCTTTCGGCTTACGTATAATAGCTCTTCTGAACAAACCCCTTGCAGGGCTCAGGCCAAGGACTCCCTTGGTAGTCAAAAGTCATGGCTTCAAAGAGTTCCTCCTGTGAAGGCAAATTAAGTTCTGAGAAATCATGAGAACTACAAGGATCAAAAGATGGAATTAAAGGGTCCCATGTCCCTATAGGAAGAATCTCTCGGTCAACTGTCGGGACCAAGTCCCAAGAAGGAGAATAATAGGTCAAAGGATCCTTCTTAGAAGCGATTGAACATTGAGGACTCAATGCCACATAATTCACCCGTGGTGGGGTAGAGTCTACTTGAACACTTGGAACAAACCAAGGGGCATTCTGCAGTAAATTCGAATTAGGGTGGTGATTATCAGATGTAAGTTGATCAATAGTGACAATATTCCCGTTATGAGGAAAGCAAATTACTTGAAAGAGTGAAGACACCATAGCATTCATAGCATAGACATAATCATGCCCAAGTAGCATATTAAAGTCTAAAGGGCTATCAACCACCATCATATCGATTAAGACAGTCTTCCCACCTAAAGTGATAGGCAATTGAGGAAGAACACCCATAGATTCACCAGGTCTTCTATCATAGGCTAACAACTGACTCTGAGCTGTCAACAACTTTGGGGAACCCAAAGCTTTCCAAGTCAAAGAGGATATAATACTTGCAGAGTATCCTTCATCCACCATACATCGATAGATATTTGTGGAATTAACTCTGACCTTTATTTGGAAAGGTGCAGCGGAAGGAAGACGAGGCTCAACAAGACTATCCCAATCAAAGGGAACACTCCTAGAACTTGGAGGGGGAACATTCGAAGCAACAGGAATGCCTCCTATACTAGAAGACTCTGTACTAGAGATCAAACAGAGTCTTTTGTTAGGCACTTCACCCCCCAAAAGAGGAGTTTAATCATCCAGCAATTGCACTGGCTTTACCACATTATCAACCAATGGTTGATGGGATTGATGAGAAACCATATCAGATTTAGGAGTAGAAGTACTTTCAAACTCAAACGATATCCTTTGAACCTCTAGAATACCAGGGCATAAATGAGTAAGATGGTCTCCCTTGCATATCTTACAAGGGAACTTGGGTTTAAAACTTCTACGTCCAGGTTTCTTATCAACCTCCAATCCATCAACATGACTAGCAGTGGTTTGCGGAGAGTCCTGAACATGACTTGCAGAGGTCGGTGACTCTTTGCTAGTATGACTCGCAGTGACTAGACTCATGCACCAAGCATGACTTGCAGCGAATGAAGACTCATCTCCAACATGACTGGCAGAGGTTGAGGATGAAGTGCTAGTGTGACTTGCAGTGACTAGACTTGTGCCCCCAACATGACTTGCAGTGGTTGAAGGCTCATCTCCAACATGACTAGCAGAGGTTGAGGATGAAGGGATAGAATTATTCTTCTTCTTTGACTTCCACTTTCTCCTTTTTTTAGATTTCTTGTTACAAGGAGGAGGAGATGAAGGAATCCTAGATTTCGCTTTGAAAGAAGATGAACAATTAGCACCCATGTGATGCCCCTGAAATAAAGCATTCATCTGAGAAGCTTCAAGAGCATTTGGAATATTCGGAGTGGACCACAGCCAAATGGGTAGTCCAACATTTAACCCAAGAATATTCAAAGTGGCCGTCAAGGGAGTACCAATGTTTCCAAAGAAACGAAAAGCACAAGGATCTCCTTTTGGAAGGGTACCTTGGTTGGCCTCCACAGGAATATTAGCCATATCAAACTGATCCGCAGAGCCTTCCCTTACGGGAATGTAGAAACAGCTTTTCAAGGAATATGGATAAGCAATCAAAACCTTTACCCTTGAGGAGGCAACTCCACAACTTCTGAAAGAACGACCAAAAGCCTTTCAAGATCGGTAGAGTGGTAGGCCAGTCACTCAAAACACAAAGTCCAAACGTGACTAGACAAAAATACCTAAAGCCAACTATATACAAGGAGCAAAGAGCACTCAACTATAAAGTCCCTAAATATATCAACCAGTAAAACAACTTCCAAGTATTTCCGCTCCGGGTGATGAGGACCGGACACCAAAATACAAGAAAGTGGAGTAAGGGGCCTTCTGAAGATAGTCTGGGATAATGATGGCCCAGTCCTATCAGCGAAGGTAATAGAGGAAGTTACGCTGACCTCCTAACAACAGCCTGTGCCGGTGCAAGCCCCCAAGCTTCGCAAGGGTGCCCTCCAGTAGTACCGTTGAGAGTGATGCAACGTCGACCTCAGGTGCCACGGGATTCCCCTCCGCAGCCACCTGTGTAGATCCCTAGGAGTAGCAACTATGGATACCAACTCGTCGCAGAAGTTAGACGGAACAGTCGTGAGGTAAGTTCGAACAAGTAGGAGAGGGGGTATCTCTCTTCCCTGTCTTCACAGACCCTCGTGCTTAACTCCCAAATCCGGAGCTTTCCTGGTCTTCCTAATGCTATTGGATTTTCACTCACTATTCAGACTCCTATGTTTGACAGTTTAAATGGCCTTGGAGAGTTAACTCTCCACTCGCCTAATCCAAGGCCCTAAAATCCTAAAACTTGTTGGTGTATCTAACTTAAAAAAAAGTTTTAGTGAATTTTAATTAGCGCTTGATTTTAAAATAGGCTGTTCTTTAAGTCACGGGATAACGGAAGTGAAACTAGTGATGTTTTTGACGCAAAAGAAATTAATAAAAACTTAACTACATGCACATGCACTTGTTTTCATTTTTCGATGAAAAGTAATCTCTACAGGGTTCAGAGGAACTTCAAACGAAACAATTTTTCTTTTCTTTTTGTTAATTCACGCCTCACACTCACAAAAGTTAACCAATCTATGTATGCCTAAAAAGATATGCAAATCTATCCTAATGAAACCAATATATGCTGATGCAAGATTCAAAAGTACTCTAAAAACAAGAAATGAAAGTTGCTTTCTTATCACTTTTTATTTTGCCACTTAAAATGTCTAGATGGAATATGAGATGCTACCATTCATTTCGTCTAAACACTAAAAACAAGTTTCAAGACAAACATAAAGCACTTTCATTCACTAAAAGGAAACCAAATGAAAACAAAGTTCAAGAAAGCAAAACGAAGTTTTTCAAAAAGTTTTCTTCAAAAGTAACAACAAAAGAGTCTTTTCAAAAATGCTCTCAACAAGACTGAAACTTTGTGATTGAAGAATAGGCAACAAACACTTTTGCAAGTTGACACCACACAATGGATGAAAACTCAACAAAAAGAAATGTGTTTAAGGATGCTCTTAACAATCAAAAGCAGCAATGAAAGCTTTGGCAACAAAAACCAAAAAGATCAAAAAGACCAATTTCAAGAAAGTATCAATCAACAACTTTCATGAAACAAAGAAGTGGATGGTCACAAAAAGTGGTTTTGTCAAGCAAACAAAAAGTCACCAAAAGCAAGATTAACACAAAGATTGAGATCAATCTTCCTGCCCTGATGAATCAGAGCAGCCAAGATTCCTAGCAAGAAATCTTGCGTGCTTTAGCAAAAAACGATGACGCTTGCAATCAACAAAAACAAGACCAATACTTCTTATAATTAGAGAGAATTCGGAACAAGATGCTCCTTGTAAAACTAACAACTGATACTGGATAGTGACTGTTTCAGACCAAACCAAACCACCAGACAGACCTTCAGAGGTAAAAAGATTTACAAATCTTGAAAATTGCAAGATATACGTGACTGTACTTACGTACAGATTGTGTGTATACGCGACTGTAACTAAGGAAACCTGCGTATACGCAGGTTCACTTAAAGAAACATGCATATATACGCCTCTGTAACGCGTATATATGAGCCCTGATTGGCTTGAAAACACCCAAACTAGGAACAACAAGAGTGTTGTCCCCAGTGGAGTCGCCAATTCTGTTGAGGGAAATGTTCCCTTAGGGCTTTTGGGTTGAAACCCTAGCAGACTGAAAGTTGTCTATACAGAGAAACACACATTCACACAGCTATTATGCTATTATAATCAAATTCTATGATAAGGGAACGTACCTTAGGTCCTACGTTTGAGAAGGTCCTCAAGGTTCCAAACCCTTCTTCAAGTCCCTTTTGCTCCTTTGTCCTGCAAAACAACCAATTCAAAGAACACAACAGTATATGGACAAAAACTTATAAAGAAACCATCTTCATGTTATAAAGAAAGGTAGTTAGTTATGAATTATAAACAACCATTCACATATGAATTCTAACATAAATATCATTAACATAAAGAAGATTCATTTCAGGAACCAAGACATGTGTTTCTTTTATTATAGACAAATAAAGTACAGAAAATGAATATTTTCACCTGAGTCACCTTTCACTGGCTCCAAGCAAATCTTCCTTCCGGATTCGTCCAGCCTCAAGCCTTTAACAAACTCCTTCCATGACTTTCTCCATGATTTCACAAGTAATGGATGAACATCAACACACAAGGAAACAAGGGTTTCCTGTACAAATGGGGGAAGTGCAGAAGGCACAAGAATCTTCAGACCTGGTCAGGGGAAAAATCTCAGCATAATAACCTTTCTCTCTCTTCTCTCCTCCCTTAGGCTTTCCCTTTGAGGTCTTTTTATACCTCTCCCAAAGAAGTTTTTTAGTTGGGAGTTGGTTGGGAACAGTTGGGCCACAGGCACTAACAGGTGATTAGCAGGTAAAACCCGTGATCTCCGCTCGAAAATAAGGAGTTTTATATTTTTTAAGTGTTTTAATACATATACGCGGGTTGGGTATATGCCTACCCGCGTATACACACGTTTAACTCAGGGCAATGTCGCGTATAAGGGATAAAACACTGTTTTTTAAATTTTAGGACCAGGTCTGGAAGGAGGGGTTGCCCTTGGCCATGAGTGCAGCATCACAAACCATAAGAGTGAGATTTGGAGTTATAACAATCCCTCCACTTTCGAAACATGATTTACAACTTTCATCTCTCTTTGGATCATTGTAAAGCAGTCGCAATGATCCCACATCAACTGTTACTTGGGCCGTAGGACATCCTCGAATCCAATTCCCATTATCGTACAAACTGTAAGAGACGCTAGAATTACATTTTCCGCTAACCATTACTGACTGGTCCAGTTGACATTTGTAGACATTTAGGGTCCTGTTCTCCGTAGAGGATATCACGGCGGTGTCTGTACGCCTTGGATGTGGTAACTGCATGTGAATGGGATCATCTAAGAATTTGCACTTCTCGCCCCTCACAATTAACCAGGATTTAAAATGGCTCTCTATTATTGTGTAATTGTGGCCCTGAATTGTGATTACTGGAGAAAAGTTCTGCACACAGTCGATCTGAAAATGAGGATGACCGCATCCACGGTTTCCTACACCTAAAGGATACGATATATCTGTAACCCCACATCTATTTCGGCAACACTGGTATTGCACTTCCAAGCATAAGTAGGAGGGGAATAGAGAGACACAACAGAAACTAAAAATAATGAAGAATAGGTGTCGAGGCAGGGAATGAAGAACGCGATGAACATATGATTCCATCGGGAGAAGATGAGACAGCTTCGAGAACTTCCGGGCCAGTCTATGCTTTGCTGACACAATAACCAATAAACACTAATTAATGCGGGAGAATTGTACTTATATTGACTCCTGTTTTTTCCGTGAGTGGGCGAGGATTATTTCTTTGTGATTTGATACTTTTAATTTCTTTTTAAATCAACTCGTTTTAAAATTAGTCGAAATTCTTTATAATAGAAAAAGAAAACACGTTATGTGGAGAACATGATGAAAGCTCATACTTCCCAACGAAATTTGAAGCCAAATTTACTAAGCAAACCCCTCAAAAAAAGACATCTAAAATCCAAATATCTTAGGCTGCATTTCTTCCCCCAAATCTTGATGACACTTCGAAGTAGAATTATCGCTAAAAAGCTCGCTAATACGATGTATACGCGTGTATTCATGTGTAGCGTAGAAATAAATAACAAAGTCCAGACGTAAGAAGCACGTTCCTCCGAGTCAATTGAAAAAATGTAGCGAACGACCTGCTGTTTGAACTTTGAAAAAATGAACAAAGACGAATCGGAGGGCGAAAGACATAAGACGTGGGTCAAAAAGGAGAGACAAACTTCATATATTCATAAAAGTTATGTTGGCTTACATTAGAACAAGACGTTATAGATATCACGAGTCACGAGTCTTTTTTCCTAAGGTAAAAGCAACATCGACTACCTAGTAGATGAGGATGTATCCTTTTTCGGTTGTAGTAAATTTGTATATCTTGTATTGAAGATATATTAAATAAATATAAAGTCTTATCCAATGTAGGTAATTGATGTTACGCTTTTTATCTTTTTAAGCTAAAAGGGTTTAGTTTTTTTAAAGGAATATTTACAATGTAATTTCCTTATTTTAAAATATAATAATGAAGTTAATTATAATATTTTTGTCTCGAGAGGTATATGTCAATCTAAACAACCTAGAGGTATATGTCAATGTAAACAATTTAGTATGGGGTAGATTTCACATAAAAACATAAACGTAAAAGTAAATGTAAATATAAACAACTAAGTATGGAGTGGATCTCACATAAAACATAAACATGTAAACATAATGTTTAATCTAATTATTAGTATGTATAAACAAAATATAAAAAATGTAAATGTAAACAGCTAAGTATGGAGTGGATCTCACATAAAACATAAACATGTAAACATAATGTTTAATCTAATTATTAGTATGTATAAACACAATATAAAAAAGATGTATGGTAAATAAATAAAAATATAAATAAATTAGAGGTATGGTAAAAAAATTCAACTTTTTTATATTTACTCCACAGGTATAGTAAATAAATAAAATATAAATAAACTAGAGGTACTGTAAATAAATAAAACCTCCTTTTATATTTATTTCATAAACCTCTTCATATTTACTAAAACTTAAAAAATATGTTTTATTTAGGTGAAACCTATGAGCTAAATACCATGGGATAGATAATTATTAATACCATGGGCCAATACCATATTTATAAAAGAGGTATAGTAAATAAATAAATATAAAAGAAGTATAAAGAGGCATGATAAATAAATAAAAATATATCAAATATGATTAGAAATCAACATCTAATTATATACCAAGCTTATAGGCCAAATACCATCGTAAATAAAAGAGATATGATAAATAAATAAAAATATAAATAAACTAGAGGTATGTTAAATAAATAAAACCTCTTTTTATATTTACTCCATAAACCTCTTTATACTTACTAACACTAAAAAAAATAGGTTTTATTTAGGTGAGGCATATGGGCCAAATTATTATTAATACCATACAAAAAAATCATTATTAACCCTGATATTAATATTAAAAAATTTAATAACTTTGGATTAATACAATATTAAATTTGTTATATTCTAATACATATTAACATATCATGATATATATTAACTCTAGATATATATGGGAGGGAAGAACAAATACATAGAGTGATAAAGGTGGAAAGATAGGGGAGAGATCGAGATAAACTTAAGGATAGGAGAGAGGAGGAATGAAGAGAGAGAGGGAGATGAGTGAGAGATGTAGAGAAGGGTAAGAGAGGGAGAGGGAGACACAAAGATGGAGTGGAGGAGAGAGAATGAGAGAGGGACGGAAATAGTGAGAGGATTGGAGGGCGGAGAGAGAGAAAGAGAGAGATGGGGGAAGAGAGAGGAATTGTAAAAGAGGAGGAGAGAGGGAGGGAAGAAGAAAGACATAGAGAGTGAGAAGTGGAGAGAGAGGGAGTGACAAGGGAGAGATGGAGAGAGAGAGAGAGTATGTTTAGGGGCGAGATAAAGAGACAATGAAAGATAGGTAGAGATAATGGGGGAAGAGAAGGAGAGAGGGAGGGATATAGTAACATAGTTTGAGAGAGAGAGAGAGAGAGAGTGAGTGATGGAGGAAGAGAGAGGATTGGAGGGCAAAGATAGAGAATTATGGGGGAAGAGAGAGGGAGGTAGGAGAGAAAGGGAGAGAGAGGAAGTACGAGAGAACGGACTTCAGAGAGAGGAGAAGAGAGGGAGGGAAGAAGAAATACATAGAGAGTGAGAAGTGGAGAGAGAAAGGGAGTGACAAGGGAGAGATGGAGAGAGAGTGTGTATGTTTGAGGGTGAGATAAAGAGACAAAGAAGGAGAGATGAAGAAAATGTGGGAGAGAAGGAGAAAGGAGAGAGGAAAGGATATAGTAACATAATTGGAGAGAGAGATAGAGAGAGAGAGGATGTGAGAGAGTGGAGAGACGGAGGGAAATAGAGATACAGTTGGAGGGGGAGAGAGGGAGTGATAAGAAAGATGGAGAGAGAGGGAGAGAGGATAACAAGAGGGAAGAGAGATAGAAGTGGGGGAGATGGAGAGAAGGGGAAGAGAGAGAGGGAGGGAGAGGAGGAGGGAGGGATAGATAGATAGATTGGAGAAAGAGAGTGTATGTTTTGGGGGTGATATAGAGAGACAAAGGGAGATAGAGATATAGATGGAAAGTGAAGAGAGGGAAGAAAAGAGAGATGGAGGGACAGAGAGATTGATAGATATGGAGTGAGAGAGCATGCATGTTTGGGGGGTTGAGATAGAGAGACAAAGATGGAGAGATGGAGGGAGATATATATATATATATATATATATATATATATATATATAGATGGAGGGAGAAGAGAGGGAAGAATATTTATTGCACTAGATGCATTGATTTTAGTGTAGATGTTGATTTCTATTGATATTTGATTGTTTGCACTAGATGCATTGATTTCAATGTACATGATTTCTAATCCTATTTGATTGCTTTCACTAAATGCACTGATTTCAATGTAGATGGTGATTTCTAATCCTATTTGATGGCTTACACTAGATGCATTGATTTCAATGTATATGTTGATTTCTAATAATATTTAGTTGCTTGCATTAGATGCATTGATTTCAATGTAGATGATTTCTAGTCCTATTTTATTGTTTGTACTAAATGCATTGATTTCAGTGTAGATGGTGATTTCTAATCCTATTTGATTGCTTGCAGTAGATGCATTGATTTTGATGCAGGAGCATTCAGCCCAAGAAAAACCATTGTATTTTAGTAGACATAGGGGTATTGTGTTTTCAAGGAAGTTGGTTTCCTAAGAGTGAATTAAATGTAATTATTAATGTTTTGAGTGATTTTAATGAGAGAAGCTAGAATATGGAGTTAATTTAATGTTATGAGGCATAATTGTAAATGTTCTCGAATATATGAGAACATGAGAGATTTAGGATAGTTGAGAGATTGAGGGATTTGAGAATTGATTGTAAATCTTAGATTAGGAGTCAGTTCATGAATTTAGGGATTAGAGAGGAGTTTTAGGAACAAGGAAGAGATTTAGGAATTTTGTTAAGGGATTTATGGATCTAAACCAGAAATTGGTTTTAGAATCCTTTGTATAAATGTAAGCCAAAAAGGCAAAGACAGGGGTTAGAAAGTTAGATAATTAGCTGGTTAAGCTAGAGTGTGGGATTTAAGCCTATGGGCGGAAATGTAATAGAGGCCATTGATATTAGAACATCAGGCCGAGAGATAGAGTCTCAATATGTAATTATTTGTTTGTATTTATATATAAAGAGATTGATTAGAATATGTATAAGTGTGTATTTCGAGTGTTGAGTGATGAATTAGGTGTTATCAGAGTTTGCATAATATAAATATATGCAGGCAGAGTCGAGGTGAATACACAGAGGAAGAGAAGAGGCAGAGGACCTTAGTGGCATTGAATGATTGCGGAACCAAATCGTTCGTGAGTAAAGAACTCACAGAGTAAAGCCCAGGAGGAATGCGCAGCAGAGTAGCGAAAAGAAAACCTTTGAAGAAAAACCTGGAAACCACAGAAACCTAAAGAAATGGCATAACATTTAAGTGAGGCGGAAGAGCGAAGGAATGAAGTATGGGCAAATCGTAGCCGTTGGATCTTTATGATCAACGACCAGGATTAAATTGCATCGGCGGAATCCTTTTGAAATTATCAGAGACTGTAGGATCGAGAGATCTCGTCATCCAACGGACATTGGGCATCAAAGCAATCGGACTTTAATTAAGAAGTTAGACCCGAACTTTATTAGATTGGGAATTTATAATTCCCATTGGGTCTGTATAGCCGGTTAATTGTCGGGCTTGTTGTCATCCTGAAATCGGTGTGAACCATCGTATCTTCTAAATGCAGATCAGTGGTGGAGAATTGTAATGCAAGTATATTGATCGGGAAGGCTAAGAACTGTCAGATCGAAAGGAGGATCAACGGTGACGATTGTTAATAAATATCGCATCGCAACAAGTAAACGGTGCTTTATCGGCGGAGTAGTAATGAGGCATGCGATAGGAGCGGACCTGATAGGGAAATGAAGTGCGGTTAATGTTATTTGAAATTTGGAGGTTAATCGCATATCGGAGGAGATGGGAGAACACATATTAATGTGACCCGCGAAGGAGCGATTGCGATCAACGATAAAGAGGAGCCTCGGTAACTATGTAGAGTCCGTATTAAAGCGGAAAAAGGGTATGTTTATGCATGTTTATATGTATTTTCTCTTTAAAAGAACATTAAGGGGATTAAAGCACCGATAGACGGAATTGTGGTTTAAGTCCGATATAACCAATGCATAAAGAGCGAGAAGTTTATATGTATGTGGCCAAGGGCTAATGAGGACTTAGAAGGGTTGAACAAGTCCCGATAATAAATGAATGAAGGTTTAGAAGGGTGTATAATGTCCCGATAGGAAGGTTTAAAAGAAGGGTTTTAATAAAGTTATATATGAAGGATAAGGGGTGATTAAAATCCGATACATGCATATTGAATGAAGGGATAGACTATGTTGAGTGTTAATAAATCATTCAACATAGGAATTAATGAGTGGGGCCTTAACCTTAGTAAATGAAGATTTAACTCGAAAGAGAGTTAAAATTCCTGGGACAGACAGCTATATGCATCGACATATGCGTACTGTAGGTGTAGGGGTAACCCCTGCATCATTTGGTATCAGAGCATAATTGTTATTGGAACAAGTGATAGCAGAATAGAATAAGTGAATTCTGTAGAAAAGGACTTAGAACAGAGTTGTGTTTTAAGATGTTTATGTAGGTAAGAGAGATTAGATTTTAATCTAACAAATAGTAGGCACACAGAGATAAAGTGCAACAGAACTTCCAGATGCAAGAAAAATATGACAATCCATTCAAAGTACAGGTAAATGGTGGAACAAGATCATGCAAATATCTTGAAGGTGAGATGACATGTTTTGTTTGATTGATTTGAAAATTGGAAAATGTGTGGGTTTTATATTGACATGCAGGTGACAGCATAAGAAGATGAGAGGGTTGCAACAATCTAGGGCAAGGAGTGCTCAATTGGTTCCAAAGGAAATATGCTAAAAGACTGAGCTCGAAGGAGAGAAGCTTAGCGAGGAATATGTAGCAAGGAGGAGACTTGTTATTGTAGAGTTATTGTTGCAGATGACAAAGGTAATTCCACAAAGAATGTGGGTAGAATTACCAAGGTAATGAAGGAAGCTGGTAAGACCTTCTAAGCGAAAGAAGAAGTGGTTAGAACCAAGTATTTCATGGTGATTGAAATACAAGAGGATAGTTGTGTTATTGAGAAGGTGCAGATGAGTTGAAGCCTAAAGGAGCAGAGAAGAGTGCTCAAAGGAGGTTCCAGAGATAGAGAACCAAGGGCTTACCAAAAGACTGAGTGAGGAGAGCTTGGTGAGGTAAGTGGCAGCAGGGAGGACTTGCTATTGTAGAGGCTTTAATGCAGCTCATAGTAAGTGAGTGAGGAGCTCACAAAGATAGAGAAGAAGATGGCTACTGATAGTCATAGGAGAGGTTCTGAAGAAGACCACAACAGAAGAATGGTGAAGGAAGAAGATGCCAAGGCAAATGGCATGAGGATGAGTCAAGAGGAGCTTGAGAAAGAAACTGCAGAAATGAAATAACAACTCAATGTATTGATGATGATACTTGAGGAAAACCAAATATTAGGTTGGGTCTTGAGGAAGAAGCCAGTGAGGTGGCATAAATTACAAAGGATGTTACAAAAGAAGAGAAGTCAGCAAGTGAATATGCAATTAGCAAAAGAGTTGATGAAGCTTGAACAGGTACTGGGCGTTCAATTGAGATCTGAACAACTCAAAGAAGCTGAATTGGAAATGGAAGTGTGTTTCAGGGAAAACTAGTGTCGATTCGAACTACTAGTCCCACTAAGATGGGTGGCTATCTTAGAAACAAACAATCAAAGCAATTCGAGATTTCCTTTAAGTGTAATAGATAAGAGGGAAGAAAAGAGGACCAACCTAGATCTTCTGCTTTGATCCTTGCTTGATTTCTCTTTCCCTTGATAGAATTTGTCACTCTTCTCCTACTTGTCCTACTTCAAAGAGTACCTGTAGAGTCAAAGTAATAAAAAACCATCAAAACATCTCTATCTAAAACATCATAAACAATTCAAAATAAAAAACACATTGACCATACAATTGCATTCATAAACAATAAAATTCACAAATACACAATTATACAAATACACAATTATATAAAGGAAAACTCAAAGAAATTTATTAATAGTTGAAAAGAAAAATAAACAAAGAAGCATCGCCGGACGAAAGACATAAGAAGTGGGTCAAAAAAGAGAGACAAACTTCATATATTCATAAAAGTTATGTTGGGTTACATTAGAACAAGACGTTATAGATATCACGAGTCATGAGTCTTTTTTTCTAAGGTAAAAGCAACATCGACTACCTACTAGATGAGGATATATCCTTTTTCGGTTGTAGTAAATTTGTATATCTTGTATTGAAGATATATTAAATAGATATAAAGTCTTATCCAATGTAGATAATTGATGTTACGCTTTTTATCTTTTTAAGTTAAAAGGGTTTAGTTTTTTTTAAGGAATATTTAGAATGTAATTTTTTTATTTTAAAATATAATAATAAAGTTGATTATAATATTTTTGTTTGGAGAGGTATACGTCAATGTAAATAATTTAGTATGGGGTAGATTAAACAATTTAGTATGGGGTAGATTTCACATAAAAACATAAACGTAAAAGTAAATGTAAATGTAAATAGTTTAGTATGGAGTAGACCTCACATAAAACGTAAACATGTAAAAGTAATGTTAATATTTAATATTTTTAATCTAATGTCAGGCCCTATTTAAAAATTAATCTAATTATTAGTATGTATAAACACAATATAAAAAAGATGAATGGTAAATAAATAAAAATATAAATAAATTAAAGGTATGGTAAAAAAAATCAACTTTTTTTATATTTACTCCACAGGTATAGTTAATAAATAAAAATGTAAATAAACTAGAGGTACTGTAAATAAATAAAACCGCCTTTTATATTTATTCCATAAACCTCTTCATATTTACTAAAACTCAAAAAATATGTTTTATTTAGATGAAACCTATGAGCTAAATACCATGGGATAGATAATTATTAATACCATGGGCCAATACCATATTTATAAAAGAGGTATGGTAAATAAATAAATATAAAAGAGGTATAAAGAGGCATGATAAATAAATAAAAATATATCAAATATGATTAGGAATCAACATCTAATTATATACCAAGCTTATGGGCCAAATACCATGGTAAATAAAAGAGATATGATAAATAAATAAAAATATAAATAAACTAGAGGTACTATTAAATAAATAAAACCTCTTTTTATATTTACTCCATAAACCTCTTTATACTTACTAACACTAAAATTTTATTTAGGTGAGGCATATGGGCCAAATTATTATTAATACCATACAAAAAAATCATTATTAAGCTTAATATTATATTAAAAGATTAATATTATTATTATTATTAAATATAATATTCATATTAATGTATTATAATATTAATATTATTAAATTGAATAACTTTGGATTAATACAATATTAAATTTGTTATATTCTAATATATATTAATATATCATGATATATATTAACTCTAGATATATATGGTAGAAGAACAAATACATAGAGTGATAAAGGTGGAAAGATAGGGGGTGTAAGGACCTACGGTCCATGCGACGGGCAGGACGCACATCCGTGTGAAGGAGGCGAGCTGCGGCTAAGGCAAACGAGTGAGCATGTGATAATGCGCGTGGAGGAGTCTTAGTTGGGCGAGTTTATACCGTGGGGATGAGTTGGCAAGTCACCCACGGGCCGACCTCATAGACTTGCGATGTGGGCGAAGGTTGGTGGGTGGTCCCATGTGATGGGCGAGCCGACCAACAAAGTTGAACGAGTTTGCAAGTATGGAGGGCGTTGGCTGAACAAGTTGGATGAGTCGGTTGGGTGGCACGACTCGCCCACCCGCCATATATATGGATGGCGCGGTTGGGGAGCAAAGGCATCAAGCAAATCGATCAACAAGCAT
The DNA here is from genome assembly GCA_031772625.1 of Pinus tabuliformis. Taxonomy (NCBI): domain Eukaryota; kingdom Viridiplantae; phylum Streptophyta; class Pinopsida; order Pinales; family Pinaceae; genus Pinus; species Pinus tabuliformis. The sequence continues at coordinate 86,740,654 of CM062818.1, forward strand.
TCGGACGAGTCAAGGGACGAGCTCGAGGTGCGAAGGTGCAGGTTTAAGCGTGGAGGAGCAGGCTTAAGGCGCAGGTCACACGAAGGCGTATGTGCCCGCCTGCCGGGTAGACTGCACGAGCTGCACGAGGTTGAACAGTTCGGTTGGCACGGGTTGGCAGGCCGCCTGAAGGCGCGCCCACCCGCGATAGGTGACATGGGTGGAGGGCCGCACGAAGGCACGCCCGCCCGTCGATTGGTGATACGGGTGGAGGGTGCACGAAGGCGCCCACCCGTCGGTTGAACGTGTGGGTGGAGGGCTACACGAAGGCGCCCGCCCGCCGGTCGGTTGTGTGCATGGGTGGAGGGCTGCACAAAGGCGCCCGCCCGTCAGTTGGCGAACACGAGTGGAGGGTGAACAAAGGCGCCCGTCCGCGGTTGGAGTTTCGTGTGAGGCTGCACGAAGGTGTTGTCGGGTGAAAATTTGGCTAAGTGTGGGAAGCAAGAGTGACCACTGTGCAAGGTGTGCACGAGGTGGGCAGCTTGTTGGCAAGACACGAAGTCAAAATTTTGGCTAAGTATAAAACTTGGGGTTTCCAAGGTATACTTGTATTTTATGAAAGATTGAAAATATATTAAAATCGGGCAAGACTCATATTCAAGGAGTTGCCCCTCCCTTTATACTGTTGCAATTGTGTTGTATATTTATAATTGTTGTGGATAATGAATGTGTATGGGTGTTCATTAGTATAAAGGCTAATAATAATACTTGGTGAAGAAAAATAAAACTAAGTATCGAATGTTAAGGCGTAGTCCATGAACATAAGTATTGGTGAAAAGAAAGTGTTTGGTGGTGCTGCACCTCGCTATAAGCGGTTGAAAGACTACCACAGGTGTAGGGGCGTGACAGGTGGTATCAGAGCTGATATCCAGGTTGATGAAGAAGTGTTGATCCCACTACACTATCGTGAGGGGGTATCGAAGTAGATTCAGGGTGTTGAAGCTGCTGAACAGAGCTCACGGTTGGAGCTGGTTTGTGACAAAGTGACAGTGGAAACAGGTACTTGCAGGTGAAGGAAGTTGGTTTCACATACAAGTGAAACAAGAACTGGTTCGGTTTGCAGGGAACTAGTGAAGCTGGTGGATGGTCTATACTAGATCACAAAGAAGGAAAGAGGAAGCAGAGATGGTAGGTGAAACTCATGTTGTATCAAGTGAATCTAGCCACAATGCGACTGAGGCTTTCATAAACATGATACTAGAAAGAATGGAGGAATTGGAATCTTACTAGACTACAAAGATGGCTCTGGTCACTAAGGAACTAGAGGCTAATTTGCAGATGAGGGAAGAGCTCGATGAACTCCAAACTCAACATGAGTACACTGATATTAAGTGTACACAACTTGAAGATGAAGTCAAGGAGATTGGAGAAGCAAGGGATCGAGGTCTAGCAAAGATCTTGAACTTGCAGAAATCTCTTGACGATGTAAGAGATGAGATCGCAGTGTTGAAGAAGGTTGTGAGACATAACTCAAGTGGAGGAGTGTCTCATGTGAAAGTCAAGCAACGGGAATATTAGGACGGTACAAGAAGTGCGAAGACTCTTGGTAACTTTCTCTGGGATATGGAGCAATACATGGAATGCTTAGGTCTATCCGATGATGATACAAAGGTGAAAGTGGTTGCTCAATTTTTGACAAAAGATGCTAAGATGTGGTGGAGAAGGAGAATGGATCAGATTGCTAATGGTAGTGCTAGTGACATTACTTCTTGGGATGATATGAAGAAAGCTTTGTAGGCTCATTTTAGTCCTTAGGATGACACGTGGGAAACAAGGATGAAGATTAAATTTATTAAGCAGACAGGGAACCTATAGACATATTAGTGGGAGTTTGCAAGTGTGGTTCTGGAACTTCCTGACATGGCGGAGAGGGACAAGATGTTCAACTTCATTATTGGATTGAAACCTTGGGCATGCAATGAAGTGAAGAGGCAGAAGATAAAGACACTTGAAGAAGCTTTTGCTGCTATGGATCGATTGGTGGAGCATTATGACGAAGCTTCTGATGAGAAAAATAAGAAGTTCGATAAGCCGAAAGAGAAGAAGAAATATGATGCTTCGAAATCGGATGAGAAGACGAAGACGAAGAAACCATTGAAGTGTTGGATTTTCGCTGAACCACATACGGTGAAGAATTGCCCTTCTAGACCGAAAGTGGCCGCTATTGCACAATCTAATACGAAGAAAGAAGAATCTTTTGTTGGGATGATGCAAATTATTGGAGCTGCTGCTGCTACAGAAGTGGTCTCTCGAAGAGATCCTGAAAGGAACATCTTGGAGTATGTTCGGATGAAGATTGGAGGTATGGAGGTACTCACTATGATAGATAGTGGAGCTACTCATAACTTCATGAGTGAGGATGATGTGAGAAGGATTGGGCTGAAATTTGTACTGGTGAAGGCACAAATAAAGACGGTGAATTCTCCTCCTGATTCGATACTTGGTGTAGTTGAAAGGGTGGACACAACACTAGGTGAGTGGACCGGGAAAGTTGACTTCACTATAGTGCGGATTGATGACTATGAGGCTGTGTTGGGGATGGAAGTCTTGAAACAATATGATGCTATGAATGTTCCACATTTGAAGAAGCTATACATTTACGATGGAAGGGAATATGTACCATTGGTGTTCCAACCGTTGATGTGACAAGGCCTAATTGTAAACTAACAGTGATGCAAATGGAGGACGAGAAGCGCTTGGATGATATATGTAAGTGGTTGTCTACTGCTGAGGCAAATCTTACCGAGCAGTCATTGGTTATCAGGACACTATCTGATAGTATCTTGGATTTGTCAAGAAGGCTAGAAGAGGTTGAGGATGATGATGATGAGGATGTTTATGTGAGACCGAATGTCCATGAGGAGGATCGAGTGGCATATCTGCAGAGGATGGAGATAGAGGATCCTGACAGATGGATTGAGCTTATTAGTGAGGGTGAGCCTTCAAGCTCTACTCCCTCTACATCTTCTTAGATGACATAGAAGATGGGGCTCATTGTTAGTTGCTCATGGCAGTGAGTCCTTTAAACAGGTTGAGCAAGTATGACAGATGGTGCAGGAATGGTTTGGCATTAGCATCATGACATGTTGCAGATGGGATGGAGTTTCCATGGACCTGAGCATGGGAGAGATTCTTGGTGAGTCCAGGATGTGGCAAAGTCTGAGAAAGACTGGTGTAGGCATAAGGATGTGCATTCTTATGGTTTGAGCGTGACAGTTGGACTGATCACCCGACTAGTTCGAATCATGAGGTTCAGAAGTGTGCAGAGAGATGTTGGAATTATGTTGGAGTATCTGACGACAGTTCATAGGATGGGACGACACATGGTGGAGATAGTTGTTTTACATATGTTGCAGGGATGTTTGCAGTGTATGGACTAGTTGATATCATGGACCGAGGATGAGATGATTATCTTGATGAGATGATGATCTTGGTGGCAGGATGGTTACTGGGATGGCATATTGTCGAGGATGACAATGACTTCAGGTGGAGGAGGATGTAAGGACTTGCGGTTCGTGCGACGGGCAGGACACACATCCGTGCGATGGAGGTGAGCTGCAGCTAAGGAAAACAAGCGAGCATGTGATAATGTGCATGGAGGAGTCTTAGTTGGGTGAGCTTATACCATGGATGAGTTAGCAAGTCACCCACAGGCCGACCTCATAGACTTGCGATGTGGGCGAAGGTTGGTGGGTGGTCCCGTGTGATGGGCGGGCCGACCAACAAAGCTGAATGAGTTTGCAAGTATGGAGGGCGTCGGCTGAACGAGTTGGACGAGTCAGCCGGGTGGCACGACTCGCCCACCCACCATATATATGGATGGCACGGTTGGGGAGAAAAGGCATCAAGAAAATCGATCAACAATAATTCGGAAGAGTCAAGGGACGAGCTCGAGGTGCGAAGGTGTAGGTTTAAGCATGGAGGATCAGGCTTAAGGTGCAGGTCGCACGAAGGCGTATACACCCGCCCGCCGAGCAGACTACACGAGCTGCATGAGGTTGAATGGTTCGGTTGGCACGGGTTGGCAGGCCACCTAAAGGCGCGCCCGCCTGTGATAGGTGACACGGGTGGAGGGTTGCATGAAGGCACGCCTACCCGTTGGTTGGTGATACAGGTGGAAGGTGCACGAAGGCGCTCGCCCGTCGGTTGAACGTGTGGGTGGAGGGCTGCACGAAGGCGCCTGCCCGTCGGTCAATTGTGTGCACGGGTGGAGGGCTGCACGAAGGCGCCTGCCCGTCGGTTGGTGAACTCGGGTGGAGGGTGAACGAAGGCGCTCGCCTGATAGTGCGAAGGCGAAATGGTGAACTCGAGTAGGGGTGAAACGAAGGTGCCCACCCGTGGTTGGATTTTCATGTGAGGTTGCATGAAGGTGTTGCTGGGTGAAAATTTGGCTAAGTGTGGGAAGCAAGAGTGACCACCGTGCAAGGTGTGCATGAGGTGGGCAGTTCGTTGGCAAGACACGAAGTCAAAATTTTGGCTAAGTATAAAACTTGGGGTTTCCAAGGTATACTTGTATTTTATGAAAGATTGAAAATATATTGAAATCGGGCAAGACTCATATTCAGGGAGTTGCCCCTCCCTTTATACTGTTGCAATTGTGTTGTATACTTATAATTGCTTTGGATAATGAATGTGTATGGTGTTCATTAGTATAAAGGCTAATAATAATACTTGGTGAAGAAAAATAAAACTAAGTATCGAATGTTAAGGCGTAGTCCATGAGCATAAGTATTGGTGAGAAGAAAGTGTTCGGTGGTGCCGCACCTCGCTATAAGCGGTTGAAAGACTACCGTAGGTGTAGGGGCGTGACACTGGGGGTGACAAGGTAGAGATCAAGATAAACTTAAGGATAGGAGAGAGGTGGAGTGAAGAGAGAGAGGGAGATGAGTGAGAGATGTAGAGAAGGGTAAGAGAGGGAGAGGTGTTATAGATATTTTTGTGCCTTACAACTCCAAGCATGAAATGTCCATAAACCAAGGGCTCCTAAGTCCCTAAAAGTGTTGTTCTAACCCCTAAAGGAACAAGGTCAATAGATTACAGCTTCTCCCAGAAGTTCTCCACCAGAAACTGCTCAGAATAAGTCAAAACAGGATCATTTCAGCTGCTCCACTGGCTAGGTGCGTTGCATTGCACCTAAATACACTATGAGGGTGCGTTTCATTTCAAAAGTACCTTCTGTGGGGTGCGATGGGCGAGAAATGACAAATGGCAGTGTCATTCCGCGAGGTGGGGAGACAATGGAAGCTTCCAGAATCTTCTCCTGTGACACTGGCCTCACTGAATTCGACCAAGGATGAGTAAGAAGCCTTCAGTCTCCAAGTGGAAGCAAGAACTGACAGAGAGAAGACACTAATCAAATCACAAGCTGACTCATCCTCCTTACACATATCTATATATGGATCCCTCATCTCAGAGATCCAGAGGCTGGAATTTTGCATATTGTAAGGAATTGCTGTTGGTTTTTGAGACAAACATCAGAGTATTGGGTGATCTATGCTTTGTTTGAGGTGAAGAGGGGCTTCTTTGCTGGGAGGTTGATGCTGGGTCAGGAACCACCGGTTGTAACTCCTCCTGCATCTTTTCTTGTTTATCAATAAAGACTATTTGAGTTTTTTCTCCATGCTTTTGTATCATTGATGCTTGTTACAGTTGTATGGTTAACTTAAATCTGATCCTAAGTTGTTTATGAATATAGATCCATGTCTTTGTATAGTGTTCTTCTTCTGTGATCTTACAGGTACTTTGTGAAGCAGGGCAAGTAAGGGAGCAGGTAGCTGGAGACTGTCAAAGAAGAGAGGGATTGGATCAAAGGATTAGCGCAAGACACAGGTTGGTTCTTTCTATTCCTCTCTATCTATAGTTCATAAAGGAAATACAAAAGTAGTTTTTCTCTGTTTGTTTCTAAGGCAGCTGTCACACCTTAGTGGGATAGAGCAGTTCTAAATAGACACTTTTCCCTGTAACAAAATGGCGACTCTGCTGGGAAATGTCTAATTAGTTTGTTTGTGTATCTCTTTGTTGTTTGTTTCATAAACTTATAAGTAGCATTCAAACTGCATTTGCCATAACAAATGCAAAGTAGACATCTGCTGCTTCAATCCATTCACTGGATCTGTTTATGATTTGAACAGCTGATTCACAAATTATCTGATTGCCCTTGTGATAGCTCTTAGATCCTCCTTAGATCTACCCCTAATTGTCCATTACTGATTGCTTTTACTCGGCCAAAAACCAAAGACTGAACTGCAAATTGTGACCCGGAACCCGAACAGATTCTCGTTTCTGGCCCAGCGCAGGTACTGTTAAGAGATCCTGAATTTTAGCGCACTTCCTGAAAGGGCAACCTGCACTGCATTTCAGTTTCTCTGTGTTACAGGTGCACTGATCAGACTAGCCCTGTGCAGCTGTGGTTCTTGTGCTTCATTCTTTCCAGTTCTGTCTCTGAATTTTGCTGCCTGTGATCAGTATATGTCTGTTTAAAACCCCTTTCCCTTGTTGTTATTCCACCTCCTTTGTACAAAAGAACTGTAGATGTTTTTTTGTGTTTGTTGAGTCATTTACAGTTTTCCATTGCAAAAGTAGAATAGTCGTACTGTCGTCCTTTGATTTGAATCTGTCGCAAGTGTCGATTTCGATCATAGGAGAAAGTTTGATTGTTGTTGATGGTCGATTATACTGTTACTATTGCCTTTGGTCTGAATTTGTGATTTTCTAGTGTCAAGAACAAGTGTTCATTTCAAAATCGCAAGGTGTCGTAATCATCTTTGTTTTTGATTTCGAAAAAGAGCTTGTTTATATTTGTCGCTTGAAAAGAAATTCAGATTTGTACATCAACTTTCTTTCTAGCATCAATACTAAGAAAGTCGAAAACAAATACATGCATGTGAATTTGCATATAGACAGTCTGTTTAGCTTGATTTAGGAAAGTGCATTTACAGTGTGCTCTTTGCTCTTTGTGAAAAGATTGTGTCTTTCTTTTCCTCTAGTAGCTAGGATTTTCATTGCACAAAAGAGATAAAAGTTTGTTTATCATCTTTAGATTGCATTTTAGGAATTACATCTACATCTCGTGGTGAACCCAAAAGGCAAACTTCATAAGCAAGATCAACTTAAAATAAATTCAATGAATCTAACAACGCTTTGGAACTTAACGCACAACATTTAGAGGTCTAGGCTAGAGACGTATTCCAGCGTCGCAAAACCTAGTAACTATTGTCCTCACTGATGGTTGGGTGATTCCTCCACTTTGAGACAATAAGTGCCAGTACGGACTTGTGCTCCCACGTACCATCGAGTATATTTTGGGAGACCCCTATAGGCTTAAATCCTTTATCCTTAGGAAGCCGTGTCTGCCGCCCTATCGATCGCAATGCACTGAACACAGCATTCGGGAAGATTGACTGCCGTACCGTAAAAAGTATTCTACAGTTTTGCGATTGGTTTGGTACTCCCTCTACCTAGATCTCCAAAGCAGTCCCTTTCGTTCCTTTTTAGACTCCTTAACGGAAAAGGTTCATCTGAGCACTTGTCACTTCAGGCTCATTAAAAATCGAAGGCGACTAGAGTCATCTTTTGTTTTTTCTCGACTCTTAAAAACTGAAAAAACAAGTTGTGTCAAAGCGTATAAAAATTTATTTTAAACGGAATATTCATTACCCCTTTCCTACGTTGATATTGGGTTGAGAAAATGGAGTCAACCAACCAAGGAATTCCCCTTGGAGGAAATCCTAGTCCCTTCTCCTCTTGGGGAGATGTTGGTGCACCCCATATGGCCACATTGTCGCTTCCAGGACTGACAATTGGTTTGCCTGTATGGCTCTTCTCAACCTCTGTTGTTCAAAACACCACTATTCCTGAACAATCAAATCAACAATTAGACGAATCCAGAGTTACCCACCAACCTTCTACTTCCTCTAATTCTTCCTCTCCTCCTTCCTCTTCGCTTGTCGGGGCTGGTAAAGCCGAAAGTCAAGTTCCTAAGGAGAAGAAGGAAAAGAAGAAGAAAGAGAAGAAGAAGAAGGAGCCAAAAGCGAATGGGGGCAAACGAGTGTTGTCTAACGAAAATCCACACACTGCACCGACCAAGCCTAAATCGCCATGTGTCATTTGCAAAGGAGACCACTTTCGCAGAGATTGTCCTTGTATCCCTGGGATATTAAGGGACTGGTCTCCTCGTTTGCACAACCCGGTGTCGTCAACCTCTGATGATCATGTTGAAAACACACCGTCAACTAGTGAAAGTGAAGCCCCAGGACAAAAAGGAAAATATAGATTTCCTTGTAAACTATGTGAAGGCGATCATGCCGTTCACCGTTGTCCCTTCTTAGATGAAGCTAAAAGAGTTTTGGATGATCGTCCGGTTTCACCGTTACGACTTCCTCCTGGATATAAAAAACTCTTGCCGAGTCCGTCACTAGTCGAAAATCCGGCTGACCCGCTCAGGTGGTCGGTCGAAGCATCTGTCATTGAAGATGAACCATCTGAATCCATACCAGACGAAAGTCAAAAGGTCGAGGTGGCAGTTGACCCGGTCTTGCCTTAAGAGGTTCCATCTTCAGATGATACAATCACTGAAGAGAACAAGGATGACACCGTCCAAATTCTTTTCATAAGCACAGACTCCAACGAACATGGGGGAAATTTACCCGTTCCTTTATCGCAGGAAGGAAGTTCGTCAAAGTCGTACTCGGTCGTCTGTTCAGTCCCACCTCCAAGCAACCTAGTTGTCTCCTTCGACTCGAATCAACTAGGCAGACCCCGTTTACCAGGTAGTGTACCATTCCGAATTATTGTTCAGATATGTAGAATGGTTATGGCTGGTACCATCATAGATGAGGGGGCTTATGTGAGTATCCTTTCCTCAACTGCTTGGAAAGCGCTTGGTTCGCCATCGCTTTTGCCTGAGATGAGAAATCTGACAGGCTTTGATAAAGGAACCAGTCGACCGTTAGGGATCCTTCCCAATGTGCCCATAACATTGAGAGGGAAAACCGTTCACATGAACGTTATGGTAGTTCAAGGACCCCTAGATTACAATCTACTCCTTGGACAAGACTATATTTATTGCATGAGAGCCATTGTCTCATCACTCTTTAGAGTGATGTGTTTTCCGCACGAAGGAAGAGTGGTCAAGCTCGTGGACCAGCTTTCATTTCCCGGATCACGCATAGCAAATAGTCATATACCATCCCTGAATGGTCTTTTCACGCAAGAAATGTCTCAATCTCCAGTCCGTCCACCCAATGAGTGCGAGTGATTCAGAGGGACATGACTGAAACCCAGGGGGCATGCATCCTGGTCTGCTTCAGCAGGAAAACTTCGGGTATAGTGTAGGTTTCCGCGGGAGAATATGACTAGTCTGTACCCCCGTCCGTGATTGGAAGAGGGGGTTATTCTAGAACAATATTCTCTTGTCAAAGTTATGTGAGTTGGTGAGCATCGCCACTCACCTTTGTTTATCTCGGTAGACATCGCCGAAGAAGTGTTTTGTTTGCGCTGTGAATAGAACAATCTTTGGGTAGCCTGAAAGAGGTTTACCCTTCCTGATAAAACAAATGTTTTGTCAGCTCGAATAGAGGGTGACCTTGAAACTCTGTTTTATACCTGGGGGCATGCAAGCCTTTTGGAGTGCAAGCAAAGAGCGATCATTTATCTGTTTTTTGGATTGGTCGTTTCCTAACTTGCATAAAGAAAGGATGTGGGGCAAAACTCTAAAAGTTGCCGTTTTTATATGAGACATTCTTATCGCAAGACTGGATTAATCGAGCAGTGTTACCTCAAGGTTCAAGCTCGTTAAAAAATAAACCCACATTGAGCAGTTTTAGCACATAGTTCAAGCTCGTTAAAAAATAAACATAAGACATGAGCAAATGTTTCCACCCGCGTTTAATCTCGTTAAAAAATGAACTATTCCCCGGTAAATAACCACCGTGAATGTAGTACTTCAGCCATTAAAGCCTTGGTCATGTTTGCACCGTCACCTCCACTTTTTCATTGGCCGATCATTCACCTCCATTTGATTGTTTAACCATTTTGAGGAACAGCTGCAAAGAGTGATTTCACTAGCCATCCTTGTGACACTGCCGTGATTGGAAAATTCCAAACCTTACCTAGAATCAGCTGCTACCCGTTTTATCACTCGTTCCTCAAAAGACGAGTCTTCTTTAAGCTCTTTTCAACTGACTCGTAAAATATGAAAAGATTGCCGAGTCCTTGGCCTTCCAGCTCGTTAAAGGGACAGGAAGTGCTATCCCTCATCTAGATTTTAATCTTTTTGGACCTGAGGGATTATTACATAAAAAGATCGAGTGCTTGTTTTGTTCGGCTCGTTAAAACTATCGAAAATTCATCCCTTCTGTATTGTTTTATAATTTTTCGGACTTAAGGGATTAGATGACGAAAAAGGAATTTTGGAGTTACCTTTACTTGCCTTTTCAGACTCTCTAAAATTGAAAAGGACCGAGTTATCTTTGTCGTTAAACTCGTTAAAAGGATTAATAGCGACAAACTTGTCTTTAGACGAGAACGAGTTTCACTATCGCTAGGCTCGTTAAAACATAGCGATGGGTTTTCCCGAAGGGAAAATTATAGAACAAGCATATGTTATCCTCCTCAAGCTTGACAAAAATAAAGAGGTACTGGTCAGCAATGACTGGGGAAAAATTGGGAAGAAAACTCAAAGAATCTTTATTGGTAGCAAGTCGCTCTTGAACATGACACTTCCACTCCGTGTCCAAGTCGGGTTGGGTTGTTTCATTCACCGGTCACATCGCCATGGTCACACCATACCATCCACATTTGGGGTTAATGCTACCAATCCATCACATCAGTGTCACCAACATGTTCAAGAGAAGTCATCCAGAGAAGCCACCTGTGTCTCACCCACTACCATACATTATACTCCATTCTTTCATGACCGCCACCCTGAATCGTATATCATCAGATCATTTTCACCTCCATCAAAATCATTTGCTCCGTTCCGTGTCATTGATGTGGGATTCATTAAGGCCCTCCTATGACGGATCACTTCTTGTCAACATCAGCTCATTATCCAAGAAGTTGATCTAGGAACACCCCATTCAGTACTTTGAAGCTTGCATGCCTTAATGGCAAGTTTCTCACTTCCGGCGACAAGTTTACATCAATGGCCTTCGACCGAAAGAATTTGCGTGGTGTTCGACGCCAAGTCCTTTATTCACACCACGTGGATTGTACTGCAGTACCTTGAGGATCATTATCATTATTAGTGATTCCTCTCGCACTTGTTAACAGTTTACATCATTGACTGGTAATCAAGCGATGTCTTTCCATGTTCGACTTCAAAACATTTCTCACATGGATCGACTTGTACTTCGAGTAAAGATCAGACGAGATTGAAGACCCCGGATCTAGTTTCATCCATCTAGGCTGCGATATATATTCAGGGAAATAAAGACATCAAATGTACAACATTGCAGCACAGATAATCATCCTACCAAAAGGATGATGGCTCTATCAGAATCATCAGTCTACACTCAGACGATTGTCTATCCTATGTACATAAAAATGAATTTATAAAGCTGAGCATGGGAATGCCCGCCTCAGCTAGATCATGAAAATAGTATGAAGATAATGTATTGTATTGTATCTTATTACAGGTCTCCTCCCAGCATTGAAAGAACTTCGGATCCTCATAATAAAGCATTTCACCCGACACCAAAAGGTTAACGGCCTCATACTTTAGGGGGCAACTGTTATAGACATTTTTTTGTCTTACAACTCCAAGAATGAAATGTCCATAAACCAAGGGCTCCTAAGTCCCTAAAAGTGTTGTTCTAACCCCTAAAGGAACAAGGTCAACAGATTACAGCTTCTCCCAGAAGTTCTCCACCAGAAACTGCTTAGAATAAGTCAAAACAGGATCATTTCAGCTGCTCCACTGGCTAGGTGCGTTGCATTGCACCTAAATACACTATGAGGGTGTGTTGCATTTCAAAAGTCCCTTCTGTGGGGTGTGATGGGTGAGGAATGACAAATGGCAGTGTCATTCCACGAGGTGGAGAGACAATGGAAGCTTCCAGAATCTTCTCCTGTGACACTTGCCTCACTGAATTTGACCAAGGATGAGTAAGAAGCCTTCAGTCTCCAAGTGGAAGCAAGAACTGACAGAGAGAAGACACTAATCAAATCACAAGCTGACTCATCCTCCTTACACATATCTATATATGGATCCCTCATCTCAGAGATCCAGAGGCTAGAATTTTGCATATTGTAAGGAATTGTTGTTGGTTTTTGAGACAAACATCAGAGTATTGGGTGATCTATGCTTTGTTTGAGGTGAAGAGGGGCTTCTTTGCTGGGAGGTTGATGCTGGGTCAGGAACCACCAGTTGTAACTCCTCCTGCATCTTTTCTTGTTTATCAATAAAAACTATTTGAGTTTTTCCTCCATGCTTTTGTATCATTGATGCTTGTTACAGTTGTATGGTTAACTTAAATCTGATCCTAAGTTGTTTATGAATATAGATCCATGTCTTTGTATAGTGTTCTTCTTCTGTGATCTTATAGGTACTTTGTGAAGCTGTGCAAGTAAGGGAGCAGGTAGCTGGAGACTGTCAAAGAAGAGAGGGATTGGATCATAAAGGAAATACAAAAGTAGTTTTTCTCTGTTTGTTTCTAAGGCAGCTGTCACACCTTAGTGGGATAGAGCAGTTCTAAATAGACACTTTTCCCTGTAACAAGAGGGAGACACAAAGATGGAGGGGGGGAGAGAGAAGGGGACAGGGAGGGAGATAATGAGAGGGTTGGAAGGTGAAGAGAGAGAAAGAGAGAGATGGGGGAAGAGAGAGGAATTGTAAAAGAGGAGGTGAGAGGGAGGGAAGAAGAAAGACATAGAGAGTGAGAAGTGGAGAGAGAGGGAGTGACAAGGGAGAGATGGAGACAGACAGTATGTTTAGGGGTGAGATAAAGAGACAATGAAAGATAGATAGAGATAATGGGGGAAGAGAAGGAGAGAGGGAGGGATATAGTAACATAGTTGGAGAGAGAGAGAGAGTGATGGGGGAAGAGAGAGGATTGGAGGGCAAAGAGAGAGAGTTATGGGGGAAGAGAGAGGGAGGTAGGAGAGAAAGGGAGAGAGAGGAAGCACGAGATAATGGACTTCAAAGAGAGAAGGAGAGGGGGAGGGAAGAAGAAATACATAGAGAGTGAGAAGCGGAGAGAGAGAGGGAGTGACAAGGGAGAGATGGAGAGAGAGTGTGTATGTTTGGGGGTGAGATAAAGAGACAAAGAAGGAGAGATGGAGAGAATGTGGGAGAGAAGGAGAGAGGAGAGAGGAAAGGATATAGTAACATAATTGGAGAGAGAGATAGAGAGAGAGGATGTGAGAGAGTGGAGAGACGGAGGGAAATAGAGATGCAGTTAGAGGGGGAGAGAGGGAGGTAAGAATAAATAAATAAAGAGAGAAAGGTGGAGAGGGACAGAGGGAGTGATAAGAAAGATGGAGAGAGAGGGAGAGAGGATAACAAGAGGGAAGAGAGATAGAAGCGGGGGAGATGGAGAGAAGGGGAAGAGAGAGAGAGAGAGGGAGGGACAAGAGGAGGGAGGGATAGATAGATAGATTGGAGAAAGAGAGTGTATGTTTTGGGGGTGATATATAGAGACAAATGGAGATAGAGATATAGATGGAAAGTGAAGAGAGGGAAGAAAAGAGAGATGGAGGGATAGAGGGAGGGATAGAGAGATTGATAGATATGGAGTGAGAGAGCATGTATGTTTGAGGGGTTGAGATAGAAAGACAAAGATGGAGAGATGGAGGGAGATATATATATAGATGGAGGGGGGAGAGGGAAGAATATTTATTGCACTAGATGCATTGATTTTAGTGTAGATGTTGATTTCTATTGATATTTGATTGTTTGCACTAGATGCATTGATTTCAATGTAGATGATTTCTAATCCTATTTGATTGTTTTCACTAAATGCATTGATTTCAATGTAGATGGTGATTTCTAATCCTATTTGATTGCTTACACTAGATGCATTGATTTCAATGTAGATGTTGATTTCTAATAATATTTAGTTGCTTGCACTAGATGCATTGATTTCAATGTAGATGATTTCTAATCCTATTTTATTGTTTGTACTAAATGCATTGATTTCAGTGTAGATGGTGATTTCTAATCCTATTTGATTGCTTGCACTAGATGCATTGATTTTGATGCAGGAGCATTCAGCCCAAGAAAAACCATTGTATTTTAGTAGACATAGGGGTATTGTGTTTCCAAGGAAGTTGGTTTCCTAAGAGTGAATTAAATGTAGTTATTAATGTTTTGAGTGATTTTAATGAGAGAAGCTAGAATAGGGAGTTAACTAAATATTGTGAGGCATAATTGTAAATGTTCTCGAATATATGAGAACATGAGAGATTTAGGATAGTTGAGAGATTGATGGATTTGAGAATTGATTTTAAATCTTAGATTAGGAGTCAGTTCATGAATTTCGGGATTAGAGAAGAGTTTTAGGAACAAGGAAGAGATTTAGGAATTTTGTTAAGGGATTTATGGATCTAAACCAAAAATTGGTTTTAGAATCCTTTGCATAAATGTAAGCCAAAAAGGAAAGGGGTTAGAAAGTTAGATAATGAGTTGGTTAAGCTAGAGTGTGGGATTTAAGCCTCCAAGCGGAGATGTAACAGAGGCCACTGATATTAGAACATCAGGCCGAGAGACAGAGTCTCAATATGTAATTATTTGTTTGTATTTATATATACAGAGATTGATTAGAATCTGTATAAGTGTGTATTTCGAGTGTTGAGTGATGAATTAGGTGTTATCAGAGTTTGCATAATATAAATATATGCAGGCAGAGTCGAGGTGAATACACAGAGGAAGAGAAGAGGCAGAGGACCTTAGTGGCATAGAACAATTGTGGAACCAAATCGTTGGTGAGTAAAGAACTCACAGAGTAAAGCCCAGCAAGAATGCGTAGCAAAGTAGCGAGGATGAGAAACCTTTGAAGAAAAACCTGGAAACCATAGAAACCTAAAGAAATGGCGTAACATTTAAGTGAGGCAGAAGAGCGAAGGAATGAAGTATGGGCAAATCGTAGCCGTTGGATCTTTATGATCAACGGCCAGGATTAAATTACATTGGCAGAATCCTTTTGAAATTATCGGAGACTGTAGGATCGAGAGATCTCGTCATCCAACAGACATCGGGCATCAAAGCAATTAGACTTTAATTAAGAAGTCAGACCCGAACTTTATTAGATTGGGAATTTATAATTCCATCGGGTCCGTATAGCCGGTTAATTGTCGGGCTTGTTGTCATCCCGAAATCGGTGTGAACCGTCGGATCTTCTAAATGCAGATCAACGACGGAGAATTGTAATGCAAGTCTGTTGATCGGGAAGGCTAAGAACCGTCGGATCGAAAGGAGGATCAATGGTGGCGATTGTTAATAAATATCGCATCGCAATAGGTAAACAGTGCTTTATCGGTGGAGGAGTATTGAGGCATGCGATAGGAGTAGACCCGATAGGGAAATGAAGCGCAGTTAGTGTTATTTGAAATCTAGAGGTTAACCGCATATCAGAGGAGATGGGAGAACACATATTAATGTGACCTGCGAAGGAGCGATTGCGATCAGCGATAAAGAGGAGCCTCGGTAACTGTACAGAGTCCGTTTTAAAGTGGAAAAATGGTATGTTTATGCATGTTTATATGTATTTTCTCTTTAAAAGAATATTAAGGGGATTAAAGCACTGATAGACAAAATTGTGGTTTATGTGCGATATAACCAATGCATAAAGAGCGAGAAGTTTATATATATGCGGCCAAGGGCTAATGAGGGCTTAGAAGGGTTGAACAAGTCCCGATAATAAATGAATGAAGGTTTAGAAGGGTGTATAATGTCCCGATAGGAAGGTTTAAAAGAAGGCTTTTAATAAAGTCATATATGAAGGATAAGGGGTGATTAAAATCTGATACATGCATATTGAATGAAGGGATAGACTATGTTGGGTGTTAATAAATCATTCAGCATAGGAATTAATGAATGGGGTCTTAACCTTAGTAAATGGAGATTTAACTCGAAAGAGAGTTAAAATTCCTGGGACAGATAGATATATGCATAGACATATGCGTGTTGTGGGTGTAAGCGGGGGTAACCCCTGCATCATTTGGTATCAGAGCATAATTGTTATTGGAACAAGTGATAGCAGAACAAAATAAGGGAATTCTGTAGAAAAGGACTTAGAACAGAGTTGTGTTTTAAGATGTTTATGTAGGTAAGAGAGATCAGATTTTAATCTGAAAAATAGTAGGCACACAGAGATAAAGTGAAGCAGAACTTGCAGATGCAAGAAAAAGAGGACAATCCATTCAAAGTACAGGTAAATGGTGGAACAAGATCATGCAGAGATCTTGAAGGTGAGATGACATGTTTTGTTTGATTGATTTGAAGATTGGAGAATGTGTGGGTTTTATATTGATATGCAGGTGACAACATAAGAAGATGAGAAGGTTGCAGCAATCTAGGGTGAGGAGTGCTCAATTGGTTCCAAAGGAAAGAACCAGAAAGATGCTAAAATACTGAGCTCAAAGGAGAGAAGCTTAGCGAGGAATATGTAGCAAGGAGGAGACTTGTTACTGTAGAGGTATTGTTGCAGATGACAAAGGTAATTCTACAAAGGATGTGGGTAGAATTGCCAAGGTAATGAAGGAAGCTGGTAAGACTTTCTAAGTGACAGAAGAAGTGGTCAGAACCAAGTATTTCATGGTGATTGAAATACAAGAGGATAGTTGTGTTCTTTAGAAGGTGTAGATGAGTTGATGCCTAAAGGAGCAGAGAAGAGTGCTCAAAGGAGGTTCCAGAGATAGAGAACCAAGGGCTTACGAAAAAACTGAGTGAGGAGAGCTTGGTGAGGTAAGTGGCAGTAGGGAGGACTTGTTGTTGTAGAGCATTTAATGCAACTCATAGTAAGCGAGTGAGGAGCTCACAAAGATAGAGAAGAAGATGGCTACTGATAGTCATAGGAAAGGTTCTGAAGAAGACCACAACATAGGAATGGTGAAGGAAGAAGATGCCAAGGCAAATGGCATGAGGATGAGTCAAGAGGATCTTGACAAAGAAATTGCAGAAATGAAAGAACAACTCAATGTATTGATGATGATACTTGAGGAAAACCAGAGATTAGGTTGGGTCTTGAGGAAGAAGCCAGTGAGGTGGCATAAATTACAAAGGAGGCTACAAAAGAAGAGAAGTTAGCAAGTGAATATGCAATTAGCAGAAGAGCTGATGAAGCTTGAACAGGTACTGGGTGTTCAATTGAGATCTGAAGAACTCAGAGAAGCTGAATTGGAAATGGAAGTGTCCATTTGTGAACCAGAACAGGGCGAAGTTATGGGTGAAGAGGAAGGAATTATTGATGACTTTCTGAACTGTTGGACAAATGCAGACGAGAAGGAAAATGTAAAACCTTGTATTGTTGAATCTAATAACTTTGATGTGATTATAGGTTTTGTAGAGGATGAGCAATCTTTTGAAGCTATCAAAAGTATGGGAGAATATCTTTCAGAAGATAAAAACTCTGAAGTAAAGAATGATGGAGAATGTCTCTTAAATGAGAAAAGCAGTGAAGTATTGCAGCAAAAAGAAATTGATAATGCATTGATATTTGAAACTGTGACAACACAGGAACAATTTCTTGTGAAAGAAGGAGATGAAATTCAGTCTGAAGAACTGATATGTAAAGCAACAGTTGGGACTGTTGAACCTTGTAAATTTCAGATTGATAATTTGTGTATAAATGCAAGAATCATAAGTAATGATGAAGTACTTATGAAGTGTCACAGAGAACTTGAATTGCTGGAGTATTTGTTGGGAAATTCAGAATATGACAGTGTGATTACAGAGGAAGGAGTTCACTACAATGGACAAAGGCAGAAAGACATCATGGAAGCAAGATGATATGGAGGAGAGACTAGCTGACAGTCTCATGAATTCTGTTGGGAACTCAAATCAGCATACCGATGTGCTGATAAAGGAGGAAAAATCAAAGCAGCATACTAATGTGTTGCCAAAGGGAGATAAGGCACAGAAGCCTTATGATTTTTATTTTAACAAGTGTTTTATGAGTGCAGGTTTAGTTGCAGGTGCTGGAGGAAATTTGGCACAGATGGAAAGCCAAACAAAAATGGAAGAAGAAGATTCTATGGAAGAATTTAATCCATGGAACAGAGATGTTCAATTGCTGGAGAGAATGTTGGAATGTCAGGATTCAGTGTAGACAGAGATAATATTCACAGAGGGTAAGGATGAAAGGGAGGCAATCAGAATAAGCGAAGAACAAGTAAGAGTAAGTGATAGCATTCAACAACTCCAAGGAGAAGAACAACAGTTTGAAGAGTTAGTGGATAGCAGCAACAACCTGAAGCAGAGAGAAAGAAATAACAATGAATGGCAGAATATGGACCAATCCAAGGATGTGCTGGAGACAGAAATTGAAGAAATGTGGCAATTAATTATGAAGCAGTCCATATGGAGGAAAATGATAGCAGCAGGAAGGATGATGAATCAGAACTTGAACCTGGTTGACAAAGAGAGGAAGATAGACTAGAAAACAACAGACATATAGCAACAACAAAAGAGCAAAGAATTTGGGCAGCTACAAACTAAAGTTTGGCACCCTAGAGGTTTGTCAATCAACTTATGAAGACACATGATCAGGAGATCATGAAAATTTTCTACTTTGGGAGTCTGATGCAGGAGCATCCAGCCCAGGAAAAACCATTGTATTTTAGTAGACATATGGGTATTCTATTTTCAAGGAAGTTGGTTTCCCAAGAGTGAATTAAATGTAATTATTAATGTTTTGAGTGATTTTAATGAGAGAAGCTAGAATAGGGAGTTAATTGAATATTGTGAGGCATAATTGTAAATGTTCTCGGATATAGGAGAACATGAGAGATTTAGGATAGTTGAGAGATTGAGGGATTTGAGAATTGATTGTAAATCTTAGATTAGGAGTCAGTTCATGAATTTAGGGATTAGAGAGGAGTTTTAGGAACAAGGAAGAGATTTAGGAATTTTGTTTAGGGATTTATGGATCTAAACCAGAAATTGGTTTTAGAATCCTTTCTATAAATGTAAGCCAAAAAGGCAAAGATAGGGGTTAGAAAGTTAGATAATTAGTTGGTTAAGCTAGAGTGTGGGATTTAAGCCTACGAACGGAGATGTAACAAAGGCCACTGATATTAGAACATCAGGGCGAGAGACAGTGCCTCACTATCTAATTATTTGTTTGTATTTATATATACAGAGATTGATTAGAATCTGTATAAGTGTGTATTTCGAGTGTTGAGTGATGAATTAGGTGTTATCAGAGTTTGCATAATATAAATATATGCAGGTAGAGTCGAGGTGAATACACAGAGGAAGAGAAGAGGTAGAGGACCTTAGTGGCGTTGAACGATTGTGGAACCAAATCATTCGTGAGTAAAGAACTCACAGAGTAAAGCCTAAGAGGAATGTGCAGTAGAGTAGCGAGGACGAGAAACCTTTGAAGAAAAACCTGGAAACCACAGAAACCTGAAGAAATGGCGTAACGTTTAAGTGAGGCAGAAGAGCGAAGGAATGAAGTATGGGAAAATCGTAGCCATTGGATCTTTATGATCAATGACCACGATTAAATTGCATCGACGGAATCCTTTTGAAATTATCGAAGACCATAGGATCGAGAGATCTTGTCATCCAACGGACATCGAGTGTCAAAGCAATTAGACTTTAATTAAGAAGTCGGACCCGAACTTTATTAGATTGGGAATTTATAATTCCCACTGGGTCTATATAGCCGGTTAATTGTCGGGCTTGTTGTCATTCCGAAATTAGTGTGAACCGTCGTATCTTCTAAATGCAGATCAACGACGGAGAATTGTAATGCAAGTCTGTCGATCGGGAAGTCTAAGAACTATTGGATTCAAAGGAGGATCAACGGTGGCGATTATTAATAAATATCGCATCGCAACAGGTAAACGGTGCTTTATTGGCGGAGGTGTAATGAGGCATGCAATAGAAGCGGACCCGATAGGGAAATGATGTGTGGTTAATGTTATTTGAAATCCGGAGGTTAATCGCATATCAGAGGAGATGGGAGAAAACATATTAATGTGACCTACGAAGGAGCGATTGCGATCAGCGATAAAGAGGAGCCTCAGTAACTGTGCAGAGTCCATATTAAAGAAGAAAAAGCGTATGTTTATGCATGTTTATATGTATTTTCTCTTTAGAAAAATATTAAGGGGATTAAAGCGCTGATAGTCGGAATTGTGGTTTAAGTCCGATATAACCAATGCATAAAGAGGGGGAAGTTTATATATATGCGGCCAAGGGCTAATGAGGGCTTAGAAGGGTTGAACAAGTCCCAATAATAAATGAATGAAGGTTTAGAAGGGTGTATAATGTCCCGATAGGAAGGTTTAAAAGAAGGGTTTTAATAAAGTCATATATGAAGGATAAGGGGTGATTAAAATCTGATACATGCATATTGAATGAAGGGATAGACTATGTTGGGTGTTAATAAATCATTCAACATAGGAATTAATGAATGGGGCCTTAACCTTAGTAAATGAAGGTTTAACTTGAAAGAGAGTTAAGATTCCTGGGACAGACAACTATATGCATAGACATATACGTACTGTGGGTGTAAGCAGCGGTAACCCTTGCATCAGATTTCAGTGTAGATGTTGGTTTATAATCCTATTTTCTTACTTGCACTAGATGCATTGATTTTAGTGTAGATGTTGATTTACAAACCTATTTTCTTACTTGCACTAGATGCATTGATTTGAGTGTAAATGTTGATTTCTAATCATATTTGATTGCTTGCATTAGATGCATTGATTTCAGTGTAGATGTTGATTTCTAATTTGATGTAATTGGATATATTATGGTACATTAATGTTAAAGTGATTGATTTAATATTGTGCATTGATTTCAATGTAAGCATAAAAAACTATTGACAATGTACATTGATTTGTGTGTTATAGTAATTCAACCTATTAATATTAGAGAGAAAGAGAGACAAGGTATGTTGTTTACTACAACATCTCGAGCTAAAGATTTAAATGGTTTACGATTTAACCTAACATTTTCATATAATCGATATGAAAAGACGACAAAAGTAACAAGGGTGACAATAAGAATAGTAGAAGAAAATAATTTTAGATTAATCACAATGAAATACTATTTGTAATTTACTATATTCGTATTATTCACATTTTCTATCATTCAACACTATTACATTGTCACTTTACATTCAAATTTTTTTATTTCATCATTTTTCATCATTAAAGTTATTCACAATATTTATCATCTCAACAAACTGAGCTAAATAAGAAAATTTAAAATTTAAATGACCAAATTAATCTAAGACATATTTAGCATATTTAAAATGATTATATTTAATATTAGATGATTTTACATATTATTGATAAAATCAATCATCTGTTTGTTGGATTTTCTTTGGCCGCACAAGTTTGAAACCAGCCTAGATCCATCTTAACTCCAGATCTATCAAGCATTGAGAGGGATCAAATCTCTTGAGGTGCAAACCTTTCCTCAAGTTTTGCACTCAAAAAGAGGTTTGTACCTCAAGAGATTTGATCCCTCTCGACACTTGATAGATCAAAAGTTATGATGGAGCTAGGCTGGTTTTAGTTATAATTTTTACATTATTAAAATATTTTTATTTAGTGTAGTCATGTAGTCACAAATTTGTCAATTTGTACTAGTGTAATTTCAAGTGCCATCTAATAGCTTCCTAATATTCATATCACACTAAATGGTAATCATCATCCTAATATATTGGAATTGTATGTTGTTTAATCTAACAATGTCTCAACATCCCTACCTGTTGGTGTTGATATGAAAAAAATTCCCCTTGCAACTTCACATGTTCGTTTAGTGTGAGGAATTAATTAGACCTTTGTCCTAATCGAAGTATGATGTTATTTAAGTAATTTTTATCTAATTTAATATAATAAAAGAAAGTACATAAAAACAAATGAATGTGAAATTAATACACATTATGAAATGTAGTAAATGCAATGTGTAGCTAGAATTATTTCATTGCCTACATCTTATGAAAAATTAAGGGATCTCGAAGGTCACTTAAGGCATATGAATATCAACTCATAGATTGACATGGTATGAATGTATAGAAGGTTTTCATTTCATAATCATATTTTATTTAGTAGTTAATATTTTTTTTCTAATTATTTCTAATAATTCATTTGAGACCTCAAAATTTAGATTAACATGGTGTGAATGTCCACAAGGTATTCACTTCATAATCATCTTTTACTCACTAGTTAACATTAATTTATTCAAGTTTTTTTTCCTTTTTTTCTTTTTCTAACAACTTATTTAGACCTCAAAATTTGCCTAATATAATTTTTTTTCCTTCTCATTTACATACTAATCGAAATTCATCCTTTTAGGCTTGTCAATCTAAATTCAGTAATTGATCCAATTTTAGTAACGCATCACCATCCTTAATACAATGAACCACAAAAAACTACCTATGACTTTTTGTCATGTTAATAATGTTTATTCTCACCTATATAAACATGTTTTTGTATAAACAATTTTGTTGATATACATCTTAGCCCAACAATTATTTTAATAAAATAATCTCTTATTCTTTCTCTTCCTCAACTTTCGTCATATTATGTGTAAAATATGTAACGACCCATCCCATAAGTACTTAGTTTCATTGACCTGCAAGGGTAAACATGCGAGGAAGAGATACAATGACTTGATTCGACTTCCCAGGTTCTATTAAGGAAGTGGGGCTGACCACATATGAAAAACTAACATCTCATAACATTCTATAGGGGCTACAAGTCACTCAGAGATTGAGTAACCACCCCGAGTGGCCAAATCTTGAGCTCGACACCCTTTTCTTTGATCTCGATCCCCAACCGCACCCACAAAAAGCCCTCCATGTGGTTGGAAGCCTCAAACCACATGCACAAGCCTGCATCCATGTGGTTGCAACCAAACTTTTTCGGTTTAGAGGCAGTGGTCCTGGATTCTAAGCCATCATTTAAGGCTAGCCTCTAGACCATTTCCCAGAACTTAGTGAGACTTTCCATAAAGATAAAAGACATCACGAAAAATCTATTCATACAAAATTTGATCAAGTACTTGACCTAACCTGACCTAACCATGACAGTCATTTTGTCAAACATGTTGATGACATGTAATCTATAGGTCATGAATGCATATCTAAACTTAGGGGTATGATACTTATTTGAGAATCGTCAAGAACATCTAATTCCCTCTCATAATAGTTGCAATAAAATAAATTATATCATTCATTCATTAACCATTCATTAACAAGCAAAATATATCAAGCAGGAAAAATTTTAAGGATGAAAGATTATCTTGAAATTTAAAAACATTGGCAAATCTCACTAGTCCCTAATATGCAAACTATAAAATGTTTATTGATATATTTGTAAAATGATTCAAATTTATAATGATTTTATAGATATTATCTATATAATGTTGGTGGTTTTTAAGGTAAAATTATTTTATATTGTAAAATTTGGACAAATATTTTTTAGAAAAATGGAAATTGGCGAATTGTTTTTGGGAAAAATCATGGAAATTAGCCCACCTGTGAATATTAGCCCCTAAAAGTTTCCATGATATCAAGAGACATAGCTAGAACCTGTTATGAAACCATACTTATAACCAACATATAACCAAAATAATAACCATGATAGAACAACCATCAAAGCCACATAATAACAAGTATAAGTACTTAAGAAATACAAGAGGAAAATAGCTCTTATTAACATATACAAAAACCCAACCATGTGAGGGACTTCCACGTACCACCCGACCATTTATTGGGATGAACCAAATATCTCTTTCGACCAATCACCTTCGTACCATATTCCAAGCAAGAATGCAGGATCTCATGGACTAAACCAAATAAAATTAAACTAGGGATTCCAGAGGCCAAACCACCTCAACCCTCAACCAGTGATTCCATCTCACAGTTGAACATCAATCACACTAACCAAATTGGTCTCTACCCAAGTTGTCCAAGGCTACAAGAACTAGTAACTCAACCCAAAACCTTCTAGGACTCCAGAGTGTTTGTCCAACCCAACTCCAAGACTAGTAACTCAACCAACCAAGGGCTCCAGAGCATTTTTCCAACCTAGGCTCCAAGACTAGTAACTTAATCCAAGTTTTTCCATGGATTCCAGAGTGTTTTTTCTAACCCATAACCATAAGGAATTACAAGCACCAATAAAAAACAAATCAGTGGAAAAACCCACAACACCATGTCTGTCCAAGAAATGAAAAGGCTAGGTAAAACCATTGTCAATGCACACTATCCTCCATGCCAATGAAAGATCATAACTAGATAATAAAATGCATATACCATGCATCCATAATCAGTAAGGAAAATCATACAAGCAACCTGTTACCTGCAAATCAATTCAGCTGTATTTGTTTATTCGGTTATTCCCTTGCGCTTTCCCACTTTCCTTTTCCTTATTTCTCCAAATCCAATGAAAACTAAAGTTCTCCAAGCATTCTCCAACAATGCTACAAGATTTCTTTAAGTGTGCAAGAGTATGAGAAAGAGAGAATAGAGAGAAAGCTCCACCATAGAACTATCAAAAGCTAAACCAATGAAAATCCATGAACTGATCCTCAGAAGCCCTTTTATCATTGGCGCCTCTATTTTCTTCATTTTCCTCTAATTTTCCTTCAATTTCCTTGTCATGCAATTTTGTGACCTTTCACCTTCCTTTTCTCCCATTTTCCATTATTTTCATAAATAAAATGTCAATTAATGCCACTTTTCCTTTTCCAATGAATTTTCCAATTTCCATAGCCATTTACTAATCACAAGTGATCCCCATCACTATGCTTTTCCCCAACATTCAGCTTGGAATAAGTGTCCCATGACGTTGGTATTATTTTTATTTATTTACATAGGAAATCAACAAGGGGCTGTCACAAACCCCTCCCCCTTGGGGGAACATCGTCCTTGGTGTTTAATGACACTTATAAATCAACAAAACATATGCTTCCCATGGAGATTTATAATATTAATCGAAACAATATTTACATCATATCATATTGCTGATGACATAACCAACATACCATAAACACCATACAACTTATTAGATCCTTATAAAACAACTCGATGTAGTAATTAAATAATTTTGCATAGACATAAACAAAAAACAACATAAAAACATATATCAAAGCACATCTTCTTAACCAACGAATAGAGAAAGACAACATATCCTGCATCCGATCAACCATCTCCCATGTAGCTTCATCGGGCCAAAGTGCTTCCAGTGCATTTTAACTTGGTTGATTCTGAAGCATGAGAATATTTCATTGCAAAATGCACTGAGGTTTCAGCTGGAATTCTCCTTCTAGATCCACCTTCAATATAGACCAATCAATCACATGATCAAAATCTTTTACATACTTCTGAAGAAATGACACATGGAAAATATCATGGAATTTCATTGTCGGAGGCAGTGCAAGTTGGTAGGCTACAAGTCCAATTCTCTCAAGAATATTGAAATACCTGCAATACCGAGGTCCCAACTTGGCACATTATCCAATTCTTAGGGAGCTATTTTTGGGCTTGATGTGCAAGTACACATGTTCCCTAACCTAAAATTCCTTAAGCACCCTGTGTTAATCTTCATAGCTCTTTTTCCTCTCCTGTGTTACCTTCAGATTCTTCTTTATAACCTACATTTCCTATTCCATCTCTACCAACATGTATGGTCGAATCAATACCTTATTCACTAGATCATTCCAACTTATGTGAGTACTAAAAGTCCACCCATAAAGTGCGTCAAACATACTCATCTTCAAATATTCTCGATACCCATTATTGTACGCAAACGCCACCAATGGAATATACTCTTCCCACTTCTACTACCGATACATAAACCCATTATTGTACGCAAACGCCACCAATGGAATATACTCTTCCCACTTCTACTACCAATGCATAATATACATTCTCAACATGTTCTCAAGAATCTTGTTGACTCTCTCTCTCTCTTAGTCTGTTTGCAGATGACAAGTTGCAGTGAAGGCCAACTTTGTACCCAAACCTACAAATAACTCCTTCCAAAAACTGGAACTGAACTTGGCATCTCTCTCTGACACAATCTTCCTAGGAATATGATATGAAAATGGAGAAACACTCTTCCTATCAAAAACTGACCGTCCTTTAACACTTTACAAGTTAACAAAATGGGTCTTTAAAGGTAAACAAGTTTCACAACCTCTTCAATAATGTGAGCTAAGTTTTCAAATGAATGTAAAAGAGAAACAAATTCACATGAATCTCAAGGTGAACATCAAGAGAAGAAACCAACATTTGATGATGGAGTTCACCCCTCCTGGGCTACATCTACGAGCCTGTTCCAACAATTAGACCACTATATTGATTTTAGAAGTAAATGAGTACATACAACTTGTTGACAATAGAGTGGCTTGTTTCGCCTACAAAGAAAAATTATCCTACAAATAATTTTCACTCAAAAAGATGACTCCCAACAACATGTCATGAAAATGTCAACACAAAAAGGACTCTCACATAATATGTCCTTGTACTCCATTAGAAATCAAATGCATAAACATGAAACTCCTCCACAATGAAGAGTTAAAAAGGGCTTCTCTCCTTAATACATTGAGAAAAAACTTAAAAGAGCTTCTTTATTGAAGTAATAATTGATGTAGATAAAACTAGAAGGTTGGAACCTCTAACTAGGATCTGTCCATGCTCAAAAATGCCTCTGTACTACATCCAATTTGACTTTGCGTCTAGCACTAAAAGACTTGATTCCGCAAAAAAAGTGCATCATAAATTTCTCAAATCAGAAAACTGAGGATGGCATTAAGTCTAAGATAATCAAAAAACCCCATCTAAGCTCTTATTGAGCTCAAAAAGGTTAAAAATTGAGCAAGATCTACTATTTGTCCTGCAAATTGGTAAAACTTGCTAACTACATGACAATTTCTCCCTCTTCTCAGTTCGCTGAGTGATAATTTCACCCGGACCGACAAGGTTCTTGTCGTAAAATGTGCAATTTTTTTCCTTGTTAATTTTTCTAATAACCCTATGCACCGGATCAGGACCACATGGTGCCCATAAGATCGGGGGCCAGGGCCAACTACCTACCCCTTCCAATTTAGCTCCTCTTCCATCGGGGCGTGGTCATGTCATGGAAATGTAGCTAGGGATCGAGGCTAACCACCCACCCCCACTGCTAGAGCTAATGGTTAACATTCATATCAACTGTTGAGAACCAAGGGTCGAGGCTTATCTACCCGCACCCTTTGGCATAGCCTCCTCAACCGGTCATATGTGTGCCGATGGGACCTAGGGTCGGGGACTTATCTTCCCACACCTTCTCCTGTGGTTGCATGGATGTCAATGGGATCGGGACTAGGGTCAAGTTCCCATCCCCTCCTGCTAACTCCCTGCCATTTGTTATATGGTGAGAATATAACTAGGGATGGGGCTTAATACCCACTTGTCTCCCTTCTTCCATGGGCACATGGGTGTCATGATGACCAGGGGCCATGGTCACTGCCTAGACCCTCCTCCCAAAAACCCAAACACCATCAATTTAAATGTAACCAATGAAATATATGGTTAACAACTAACAATATGGCATGGTGGTGGATCACGAAGTTGTTGCACTACTAGTTGAGGCCTCAAAACCCGCTGAGGCCTTCGAGCCTATATAATTTTTTTTATAAATCATAGAGGGTCACGTGGCACCCTATGATAGGGCCACATGAAAACCTTTGATTGGGCCACCTTAGACCGTACAAACCAACTATATTGCACCAAATGCACCTGTATGAACATGTTATGTGTCAAGACCTCATTGGTCCACTACCAACTGCACCCTACATAGTTAGTTGATGACATCAGTTATACAGACTTCCCATTCAACCCTGTTGTTGACTTTCTATTTTTTGGTCAAAAAGGTCAAAAATCTCTATGTATATTTGTTTTATGTTTTATGCTCTCGTCATTGTTTATTTTCTGTTTTTAGAATTCGTATGCAGGTAATTTTTGTACGGGGTTAAAACCTAAATCTGGAATCAGAGTTGTTTCAGCTTCAAGGGGATGCCTTTGTTGTTGAGAGGTTTTACTTGGGCCTGTGGCAGACCCTATTCAGTGGGATATCTGTAGGATCGATTCTTTCAATGAAAGAATATGGTGAGCAGTGGAAAGATAGAGATCGAGAAATTTAATGGTCATAGTTTTCAGTTGTGGAAAATCAATATGAAGGATCCACTGGTGGATAAAGATCAATGAATCATGGTAGATTTGGGTACTAAACCAACGAAAATGTCTGTTGAAGACTGGAAGAAGTTGGATTGGAAAGAAAAGAGCGCAATATGGTTGTGTATCTCATATTCGATATTGTTGAATGTATCAGGGGAAGCTTCGGCAAAGGCTTTGTGGGACAATTTAAGGACTTTGTACCAATCTAAGTCTCTGGTGAATAAATTTTTCATACGGAAAAAATTGTATAACCTGAGGATGAAGGATGGAGACTTGGTGATAGAGCATCTGAATGGCTTTAATACTGTTGTAAGCCAATTTTTATCTGTTGATATTAAAATTTTAGATGAAGATAAATACATCAATTTGTTGTGTTCTCTACCAGATTCGTGGGATAGTCTAGTTGTTTCAATAGGTAGCAATACAACTACCTTGCAGTTTGATGAAATAGTCTCATCTTGATGTTAGAGGAGATGAGATTGAAAAATATGGAGGGTCATAATGGTGATGACTTGTCTGTACGAGGACGATCCCAAAACATAAACAAAAATAAGTCCTCGAGTGGGAGAGAATACAACAATTGAAGCACTTTCTAGAGACAATGGGTTTCGGTTGAGGGAAGAACACTAGAGGAAACCACTGCAAAGTTTTGAATGCTAAGGGAGGCTGGGTAGATAACTTGTTGAAGAAAAACAAACTTCCCTTTGCATAATAAGTGAGAATCCCCATCCCCAAAGATGACATGTACTGTGTAAAGATAAAAGAGTGAATGACTCTTAAGATCAAAAAGGGGAGCTTGAGATCATCAACTTACCAAATAAGTGACTAAGGAACGACCGATCACAGGATCCATAGTAGGCTTTGAAATTTGAGTATAGGCCAAAAGTTTGGAGGGAGTTGCAGTCACTACAACACTTCGCGACACACTTGTTGAATTCCAGCTTCTTTTTCTTGGTTCATTCAATCCAGGGCCTTGGTCCATTAGGGAGTATTGATTCATCGTGAAGCTTACTTTGACTTCCCCACTTACCCCATGGACATACATGGTTCGCCGTGTACTAACTAACTTGAACACAACACAAGATTCAACCATATCACAATGTTTCAAATTGGGAAGGGTAGTTTGACTCGCGAGCTTAATATTTTCATAGTATAGTTTTTTCATCTTTTGTGTTTCTCCGCTGCTAGCTAGCCTAGATAGTACCCTATTGGAATCATGCAGGAACACAATAATTCTCCACTGGTAGTGAGCCTGGACAATACCTTGGTGGAATTGCTTGCTTCACGTCTCTACGCCAAAATCCTTTCTCTTATTTCGCCTTTATTGTTTTTGAAAGAGAATTTTGCATAGGCACTTATTTATTTTTGGGACGGAAGTGGGATCCCAACTTATTGAGAGAAAGAGAGTTTTTTCCTTCAGATAAGCATATAAATACCTCTGATTTAGGTTTTCTCGTTTATATTTTTCCCCTTCTCCATTTCTACTAGTTGGATAAGCTTGAACACACCAAAGCAGAAAACTAAGTACAGGCATGAGGTTCCCAGACTGGACAAAGGCGTTCATGGGTGGACCAAAGTTATCCTTATGGATGGATCATATTTTCTGTCAATACTTCATCAACCAAAAGTTACAACTGAACACAAGGAAGACGGACACAGGACTAGTCAAGAGTTGCAGCGTCACAAGACTCTTTGAATTTCAACCACATATACATTAAGAAGCCAGGACGCAGGTCTAGGGACAACACTTATTCGCGTAGTGAAAACAAAAGAAAAAATGAGCAAGGAAGGAAACGAAGCAACAAGAAAGAAGACACAGAACCTAGGTACCAAAATCGAAAGATGAAACAACAAAATGACTAAAGCGAACATAATGTAAAACCATAATAATAAAACCAGAACGAACTACGGGGAATGAGTTCAAGGAAAGGAAAACTAAGATGAAACTAATCCTACTCCTATCCTAACATCTAGATGATCGGGGTTACGTGCAATGTAATTTCCAGTGAAGCCACCATAGTCATTCCCGACTTGCATCAACAAATATACAAATGATTAAAATAGATAAAAAATGATGTGCAACAGAAAATATAGAAACTTGAACATTTTGCACATGGGAAGGAAGGTATTTCCTGTGGGCAGAAAGATGTGTCATAACTACTACTCTTACCCAATACACATGCTTACCTCTTTGATGGATAACACTTTTCAACAAACCTCAGAAGCCTCTTGTGGGTGCCACTGAGATTCTTAGCAAGAATTTTGGAAAGATTGAAACTTGTTTCCTACAATAGAGCTTTCCAAGTAAGATTGTTCCAGTTATTTAGTGATTGGATCGTAATATTCATGATGGCCATCTTGAAAGCCTCGTGATCTCTAAAAGGTTGAATTTTCGATTTGGGAAGCAGGATCATGATGGGAATCTTGTAAAGAAAAATAGATCTAATCATCCTCGGTGTTCATGCCAAGACATTGAGGACCTGCCATAACCATCAGCAAAGGCTGAAGTGCCTCACTTTCTAGACAGAAATATGGAGAGAGAGATGTTAAGAAATGAATATCAGAGAGCGCGAAGCAACTTTCATCAGATGTGATGATGGGAAAATGATAAGCCGAATGACAGTCACCCAAGATAGAGAAATGATCAGATGAGCTAGTTGAGATGTCAGATTCCCGGTTTGCAATGAACAAAGAAAAATCCATTTGAACAATCTTGCGAATGCTCTGAACAATGGAACCAAGTTCACTGTGAGCTAGATATGACAGACAAATTTGCAGTGCAAGGTTCGCAAGAAGGCCGAGGAGCTGACCATGAAGAGGGAAATTCGATAAGTATGATTGTGGGCAAAGATAGTCTTTGAGATGATCAACTTCACAATTCCATGACTTCATGAGAGATGAACATTCCCAACCCGAGTTTGACGTAAGATATTTGCATGAAGACAAATGAGCTGTAACAGATTCGTGAATTCGGTCATACGTGAAATTTTGAAAATTTGAAAGATCACACCTAAAATACCAAACATTTCTTACACGGGGATCCACATCGAATCAAACCATGCAGATAGACAAATTGTGTGTGAGAAACTAGATATGATTTGGTTCAGGGCACTTACCAGAGTCACGAAGTTCTGACATAACCATCAATAAACGTTGAATTTTTTCCAATTTTATAACACTAAAAACCTTCGTTATAACCTCCGCTAGAACGTATTTTAATTGTACTATTTGGAATGTGATGGGTCTTCAAGCTAATGTTAGATTCTATAAAATCATGATTCACATTCCTTTGTTCTCGTCATGATTTTCATGGACTACCTTATCACCATTAGCAAGCATTTCTTGGAGCAACTTTCTCAAGCCTTCCTTCAAACCTTCCATTTTTTCTTCTAAACCATCCTTAGAACCTTCCATGTCTTCTTTTGTTTTTAATTCTAAACCATCCATCTTAACATTCATCATTGCTTCCAATTCATTTTTGGTTACTCCTTGTGAGAGCAAAATTTGTTACACTTGGGCTTGTTTTGATATATCATGTTGCATTTATTCCTCTTTTTCATGTGTCATAATAGAGCTTTCTGTTGGCTTATTGGGTGTATCTATTTCCTTTTGTAAGGCATATTGGAACCATTTAATGCTATCTATGATTCACTATGCCCTTTGAATCACTTCAAATTTATTTTTCAAACAAAATTATGAAAAATTAAAAAAAAATACACACTTTTTTCTTGCTTTTAGGATTTTGATATTGAAACTATTGTATCTTAGTAGTTTCATATTTTCAAGGTCTACAATTTCTTCCAATGGTATCCCTTTGAGTCTTCTTTCTAACACCATAAGTCATACCACGATTGGATTCTTCAAGATAATGTTATGTCAAATATCCCATAATGACCTGATTATGGATTGGTTCAGTAGAGAGAAATTTTATAGAATTCCTTGTGTCACTATTTCAACCTTTGACCGTAAAAACGATACAAGAGAAACTACAATTCATGTAATTTCATCAAGATTTTACAAAATTCAAATTTTATGCATGGATATAAAATTATGATGATTTTCCTCGGAACACCTGTTTGAGACTAAATTCTGGAGCATGTTGAAACCATAACTTCCTTGGAGAATAACTCAAAAATTGTAGTTAATCGAATCAAATTTTTTTACATGATATTCATCAAGACTTTGGTTCCACGTGGTCCAAATTTCTGCTTCTAAAGCCTCACCAAAAAAATATTTATCAAATATTCCAGTTGACCTGTTTGAAGCAGTGAAACCCTAGAATCTAGAGCTTTAATACCAAATGTTATGTAATGAGATGAAAAAATAGAAGAGAAAATGGATCAACAACTTGAAAATAAGCCTCTTCTATGGGGAAACCACCTTTTACATCACATAAATGAAATATTCTTGGATGATTCAAATGAAAAGAAACCCTTGGTATATATAGGAGTCTAAAGAGTCATCATATAATCAGGGGTTTCATAACAATAATAATGTATGGGCTCAACAATAACAAGAGTGGGCTTCTATGGGGCACAACAATAAAAATGTGGGGGCTACATGGGGCTCAAAATTAATAGTAGGGGGCTACAATAGTATTATAGGGACCTGACATTATACCATTTGGACTTAGTAATTTGCCTTGAACATTTCAAAGCTCGATGAATTCTATTTTCAAACCATTCCTTAGAAATTTTGTGTTAGTAATTTTGATGACATTTTAATCTATACAAAATATTTGAAGGATCATGTACAACATGTTGAAATGGTCTTGAAGCTATTGGAAGAATAACAAATATATGCGAAGCCTTCACCATGTGCCTTTTGGGTTCAAGAAGTGGACTATACTTGCGTCATACTATATCTCATAAAGGTGTCCAAGTGGACCCTATTACAAGTCATTTTTTCACATCAACACAATAGGCCTATAAACTAGATCAATCAACATCCTAAAACACTTTTTCATAACCCCTTCACAAATCCCTAAGCATCACTTCTCCAAAAAGTATGATTTTATGGGACAATGAGCTCAAAAACCTTGTTTTTAGCCCCGATGCACCTTACCTCTTTAGCCACCTATGTTCAATGCATGTTGCATACCTATTAGCCAACGTTGGTCATCACTTGTTGTTCCCTTCCGCAGGTGCACTGGTTCTAGAAATTCAGGAAAGAATGAAAAATATTTCTGAAGCTTCCTCTTCCAGAAGGAAGTTTTAACAATTTACCATGGATATAGAGCTCGAATCCTATCTTGGAGACCTTATCTCTTATCCCTTGAGATCATCTTCCCCTCTTAAGTGGATCTCAATCCTATATTGGTAATTGGATAAGAATTCCCAAACTACCCCACTCCTCTTGTAAATTCACTACCTCCCATAAGGTCTGGGTTGGCTTTCGGAGATTGCTAGTGTTTCTGGGAAAACTAGTGTCTTTTTGATCAACTGGCCCTCTGGGATTGGCAGCTACCCTAGAAAAAAATAGTTTAAAGCAATTTGTGATTTCCTCTATGTATGATAGATAAGAGAGAGACAAAGGAACCAACCTGGATCTTTCGCTTAACTCCTTGCTTGATCTCTCTCCCCCTTGATAGAGCTTGCACCTCTTCTCCTACTTATCCCGCTTAAAGAATACCTGTAGAAACACAGTAACAAAACACCATCAAAGCATCTTGATCTATTATATCATAAGCATTGCAGAATAAAAAATACAATGAACATACAATGGCATTCACAAATAACAACGTTCACAAATACACAATTGCATGGAGGAAAACTCAAAGAACTTTATTAAAATAGAAGGGAGAATTACAACCCAACTGTCTGATCCAGCATCATCCTCCCAGCATCAAAGCCCTCTTCACCTTATGAAAAGCAAGATCACCCAACAATACAATGCTCTTTCTCAGACACAAACTATCAACGCTTCCTTACAAATTACAAAATTCCAGCCTCTAGATCTCTCAGATGAGGGATCCATTTATAGATGTATGCAAGGGTGTGAGTCATCTCTGGGTTTTTGATTAGTGTCATTCCACTTGTTGTTTTTGGTTCCACTTAGAGATTTCTTGGATCTCCTACTCATCCCTGGGTGAATTCAGAGAGGCAAGTGTCATAGGAGAAGTTTCTGGAAGATTCCATGAGCATCCACTTAGCAAACTGTCTCAGACATTTGTCCATCCTCGTTCATCACACCCCATAGAAGGCCTCTTCAGTATGTATCGCACTTGGCTAGTGTATAAGTCAGTATGCATCATAGCCTGACAGTGGAGCAGTCAGTATGGTCCTGTTTTGGCCAGTTCTGGATGGTTTTTCAGGTGGAACTTTTGGGGAATGATGTAATCAGTTGACCATGATCTTTTAGGGTATGACACAACACTTTTAGGGGTTAAAGAGCCCTAGTTTATCGACATATAATATTGGGGTTGAAGTGCCCAATTATTTCTATAACAGTTGCCCCCTAAAGCATGAAGTCGTAAATCTTTGATGTCGGGTGAAATGCTTTAACATGAGGATCTGAGGTTTTCGAAACTGGAAGGTGACCTATATAAGATACAATACAATACATCATCATATATAATTTTCATGATCTAGCTGAGGTGGGCATTCCCATGCTCAGCTTTATAAATCCATTTCATGTACATAAAACAGATAATTGTCTGCAGTTGCAGACTTGTGATTCTTCCTATGTAGAGTCATCTTCGTTGGCTTAGATGACTTTCTGTGCAACTTCTGTGTACATTTTATGTCTTTATATCCCTAAATATATCATAGCCTAGATGGATGAAACTAGATCCGAGGTCTTCAAACTCATTTAATCTTCACCCGATGTACAAGTCGGTCCATGTGAAAAGAGGTTCTGAAGTCAAACATGGAAAGACATCACCTGATTACCAGCCAATAACATAAGCTGTTAACAGATGCAAGAGGAATCACCGATAATGATAATGACCCTCAAGGTACTATAGTACAATTCACGTGATGTGAATATATGATCCGATGTCGAACACCAAGCAAAATCTTTCGGTTGAAGGTCATTAATGTCAACCTGTCACCGGAAGTGAGAAACTTTCCATTAAGGCATGCAAGCTTCAAAGTACTGAAAGGGTTGTTTCTAAGTCAACTTCTTGGATAATGAATTGATGTCGAAAAGAAGTGACCCGTCGTAGGAGGGCCTTAATGTATCCCACATCTACGACACGAAACGAAGCAAATGATTTTGTGGAGGTGAAAATGATCGACAACACAAGGTTCAGGAATGGTGGTCATGAAAAATGGAGGTTGAAGGTATTGCAGTGGATGAGACATTAACTTGATGGTGAATTCTTTACTGAATGACTTCTCTTGAACATATTGGCGTCACTGAGATGGATTGGTAGTGTTAACCCCAAAAATGGATGGTGTGAAAGACTAATGGTGAAATGATTGGTGAATGGAATAACCCAACCCGACTCAATCATGGTGATGGAGTGAAAGTGTCATGTTCAAGAGCGACTTGCTACCATAAAATTCTTCAAGTTTTCTTCCCTTTTTCCCCAGTCATTGCTAACCAATACCTCTTTATTTTTGTCAAGCTTGAGGAGGATAACATATTCTTGTTCTATAATTTGCCCTTCGGAAAAACCTATCGCTATGTTCTAGTGAGTCTAACGATGGTGAAACTCGTTCTTGTCTGGCTGGACAAGTTTGTCACTATTGTTTTCACAAGTTTAACGACAAAGATAATTTGGTCCTTTTCATGTTTAGAGAGTTTGAAAAGGGACAAAAAGGAAACTCCAAAATTTCTTTCTCGTAGCATAATCCCTTAGGTCTGAAAAAGATTAAAATAATACAAAATGAATGACTTTCTAATCACTTTAGTGAGCTGAAAAAGACAAGCGCTCAAACTTTTTCATGAGATAATCCCTCAGGTCTGAAAAAGATTAAAATCTACATGAGGGATGGCACTTTTAATTACTTTAGCGAGCTGGAAAGGTCAATAGCTTGACAATCTTTTCATATTTAATGAGTCTGAAAAGGGTTTAAAGAGGACTCATTTTTTAGGAATGAGTGGTGTTTAGGGTAGAAACTAGTTCCGGATAGGTTTGGAACTTCTCAAAACATGGTGATGTGAAGAGGTTGACTAATGAAACCAATCATTACAACTGTTCCTCAGAAGGGTAAACAATCAAGTGGAAGCATATGATCGGCCAAAAGAATGGAGGTGATGGCAAGAACACAACCAAGGCTCAAAATGCTGATAGCATGGCAATCACAGAGGTTATTTATCAAAGGTGGGTTCATTTTTTAACAAGCTTGAACTCTGGGGGAAAATATGCTCAGTGGGATGCGGGTTCATTTTTTAACGAGCTTGAACCTTGCAGAAAATATGCTCAGTTTTTAGTTTTTCTTTTTATGCGAACTAGAAATGACCAAACTAAAAAGCTAAAAAAAAACTAAAAGGCTAAGAAACTACTGAGGTTAGGTAGGATGGTTTTTGTCAGCAGTTAGAAAAAAAACTTCCTTTGCTTCGTCCAGGATGCGGACGAAGGTGAATGGTGGTTGGAACGATCACCTAACCTAAGAAGCTAAACAGCTAAAAAGCTAAAAAGCTAAAAGCTAAAAAGTTAAAAAAAAACTAGGAAATGAAAATGGTCGTTTTTAGATTGCAGAAAAAGGTTTGCATGCCCCCAGCATGATGAAAAGGAGAGTCTCCAGTAACCATATGGAAACTTACTATGATTAAGCAGGATAATTTCGTTTGTGGAACAGACAAAACACTTCCTGCACTTCGTCCATAGAATAGACAAAGGTGAAAGGTATCTCAAACCAATCACATAACCTACAGGGAAACTTATCTCTACAGGAAAAATTATCCTTTCAGCTGGGTTTGTCCACCAAATAGACAAGGGTGCATGCCCCCTAAGCTTTGTTACATTCACCATACTACTCATGCTAATTAGGTGGATGGAATGAAGGTTGAAGAGACATTGTGGATATAAAAGGACCATTTAGGGATGATAATTGACTTGGAGCTATGCTTGAACCGGGAAATAAAAGCTGTTCAATGGTGACAATTTTTCCTTCAAATGGGAAACACATATTTCAGAAGAGTGTTGAAACAATAGCTTCCATGTTATAAACATAGTCACGTCCAAGGAGTAGATTGTAATCTAATGGTCTTGGGACTACCATCACATTCAGGCGAACGGTTTTCCTTCCCAAAGTTATCGGTAACTTAGGAAGGATCCCTATTGGTCGACTAGTTCCTCTGTTAAAGCCTGACAAATTCTGTGTGACAGGCATAAGCATTGGCGAACCAAGCACTTTCCAAGTAGTTGAGGAAAGGATACTCACTAATGCACCCTCATCCATGATAGTGCCAGACACGATCATTTTGTAAACTTGTACTATGATCCAGAATGGTACATAAGAAGGAAGGTGGGATCTTGCCAGTTGATTCCAATTGAAGGAAGTGACTAGACTACTTGGAGGGGGTACCAAATAAATGGTTGAATTAATCCCTTGAGTAGTAGGAACTAGGGGATTCTCTTCCTATTGTGAAGGAATTGGTGGATTTCCCACAAGTTCATCAGACTCTGAAGTAATAAAAAGAATTTGAACAGTATCGTTCTCACTCTTTTCGGGAAGGATATGATCTTCTGAAGGCAAAACTGGGTCGATTGCCATCTCGGCTTGTTTACTTTGGTCCAATATGGACTCAGAAGATTCACTTTCAGCGATAGGTGTTTCGACCGACAGTTGAGTTATGTCAGTCAAATTTTCAACTAGTAAAGGACTTGGGGAGAGTTTCTTGTATCCATATGGAAGTCGCTACGGTGAAGCAAGACGGTTATGCAAGACTCTTTTGGCTTCACCCAAAAAAGGACAATGGGGAAGGGTATGGTTCCCTTCACATAACTCACATGGTACTTTGACTTTTCCTTTCTGTCTGTGAACTTCACTATCACTAGTTGATGGTGTATTATCAACATGATCAACAGAGGTTGATGACACTGGTTGGTGTGAACAAGGGGACCATTCTCTCAAGATTCGAGGAATGCACAGACAATCTCGATGAAAATGGTCTCCTTTACAGATTATGCATGGAAATCTGGGTTTAGGAGCTTTAATGTGTGGATTTTCACCAGCTGATGCATCCAAATCTATGGTTGCTTGGTTGCCCCCTTGCTGAATTGGCTTCTTCTTCTTCTCCTTACCTTTCTTCTTCTTCTTAGCCACCTGGTTATTAGCATCACTACTTTCACCAAGCGAAGAGGAAGAAGGGGAGGGAGAAACAAACGAAGAAGAAGGCGAAGGGTCAACTTTAGTATCAACTGGGTGCTGATTCGATTGTTGAGGGATCACATTATTTTGAACCACAGAGGTTGAGAATAGCCATACTGGTAGGCCAATGGTAAGTCCTGGAAGGGATAATGTGGCCATATGAGGAGCACCAATATTTCCCCAAGATGTAAAAGGACTAGGATTCCCCTCAAAATGGATTCCATGATTGGTGGACTCCATTATATCAACCTAAGATCAACGAAGGAAACATGGATGTTATTTCAAATTTAATAAATTTTAATGACGCTTTGACACAACTTTGCTTTTTCAATTTTTAAGAGTCGAGAAAAAGCTAAAGATGACTCTAGTCCCCTTCGATTTTTAATGAGCCTGAACTGACAAGTGCTCAGATGGACCTTTTCTTTTAAAGAGTCGAAAAGGAATGAAAGTGACTACTCTGGAAATCTAGACAGAGGGATTACAAAACCAATCGCAAAACTGCAAAATACACCTTGGTAATAAATTAAAGAGAAATTACCAAGGACTTATGTACAGCACCCGAATGTTGTGTTCAGTGCATTGCGATCGATAGGGCAGCAGACATGGCTTCCTATGGATAAACGATATAAGCCTATCGTGGTCTCCCAATATATATGCGACGGTACGGGGAGCACAATTCCATGCTATCACTTGTCATATCAAGGAGAAGGAATCACCAAGCCTTCAATGAAAACGATAGTTACTAGATTTTATGATGCCGAAACACGTCTCTAGCCTAGACCTCTAGATGTGTTGCATTAAGTTCCAAATCGTTGTTAAGTTCATTGAAATTTATTTTAGAGTTGATCTTGTTTAAAAGTTTTCCTTTCAATGGTTCACCATGTTATGTAGATTTAAAATTCCTAAATATGCGGTCTATAATGATAAACAATCGTTGTTTATTTTGAGCAATGAAAATCCTAGCTACTTAGGAAAGAAGATTGCGATTCTTTCAAACAAAGAGCAAACAACACACACTAAGTGCACTTTTCCTAAATCATTTTTCGCACACAATCAAAATGAAAATGCAAATGCATGTATTTGTTTTCATTCTCTTTAATGTGAAAATGCCAAAAAAGAAAACTAAATGTAGTAAAGATCTAAAATATTTTTACTCAAAGCGACATTTCGACAATTTCTTTTTCAAAATAGAAAGGAAGACTAAACGACACTTTTCAATTTTGAGTAGAAAATGCTTTTGACACTTCAAATATCAATAAATCAAATCAAATACATGACAAAATGTTCAATCAACTATCCAGGGAAGGAAGACTCAACGACACTTCTCTTTTTGACACAAAACGACAGTTACGACACTTTTTGTACCAAAACGACAGATCGATTTAAGCAACTTTTCGACAAAGGATCGTAAATGATGGAAAAATACATAAAAACATCTACTAATCCTAATCAATGGAGGCTGATCTATCTAATGCAAGGAGGCTTCAGTAATGAGGTATTGTTCATAAGCAGCAAAACAACTAAACAGAGCTGAAAACAAGGACAAAAAACCCTAAATTTCAAGAAGGGAAATAGGCTTAGTCAGTCATCGCACCTGAGCTTCACAGAAACAAGGATGCATCGCACTTTTCAGACTCAGAAGGTGCGATTCATACTGGTAGACAGTGACAGACAGTGCGATGGGCCAGGGAGTGCAACTGAGATGGGTTTTCGCTCAAATTTGTAGCTGATTTCAGTGAGTTAAGCTGAGCTATGATAGACAGTAAAGAGAAAAGTACAGAGGTATGATCTTGAAAGGTTACTAAGCTACCAAAAGGGCATCTAGAATGCTTGTAAGTCAAATGTTCAATTCATAAACCAAACCAGAGATTGACTGAAGCAACATTCATCTACTATGCAATTGTAGAGCAAGAGTAGTTTGAAGGCTATCTGGCTAACTTCAGGCTCCGCCTATAGTTTATAAAACAAAAAACAATAACAAACAAACATCTATTCGGTCCCCAGTGGAGTCACCATTTTGTTTCTGGGAAAACTAGTGTCTTTTCGATCGACTAGCCCTCTAGGATTGGCAGCTACCCTAGAAACAAATAGTTTAAAGCAATTTGCGATTTCCTCTATGTATGATAGATAAGAGAGAGGCAAAGGAACCAACCTGGATCTTCCGCTTAACTCCTTGCTTGATCTCTCTCCCCCTTGACAGAGCTTGCACCTCTTCTCCTACTTATCCTGCTTAAAGAATACTTGTAGAAACAAAGTAACAAAACACCATCAAAGCATCTTGATCTATTATATCATAAGAATTGCATAATAAAAAATACAACGAACATACAATGTCATTCACAAATAACAACATTCACAAATACACAATTGCATGGAGGAAAACTCAAATAACTTTATTAAAATAGAAGGGAGAATTACAACCCAGTTGTCTGATCCAGCATCATCCTCCCAGCATCAAAGCCCTCTTCACCTTATGAAAAGAAAGATCACCCAACAATACAATGCTCTTTCTCATACACACACAATTAGCACTTCCTTACAAATTACAAAATTCCAGCCTCTAGATCTCTCAGATGAGGGATCCATTTATAGATGTATGCAAGGGTGTGAGTCATCTCTGGGTTTTTGATTAGTGTCATTACACTTGTTGTTTTTGGTTCCACTTGGAGATTTCTTGGATCTCTTAATCATCCCTTGGCGAATTCGGAGAGGCAAGTGTCATAGGAGAAGTTTTTGGAAGATTCCATGAGCATCCACTTAGCAAACTGTCTCAGACATTTGTCCATCCTCACTCATTGCACCCCATAGAATGCCTCTTCAGTATGCATCGCACCTGGCTAGTGTAGAAGTCAGTATGCATGGCACCCTGACAGTGGAGCAGTCAGTATGGTCCTGTTTTGGCCAGTTGTGGATGGATTTTTAGGTGGAACTTTTGGGGAATGAGGTAATCAGTTGACCATGATCTTTTAGGGTATGACACAACACTTTTAGGGGTTAAAGAACCCTTGTTTATCGACATATAATATTGAGGTTGAAGTGCCCAAATATGTCTATAACAGCTAGTTACCTCATGTTGTTTCTTTGAACCTAAAGGAGTCATCATATTCATGAATTAGGGTTCATGTTGAGGTGTGCTTTTTGGAAAGGAAGGACAAGTCAAATAGGGGAGACGTCTACAAGATTGGCTTCTACTTATTGTTGTAAACTCTCTCCTATATTTATCAATGCAAAGAGAATCTTGTTTTCCTATATTTGTTTTGTTATGTTTGCACTCATGTATTTCAATGCAGTTTTGATTCATTGAATATATATTTTATATTATGTTATGTGGATTGTGGTTCCTTCACTCATTTTAGTCATGTGTGCAGGTTCTATTTACAACACTGGAGCTAGAGTTGTAACTTACAATCAAGGAGAAAATGAAGGCTTGCTACATATTCCAGGTAGGATTCTTTCCCATTTTCTGATTTCTCTAAGGGAAAATTGAATACTTTTGTCTTCTGTTTTTCTATATCAGACCGGTAGATCTAGGGAATTCACCTTTGTTTGCTATTGTGAAAATTTCACATAACAAAGACTCCACTACGGAATAATTCTTCCCTTAGTGGTTTCGTTGACCTTAGCATATTTCTTAAAATGATCTCCATTGAATCACTCAAACATTGATTGACCTTAGGAAAACCCCTTTTTAGCTTGCTTTGGTTTTTTGTGTTGTGATTTGACTAAATTTCCCCAGTGCATCCTCTAATCTGAGATAGAGCGCTTCAATTCAGTTGTTTCTTCTCTATGCCTGTGTTTTAGTGCATTGATGTCTATTCTGCACCTATGTCGATTCTTGTAGGATGCAAAAAAATTAATTTATTTTCCTTTCTCTTTATTCTACTTTAGTTTAGAAAGTTTTCTTGAGTCTTTGAGTTTGCATGTGTCTCTACAAAGCCAATCCCTTATGTGAAATTGCATGTTTTTTCTTTCATTTTTGCAAAAAATATTCCCCCTCAATCACCAAGGGGAGGGGGGGGTGTTGAATTGTGTATGACTATTAATCACCTCTAACTGTCATCAATTTTTGATAAAAACTTGTTTCTTTCTTTCTTTCTTCTTGTCAATTTGGGTTTGTATACATAGATTGATTATTGAATTTGAAAAGTAACTTTTACATTACAATTAAAGTTTGTGTGGTTTATTTTCGTCAGTGATCAAGTTGCATTCTTATGTTTCTTTGTATTTGAAACATTAAAATAAAAGAAAAGGAAAACCATTATTTCCATTACATATAGGGCTTTCATTTTGATTGGAATAG
The DNA here is from genome assembly GCA_031772625.1 of Pinus tabuliformis. Classification (NCBI taxonomy): domain Eukaryota; kingdom Viridiplantae; phylum Streptophyta; class Pinopsida; order Pinales; family Pinaceae; genus Pinus; species Pinus tabuliformis. Next base: position 86,783,601 of record CM062818.1, read on the forward strand.
TGAAGTTGATGATATCGATTGTTGTATCACGTGTTTGTTGCATTGTTGATTAAATTCTTCTTCCCCTACTTAGTTAATGCTATCTATGATTCACTATGCCCTTTGAATCACTTCAATTTGATTTTTCAAACAAAATTATGAAAAATAAAATAAAAATACACACTTTTTTCTTGCTTTTAGGATTTTGATATTGAAATTATTGTATCCTAGTAGTTTCAGATTTTCAAGGTCTACAATTTCTTCCAATGGTATCTGTTTGAGTATTCTTTCTAATGCCATAATTCATACCAAGATTGGATTCTTCAAGATAAAGTTATGTCAAATATCCCATAATGACCTGATTATGGATTGGTTCAGTAGAGAGAAATTTTATAGAATTCCTTGTGTCACTATTTCAACCTTTGACCCTAAAAACAATACAAGAGAAACTACAGTCCATGTAATTTCATATATATTTTACGAAATTCAAATTTTATGCACAGATATAAAGTTATAATGATTTTCCCTAGAACACCTATTTGAGACTAAATTATGGAGCATGTTGAAACCATAACTTGGAAAATAGATCAAAAAATGTAGTGAATTAGATCGAAATTTTTTACATGATATTCATCAAGACTTTGGTTCCACATGGTCAAAATTTCAGCTTCTAAAGCCTCACCAAAAAAATTTATATCAAATATTCCAGTTGACCTGTTTGAAGCAGTGAAACCCTAGAATCCATAGCTTTAATACCAAATGTTATGTAATCAGATGAAAAAACAGAAGAAAAAATGGATCAACGACTTGAAAATAAGCCTCCTCTATGGGGAAACCACCTTTTACATCACATAAATGAAATATTCTTGGATGATTCAAATGAAAAGAATCCCTTGGTATATATAGGAGTCTAAAGGGTCATCATAAAATCAAGGCCTTCATAACAATAATAATGTATGGGCTCAACAATAACAAGAGTGGGCTTCTATGGGGCACAACAATAAAAATGTGGGGGCTACATGGGGCTCAAAATTAACAGTAGGGGGCTACACTAGTATTATAGGGACCTAACATTATACCATTTTGACTTGGTAATTCACCTTGAACATTTCAAAGCTCGATGAATTATATTTTCAAGCCATTCCTTAGAAATTTTGTGTTAGTAATTTTGATGACATTTTAATCTATAGAAAATATTCTGAAGAGCATGTACAACATGTTGAAAGGGTCTTGAAGCTATTGGAAGAATAACAAATATATGAAAAACCTTCACCATGTGCCTTCTGGGTTCAAGAAATGGACTATACTTGCGTCATACTATATCTCATAAAGGTGTCCAAGTGGACCCTGTTACAAGACATTTTGTCACATCAACACAATAGGCCTGTAAACCAGATCAATCAACATCCTAGAACACTTTTTCATAACCCCTTCACAGATCCCTAAGCATCACTTCTACAAAAAGTCTGAGTTTATGGGATAATGAGCTCAAAAACCTTGTTTTTCGCCCTGACGCACCTTACCTCTTTAGCCACCTATGTTCAGTGCATGTTGCATACCTATCAGACAATATTGGTCATCACTTGTTGTTCCCTTCCGCAGGTGCATTGATTATAGAAATTCAGGAAAGAATAAAAGATATTTCTGAAGCTTCCTCTTCCATAAGGTAGTTTTAACAATTTACCATGGATATAGAGCTCGAATCCTATCTTGGAGACCTTATCTCTTATCCCTTGAGATCATCTTCCCCTCTTAAGTGGATCTCAATCCTATATTGGTAATTGGATAAGAATTCCCAAACTACCCCACTCCTCCTGTAAATTCACTGCCTCCCATAAGGTCTGGGTTGGCTTTTGGAGATTGTTAGCTCCCTCATGTTGCTGCTTTGAACCTAAAGGAGTCATCATATTCATGAATTAGGGTTGGTGTTAAGGTGTGCTTTGTGAAAAGAAAAGACATGTCAAATAGGGGAGATGTCTACAATATTGGCTTCTATTTATGGTTGTAAACTCTCTCTTATATTTATCAATACAAAGAGAATCTTTCTCTCATGTATTTGTTTTGTTATGTTTACACTCATGTATTTCAATGCAGTTTTGATTCATTGAATATATATTTTATATTATGCTATGTGGATTGTGGTTCCTTCGCTTATTTTAGTCATGTGTGTAGGTTCTAACTACAACACTGGAGCTAGAGTTGGAACTTACAAGCAAGGAGGAAAGGAAGGCTTGCTACATATTCCAGGTAGGATTCTTTCCCATTTTCTGATTTCTCTAAGGGAAACTTGAATATTTTTGTCTTCTTTTTTTCTATATTAGACCACTAGATCTAGGGAATTCACCTTTGTCTATAATCATGAAAATTCCGCATAACAAATTGGTGACTCCACTACGGAATAATTCTTCGCTTAGTGGTTTCATTGACCTTAGCATATTTTTCACCTCTTAAAATGATCTTTATTGACTCACTCAAACATTGATTGACCTTTGGAAAACCCCTTTTTGAGCTCGCTTTAGTTTTTTGTGGTGTGATTTGACTAAATTGCCCCATTGCATCCTATGATCTGAGACAGAGCGCTTTAGTTCACCTGGTCCTTCTCTATGCCTGCCTTGTAGTGCATTGATGTCTATTCTACACCTGCGTTGATTCCTATAGGATGCAAAAAATTCATTTATTTTCCTTTCTCTTTATTCTACTTTAGTTTATAAAGTTTTCTTGATTCTTTGAGTTTGCATGTGTCTCTACAAAGCCAATCCCTTATGTGAAATTGCATGTTTTTTCTTTCATTTTTGCAAAAATATTCCCCCTCAATCGCCAGGGGGGGGGGTTGAATTGTGTATGACTGTTAATCACTTCCGAGTGTCATCAATTTTTGATAAAAAAATTGTTTCATTCTTTCTTTCTTCTTGTCAATTTGGGTTTGTATGCATAAATTGGTTGTTGAATTTGAAAAGTAACTTTTACATTACAGGTAAAGTCTTTGTGGTTTCTTTTCGTCAGTGATCAAGTTTCATTCTTATGTTTCATTGCATTTGAAACATTAAAATAAAAGAAAAGGAAAACCACTGTTTCCATTACATATAGGGCTTTCATTTTGATTGGAATAGTGAAGTTGAGGATATCGATTGTTGCATCACATGTTTGTTGCATTGTTGATTAATTTCTTCTTCCCCTTCTTAGTTAGGCCTTTCCTTGTTGAAAGGAAAATGAAAAGAGTTATTATTGTCATATTAGTTGCATCCTAGGTTTTTTTAGGTGACATCGAGTTTTGATCCTTGAAATCGAAACATAATTCAAGATCAACTCTAAAATTTATTGAATCAAGCTAAGGAGAATTTGGAACATTAACGCAAACATCTAGAGTTCTAGGTTATAGACATGTTCTAACATCTTTAAGTGTATGAGTTGTCATTTATTTCCAGCATTATGTTATGGGGGTGATATCGCTTTCCATGTATGCAAGTGTATTGGATCGTTCTCGATGTACCTTGGGGTATATCGGATGCTGCTCCATGCATAAAAATTATATGGGACCTCTCTCATTGTATGATTGTGCATTAGGAAACACAACTACAGACTATGCTTCCATGTACCTCCTCGTACATTTTAGAAGTACACCATAGGATGCAAGCCAACCTTAGGAATCTGAGTCGGCCACTTTATCATTCGTGATACACTGAACACAACATTCAGGGAGATTTCCTACATGTACGTAAATCCTTGGTTCACCGAGGTGGTATATTGTAGTTCACAATGACTTGTTTAACGTTTTTTCCTAGCTACCCCCTTTTTATTTATTTGTGTTGTTAATTTCTAAAGTTAATTGACCGCGGAGCAACATCCTCACAATGGAAGAAATCCTTATTATATTTTAGGTTGAGACTAATGAAAATATTTCCCTGAGTTCACCAGTCAAGGAAACCCCTATGAGAAGAATCCTGGACCTTTTCCTTCTTTCGAAAATATTGGTGCTACTTTTATGGAAGCAATGTCCCTTCCCAGATTTACCATTGGTTTGCCAGTTTGGTTGTTTTTGACCTCCTTCCTTCTGAATGTCCAAATATCTCCTCGACCAATTTCTCCTCCACCTAAACAACATCAACTTCAAGTTGATCCTAAATTTAACCTTTTGCCTTCTTCACCTATTTTATCATCATCCTTTTCTTCCTCCTCACCCAGTGAAAGTCTTGATTCTAGAAACCAGAAAGCTAAGAAGAAGAAGAAGAAAAATAAGTAGGGGGCAACTAAAAACCCTTTGCTCCCAATGAAACTAATGTTGAGAAACCTTACAACAAGTCCTGTAAAATTAAATTCCCTTGCATGCTTTGTAAGTGTGACCACCTTCTTAGATATTGTCTCGGTATTCCTAAGGTATTATAAGTGTGGTCCACATGCTTAGATCATCCTTTGTCATCAGCTTCTAGAGATCATGATGGTGACAAAACATAAATTAGTGATAGTAAAGTCCATGGGAAAAAGGGTGAAGTTAAGTTTCCCTATAGGTTATGAGAAGGGAATCATCTTATTCACCTTTTTCCTTGTATGGATGAAGCCTCAAAATTGTTGGACAAAGTTACAGCTTGTCAACCTCGTCTTTCAGCTAGTTATCGAAAGCTTTCTCCCAATCCTCCGATAGTTGAAAAAGTGATTGATCATAATCTGAATCTAATCAATCCCACTCTCTATGAATTTGAATTGCATGAGTCCATTCTTGACTAACATTATTTGAGAAAATGGTTGACTTGGTTCCACCTCTCATTGACCATAATTTTCCGGTAGAGAGTGAGCCTCATATCGCTCAAGTTATTCTCGTTTCTTCAAGTTCCAATGAACAGTGGGGCAATCCTCTCATTCCAATGGAACAAGGGTAAATCCTCCCATTCCCACAACATAGGGGAGTAGTTCTCTCATTCCTATAGCACAAGCAGGGAATTCTCCCATTCCCATGACACTCACTCCATGTAGTATGGTCACTTCCTCTGATTGGATTTCAATAGCAGGATATCATCTTCCTCCTTACGTTCTCTTCCAACTCATAGTATAGGCTTATAATAAAAGTGTACCCAGCACAGTCATAGACGAAGGCGCGTTTGTTAGTTTTTTTTCCTCAATTAATTGGCAAGATTTAGGTTCTCCGTAGTTTGTGCTCGTTACCTAGAATCTATTGGCTTTTAACAGAGGAACTGGTAAAGCATTAGGGATCCTTCCAAGGCCTTTTGGAATTTAATTTACTCCTTTGGTGTGACTATGTTTATGGCATGGTAGCTCTTGTCTCTTCACTCTTTCATGTGATGTGTTTCCTGCATGAAGGAAGAATCATGACCATTGACCAACTTCCATTCGTTGGTCCTAATTTGACTCCCAATCAACCAGCTTCCCTAAATGTTCCTTATATGCAAGTGGTATCTCCCCCACCATACATTAATTATGTGGCAACTTGTTCCATGCCCACATCTACTCATGATCTAGTAGGTGATGTAGTGCATCATGTATTGGGGGCATGGGACCTGATATTTCCATTAGATCCCTTGATATGTGTTGTAGCTTATATTGTGTTTGAAGTTTATTTATCAATTATATCACTATCAGGAGTTCAAACTCAATGAAACTCCTTTATATTCTTTACCCCCCCCCCCGCAAATCCTAAAAGTAAAGAAGTATTTTTTTTGTGGTAATTACATATCTAAATCGCTAAAAGAAAGTATAGAAACACATTTGAATGAATAAGGATACATGTCGCAAAGCACATTGTGTGTTGTAATCAAATAATAGAAAGAGACAAGTGTGAAAGAGCAGTGCTTTGGTTGCGATGTGATCAAATCCCAATCACAAATCGCAGCGGTAGTTATATGAAATCACCCCTTGACGGACCCGAAAACACATATATATATATCGTGTTTACTATTTTCGGCGGGTCCACAGAGCAATGGATGTTGTTTCCGCCAATTGTGATTTGTGATAGGGAGATCCGAAAACATATATATTATGTTTGAAAGTCTCGGCGGGTCCGTGAAATCACATAACACTTTCCGATTGCGATGAGCAATGGTAAAGCTAGACCCGAAAATATATCCATTATGTTTAAAAGTCTCGGTGAGTCCGCCGTATCGCAAAGCGCTTCATGTACATGTATATGGGCCCTACCGATTGCAATTTGCGATGAAGATTCTTGACCCGATATTTTATACATTATGTTTAATACTTTCGGCGCATCCGTGATATCGCATATTATTAAGTTTTGTATTGATATATCATTTGAAAGGGCCGATTGCGATTTGCGATGGGAAGTCAATGGAGCATTGAAAAGGCGGAACCGATGGGTTTATGCAACAGATTTAATTCTTTTTGAGTTTTGCGGTAAACCAAAGGTTTGCGTTAATTTCGTTGTATAAAGGGAAAATCAGTGTTAAAGCCGAATCTGAAGAAAAGGCAATTGGTCGAGTTTCTTGGTGTTTTGGCCAATTGAAATTCTCTCGATACATGTGTAAGCCCAGGTTTACACAAGTCAAACACTGTTTATTATAGTTAAAGTGGATTAATCATTATTAAATAATTTACAGAAGAACTCAAGAGCCGATTAATAGAGCCAAAAAGCCAGCAATCATTGTCATCTTCTATGTTCAGTTATTTTCCGTTATTTTATGTTCTTTGAGATGTCTTTACCCTCTCTGTAATATTTCGTAATAATTCTTACTTCAGATAGTTAGAGAAATAGTTTTAGTAGTTTGACAATTTCAAAGATCAGCAACTGTTCCACAATGTATAAAAAGATGAAAATTTACAAAGAAGGGGTTGGAAATTTGGAGAACCCGGAGACTAGGCCACTGTATTCGTGATATAATTGTTGATTAATGAAAGAATCATAAGTTTCCATGAATTTTTGGGTATAATTTTGTAACCTTCTCTGTCATGTGCCATCTTATGTTTTCTTCTTGCAAGTATAGTAATGAAGTTGTAGGTCTTTATTTTCTTATGTAGATAAAGTTAAAATTCCTTAAAAGAGCGCTCCCATACTTGAAGTTTTCACCTTCCTTTCTAAGTTATAGATAATAGTTTCCGTGTAAGGCAGCATATTATCTTTAACTTCTCTAAGGGTCGCAGATAGTAGTTTTTGTGTTAAGCAACATATTGTCTATGATTCAGTTCTCATTTTCATAATTCTTCTAAGTGACGGATAGTAGGTTATGTGTTAAGCAACATATTATCTTTAACTTCTCCTTCAAGTTTTCTTCATTCATCATTTATATCTAGCAACAAATGGCATTCTGAGATGTTCTGGTCATACATGTATTAAGGGCTAAAGACCAAGTTTTCCAGGTCCTTCATTTGAGAATACAACAAACTATAAAGTGAAAAATAAGTGACAACAAAAAATAATCATTAATGTCTTAAGCACAATTTCTCCACAGCCAGGAAATTGGTTTCTTAAGGTACAACATTAATTGGCGCCGTTGCCGGGGAGAGAAGACAAGAACATTTTTCCCTGGGTTTTCAATATTTTCCTCTGGTTGTTTAGTGAGGAGGAAATGTTTGGCTGTTTTGAATAAAAGCAATTGAATAAGAGCACTTTTCCTTGAGTTTATTAAGTTTGAAGCTGATTCTTGAGAATGACAAGTTTCAGCAGTTGGTTGTACATTCACACCTGTGATTTTCACTTACAACATTGATTGGCGACTCTACTATACTTTGAAGTTTTCTTTTCTGGGTTTTAATGGCTCTCCCTGCATTCTTAGTCCATAAATTTGATCCATTTGATTTTACTAGGATCACCGGCTATCCTCATGATATGCCTGCATGGAATAAGTATCTTCCAAAATTCAGTAGAATGGAATATGAAGATCCAACTCATCATCTCCAAGAGTTTCATGAATGCATGGAGCAGCAGAGCATCATTCATGAAGATGTGAAGATGAAGTTGTTTTTTTTTTCTTTGGACCAAGAACCTAGGGTTTGGTTCAGGTCTCTGCCTCGTTCAAGCATTTCATCTCTCAAATATTTCCAATTAGTGTTCAATTCTTATTGTAGAACTTATTATCCACGCAAGTTTCTTTTTGAAGGTTGTTGTGAATATTATGATTTTAAAGAAACTTTAAAAGCTCAAGATAATCCTGTTGAGGAAACTAATGATCTTGTTGATAATATACCAAGCATTTAGAGAAATTATAGCCAGATTAACTATGAGCAAGTCTCTGCAAGCGAGGAACTATCATTTTCTCAAAATGTTGTGGAGAAGTTTATAAATCATTTCTCTTCAATAATCTCCCAAGTAGAGAATTGGTTGACTATGTTCCAAGCAGATCGAGCATGATTTACTCAAAATGATGTGGAGAGGTTTATAAAACATTTCTCTCCAATAATCTCCCAAGCAGAGAATTGGTTGACTCCATTCCAAACAAATCAAGAGAGTATTCAGATAGAGGAAAGTTCAAACATGCATCAAAAATTTCTGCTCAGCAGTCGAGAAGAGGAAGAAATAATTAAGTTGCAAATAAATCCCCAGATTTCCTATTTTGTTAAATTTGATGATCCTCCTATCTATAATGAAAATGGTTTAAATGGGGAATAGGATGAAGCTCTTCAAGTTCATCAGTTGTGTGTTGAACATACAGGAAGAAACCAGCAAGTGGGATATTTTGGACAACAATATATTGAGGCATCTATCATAGCAAAAGAGGCTATCTTATGTAAAAATAAAGTTGATAAAGAGATTGTATATCATTGCATTGAAGAACATAAGGATGCCCATGGATCAGAGGTAAACAATATGTTTGAAGTTGATCATATGCCATATAGTAATGTGAAAAAATTTCTTTTTCCTAAGGTTAGAATTAAAAAGTATTTTCAATCAAAGCTTAGAGATGAAAAGTGGAGACATGAAAGTGGCATAGATCATTTTCTTAAAGATGTTGCTAATTGTTCTGTTGAACATATTATCCCAACAGAAGGTTTAATCGAGCAGGAACCTTCATACATAGATAATTTCCTTTTTGGAGCTGATCAAGAACATATTTTTTATTATGCTTTTGAAGATCTTGTGGTCGATTACATGGAAGAATTTATCAACAGTATACACATATCATTTTGTGGATATACTCCTAATTTTTTTTGTGAGCCGATTTTATGCATAATTTATTTTTTGTTGAGGATGAATTGCATTTTCAAGATTCACTGTCAGAATGGTTCTAGATTAATCACCTAAATGCTAACCTGGTACCATTGGAAGATTGACTTCACTTGATGGAGATCAATCATGTACATATGTAGGAACTTGTACATAAATAAGCTCAGGTGTTGAGCATTTGGTTTCCAGTTGCAATTGTTCAGTTTAATCATTAGTTGATGAATAAGGGTGACTTTCCCAGTTGGAAATTGGTTTGCAAAGGTTTCAGACTTCAAGAATGTCAAGTTTCAGTTTGTCAAATTTCAAGGTTTTCACAGTTTTGGACTCCATGCCCAACTAAGGCTACTGATCTACGATTCTCAATATTTTTCTATCAAAGCACAAGCATCCTATCACTACAGATATCAGCGTGGGTTCACTCTACAAATTTTCACACAGTTAATCTTGGCGAAGTAATATATGACTCCATGCCCAATGGATAAGGCACTAATATGTGGTTCTTAGTGCTTCTGGGGCAAAAGCACTATCCCCAATTGGAGCCAGATGTTGTAGCTTATATTGTGTTTGAAGTTTATTTATCAATTATATCACTATCGGGAGTTCAAACTCAATGAAACTCCTTTATATTCTTTACCCCCCCCTGGCGCAAAGCCTAAAAGTAAAGAAGTATTTTGTTTGTGGTAATTACATATCGAAATTGCTAAAAGAAAGTATAGAAACACATTTGAATGAATAAGGATACATGTCACAAAGCACATTGTGTATCGTAATCAAATAATAGAAAGAGACAAGTGTTAAAGAGCGGTGCTTTGGTTGCGATGCGATCAAATCGCAGCGGCAGTTATATAAAATCACCCCTAGTCGGACCTGAAAAGACATATATATATATATATATATATATATATATATATATATATATATATATATATATCTATATATATATATATATATATATATATATATATATATATATATATATATATATATATATATATATATATATATATATCTATATATATATATATATATATATATATATATATATATATATATATATATATGTAGATGTATATATCATGTTTACTACTTCCGGCGGGTCCACAGAGCAAGAGATGTTGGTTCCACCGATTGTGATTTGTGATAGGCGGATCCGAAAACATATATATTATGTTTTAAAGTCTCAGTGGGTCCGTGATATCGCATAACACTTGCCGATTGCGATGAGCGATGGTAAAGACGGACCCAAAAATATATGCATTATGTTTAAAAGTCTCGGCAAGTCCGCCATATCGCAATGCGCTTCATGTACATGTATATGGGCCCTGCCGATTGCGATTTGCGATGAAGATTCCGCACCTATATTTTATACATTATGTTTAATACTTCCGGCACATCCATGATATCGCGTACTATTAAGTTTTGTATTGAAATATCATTTGAAAGGGCCGATTGTGATTTGCGATGGGAAGTCAATGGAGCATTGAAAAGGTAGAACCAATGGGTTTATACAACAAATTTAATTCTTTTTGAGTTTTGCGGTAAACCAAAGGTTTGTGTTAATTTCATTGTATAAAGGGAAAATCAGTGTTAAAGATGAATCTGAAGAAAAGGAAATTGGTCGAGTTTCTTGGTGTTTTGGCCAAATGAAATGCACCCGAGACATGCGTAAGCCCAGGTTTACACAATTCAAACACTATTTATTATGGTTAATGAGGATTAATCATTATTAAAGCATCTATAGAAGAACTCAAGAGCCGATTAAAAGAGCCAAAAATCCAGCAATCATTGTCATCTTCTATGCTTAGTTATTTTCCATTATTTTATGTTCTTTGAGATGTCTTTACCGTTTGTGTAATATTTTGTAATAATTCTTACTTTAGATAGTTAGAGAAACAGTTTTAGTAGTTTTACATTTTCAAAGATCAGTAAATGTTCCACAATGTATAAAAAGATGAAAATTTACAAAGAAGGGGTTGGAATTTTGGAGAACTTGAAGACTAGGCCACTATATTCCTGATATAATTGTTGATTGATGAAAGAATCAGAAGTTTCCATGAATTGTTGGGTATAATTTTGTAACCTTCTCTGTCATGTGTCATCTTATGTTTTCTTCTTTCAAGTATAGTAATGAAGCTGCAGGTCTTTATTTTCTTATGTAGATAAAGTTAAAATTCTTTAAAAGAGCACTCCTATACTTGAAGTTTTCACCTTCCTTTCTAAGTTATAGACAATAGTTTTTGTGTAAGGCAGCATATTATCTTTAACTTCTCCAAGGTTCACATGTAGTAGTTTCTATGTTAAGTAGCATATTGTCTATGATTTAGTTCTCATTTTCATAATTCTTCTAAGTGATAGATAGTAGGTTCTGTGTTAAGCAGCATATTATCTTTAACTTCTCCTTCAAGTTTTCTTCATTCATCATTTATATCTAGCAACAAATGGCATTCTGAGATGTTCTGGTCATACATGTATTAAGGGCTAAAGACCAAGTTTTCCAGGTCCTTCATTTGAGAATACAACAAACAATAAAGTGACAAATAAGTGACAACAAACAATAATCATTAATGTCTTAAGCACAATTTCTCCATAGCCAGGAAATTGGTTTCTTAAGATACAACGATATGTATCCCTTATAGAGAATTGTCCTCCCATCTAATGAGAACCTCTTGAAAGCCATGACCTCGTGGAGGTCATGATCAAGACTTCCGGAGCAGAGTTCCTTTTCTTATGTCAAGCTCCTTGAAAATTGAAACAAAGTTCCAGAGTAGAGTTCCTTCTCATGTGTCAAACTCCTTAAAAAATGAAACAAGGTTCTGGATAAAAGTTACTTTGCTTGTGTCAAGCTCCTTAAAAAAATGAAACAAGGTTCCCGGAGAAAAGTTCCTTTCCTTGTGTCAAGCTCGTTAAAAAATGAAACAAGATGCAGAGTTGAGTTCCTTTTCTTGTGTTAATCTCGTTAAAAATTGAAACAAGGTGTCTTGGGCATAGTTCTTTTCTTATGTCAAGCTCGTTAAAAAATAAAATAGATATCCTTCCAATTTAGGTCTTTGATTAGATCTCGTAAATTCCCAGTCAAGTCTTTTACTTGATCTCAAAAATGCACCTTAATTACATCTGCCTATTAGTAACCAGTAGTCTAATTAGGTGAATAAAATGAAGCTTGGGGGTCATGTGCCTATACTTAAGTCATTATGTTGGGAGCAAGAAAACTTATTTCAAGCACAATTTTCCTTTGTTTCAAATTTGTATAAAAATGAAACTATCTCAAGCATAGTTTTTCCTTGTTTCGAGCTTGTGTAAAAATGAAGCCAATTTCAAGCATAGTTTCACATGTTTCAAGCTTGTGTAAATATGAAACCATTCTCATCATATCCTCTCGTGTTTGTCATTTTTATTAACCTGATTCTTCCAAATGAGCCTTGGTTTTCTCATTCCATCACCACCATTTTCTTGGCAAATTATACGCTTTCACTTGGTTGTTTTATCCTTTCCTAAGGAAAAACTACGATAAGTGGTCTTATTAGCCTACCTCTTAACCTCTACACTTTTTGATAAATTCCATCATGACTAGAACCAATTTCTACCCTGTATACCATTCCTTCTTCTAGGAGGAGTCATCTTTCAACTCTTTTCAGACTCCCTAAACATGACAAGATTGTCGAGCACTTGTCTTTTCGAACTCGTTAAAGTAAATGAAAATACATCTACTCAGTATAATTTTAACCCTTTTTTAAACTGGGATAGATTATTTATGAAAAATGAATATCTTAGTCAAACACAGCTAAGAGGCTCTCTTAAGTATTTCTTTTTCCTTTTTTGGACTCAAGAGAAAAATTTACGAAAAGGAACCTGTGGAGTTTTCCTTTTTTCCTCTTTTTCAAACTCTCTAAACATGAAAAATAATTTGAGTTACACCTTCGCTGGACTTGTAAAAACATCAAATAGCAATGGACCCATCAATTATGACGAGACCAAACCACTCCTTCTTAGTGTTTGTTAAATATACTCAGAGGGATTCATCTAAGTGATGAAATTATAAATCAAGCATATGTTATCCTCCTCAAACTTGTTGAAAATAAAGAGGTATTGACCAAAAATGGTCAGGGAAATTGGGAAAACAGGGTAGTTCACCTATTAATGGAAACGAGCCACTCTTAAACATGACACTCTTTCACCTCATCTTTGTGATTGTTGAATTTGGAAATCTTCTTGTCTCTTTGGTTCATCACACCATATTAAAATCATTCGTAATTGGTTTTGGGTCAACACTACTAACACCATAAAGTGTCGCCGATATGTTCAAGAGAATTCCTTCAATTATTATATGCTACAATAGTCATAATCCTTCATTCATGTCTATCATTCTTATCATTAGCATCATTTTGTCTCAAATATTCATACCCGTTTCATGTCGTTGATGGGGTATACATCAATGCCCTCCTGGGATGATTCACTTCCTGTCAACATCAGCTAATTATCCAGGAAGTTGACTTAGAAACTCCCTTTGGTACCTCAAGGCTTTCATACATCAATGGCAAGTTTCCTCTCTTTCGGCAACAGGTCTTCATCATTGGCCTTCGACCAGGAGATTTTGTGTGGTGTTTGAATTCAACTCATTTATCCACACCACATAGTTTGTACTACAGTACCTTGAGAGCCATTAACAACATTAGTGGTTTCTCTCATGTATATTAACAACTTACGTCATTAGCCGGTAATCATATGGTGTCGACCATGTTTGACTTCAACTCATTTACACATGGTTAGACTTGTACATCGAGAGATAGAGTGAACGAGATAGAAGACCCCAGATCTAGTTCCATCAATCTAGGTTGCATTTCAAGGTTCATATAAGATCACAGAGTTTGATGGCTATGATCATACAAAATATTATCCAAGCATGATTCCATACTTTGTCATCAGTGGACAATATTTCTTGATCATTATACATGTAGTAATGGCTTATATGTTGAGCATGGGTATGCTTCCCTCAGCAATGATAACGTGATGAAAATATATTGTAATAGATGATAATTTCGACCAATTGTTCTTGACCTGAACTTGTCACAAGCAAAGAAATTCAATCACTAGCTATTGCTTCTAACTTTGTACTTTAGGGGGAAATCTATTCTAGGCCATTTTTACACGTCAGCACAATATGCTTGCAAACTGGATCAATCAATATCCTGGAACACTTTGTCATAACCCCTTCACGAAGCCCTAAGCATCACTTCTCTAAAAAGTCTGAGTTTCTATTACAATTAGCTCAAAAACCTTGTTTCTAACCCCAGTGCGCCTTACCTCTTTAGAAAACTCCGTTCAATGCATATTGCATACCTATCAAACAATGTTGGTCAGCACTTATTGTTCCCTTCTGTAGGTGTGTTGATACTAGAAATTTGATAAAATAAAAAATATTTCTGAAGCTTCCAAGGTAGCTTTAACCATTTACCATGGATAGAGAGCTCCAATCTTATCTTTGAGACCTTATCTCTTATCCCTTGAGCTCATCTTCCCCTCTTATGTGGATCTCAAGCCTAGATTGGTAATTGGATAAGAATTCTGAAACCACCCCACTCTTCGTATAAATTTACTACCTCCCATAAGGTTTGGGTTAGCTTTTGGAGATTGCTAGTTCCCTCATGATGGTTCTTTGAACGTAAATGAGTCATCATATTCATGCATTAAGGTTGGTGTTGAGGTTTTCTTTGTGACAAGGAATCACAAGTCAACTTAGGGAGACATCTACAAGATCATCTTCTATTTATGGTGGTAATCTCTCTCCTATATTTATCAATACAAAGAGCATCTTATTTTCCTATATGTGTTGTGTTATGTTTGCATTCATTTATTTCAATGCCATGTTGATTCATTGAATAGATATTTTAGATTATTCTACGTGGATTGTGGTTCCTTTTCTTATTTTAGTCATGTGTGCAGGTTCTAATTACAACGCTTGGAGCTCGAGTTGGAACCTACAAGCAAGCAGGAAAGGAAGGCTTGCTACATATTCCAAGTAGGATTCTTTCACATTTTCTAATTTCTTTAAGGGAACCTTGAATCGTTTTTTTAATATATTATTCTAGATCATACCACTAGATCTAGGGAATTCACCTTTGTCCACAATCGTTAAAAATTTTCATAGCATACCCTGACAAAAATAAAGCTATAATGGAATGGAAAGAACCCTAATGTTAAGGAAACTTAGAGGAATTTTAGAATTGACTAGCTATTACCACAAGATTGTCAAAAATAATATTTTATTTTATAGGCATTACCTAAAAATTACTCTCTTTATGATCTGTAAAATGTCATGGATAGTCCACTGGACAGTTTTTCACAACAAATTTGATAATATTATAATAAAAAAATGAGATTCTACACTATTACAATTTTATTAAACTTTATTAGGTATAGATTTAACTATAATTAGTGCATGCATGCTATTGGAAATTATGTAGAAAAGTATATAACAACAAAATAAACTCACACACACACACATAAGACACAAGATATGCTCTCTGGGAAACCCTTTTAGGAGAAAACCCAATTGGAAGGTGAGGTCGCATCACTTTGTTTCTATCTTTGGAAATATGGCTGTAGGTAGAAAGAAGTAATGATTGTCGCCTATGAGCTACCACAGTGCACAAATCATCTTTGTGTGCTCTACCTCCTATCTCTCCTTGCTATCTTTTCTCATTTATGGAACAAAATGATCTCGAAAGAATGGAATGCCTCTTCCTCCTAGTGGTCTGGTTATAACATAACCCGATAGCCTACTAGTGGCTAATTTTGACTACATGAAGTCTTAACTAGAGTTAAAATATAGACTCTTCTAGAGAATTTTACATCATAATCACGTGGCTATCCCCTTATCCATGAATAATGGGGGCTAATGTGGCATCCTCCCAAATTATAGGTGTGAAAACAAGAAGGTTAACTTCCAAGTGGCATAACTTTTTCATACAAACTCTGATTAACACACTTATTGCACCATTGGAAATATTTCTGTGTGTGGAAAAGCATGAAATGGTGGAAAATGATAGCGTAAAATTTTTACCCCAAAAAAATTTCATTTGATGCCTCAAAACACTCTCGAAAGGTTTTAGACCCCGTTTTTCCAAACTGGGCCCCACTGGTAAAAACAGTCTTGTGAGTTGATTCCTCCATTTTTTCCACTCCAAATGCATTAATATGGATGAAAAGAAATATAATGATCCAATTCAAATCACTTTGTGTGTGTGTGTGTCTAGAAGGTGTTGTACCTCTGAGATAGTAGTAGGTCAACTACCAATGCCAAAGCATCTAAAATAATTGTTTTGGGGTTTTTGGTTTTAGTTTAGGAAGACCAATGAATGAAGACAGATGTAGAATTGAAATACTTAATCCTTTGGATAATATTAATATTTCAGCAAAGGGTTGCTATAAATCTTTACACAGTGATATAGATCAAAATAGTGGTGAGAAGAAGACAAAAAATAATATGATTATCTGAGTTTCCAGACTTTAAAACAGAACAATCATCAGTGTGAAAACCTTCTAAACTACGTTCCAAAGGTTCAAGGCAATATAATTAAGCTTACGTAAGATGCTGATGATTTATTGATTAGAGGGGATTAGATAAACAGACAGTTCACTAATCCATTCTCTTAATAGATGATCACTTTAGGAGCTTATAGGAATTAATTGAGACACAATTATTCCTACCTAGATATCTCTATAAGTCATAAGCATATGAAGAAAGACATAATAATTGATAACTAGAAAAACTTACAGGAAAACACAAACTATGTAAAACCAAATTCAGAATCCTCTACTTTGTATTAAGGTTCCAAAAAAACAAAGTACATCAAGTGTCTACAAAAGCTTCCTTCATAGGTGCAACCAGGTTCAAAGTAGAATGAACAGTCACTACTTAACAAGCAATGAGTAATAAACCTTGAACTTCGAACCAATAACAACTCAAGAAGAGAGTTATTTATACAATAATGAAACTAAAGAAATATCCTAAAACTGATTAAGATTTATTCTAGGAAAGGAAAGATCTTCATACAAGAAGATAGGGGCAGCTGTTTGAACTGCTTCTTGTTGTCCCTTTTATTCAGGTTGTGTTGGCTTTGTTGTTTGATATTTTTCCCCTTTAAGCTGCTTGACTGTTTGAATCCTTTACGCTTGGTTGATTTCTTCATTTGATCTTTCATCTGATACTCTTTAAACTCTGTGAAAATCATTTGACCCTGCTAATTAACCTTTATTATGTTCCTTTTTCCTTTACTATGCATTTCAGGTTTTTACTATGTTTTTCAATAGTAAATCCCTTTAGATTTGTCTTCAAACTGTATGCAGGCTTTTTCTTTGTAAGCCTAGAACAGGGGTTTTTACCTGCAAAACACATAAATTGTTAAGAAATCATAGGTGACAGAGGAGGTCTTCAATGGCTTTATTGAACTTGAAAGGATATTGGAAGGAGTTTGGAGCATATCGGAAGGTAAAACCATGGCTTAATTGGTCACAGAGGCTTATGGAGGGTTTACTGTGAAAACAGGTGAAACAAAGGCAAAATGGTAATTTTTGCGTTTAAACGAAGAAACGACTTTCTTTTTGAAATATGGGGCAAATGAACAGTGGTCATTTTGTCATTATGCGGAAGGCAGTTTTAGTTTTCATTGCACCACATATAAGGCGTGGGTAGTTTTGGGAGGGGGTCACCCGAAATGATCTAAGATTGACACATAGCAAAGGGGATCAGTGGAATACCGCTTTTCAGGTGGGTAACGCTTGTACAGAGAGCCAACCCGAAATTGTCGAGGGCCATTGGATTTGAATGCATTAGATCGGACGATGGCGGAGCGAAAGAGTAGTACGGAGGGGCCCAACGACTAATTATGGTGGTGTGGGGCTTTATTATGAGTTAAAACTGAGATTAGTGGTTAAATGGAGGTTTAGGCTATTTCTTCGTTTAAAACATAAAAACCTTTTAACAAAGAAATTCTTCGCGAAATACGATATGGCGGACTTGAAAAATCATGAATTCAGGCGGATAAATGATATTGGGTCTAGGTTCATCGCATATTGCAATCCGGGCTAAGTAGAGGAAGGCCCATTACAAAGGAATGCGATAAGGGCCAGATGCGATATGGAAATAAAACATGAAATATATTTGTGTTGGGTCTGGGTTCCCATCGCAATGGCAGAGGGTAATGCTATTAGCCAAGACTTGTGATGGAGGCAGATACGATATGGGAATGAAATATGAAATATATGGCATCAGGTCCATCGCAATCGGAGATCACAACGAGGGAGGGTTATTGCTTTAATTGGGACTTGTGATGAGGGGTGGATGCGATATGGCAATGGATTGTGATATATATTGTGTCAAGTCCGGGCCCATTGCAATCGCATATCGCAATGTTGGGAGAGTGTATGCACATTAAAAGGCTTGCGATCCACCGATGCAATGTTTTATTAAATATATAGTTTTTATAATAAAACTAAGGGTTTCAGGGTATTTTAATAAAGGAGTTATTATATACGAAAAAAGGACTTTTAGGGGTTTAATACATTATGTTAGTGTTAATATAAAATATGAGTGGAAAAGTGGAAATATATGAAATATGAGCAAAAAAGGGGAAATATATGAAATATGATGCAGAAAGCGGAAATACACTAAGTATAATGTTTTTCATGAATTATTTGCTTTTTACATATATACATCAATACTTAGGCTAAACATCATTTTGTGGGTTTTTTTTGGGTAAAAGGGGATTTTACATGGGGTTTTCAGTTTTTCTAGGTAAAAAGGATTTTAACCTTAGGAAAATGGGTTTTTATGGAAAATGAATGAATATGAATGTATGAAGGTGGGAAGGGGAAATTAGTGAATATATGGATGAATTGAGATGAATGGGAAGTTAATTAATTGATCTTGTATACCTTCATTTGCTTTATGTCATTGCCTCATGGACATAGAAACATATAGTAAAATATGATAAATGTACATTTTGTCCAATCAATGATCATACTTCTGCAACCTTTCTCTACTTACCCTTTGCTTATCCTATCATTTTTTCTTCACTTAATGGGTGCATTTAAGCTAGCAAATCTTTTTCCTTTCTTTTTATTTTACAAAATCAAACTATCTAATTCTAACCTTATAACCTCCAAGGGCTTAGATTAAACTGATGAGCACCTTATTATTCTCTACCTAACTACTGATCTGCCAATATTACACAGTTTGGCCAGATCTTTATTCTCTAACTATAACATCAAATTTAAAGCATGAAGTAGTCAAGATTAAAGAGTTTGACTGTCATGGGTTGTGGCATTTAAAACAAGCTGTACACAACCATTATTTTGCAAAACATAGTAGTGGCATTTAAACTTGCTCACTTTCAGAGTTTATTTGTTTTCTTTTCTTTCTAACCTAACATTTTCTTTTTGTCTTTATTTTTTAGGACATCTAACCTAACATTTTCTTTGATATGGACCTCATCATCAAGATTTTTTCAAAAACATTTTATTGACTATTGTTATGTCCATATCCTAACTTAGCATTTTTTCAAAATATTTTTTAGTTTTGACTATTTTATTCTACCTTATCAAAACCAAAAAATGCTACAACATTGGCTCCATCTGGGGACTGCTTTCTCCATTAGAATGCAGAGAACTTGTAGATCCATGTGCCTTCTCCTCGAGCTATGGAGTCCTTGCTGTAAGAAAGATCACACTGACATTTTGAAAGGTAGAAGAAAACTGGAGTATTTACAATAAAAACTATTTCAACTTCTTAGTACTGAATGTAATGTTTAAGAAACCTTCCATTTATAGGATAAGTGGAATATAGCCCCTCAAGATTCGGTAGCACAAAAGTGTTATTACCCTTGACTTCAGCAATTGCTAAAGGTCCAGACCATAGATTGTCAAATTTTCCATGCTTTCCTTTCTCTTCTCTCTTGGCATCCCATCCTAGAACTAGATCCCCTTCCTTAAAGTCCCTCTCTCTGGCTCTTTTGTCAAACAGGACCTTCATCTTATTCTAATATTTATTCAATTTGTATTGAACTTCATCTCTGTTTTCATTAAGTTCAATAATCTGATTTATTCTTCTTGAAAAATCATCAGGTTCATCTGTTGAATCCTGCAGGAATTTTAAAATAGGGAAGGCCAAATTGGTAGGGAAAATTGCATCTTTCCCATAGACTAACTGAAATGGAGATTTTCCAGTTGATCTCTTTGGAGTAATTATGTTTGCCCATACTGCATAAATCAAATGTGAATCCCAGCTCTTCTTATGATCAACTAGAGTCTTTTTTATTACCTTTACCAGACTTTTGTTTGATGATTCTACAAGGCCATTACCTTGAGGGTAGTATGGAGTTGAATGATGTAACAAAATCTGATATTTCTAGCAAAAGTCAATCATTTTAACACTAGAAAAAGTTGTTGCATTATCAGTGACAATTTGAGTTGGGAAACCAAATCTAGATAAGATATTCTCCTCAATAAACTTAATTACTACTCAGTCAGTAGCATTTCTGACTAAAATTGCTTCCACCCATTTAGTAAAGTAGTCTGTTACAGTGAGGATCCGTTTATGCTGATTACTTGAAGTGGGGTGAATCTCTCCAAAAAAATATAATCCCCATTGAGAAAAAGGTGTTGAAACTATTGATGGAACAAGTGGAAGAGCTACTAATTTTTGTTTACCAGCAAACATTTGACAAGGAACACAACCTTTGACCTTTGCCCCTACTTGTAAAAACAATGTGGGCCAATAAAATCCTCCCCTCAGAATCTTATATGCTGTTGCTCTCCAAGCATAATGTCCCCCACAAAATCCTGTATGAAACTGATCAATGATTCTTTCAGTTTCTAATTCAGTTAAACATAATAAAAAAATATTCAATGGATCTTTCCAGTATAAATTTGCATTTATAATGCAGTAATTGACTAATTTTAACTTAAGGGTTTTATAATAGGTTTTGGAGAATGATGCTAGACACTCAAAATGGATCAAGAAATTTACAGTATCTTGATACCAGTTTGACAACAAGAATTTTTCATCAATGTGTATAGGACTGATTTGATTTGAAGGTAGAGGTTCTTATGGATTCTCCCCTTCTAGATGAAAGGAAGGTTCTTGTGGATTCTCCCCTTTAGGATGAAGGGAAGGTTTTTGTGGATTCTCCCCTTCTGCAAGGACAAAAAGTTCTTATGTATTCTTCCCTTGTATTTCTAAAACAGAATTGATTCCAAGTACTTTGCAGTTGGATTAAGCTAGAAGCTTGGCTAATCCTTGACCTTTTACTAGCTTGGTAATCTTGATAGTTAGATCAAACTCCAGAATTTGAGTGATCCATCTCCCTCTTTTCCCATCAGTGTTTGGTTGGGTTAGGAAAATTTTCACAGCACTATTAGGGACATAAGTAGTAATAGGTGAATGTAAGACATACATCCTGAATGATTTCAGGGCTTGAATGAGCGCATAGGCTTGCTTCTCAATGATGTCATACTTAAGCTCAAAATCTCTCATAACCTTACTGAAAAAGGCTATGGGTCGTTCATGGGAATCTTCATTTTTCTGTAATAGAACAGTAGTAAGGGTTGTTTCAGAGGCAAAAGAGAAAATACTAAATGGCTTAGTATAATCAGGGCTGGCTAAGGTGGGAGCTTCAGAGATAGCCTTTTTTATTTGTTCAAATGCATGCCTAGAAGTGGGAGTCCATTTGACTTCATGGTCCTTTTGGAGCATGTCAGTTATATCTTTTACAATCTCTGCATAATTTGGAATAAACCTCCTTAAAAAATTAATATTGCCTAGAAAAGCTTGAATCTCCTTCTTGTTTCTAGGTAAGTTCAATGTTTCAATGGCAGATACTCGTTTGGGGTCAATTACTACTCCCTCCTTTGAAATTATATGGCCCAACAGTTTTCCTTCTTTGACAGCAAACAAGGACTTCTTAGGGTTCAATGATATTCCAAATTTTCTACACCTGTCAAAAACCTTCATCAAGTGCTTTAGATGTTTTTGATCAGATTTAGAAAAAACAATTATGTCATCAAGATAAATGACCACAAATTTATTTACTTGACCCATAAAATCTATGTCCATATCTCTCTGAAATGTTGCTCTAGCATTGGTCAATCCAAACGGCATCCTAGCACACATGAATGTACCCCAAGGTGTAGTAAAGGTTGTCTTCTCTTTGTCTGTTGTACCAACATTCACCTGATTGTAACCTAAAAAACCATCAAGCATAGAAAGTCTTTGTGATCCTGAAAACATTTGAAGTAACTGATCCATTTTGGGCAAAGGATAATTATCTTTTAATGATGCTTTGTTCAAATTTCTAAAATCCACACAGATTCTTATTTCTCCATTTTTCTTTCTAACAGGAACTAGATTTGCAACCCAATTAGAATATCTAAGAGGTAGGATGATATGAGCATCTAGCATTTTCTTAATCTCCCTTTCTACAGTTGGTAGAAGGGTTGTATTTATCCTTCTAAGTTTCTGTTGATAAGGTTTTGCTTTTGGTTTGAAAGGAATCTTATGATGTATTAATGAAGTATCATAGGTCTTAAATTAGCATAAGTCCAAGAAAAAACATCCTTATAATTTTTCACTAACTTAAGATATTGAGCTTTGATCTTAGGGTCTAGAGATGCACATATTTTGATGTTTTTGATATCTTCATCAGTTCCAATGTTAATATCTTCTATGTCATCTTCTGAAGAAATTGACTGAGGGTTTCGAAGGACATCATTTCGATCAAGCAATCTTTCTAAAGGAATGAGTCCTTTTGGAATAAAATTATTAGATAATTGAATAATGTCATGACTGGCAATTTGGGTTTTAAAATCTGAAGTATCATTCCTATCTACATTTTTCATTTGTTTAAGTTCTATCTTCATCAATTTGTAGAAATGAAAAATCATCTATTACCTGCAGAAATGATTTCAACTGTTCATCATCTTCTAATATTTTCCAATGTTTCAGATTATCTGGGATGGATGAACTATATTTGACTTGTATCTGATAGAATACATCAGTATGATCAGGAATTTTAAAAGAGCTAGTAGAGATAGCTAAGGCATCTGCATGAATATTCTAATCTCTGGGAATATGAGTCAAATTAAAAGCATCAAAGAAGTTTTAAACTGAATCCCATACTTCATTTCGGGAGGACCTAAGTCTAGGGTGCTTGGTCTGGTAAGCATTTCTCACTTGCTTAACAATAAGTTCTATATCAATAAAGACACTTGAGTTTTGAGCTTTTAGGCTTTTGGCTAATTGCAATCCTAAAATGAAAGCTTCATATTTAGCCACATTATTTGTAACTTTGATGTCTAATTTACATGATTGGGTTATATTTTCTTTTTCAGGTGAAATCAAAACTACTCCAGCGCCTGCCCCATCTTTCATGCAAGGGCCATCAAAGAACAGTTTCCAAATATCAGTTTGGTTTGGTTCAGGACTTTCAACTACCTCTTCAATTTTGACTTGAGCTTTATGTTGGTTTGAAGTGAGTTGAAAACAACTAAAGTCTTGATCTATTGCATAAATTAGATGGTTCCTTGGCTGGTCAGTCTTACAAACAGTATGTATAAATTTTACCTCTCTATATAATCTTAATTGCTCTCCTCCATAAACAGGAATAGTAGCATATGACATATCCATCTGTAGAGTACCCCCTAATTTGGCACAACAAGACCTAGAAAGGAGCATTCCAAATTTGGGAAGGATATATGTGACAACAATATCAAGTACTACACTTTTCACTGGAATTTGGGCAAGGGTAACCACTAGATCCTTGATCAATCCCAAACAGGCCACCCTTTTAGAATCAAACGTGTAGAGGTCATGGTAGGATTTAGTTATGCCGAGTTTCAAATGGTCCATGATAGATTTTGGCATAAGGTTGTGTGATGCTCCTGAATCAAGCATACAATTATACAACATGGAATCATTCGTTTTAAGAGTTACATAGAAAGGAGGCACTATCTCATCTATCATGTCTGAACTAGGGCCAAAAACTACTGCTAGTTTTTCATCTTGTAGACTTATGACATCACCTCCAGCATCAACCAAGGTATTTTGTATCCATTTTGTGACTTGGCTTTTGTAACCAGGGTTTTTAGAAAGTTCTGACAGTGGAATTGGGATTTTAACCCTCTCTAATTCTTTTTCAACATTAAATGTAGTCAAAATGTTTTTACTAGTTTGGGTAGTATCAATTGATTGATCTAAGGGCTGGATAAGAGTTGTTTGAGCCTCGGTGGTTTTGGTATGTGTTTCAATGATTGGAGTTTCCTTTGGAGGTCTCCCAGGACCAGGCCTAGGCCTAAGATCATACCTCTTTTTTAACTCTGCAATTAAAAATTCAGAGAAAGCATGATATTTAGAGACTTGTGAAGCTTCCTGCTCTTCTTGAACCTGATTTTGTTGCGAGAGAGGAATGATGGTTGTTTGATTGGAAGAAGAATCCATGCTATTAATATCTTCAGTAATGGTCATAGTATTATCATCAGGTTGTTGGTCATCTATCAATAGAGGAGTAGGAACCTGTTGATCATTGCTAGGTCTCTGAAGGATTTGTAGTGGTGGATTTCTTTTATATTGACCTTGATTTTGGTTTTGAGGTCTAGTAACTGTTTGTTGTATTGTCCTACATTGGGTCTCAATCTTTGAAATCCTATTTGATAGGTTGCTAAGAATAGATGTTATTTCATCTATTTTTGAGTCTTCCAATTTAGTCTTAGAGGAACTAGAGGCTTCTTGAATAGATTTGAGTTTTCTTTGGGCATTTTCTTCCTTAAGTTTTAAAGAAGTTGAGGCTGCCCTATTTCCTTCTAATTCGATAGCGTTTGTTTTCATATCTTCAAGAGATCTTGAATCTCTCTCTCGTAGCATAACAACAAAATCATCATCAAAAGCTTCAGAAAATCTAGACTTAGCTGCTGCTACAGGGGGCTTACAATCAACAGGCATTTTGTGATAGATTTTATTGAATCTTTTGATAAAATGTGATATTGGTTCACCAAAGTTCCTTTTAAGCTCTTCAAATTCTATGAGGAAGTAAAGAGGATCCTTTTTCAAACCCCATTGATTTTTAAATATGGTTGTAATCTCTTCCCAATTTCTAATGGAAGCTGTTGCTAACTGCCTAAACCAAATCCTCACATTTCCTTCAAGTGAATGTACAAACAATCTCATATAAATGTTTTCTTGTTCAATATTCATGTTGTCTGCAAAGTCTAGGAAAGCTTGAAGATGGTCCTCAGTTGAGGGACTAGTTTCTCCATTGTACTTGGGAAGGTATTTTAAGTATCCAGCTAGGAATTTATCAAGGTTATTAGGTAAGACTAAGGTAGCATATCTAGCCTGTACAATAGGTCAGAAAGCCATGATAGTAGGTGGTGTATGAGGTGCTTGAGGTGTATGAGGTTGTCCAGGTGGAGTATGAGGTTTTTGTGTGGATGTAGAGGATGAAGAAGAATTAGAGGAAGAAGATGGTGATTCATGGGTTGATGGACTAGTTGGAGGTGAAGGAGGAGATGAAGGAGGAGATCTCCTGAAAGACTTCAAAGGAATCCTAAGAACTAACTTTGGGGCCTATAAAGGAATACCTTCTTTTGTTTCAAAGAGAGGATTGGAATATATAGAGAAGTTCTCCTCAGATTGTTTAGAAGAAGAAGCTTCAAGTCGGTCAAAAATGGAAGGAAAATGATAGGTGGTAGGGGATATGAAATATGTGGGTTTATATTCTGGTAGATTGACACCCAAATCAGATTCCGTTTTAGGTGATCCTAGTGGTAGTGTACGTATTGGATGAGATTCTAATGAATGAATAAGGTAGGCTGGCTTAAAATCAACTCCTTTATCTAGAAGTTCAGCAACCCTAGGTGATAAATGGGAGTAATCAAGATCAGATGGGATATTACTATAGGGGTCAAATGATTCTAATTCTTCAGACTGCAAGACTAAAGAGGAAGAAGAGGATGGTTGGTTTCCCCTTTTAGAACTGGATTTTCTCAGAATCCTTTCAGGATCTGACAAAGGTTTAACTATGTCAGCTTCTGAACGAGATCTGGTATGTTTATAAGGTGCCAGTTTGGAAGTGTGGAATTTCCAAGGTGAATGATTTTAGCCTTTCTAAACCTTTAATCACCTTAAAGGAAAAGAATGAATGAATATCGTTGTCCCAAGGGAAACTTAAATGAAATTCGAATCCCCGACAGCGGTGCCAGTTTGATGTTGTACCTCTGAGATAGTAGTAGGTCAACTACCAATGCCATAGCATCTAAAATAATTGTTTTGGGGTTTTTGGTTTTAGTTTAGGAAGACCAATGAATGAAGACAAATGTAGAATTGAAATACTTAATCCTTTGAATATTATTAATATTTCAGCAAAGGGCTACCATAAAGATTTACATAGTGATATAGATCAAAATAGTGGTGAGAAGAAGACATAAAATAATATTATTATCACAGTTTATAGACTGTAAAATAGAACAATGATAAGTGTGAAAACCTTCTAAACTACGTTCCAAAGGTTCAAGGCAATATACTTAAGCTTACATAAGATGTTGATGATTTATTGATTAGAGGGGATTAGCTAAACAGACAGTTCATTAATCCATTCTCTTAATAGATGATCACTTCAAGAGCTTATAGGAATTAATTGAGACACAATTAATCCTACCTAGATATCTCTATAAGTCATAAGCATATGAATAAAGACATAATAATTGATAACTGGAAAACCTTACAGGATAACACAAATTGTGTAAAACCAAATTCAAAATCCTCTGCTTTGTATTAAGGTTCCAGAAAAACTGAGTACATCAAGTGTCTACAAAAGCTTCCTTCACAGGTGCAACCAGGTTCAAAGTAGAATGAACAGTCACTACTTAACAATAAATGAGTAATAAACCTTGAACTTCGAACCCATAACAACTCGAGAAGAGAGTTATTTATACAATAATGAAACTAAAGAAATAGGCTAAAACTGATTAAGATTTATTCTATGAAAGGAAAGATCTTCATAAAAGAAGATAGGGGCAGATGTTTGAATTGCTTCTTGATGTCCCTTTTATTCAGGTTGTGTTGGCTTTGTTGTCTGATATTTTTCCCCTTTAAGCTACTTGACTGTTTGAATCCTTTACACTTGGTTGATTTCTTCATTTGATCTTTCCTCTGATACTCTTTAAACTCTATGAAAATCATTTGACCTTGCTGATTAACCTTTACTGTGTTCCTTTTTCCTTTACTGTGTATTTCAGGCTTTTATTGTGTTTTTCAACAGTAAATCCCTTTAGATTTGTCTTCAAACTGTATGCAGGCTTTTTCTTTGTAAGCCTAGAACAGGGGTTTTTACCTACAAAACATAGAAATTGTTAAGAAATCATAGGTGACAGAGGAGGTCTTCAACGGCTTTATTGAACTTGGAAGGATATTTGAAGGAGTCTAAAGCGTATCGGAAAGTAAAACCATGGCTTAATTGGTCGCAGAGGCTTATGGAGGGTTTACTGTGAAAACAGGCGAAACAAAGGCAAAATGGTAATTTTTGCGTTTAAACGGAGAAACGGATTTCTTTTTGAAATATGGGGCAAATGAACAGTGGTCATTTTGATCCAGGTGGATGTTGGTGGCCACCCACCTATCCCATTTGGACCCCCATAGCCATCTCTTTCAGTATTTTTAGTTTCCTAAATTGTAGCACAGTTTACTATTTTTAGCAGTTTTTCGGGTCCTGAACTTCCAGAGCCGTTTTGAGGCCCTAAACGACGTTTTTTTGGAAATCTGGGGGCAACATGGGTCCATGGATCGCTGTTACCCTTCCCAAAGTGGTAGTACTTGGATATATCTTTCTAACGAGCTATTGTACGCATCAAACAGAGATCGTATGCCAAAGTTACGACCCCGGGAAGTTGATGTACCAATTTACCCAAACGAGGTCCACAGTTTGGCGTTTCATCTTCTAGGGTTAGGTTTTGGAATGTTAAGGGTTTTCCATTGTTTCTCAACAATAAATAGGCCTTCGAGCCTCATTGTAACACAGTTCAGAGACATGTAGCCACTGTTAACACCCAGGTTGTTCCCTATGACTCCCAAGGGAATACGGCCGGGGTAACCACTAACCAATCTTTTAATCACTGTTTCTAGCCAAACAGTGATCAGAGAGGGCTCTCTCTTTATGATTTATATCTACAGTGATGGTGTTTTAGGCTAGGTATTGAGTACAGGTTATGTTTGTGTTTCGGTTGATGAAATTCCCTTAGACTTCAGTGATGTAGTTTTTAGATATGTTGAATATCATTGGGCAATGGAGTCTGTGGCTTAATGTGTTTGAATCTGTGAGATGAAAGATGGAAACTTACAGGGCCTTTTGAGTGCTTTGTTAAAACATATTTTGGCTAAGTGACAGGAAACAGGCAGCACGAAGTGAAAGCATTTAAGAATTTCCACTTATTGTTTACATATTTCCACGTGACAGAATTTGGAGCAGAAAACAGAGGTCACAGGGGCAATAATTTGAATCCCTGGGAATAGTCTGTTACAGCAAAGAGACAGATTGAAGTGCAGCAGTTAAGAATTGCAATTTCTATTACTGTTTCTGAAGAAAACATAGATGACAGTTCAGGTTTGAGTTCAGGGTAATGCTTGATTAAATCCTGAAACTATTCTTTCACCTTACTATCAAGTGTAAGACATTTAAACAACCAAAGAGAACAAAAGACTCAAAAAAACACATAACAGAAGATTTGAAAATACTTATAGTTTTATGCAACACCCATGGAATCCTGTAACATGCATCCTTCACCACCAGACATCAAATACACCAAACTTCTGGAAGTTCCATTCCTCCTTTGTATTAATTCTCTGAAAATATTACAGCAGATGGAAGTTATCCAAGAGAAAATTCCAGCAACCCCTTATGCGTTACTAAGGGGGGTATATATACAGATTTACATTTGGAAAAATATCTGAAAGAAGAGTAAATGCCTCATAAATATGCTGCCAACTGCTAGTGAGCAGTAGCCAAAGAAGTAAATGAAGAAGTAAATGCAGTAATAGCTCTTAGTCCTTTAGCTGTCAAAATCTGTCAGATGCTGTTGAATTTGTAGCAGTTGTAGTCGGCTGAAGGCGTGTGTTTCAAAATGTGGCTAGCTGTCACTGTTAGTGATGAATCACTTTTTAGATATTTTCCAGTCACCGACCACTTTATACTTGTCTTGCGGTGACCTGAGCTGGCTTTTGACCTGGAGTTTTGAAACTACTGTGGCAGAATCTGGAGCATGGCTTGCCACCAGTCCTCCTTGGGCATTTGATGCCTTCGCATTTTAATCAATGTCTCATCAAGCTCTGTGTATTTGAAAAAACTGGGAGGAGTTTCAAATAGATGATTAACTTCATTTTCAATAAAAAATGACCCTTCAAGCTGAGTGTACAAACTCTGTCCTGTAGGAGGAACAGTTTCTTCAGAAGCACTGCTGGATGCAGTGATTTGATTTTCTATGTACGCGGCCATCCTATTTGTAAATTGATCTCTGTTGATCAATTTCCCTGTACCGCTCAATAGGCTAGGCATTCCTCTTGCCTGTAGCATCCCCATTCTGAGCTTGAAGTCTTCAACTTCAGTCTGTATCTCATAGCTCCTCCTTTCTGCTGTCTGCACATATCCTCTGAGTGTTAGCACCTTTTTGGTCATAAGGATGGCCTCCGTTCTGTTGGTGATTCCAACTGCTGCCAGCTCATCTTTGTCTTGCCTGTTCAGAAAGTCTATCAGTTGGCTAGCTTGTTCAGGTCTATTTCCTAGTGCTGTCTTAGCCCTCTGGATATCTATCTGAGCTTGCACAATTAAATCCATATGTTCATGGATTGTTTTGAGTGATTTCCACTGTTTAATCATGCTTTGGGTGATTTTATTCCATAAGATCCTCTTGATCTCAGCCATGGTGTTTTTGAGATCAAGCTCTTTCTCCAGGGCTTTGATTCTGTCCTTTTGGGTCTTGATCTGTCTGCCCTGTTCTGCCACTGTCATTTTAGACTGGTCATACTTGGCATCTATCTCTGCCAGTTTTTCTTTTGCCTTCCTTATCTCATCTGCTTGTAGCTCCATTTGCTTAACAGCCTTAGTTAGTTCTTCTATGCTGGGCTGGTCAACTGTATTTGCTGTTGTAGGGGCCACTGCTGCCCCAGAGCCTGTTGCTGCTGTAGAATCTGTTGGGGGAGTTGGTAGTGTGGATTCTCCCTGTTTGTCCTGTAATGACTTCTCCAGCTCCTTCTCTAGCTCTTGGATCCTTTGATCCTGCTGCAATAGTAGATCAAGTTGTTGATCAACTTGTTTTTCTTTTTGCAGTTCAGCTGTCTGAGGATGTTCTGTAGGTGACAGCTTCAATCTCCTCTTCATGGCATTGAGATCATCCTCTTTTTTCTTCAGGAGGGCTTTTACCCCGGTTGGGTCACTAGGGTTATGCCCTAGATCAACAATAATCTCTTCAAGAGATTTTATCCTGTTATCCTTGGCCCTGGAAGACAATCTCTCAAAATCCAGTTGAGTATTTGTGTGCTTCAAGGATTCTTTCAGCTCATGAGCTAATGTGGCCTTATCTACCAAGGTGGCATAGACCATTTCTCCAGTCTGCTTATGGAGCTCAATTTGGTCCATAGGATGTATGTCTTTGGCCAAGACCTCCACCCTTGTTTTGATGAAATCAGCAGTGGACATTGGGTTGGGCCCCTTAGGTTTGAAATGGCTGAATATCATCTTCTCCTCTTTGAAGTCGTAGACCGACATCAATCTTTCTTGTTGGGCTGGAGTGGCATCTATAAATTGTTTGTAAACCTCAGCCCTCAATAGTTCATTTGCTGCCTTGATTTCTTTGAAGGTGGCCTTAGCACCTTTGAGCTTCTGGCTTTGTTGAGAAGAAGATGATACCTCCAAGCCAAGTTGTAAATTCTGCTCCTGCTGAAAGGAGCTAGTCCCTGTGTGTTGGCTGCCCTCCCTATCCTTGGCTGTATCATTGAAGACATCTTCAGTAATGTCTTCTACTTCTGGGGAGTCTGCCCTCTGCCTTTTAGCTTCTGGTTGTTGGGAGGATCCACTGAGGGGAGTGGACTCTTCTCTTTGTCTTTTGGTCCCCCTTTCTTCATGTGCCGGGGTCTGTAAAATTGAAGTGGTTAGGGGCTCCACTTGAGGGGGTGGTGTCTGCAATAAGGTGGTTTCTGGCAGCCCAGTTTGTGGCAGACCGGTTTGTTCTTCTTGCTGCCCTGTTTCTTGCTCTGGTTGTTGCTTTCCCTGCTCTGACTGCTGCTTTTTTGCTTCATCTTCGGCGTCCATTTTTCCCTTTCCCTTATCCAAGCCTGGTGCTGTTGTTGGCGGCGCTGTCCTGGTAACTGAGGTTCCTCCTCCTGATGTTTGAGGCAGCCTGAAAGGTACCTGGATCACATAGTCCAGGTCAATAGTTTTTTCAAGTTCTTTCATATTTTTAGCTATTTTTTCCTCTTCAGACAAGCTCTCAACAAGGGTATCCAACTGCCACTCTTGTAAGTTTGCATACTGTTCTAGATGTGGATAGTGGCAGTGTTTGATGGCTAGGAGTCTGTACTTTGTTCTCCTGGCAGTGATGAAACCTTGAGGGTCATATGGGACCCACCGGAAACTGTAAGACAACTTATATTTGTCTTTTAGGATCAAATCTGCAGCCTCCCATCCTTCCTTCTTATTCATGATAAAAGGGCCCAGCTCATTTTTGAAGTTAAGGTGTGCTTTTTTCTTTGAGCTGTGGAAGTGAGTGAGGTCTGACTGGATTAATTGCCTGTAATATTCCAAGGCAAATAATCTCATGGGAACATACTTGGGTAGTCTGTATGGACAGAGCTCACACCCATACACTCTGAACACAGTGTGGTGTTCATATAGGTACCAATCACCTATTTTGTACTTCTTAGAAAGCTGTAAAGCTTTCTTGATCTCATTTGATATTCTAGGTGGAGGGGATTTCATAAGTATGCTGGAGACTGGGTATACAAACTGATCTACAAATTCACAATAGCTGTAGGGTGAATTTGTGATTTCATGATAGACTGAGGTCCAGAATATGACTGATCTTCTCTCCCCTTTGTTGTCCAGCCTTCTGATGTAGCATGGGAAAGCTTCAGAGTGATGATACATGAACAGGTGGTAGATGTATGCTGAATATCTAAAGACTCCTTGTCTGTCCAATTTGCACAATTGATCATGGATCCTATTGGCTATGAACTTGGCAAAGTTGTACTTTCGGGCAGGGGGTTGTCGTGGGCTGTAGGCAGATAGCATTACGAGCATGGCTAGATCCACATGCTTGCTGTTCT
This sequence comes from Pinus tabuliformis, assembly GCA_031772625.1. Classification (NCBI taxonomy): domain Eukaryota; kingdom Viridiplantae; phylum Streptophyta; class Pinopsida; order Pinales; family Pinaceae; genus Pinus; species Pinus tabuliformis. Next base: position 86,816,063 of record CM062818.1, read on the forward strand.
GGTAGCCTAGCACATAGGCTATCATGTCCAGGAGCAGCCTGCCTGAGTCATTGAAGTGCTCATGTGGATAAGGAGGTGGCCCTGTAGGCTGGTTCTCAGGCCACATGTAGTTCCTGGTGACCTTCTGCAGCTCTTCACTGGTCATCTTCTCACCTGCTTCCATTAAAGATCTCATGGAGAAAGGGACTAATAACTCTGTCTGTTCAAAGTGCAGCATTTTGTTGATGGTGTCAGCGTTTATATAGAACAAAATCCTCCCTAGTTGAGTGTTGACAGCTCTGTGCTCCTGATCATAATTTTGAGCACATAAGTGAATGATTTCAGGGAAAACATTCACAGCTGGGAGGCAGTAATAGGGCAGGTTTGACTCCCATATCCCATCTGTACCAAGTCCTGCCTTATAGTCTTCCCTTAATGTGGTGAAGGTCTTCAAAAAGTTTCTGTTTCCCTCAAAATCATTTATGAGACAGTCTTTGTCAACTAATGGCATAGCTTCCAGTTCCTTATTGGTTTGACTCAGTGGAGTGACACTGAGGGAGGAGGATGCAGATGCTGCCATGATACAGTCTGAAAGTGTGCAGTAGGATGCAGAGCTTTGATGAATCTCTTGAAGACTTTGAGCAGCAGGTAGGTGCAATTGGTGTGATGTCTTCTTCTGGTGTGAAGTTGTTCTGAAGCTAGCAAAGTACTGATGATTTTCAGGAATGTGGATTGTCTAAGGGAATGCTTACTGAGGTATTAGTATTTGTACAGGAAGAGTGTAGGTAACCAGTACTTGGCAAAAAGGAACAATGCCGGGTACTTCAGGGCGATTTCTGCAGTTTTAACCCGCGAGCTGGTTTGTACAGAGCTAAATTGGGGCTAATGGATGGCACAGGTTGCTTATGTCTGATTTGGGTGCTTAGGTAGAGCTAAATTTAGAGTTTTTAGCAGACTTTAATGGTGATTTTGCAGAAAATTGGAATTCACGGGCAGAATGGGAGAAGACGGCAAAATACCTGGCAAATCGACCTGGAAGCTTGCGGGCTGGGTTGCAAAGGCTTAATGCAGTCAAGCCTCGAACTTTGAACGGTTTACTTGTCGAATTTGATGGCTGAATGCAAGATTTCGCGGCAGCAGGCTTGACAACGGCTAGTTCAGCTTCGCATGCAAAATAAGCGAAAAATATGCGTTTAGCCGTTTAAATCGGTAAATTTGGCAAAAGTATGAATTTGGCGCTTTTCCGCCGATGACGTCAGCATGACGTCATGGCGGGGCCCAGGTGAGGGGTGACGTGGATGCTGAGGTGTTAGCCAGGTCGGCAGGACACGGTGGCGGGCGGGCGCAAAGGCGGGCCCGCGTGGAGGACCAAGGGACGATGGGGCGGGCACCGGCGGGGTGACGTCAGAGCGGCGTGGACATGACGTGTAGGCATGACGTGTGGGGTAGCGGTATACGGGGTGGCGGTAAGTGGGTTCCCCGCACCACCTTTGGGCAAAGGCGGTAAGTGGGAGGAGGGCTCCGAACAACCTTACCGCCCGCCACGCGTCCATTGTACGGGATAGGTAAAACCGCTTTCCCCGGACGCTAAATGTCGGCACATCGAGATCTGAAATTGACCGCCCACCCTTAGATCTGGGCGCTGGAGATCTGACGGCTGGCGGGCCTCCCGACTGGTCGAGCATGTTGGGGAAGGGTCCCGCCAGCGGAATAAAATATTCCATTTAATATTTGGGCGCAAAACTATAGGTTAGTGGGTTTTGAATGGTTTTTCATCTTTTCTCGCTTAACCCGTAATGTGGTGGGATTGGGAAACGTGCCAGAGGCGGGTTTTTTACCTTAGGGACTTTTGCAAAGATTTTTGTAGGCTAAAGGGTCTTGGAGAGGGGTTTTGCCCATGCAGAGGTGAATTTGAGGGTAAAATAACTTGCAGCAGAGGGGAAAGGGGTGGAAAAGGTTCACCAAAGTGGCCAGGTGCCATTTGGTCCCTTTTGAAAATACATGGCTATTATGCCTAGGGGAGGGAATATACATAAAATTTGGGGCTTTATACACCTTAGTGTTAGTATTATTAGGGGTAGGGGTAAAATAGGGGAGCTAAATAGTAGAATTAGGAGTTAGTATAAGTGAAGGTGGGGGATTTAGAAAGGGGGTGTTAGCAATGGAGTAGGGGGGAAGAGAGAAGTTAGTGATGCTCTGCTGTGAGACCATGAATTTCACCACCTTTTTGCTAATATATCCATTGCCTTGGCAAAACATCTTTGACCACTATGTAATGGTGAACATGTCCTTTCTGCAACCACAACTGCCTACCCAACTATTTCCCCTAACATTTTTTGTTTCTTCTTGGAGAGGCACTTGGACTTGCAACCCTCAATTGCCTTTTCTTTTCTTTGGCTTTTTTCCTTTTCTCCCTATCTACTTCTACCCTTATCTCTTCCAAGGTCCCAGATTAGACTTTTGGGAACCTTTGTTTCTCTACCTGAACTATTTGTCTGCCAAGATTAAGCTGTTTGGACAGACTTCTTTCTCTATTCTACAACTCAAAATTGAAACATGGCATGATCCAGTTTGAACTGTTGAATCACCCAAAAAATTGTAATAAGGTCCTCAATATTTGAAATACTTCACACACCTCTGATTTTCTGGAAATATGGGATCTTTGTAGTAGCAAAGCAGAGCATATTTGGATTTTCAATAATCAATCATGAAATATGAAACCTATTACTATAGGTATCTAACAGTGGCTCCACATGGGGATGGTTTTTCTTTTGAAAGACCAAGAACAGCAGGTCAGATTGCCTTGTTCCTTGACTGTCCATCTTAATCTTTGGAATCTGATGCATGCAACCTGTCAAAATTGTGTGCTTTTCCTTGGGGAACCTTTGATTCTATCTGCCTATTGCTGCTAGGTGCAGCACTTGAAAACATCTTTTTACAAACAAAAAACATATGTGGGCCTGCATATATACAATGAACCTTTGGATCCCTATCATAGTGAACCATCATAATAGTGCTTCAACATCCTGCCATTGACAGGACCTTCATCCAGTTCAGTTACAGTCAAACTTTTAAGGAAATAAGTGTTATTACCTTGTACTGCTTGGACAGCAAATGGTCCTTTCCACAAAGAATCAAATTTCCCATGTTTCCCTTTCTCTTCTCTTCTTGCATCCCACTTTAGAACTTTGTCTCCCATATTGAAATCTTCTGCTTTGGTTCTTCTGTCAAAGGCCTTTTTCAGTTTTTCTTGTAATATTTGCACTCTGCTGAAAACTTGTTCTCTGGTCTGCTGTAAACAGATTATCTGGTTGATCCTTCTTTGCATATCATTTGGCTCTGCTTGACTTTCTTGTAGAAGTTTCATAACTGGCACCCCTAGTGATGAAGGAAATCTGGCCTCTAATCCATAGACCAACTCATATGGGCTGGTACCAATTGATCTTTTGGTGGTTAATCTATCTGCCCATAAAGCATTTACTAGTTTCTTGTGCCAGTTCTTTTTGTTCTCTTCCAATACTTTCTTTATGATGTTTATCAAGCTTTTGTTTGATGATTCAGCAAGACCATTTCCCTGAGGATAGTAAGCTGTAGAATGGCCCAAAGTAATGTGAAATTTATGGCAGAAGTTTATCATTCTCTTGGATTTGAAGGCAGCAGCATTGTCTGTTATTATCTTATCTGGGCAGCCAAATCTAGCCAGTATATTATTCTCCAAAAATTGAATGATCACTGAATCATTTGCTTGTCTGCATGGGGCAGCTTCAATCCACTTGGTGAAGTAGTCTGTTGCAGTCAAAATCCATCTGTGTTGTCCTGAAGATGAGGGATGAATCTCCCCAATGAAATCCAAACCCCATTGTTGAAAAGGTCTTTCTGTTGAAATGGGCCTCAAAGGAAGTGGCAGCAACTGTCTTCTGCCTTCAAACAGTTGGCACTTGTGGCATGATGTTGTGAATTTCTTCACATCAGAGAACATAGTGGGCCAGTAATAACCAGCCCTTAATATTTTGTCTACAGTGGACTTCCAGTATAGATGTCCACCACAGTCTCCAGCATGGAATTCTTGCATGATGTTGTCAGTTTCACTCTCAATAAGACAGTGCAGCAAAATACCTTCATGGTTTTTCCAGAGTAGATTCTCATCCATCACACAAAACTTAGATGTTTTCATTTTCAGAAACCTAGACTTAGTTCTGGACAGTCCTGGGGGAGCACACAGGTTTTGTAACACATAACAGACATCAGAGTACCAAGGAGATTGTTCAAAGGCTACATTGATCTTTGGAGTCGCCATCTCTGTTTCACTGTCCAGTTGGTTGATATCTAAGGCTTGGAAATTTGCTTCTGTCATTAACTTGGCCAAACCTTGCCCTTTAATCAGCTTTGTAGGTTTTATTTCAATGTCAAATTCAAGTATGTTTGCAATCCATTTTCCTCTTCTACCCTCTAAGTTTTCTTGGGTGAGAATGTCTTTGACAATAGGACTTGGTACATAAGCCACAACATGAGAGTAAAGGATATAGATCCTAAAATCTTTGATAGCTTTGATTAATGCATAGGCTTGTTTTTCCATTATTTGGTACTTCAAAGGAGCATCTCTAAGAGCTCTGCTGAAGAAGGCAATGGGCTTTTCATTCCCTTGATCATCTTTCTGCAATAAAACAGCAGCAATAGTATGCTGGGAGGCAAAAGAAAAAATAATAAAGTCTCTGTCAAACTGAGGATTAGTTAATACCGGGGTTTGGGTTAAAGCCAGTTTTATGCTTTCAAAGGCTTGCTTTGCTTCCACAGTCCACTTAACCTTTGAATCTTTCTTTAGCATATTGTTTAGTAGTCTGATCAATTCTGCTAAATTTGGGATGAACCTTCTTAAAAAATTGAGTTTTCCTAAGAATCCTTGCAACTCTTTGACATTCCTAGGGTGAGGCATTTGTAGGATCGCTTGTATCCTATCTGGATCAATTCTTATGCCATCTTTTGAAATGATGTGTCCTAAAAGTTTCCCTTCTTCCAAACCAAATAAAGACTTCTTGGGGTTTAAGGAAATGCCATATTTTCTGCATGTTATGAAAATCTGTCTTAAATGTTTCAAATGTTCTTGGTCAGATTTTGAGAAGGGTGTAAGATCATCTAAGTAAATGACCAAGAAATCATGAATTTCTTTTGCAAAAGCAATGTCCATTGCTCTTTGAAATGTTGCCCCTGCATTCTTCAATCCAAAGGGCATTTTCACATACTTGAAAGTTCCCCATGGGGTAGTAAATGCAGTTTTGTCTTGATCATCAGGGTGCACTAAAATTTGATTGAAGCCTGAGAATCCATCAAGCAGTGATATCCTTGAGGCTCCTACTACTCTTTGGAGGATGTGATCCATTTTTGGTAAAGGGTAGTTATCTTTGAGTGAAACTTGATTCAGATTCCTTAAGTCTACACAAAGTCTGATTTCACCAGTTTTCTTTCTGGTAGGGACTAAATTTGAAATCCATTCAGAGAATCTGATTGGTGCTATAATACCAGCCTTGAACATTTTATGCAACTCTTTTTCAATGGAAGGAAGGAGCACAGGATTGATCCTTCTCAATTTCTGTTTGAATGGTTTTTGATTAGGCTTGAGGGGGATGGTATGCTGGATGACAGATGTGTCATAGGACTTGAGATCTTCATATCCCCAGGCAAAGACATCTTGAAATTCTTTAAAGAGATCAATGTACTTGGGCTTTTGATCAGGGGGCAAAGAGGCGGACAGCTTGACTATCTTAGGCTTTTCCATAGTGCCAATATTGCATTCTTCAATTCTTGCATCTAATGGCTGCATCTTTGGCTTCCTAGGGATGTCATTTGAGTCGAAAATATCCTCTAATGGGGTAAGGCCCACTGGGAGGAAGTTGTCTTTGAGTTGTATGATTTCAGTTTCAATGTTACTCATCTCTTCACAGTCCATTTGTTTAATTTGTTGAATGTTTTCATTGTTGAAAATGGTTGGGCTGAGTAGTTGTTTTGCTGTCCTAGGTGACATTGGGTGAGCAGATTGTTGAAACTGTATTTGTGATTGACATGCTTCATTAAATATTTGTGATTGACTTGCTGTCTCAAGCATTTGTGATTGACTTGCTGTCTCAAGATCAATATTTAATCCTGTGAACTCCTGTTGCAGGGTTAAAAAATTGTTTATTTGCATGTCATCCTCAAATACTTGCCATTCTCTGACATTGTTTGGAATAGAGGGTCTGTACCTGACCTCAGCTGTGAAACAATTATTAGGTTCCAGTGGGAATTTGAAAGTGCTGGCAAATGTTGCCAAGCTATGTGCATGGAGGTTATGGCCCCTTGGAATTTTTGTGATAGCAAACTCATGAAAGGTCTCTAATATTTCGATTACAGCAGCCCTGTAGGATCTCAGCCTCTTGTCATTAGTGACAAAATTGCCTTTTACTTGTTGAATGACCAGATCAGAGTCTCCCCTGATAGAGAGGCTAGGTGCTTGTAATGATTTTGCAATCTTGAGGCCTAGTAATAGAGCTTCATATTCTGCCATGTTGTTGGTGCATCTGAAATTCAATCTGTAGGCCTTGCCTGTTGCACAGCCTTTCTCTTTGTTATGTATCCATACTCCCGCTCCTGCTCCTAACTTGTTAACCGAGCCATCAAATTCTAAGACCCACAAGATGCCTTGCTGGTCAGGAGGTTTGAGGTTCTGTTCATGGGGTGGTAGTGTGAGCATGAGTTGGGGTTTCTTCTCCCATTTGTTTTCTAGGATAGCTTCATCATTTGCCTGACCATCTTTGACCCCTAGGGGAGAGCTAAAGTGTTTTGTTGTACTGATTGATGTTTGACAGGTGCTACTTGTTAGAATGATGTTTTGTTCTGGTTTAAATGTCTCTGTGCTAATGTGACTGTCGGAGAAGCCAATGCTGTCATTAAAGAGGATGTAAGAGTCTATGTCCGAATGAACAGCATATATTGGGAAATTTTGGGGTTTTTCTTCACTGCTAACCATATACTTCATGAGTGTTTCCCTATAAAGTCTTTTTGGTTGTCCAAAGACAGAGATGGTTGCATATGACATGTCTAACTGCAGGGAGCCTTGAAGCTTTGCTCCCCATGATCTTGATAATAGCATCCCATACTTGGGTGGGATATCAGCAACAACAACATCCATCAAAATGGTCTTGTTGGGGAATTGGACCAGGGACACACACAAATCCTTAATTAGACCCAGGCACTTGACTTGACTAGAATCAAAAGAAAACAAGTCTTTGTATGGTCTTGTGATATCTAAGTTTAATCTTTCCATGACTGCTTTTGGCATCAGATTATGAGAGGCTCCTGAGTCAAACATTGCATTGTGCAGAATTTTGTCATGTACATGTAAGCTGACATAAAACGGTAAAACCCCTGTGACTACTGTTTTTCCATCTACCTCTGGACCAAATAGTAACTCTGGAGTGTCATCTAATACATTTACATCATCTTTGCTATTGGTGAGCTGAAGGGATTTTTTAATCTGTTGTTTGTACATGTCATGCTTTGCTAGCTCTGAGAGGGGAATTGCTACCTTTAACTTGCCAATCTCTACTCCTAGGTCAAAGGGTTTGTCAATTTGCAATTTGGGATCACGGGTAGCAGTTCTTTCTTTGTTTATTACATCTTCTGGTGGGATTTCATCTTGATTTTGGAACCTGCCCCTAATATTGATATCTTGAGGGGCAATATTTGGGTTAGGCTCAGAGGATAAGGTTGCCATGGGTTGTTTTGATGGTGACAGTGGTTCAGTAACCTCTTCAACCACTACTTCCTTTGTAGGCAAGTTTGGCACATGATCAGGTTCAGTGACTGAGCTTTCTTTGGTTTGCTGTTTTTCTTTTATCTTTTCGGGTTGATTTACATTTACAGTCCTACTCCTTAGTTTGTATTGTTTGTGGACTTCATAGACAGCAGTGTCATATCCTTGTTTAAAATCAAAGGATTCCCCTGACTTAGTTTGAAATGTATTGCTCTCATCCTCCTCATGGTCTTCTTGGGTTAAGAATACATGATTTTTGCCATCCAGACCTATTAAATTGATTTCAGGGTCCTCATTTAGCTGATTTGCAGTAGAAGTTTCTGCATAATTTTCTTGAAAAGGGGGTCTGATATCTTGGTCAGCATTAGTCTTTCCTATATTGGGGTTTTGGGCTCTCCTGAAATTTGGGTTTCTAGGAGGATTGTTTTGTGGTGCCTCCCATGATGATTTTCTTTCCACTGATTCCACTCTCTCCCCCAACCTCTTCATGCTATTTAGAATTGCATCTAGCTTTTGGTCGAAACCCGAGGTTTCTTCTTTGAAGCCAGTTTTCTTTTCCAGCTTTGCCCTGTTTCTTTTGGCAATTAGGTTGGCCTCTACAGTGACTGCAACCCTTTGAGCTTCTGCAAGGGTTGGAGGGTCTCTTTCTCTCAACTGATAGGCCATATCAGAATCAAAACCATCAGGGAAATTATAAAGAGCCAAATCAGGAGGGGGTCTTAAGTTCTGAGGGATAGCATTGTATATGTTGTTAAACCTGGCACAATACTCCAACACCGTTTCTTGGGGACCTCTTTTAATAGTGTTATATTCACCAAGTATGTGGTGGGGATCTCTCTTTTTCTCCCATCTGTTAGTAAATTCCTGGTATAAAGCTTCAGGGGTTGCAATTGAATTTGCATTTAAGGACCTAAACCAAGTCCTGACATCCCCAGTTAAGCTTTGAACAAAGATTCTCATCCTGACACTATCATCATCAATTTCATAGGTCTCAAAGTGGTCTTGCATCTTTTTAGCATGCTGGATGGCCGTCAAAGGGCCATGGGAATCAAAAAATGAGAGTCTGGTTTGATAATCTTGGGGTAGGGCTGGAGCATTGGCTGGAATCTGCAATGGTGCATATCTGTTAGCCATGTTTATAGGGTTAATAGGGTTGATAGGAACAAATGGGACAACTGGGATTACAGGTGTACTGGGGTTAATAGGATGGGTAACAAGTGGAGAACTGGTTGAGTGAGTATGTGCAGATGGTGAAGATGGAAAGGTAGGACTTTGAGGGGTTGAAGATGAACTAGGGGAATTGGGTGTGGAACGAAAAAGGACTTTGCAAGGAGTGGGAATGAGGATGGGTTGGTCTGACCTTATATCTGAATCAGCAGGTTTATCCTGCTTGTGCTGTTTCCTTATGTTCTTTGGGATGATATTTGGGTTATCAACAATGATGGGTTGATCAGGGTCAGGGTGTGCCCTAGTATGCCTTGGGTTTCTTTTAGGAGCCAGCTTCTAAGTGTTCTTTCAGAACTTTATACAGAAGTTTTGTATTTACAAGGGCAAAATAAGAACTCTGGAATGACTATATATGTTTCAAGGCTAGGATAAGTTTCCCTAGTTAGCTCTTCCCTAAGACTGCCCCTGTATTAGAGAAACAGTCCTAAGATGTCTTGGCTAGTTTCAGGCTTGATGAAAGCTTTGGAAGATAGATAGTAATTGAATAGTCTTAGGTTCCCCAGTGGAGTCGCCAATTATGTTAACACCCAGGTTGTTCCCTATGACTCCCAAGGGAATACGGCCGGGGTAACCACTAACCAATCTTTTAATCACTGTTTCTAGCCAAACAGTGATCAGAGAGGGCTCTCTCTTTATGATTTATATCTACAGTGATGGTGTTTTAGGCTAGGTATTGAGTACAGGTTATGTTTGTGTTTCGGTTGATGAAATTCCCTTAGACTTCAGTGATGTAGTTTTTAGATATGTTGAATATCATTGGGCAATGGAGTCTGTGGCTTAATGTGTTTGAATCTGTGAGATGAAAGATGGAACTTACAGGGCCTTTTGAGTGCTTTGTTAAAACATATTTTGGCTAAGTGACAGGAAACAGGCAGCACGAAGTGAAAGCATTTAAGAATTTCCACTTATTGTTTACATATTTCCACGTGACAGAATTTGGAGCAGAAAACAGAGGTCACAGGGGCAATAATTTGAATCCCTGGGAATAGTCTGTTACAGCAAAGAGACAGATTGAAGTGCAGCAGTTAAGAATTGCAATTTCTATTACTGTTTCTGAAGAAAACATAGATGACAGTTCAGGTTTGAGTTCAGGGTAATGCTTGATTAAATCCTGAAACTATTCTTTCACCTTACTATCAAGTGTAAGACATTTAAACAACCAAAGAGAACAAAAGACTCAAAAAAACACATAACAGAAGATTTGAAAATACTTATAGTTTTATGCAACACCCATGGAATCCTGTAACATGCATCCTTCACCACCAGACATCAAATACACCAAACTTCTGGAAGTTCCATTCCTCCTTTGTATTAATTCTCTGAAAATATTACAGCAGATGGAAGTTATCCAAGAGAAAATTCCAGCAACCCCTTATGCGTTACTAAGGGGGGTATATATACAGATTTACATTTGGAAAAATATCTGAAAGAAGAGTAAATGCCTCATAAATATGCTGCCAACTGCTAGTGAGCAGTAGCCAAAGAAGTAAATGAAGAAGTAAATGCAGTAATAGCTCTTAGTCCTTTAGCTGTCAAAATCTGTCAGATGCTGTTGAATTTGTAGCAGTTGTAGTCGGCTGAAGGCGTGTGTTTCAAAATGTGGCTAGCTGTCACTGTTAGTGATGAATCACTTTTTAGATATTTTCCAGTCACCGACCACTTTATACTTGTCTTGCGGTGACCTGAGCTGGCTTTTGACCTGGAGTTTTGAAACTACTGTGGCAGAATCTGGAGCATGGCTTGCCACCAGTCCTCCTTGGGCATTTGATGCCTTCGCATTTTAATCAATGTCTCATCAAGCTCTGTGTATTTGAAAAAACTGGGAGGAGTTTCAAATAGATGATTAACTTCATTTTCAATAAAAAATGACCCTTCAAGCTGAGTGTACAAACTCTGTCCTGTAGGAGGAACAGTTTCTTCAGAAGCACTGCTGGATGCAGTGATTTGATTTTCTATGTACGCGGCCATCCTATTTGTAAATTGATCTCTGTTGATCAATTTCCCTGTACCGCTCAATAGGCTAGGCATTCCTCTTGCCTGTAGCATCCCCATTCTGAGCTTGAAGTCTTCAACTTCAGTCTGTATCTCATAGCTCCTCCTTTCTGCTGTCTGCACATATCCTCTGAGTGTTAGCACCTTTTTGGTCATAAGGATGGCCTCCGTTCTGTTGGTGATTCCAACTGCTGCCAGCTCATCTTTGTCTTGCCTGTTCAGAAAGTCTATCAGTTGGCTAGCTTGTTCAGGTCTATTTCCTAGTGCTGTCTTAGCCCTCTGGATATCTATCTGAGCTTGCACAATTAAATCCATATGTTCATGGATTGTTTTGAGTGATTTCCACTGTTTAATCATGCTTTGGGTGATTTTATTCCATAAGATCCTCTTGATCTCAGCCATGGTGTTTTTGAGATCAAGCTCTTTCTCCAGGGCTTTGATTCTGTCCTTTTGGGTCTTGATCTGTCTGCCCTGTTCTGCCACTGTCATTTTAGACTGGTCATACTTGGCATCTATCTCTGCCAGTTTTTCTTTTGCCTTCCTTATCTCATCTGCTTGTAGCTCCATTTGCTTAACAGCCTTAGTTAGTTCTTCTATGCTGGGCTGGTCAACTGTATTTGCTGTTGTAGGGGCCACTGCTGCCCCAGAGCCTGTTGCTGCTGTAGAATCTGTTGGGGGAGTTGGTAGTGTGGATTCTCCCTGTTTGTCCTGTAATGACTTCTCCAGCTCCTTCTCTAGCTCTTGGATCCTTTGATCCTGCTGCAATAGTAGATCAAGTTGTTGATCAACTTGTTTTTCTTTTTGCAGTTCAGCTGTCTGAGGATGTTCTGTAGGTGACAGCTTCAATCTCCTCTTCATGGCATTGAGATCATCCTCTTTTTTCTTCAGGAGGGCTTTTACCCCGGTTGGGTCACTAGGGTTATGCCCTAGATCAACAATAATCTCTTCAAGAGATTTTATCCTGTTATCCTTGGCCCTGGAAGACAATCTCTCAAAATCCAGTTGAGTATTTGTGTGCTTCAAGGATTCTTTCAGCTCATGAGCTAATGTGGCCTTATCTACCAAGGTGGCATAGACCATTTCTCCAGTCTGCTTATGGAGCTCAATTTGGTCCATAGGATGTATGTCTTTGGCCAAGACCTCCACCCTTGTTTTGATGAAATCAGCAGTGGACATTGGGTTGGGCCCCTTAGGTTTGAAATGGCTGAATATCATCTTCTCCTCTTTGAAGTCGTAGACCGACATCAATCTTTCTTGTTGGGCTGGAGTGGCATCTATAAATTGTTTGTAAACCTCAGCCCTCAATAGTTCATTTGCTGCCTTGATTTCTTTGAAGGTGGCCTTAGCACCTTTGAGCTTCTGGCTTTGTTGAGAAGAAGATGATACCTCCAAGCCAAGTTGTAAATTCTGCTCCTGCTGAAAGGAGCTAGTCCCTGTGTGTTGGCTGCCCTCCCTATCCTTGGCTGTATCATTGAAGACATCTTCAGTAATGTCTTCTACTTCTGGGGAGTCTGCCCTCTGCCTTTTAGCTTCTGGTTGTTGGGAGGATCCACTGAGGGGAGTGGACTCTTCTCTTTGTCTTTTGGTCCCCCTTTCTTCATGTGCCGGGGTCTGTAAAATTGAAGTGGTTAGGGGCTCCACTTGAGGGGGTGGTGTCTGCAATAAGGTGGTTTCTGGCAGCCCAGTTTGTGGCAGACCGGTTTGTTCTTCTTGCTGCCCTGTTTCTTGCTCTGGTTGTTGCTTTCCCTGCTCTGACTGCTGCTTTTTTGCTTCATCTTCGGCGTCCATTTTTCCCTTTCCCTTATCCAAGCCTGGTGCTGTTGTTGGCGGCGCTGTCCTGGTAACTGAGGTTCCTCCTCCTGATGTTTGAGGCAGCCTGAAAGGTACCTGGATCACATAGTCCAGGTCAATAGTTTTTTCAAGTTCTTTCATATTTTTAGCTATTTTTTCCTCTTCAGACAAGCTCTCAACAAGGGTATCCAACTGCCACTCTTGTAAGTTTGCATACTGTTCTAGATGTGGATAGTGGCAGTGTTTGATGGCTAGGAGTCTGTACTTTGTTCTCCTGGCAGTGATGAAACCTTGAGGGTCATATGGGACCCACCGGAAACTGTAAGACAACTTATATTTGTCTTTTAGGATCAAATCTGCAGCCTCCCATCCTTCCTTCTTATTCATGATAAAAGGGCCCAGCTCATTTTTGAAGTTAAGGTGTGCTTTTTTCTTTGAGCTGTGGAAGTGAGTGAGGTCTGACTGGATTAATTGCCTGTAATATTCCAAGGCAAATAATCTCATGGGAACATACTTGGGTAGTCTGTATGGACAGAGCTCACACCCATACACTCTGAACACAGTGTGGTGTTCATATAGGTACCAATCACCTATTTTGTACTTCTTAGAAAGCTGTAAAGCTTTCTTGATCTCATTTGATATTCTAGGTGGAGGGGATTTCATAAGTATGCTGGAGACTGGGTATACAAACTGATCTACAAATTCACAATAGCTGTAGGGTGAATTTGTGATTTCATGATAGACTGAGGTCCAGAATATGACTGATCTTCTCTCCCCTTTGTTGTCCAGCCTTCTGATGTAGCATGGGAAAGCTTCAGAGTGATGATACATGAACAGGTGGTAGATGTATGCTGAATATCTAAAGACTCCTTGTCTGTCCAATTTGCACAATTGATCATGGATCCTATTGGCTATGAACTTGGCAAAGTTGTACTTTCGGGCAGGGGGTTGTCGTGGGCTGTAGGCAGATAGCATTACGAGCATGGCTAGATCCACATGCTTGCTGTTCTGGTAGCCTAGCACATAGGCTATCATGTCCAGGAGCAGCCTGCCTGAGTCATTGAAGTGCTCATGTGGATAAGGAGGTGGCCCTGTAGGCTGGTTCTCAGGCCACATGTAGTTCCTGGTGACCTTCTGCAGCTCTTCACTGGTCATCTTCTCACCTGCTTCCATTAAAGATCTCATGGAGAAAGGGACTAATAACTCTGTCTGTTCAAAGTGCAGCATTTTGTTGATGGTGTCAGCGTTTATATAGAACAAAATCCTCCCTAGTTGAGTGTTGACAGCTCTGTGCTCCTGATCATAATTTTGAGCACATAAGTGAATGATTTCAGGGAAAACATTCACAGCTGGGAGGCAGTAATAGGGCAGGTTTGACTCCCATATCCCATCTGTACCAAGTCCTGCCTTATAGTCTTCCCTTAATGTGGTGAAGGTCTTCAAAAAGTTTCTGTTTCCCTCAAAATCATTTATGAGACAGTCTTTGTCAACTAATGGCATAGCTTCCAGTTCCTTATTGGTTTGACTCAGTGGAGTGACACTGAGGGAGGAGGATGCAGATGCTGCCATGATACAGTCTGAAAGTGTGCAGTAGGATGCAGAGCTTTGATGAATCTCTTGAAGACTTTGAGCAGCAGGTAGGTGCAATTGGTGTGATGTCTTCTTCTGGTGTGAAGTTGTTCTGAAGCTAGCAAAGTACTGATGATTTTCAGGAATGTGGATTGTCTAAGGGAATGCTTACTGAGGTATTAGTATTTGTACAGGAAGAGTGTAGGTAACCAGTACTTGGCAAAAAGGAACAATGCCGGGTACTTCAGGGCGATTTCTGCAGTTTTAACCCGCGAGCTGGTTTGTACAGAGCTAAATTGGGGCTAATGGATGGCACAGGTTGCTTATGTCTGATTTGGGTGCTTAGGTATAGCTAAATTTAGAGTTTTTAGCAGACTTTAATGGTGATTTTGCAGAAAATTGGAATTCACGGGCAGAATGGGAGAAGACGGCAAAATACCTGGCAAATCGACCTGGAAGCTTGCGGGCTGGGTTGCAAAGGCTTAATGCAGTTAAGCCTCGAACTTTGAACGGTTTACTTGTCGAATTTGATGGCTGAATGCAAGATTTCGCGGCAGCAGGCTTGACAACGGCTAGTTCAGCTTCGCATGCAAAATAAGCGAAAAATATGCGTTTAGCCGTTTAAATCGGTAAATTTGGCAAAAGTATGAATTTGGCGCTTTTCCGCCGATGACGTCAGCATGACGTCATGGCGGGGCCCAGGTGAGGGGTGACGTGGATGCTGAGGTGTTAGCCAGGTCGGCAGGACACGGTGGCGGGCGGGCGCAAAGGCGGGCCCGCGTGGAGGACCAAGGGACGATGGGGCGGGCACCGGCGGGGTGACGTCAGAGCGGCGTGGACATGACGTGTAGGCATGACGTGTGGGGTAGCGGTATACGGGGTGGCGGTAAGTGGGTTCCCCGCACCACCTTTGGGCAAAGGCGGTAAGTGGGAGGAGGGCTCCGAACAACCTTACCGCCCGCCACGCGTCCATTGTACGGGATAGGTAAAACCGCTTTCCCCGGACGCTAAATGTCGGCACATCGAGATCTGAAATTGACCGCCCACCCTTAGATCTGGGCGCTGGAGATCTGACGGCTGGCGGGCCTCCCGACTGGTCGAGCATGTTGGGGAAGGGTCCCGCCAGCGGAATAAAATATTCCATTTAATATTTGGGCGCAAAACTATAGGTTAGTGGGTTTTGAATGGTTTTTCATCTTTTCTCGCTTAACCCGTAATGTGGTGGGATTGGGAAACGTGCCAGAGGCGGGTTTTTTACCTTAGGGACTTTTGCAAAGATTTTTGTAGGCTAAAGGGTCTTGGAGAGGGGTTTTGCCCATGCAGAGGTGAATTTGAGGGTAAAATAACTTGCAGCAGAGGGGAAAGGGGTGGAAAAGGTTCACCAAAGTGGCCAGGTGCCATTTGGTCCCTTTTGAAAATACATGGCTATTATGCCTAGGGGAGGGAATATACATAAAATTTGGGGCTTTATACACCTTAGTGTTAGTATTATTAGGGGTAGGGGTAAAATAGGGGAGCTAAATAGTAGAATTAGGAGTTAGTATAAGTGAAGGTGGGGGATTTAGAAAGGGGGTGTTAGCAATGGAGTAGGGGGGAAGAGAGAAGTTAGTGATGCTCTGCTGTGAGACCATGAATTTCACCACCTTTTTGCTAATATATCCATTGCCTTGGCAAAACATCTTTGACCACTATGTAATGGTGAACATGTCCTTTCTGCAACCACAACTGCCTACCCAACTATTTCCCCTAACATTTTTTGTTTCTTCTTGGAGAGGCACTTGGACTTGCAACCCTCAATTGCCTTTTCTTTTCTTTGGCTTTTTTCCTTTTCTCCCTATCTACTTCTACCCTTATCTCTTCCAAGGTCCCAGATTAGACTTTTGGGAACCTTTGTTTCTCTACCTGAACTATTTGTCTGCCAAGATTAAGCTGTTTGGACAGACTTCTTTCTCTATTCTACAACTCAAAATTGAAACATGGCATGATCCAGTTTGAACTGTTGAATCACCCAAAAAATTGTAATAAGGTCCTCAATATTTGAAATACTTCACACACCTCTGATTTTCTGGAAATATGGGATCTTTGTAGTAGCAAAGCAGAGCATATTTGGATTTTCAATAATCAATCATGAAATATGAAACCTATTACTATAGGTATCTAACAGCCACCACATCTCTTCTCAGAGATAAGCTACCATCGCCCTAGCTGGTTTATTTCCATTACTGTTTGTAAGCATATTTTAGTATTTTACATTGATGAAATGAAGTTTATTTCCACTGCATAACTGTGTTTATGGTTATCTCTATAATTTGTTGCATTCCTGTTTAAGTCCGGATCAGTGGTATCAGAGCGGTCTGCTTTTTTCTCTGTTTTTCTTTGCATGTCCCCAACGAGGTCAGGATATAAGGAGTTAGGGCTTGAACTGGTCGAACCTTTGCAAGACCAGCCTCGCAAATCTCGACGGCCTCCCATGGCGGATGAGAAGAAAGACGAGGGGGCAGGAGATCCTATCAAAATCTTGCTCGAAGAAGCGCTCGAGCGGCAAAGGAACACGATGATGGTAGCTTTGTGCAGATCCTTCAGCGGCTACCCAGAGGCAACGCATCGGCTTCCAACAACTACTCTAGAAATGCCACACCGTTTAAGGTACAAGCTAATTTTGAAATCCCCATCTTCGACGTTCAAATAGACACAGATGTTGTAGATAAATGGTTAAATCTGCTAGAGGGTTATTTTTCTATTCATGAATTTTCAAGTCGGGAAAGGATTGTTTTCGATCTTCTTAAAGCATCCCCCCACGTCAAGGACTGGTGGGAAACCTACTACGAGCAGAAGGATGAAAGTACAAGCTCACTATTTTCAGCCGCACCCACTTGGAATGACTTCCGAGATGCCATCAAGGAGCAGTACTACCCTGTCAAAAGCTATGAGGTCAAATACATCAAATGGACCACACTGCGGCAGGGACGAGACCAAGATGTGCCAGAGTTCACAAACATTTTTCATACCCTTCGCACACAGTTGGGTATCAAATATTCTGAGCTGCATCTGGTACTCAAATGTGTGGCTGCCTACATAGATACATCCAGGAAGAGATGGAGTTCTTGAACATCTCCTCACTCAACACAACATACCGATACGCTGTCAAAATCGAGCAAAAGTTCAAACAGAAGAAGAGAGACTTTGGAGTTGCAAATCTGAAGCCCAAAGGACAAAGCAAAGGCAGGGTGACCCAAGACAACCCATCAAAGCCACAAGAAAAGAACAACACCACAAAGTCGAAGAAGGACACAGGAAAGTGGTGTGAGTTCCACAAGAGCCCGACTCACAACACAAGTGAGTGTCGGACCAAGCAGTCACTAGTGGCCGAGTTGAAGGCTTCTGAATCAGATGCATGTTCTGACCCTGAGCCAGAACCCGACAAGGGGAATGGCAAAGGGAAGCAGATCATTGATGCAGAGCCCAGTGCCAATATTGCCACTGCCAAGATCCAGAAGAATGAGCCTGAAGACCTAGAGGAGGGGGAGCGCCTTTTCCACTCACAAATGTGGGTGAAGGGTTCGCCGCTACAATTCATTGTCGACAGTGGCAGCCAAAAGAACCTCATTTTAGCAGAGGTCGTGAAGCAGTTGGACCTACCGACTACACCACACCCGCATCCGTACAGTATCGGGTGGCTTCACGAAGGACGAGATCTCAAATTTCACCAGAAATGCCGCCTTCCCTACAGCATCAAGCCCTTCACAGACGAGGTATTGTGTGATGTTACACCTCTGGATGTTTGTGATGTACTATTAGGCCAGCCATACTTGTGGAGGCAACATGTTGTGTATGAGTCAAGGCCTCGTGCTGTCATTATTTCTTTGGATAATTCATTATACAGGATACCAAAGGTAGCCCCACCTACCGCCACCTCTTTGATCACTGCCAAGAAAGGCAGCAAGCTCATATCACAGACTAGGAAATTTATTTTTTGTCTGGTTCGCTCCCAATGTAAGGGGAAGATCGTTGCTACATCCATGACCCCTGCAAAGGGTTCCTCCACGCAGCAGCAGCAGCAACAAAGGGATACAGTCATGACAAAACACAGGAACAACTTCTCCTCACCCACAGGGGTACCACACAAGTTTCAGGTGGGTGACAAAGTTTGGTTGCATTTGCAGAGAGAACACCTTACCAGAACCCATCAGAAACTCAGACCACTCTGACATGGTCCTTACACCAGTACCAAGGCTACAGGCAACAATGCTTTGAAGCACAACATTCCTCCATTCCTTCGCTTGCACTGAGTGTTCAATGTGGACCGTCATCGACCATGCTTCCCACCATTTCTGGACACATCAGAGATTGCAGAACAGCTCACCAGAGACCCAGATCAGCAAAAGCTTCCTCATCTCATGGAGGAACTCAATGCAATGGGGACCATTGCTTCCTAAGGGGGGAGGAATGATCCAGGTGGATGTTGGTGGCCACCCACCTATCCCATTTGGACCCCCATAGCTATCTCTTTCAGTCTTTTCAGTTTCCTAAATTGTAGCACAATTTACTATTTTTAGCAATTTTTCGGGTCCTGAACTTCCGGAGCCGTTTTGAGGCCCTAAACGACGTTTTTTTTTAAATCTAGGGGAAACATGGGTCCATGGACTGATGTTGCCCTTTCCAAAGTGGTAGTGCTCAGATAGATCTTTCTAACAAGCTATTGTACGCATCAAACAGAGATCGTATGCCAAAGTTACGACCCCGGGAAGTTGATGTACCAATTTACCCAAACGGGGTCCACAGTTTGGCGTTTCATCTTCTAGGGTTAGGTTTTGGAATGTTAAGGATTTTCCATTGTTTCTCAACAATAAATAGGCCTTCGAGCCTCATTGTAACACAGTTCAGAGGCATGTAGCCACCACATCTCTTCTCAGAGATAAGCTACCATCACCCTAACTAGTTTATTTCCATTACTGTTTGTAAGCATATTTCAGTATTTTACATTAATGAAATGAAGTATTATTTCTGCTGCATAACTATGTTTATGGTTATCTCTGTAATTTTTTGCATTCCTGTTTAAGTCCGGATCACATTTTTTCCTTATGCGGGAGGCGGTTTTGGTTTTCATCACACCTCTTATAAGGCGTGGGCGGTTTTGGGAGGGGGTCACCCGAAATGATCTGAGCTTGACACGTAGCAAAGGGGATCAGTGGAATACTGATTTTTGGGTGGGTAATGCTCATACAGAGAGCCAACCTGAAATTTCCGATGGCCGTTGGATTTGAATGCATTAGATCGGACGATGGCGGAGCGAAAGAGTAGTATGGAGCAGCCCAACAACTAATTATGGTGGTGTGGGGCTTTATTATGAGTTAAAACTAAGATTAGTGGTTAAATGGAGGTTTAGGCTATTTCTTCGTTTAAAACATAAAAACCTTTTAACAAAGAAATTCTTCACGAAACACAGTATGGTGGACTTGAAAAATTATGAATTCGGGCGGATAAATGATATCGGGTCTGGGTTCATTGCATATCGCAATCGGGGCTAAGCGGAGGAAGGCCCATCACAAAGGAATACGATAAGGGCCTGATGCCATATGGAAATAAAACATGAAATATATTTGTGTTGGGTCTGGGTTCCCATCGCAATCGGAGATCGCAATGGTGGAGGGTAATGCTATTAGCCGGGACTTGCGATGGAGGCGGATGTGATATGGGAATGAAATATGAAATATATGGCGTCGGGTCCATCACAATCGGAGATCGCAACGGCAGAGGGTTATTGCTTTAATTGGGACTTGCGATGAGGGGCGGATGCGATATGGCAATGGATTGTGATATATATTGCGTCGGGTCTGGGCCCATCGCAATTGCATATCGCAATGCGGGGAGAGTGTATGCACGTTAAAAGGCTTGCGATCTGCCGATGTGATGTTTTATTAAATATATGGTTTTTATAATAAAACTAAGGGTTTCAGGGTATTTTAATAAAGGAGTTAATATATACGGGAAAAGGACTTTTAGGGGTTTAATACATTATGTTAGTGTTAATATAAAATATGAGCGGAAAAGGGGAAATATATGAAATATGAGCGGAAAAGGGGAAATATATGAAATATGATGCGGAAAGGGGAAATACACTAAGTATAATGTTTTTCATGGGTTATTTGCTTTTCGCATATATACATCAATACTTAGGCTAAACATCATTTTGTGGGTTTTTCTGGGTAAAAGGGGATTTTACATGGGGTTTTCACTTTTCCTAGGTAAAAAGGATTTTAACCTTAGGAAAAGGGGTTTTTATGGAAAATGAATGAATATGAATGTATGAAGGTGGGAAGGGGAAATTAGTGAATATAGGGATGAATGGAGATGAATGGGAAGTTAATTAATTGATCTTGTAGACCTTCATTTGCTTTGTGTAATTGCCTCATGGACATAGAAACATATAGTAAAACATGATAAATGTACATTTTGTCCAATCAATGATCATACTTCTGCAACCTTTCTCTACTTACCCTTTGCTTATCCTATCATTTTTTCTTCACTTAATGGGTGCATTTAAGCTAGCAAACCCTTTTCCTTTCTTTTTATTTTACAAAAAAAATTTGTCTAATTCTAACCTTATAACTTCCAAGGGCTCAGATTAAACTCATGAGCACCTTATTATTCTCTACCTAACTACTGATCTACCAAGATTAAACAGTTTGGACAGATCTTTATTCTCTAACTATAACATCAAATTTAAAGCATGAAGCAGTCAAGATTAAACAGTTTGACTGTCATGGGTTGTGGCATTTAAAACAAGCTGCACACAACCATTATTTTGTAGAAACAATAGTAGTGGCATTTAGACTTGCTCACTTTCAGAGTTTATTTGTTTTCTTTTCTTTCTAACCTAACATTTTCTTTTTGTCTTTATTTTTTAGGACATCTAACCTAACATTTTCTTTCATATGGACCTCATCATCAAGATTTTTTCAAAACAATTTATTAACTATTGCTATGTCCATATCCTAACTTAGCATTTTTTCAAAATATTTTTTATTTTTTGACTATTTTATTCTACCTTATCAAAATCAAAAAATGCTACAACAAAAGGATCTAGTGCGCCTTGAATAAAAATGATAAATTTCAATAATTCCCCCAAAACACTAAAAATTTCTACATTCAACTAACAAAAAAACATATTCATAATTTTTTATTTTTCTACATTTTCAATAATTTAAATCACGTAGCTAAATTAAATTCACTGTACCCTAAATAAAAATTATAGCACTCAATAACCCCAAAAAACATTAATACTCTCAGCATTCAACAAACAAAACTTATATTGGGAAAGAAATTTGGAATACCTTCAAATTTGAGGAGAATGTTGACAAGACCTCTTCAAAATATTTACATACACATTCTTCAATTCCTTCAATTCTAAATTCTTTGTCCACCTTTTGAGAAGCCTCCATGTTCAATCCATGGTTTCTGTGTAGAGAGAGAGAGAAAGTATTTCCCTCCCTTCAAACGAGTTAATAATAAGAATCAACTAACCACTATGATCTCTCAAATTTACCTCAAAACCTTCCCTTTTACCAATTGCACCTCTTAATCCAATTTTGAAACTCTCAATTTCCTCTTAGGCTAAATGTTTTCTACAAAATCCTCTTAACTTCATGTGAAAATTGAGCCACTACACTGCTTCACATCCAATAACTTAGGATTTCATAACCATGCCCAATTCATGTGAGGTAAATGGACCACAAAGTCTCCACTTATTCAACCTATGTTATAGCACCTTCATTCATTTGATATGAACCAACCTAGATCCATCTTAACTCTGGATCTACCAAGAGCTAAGAGGGATTAAATCTCTTTTAAATTTAAAAGAGGTTTGCATCTCAAGAAATTTGATCCCTCTCGGCACTTGGTAGATCTAGAGTTAAGATGGACACACGTATATGCACATTTTCTATTCATCCATTCAATGATAGAAACAAAACATACAAAAATACATAGGGCCACCGAACATATCCATACAAATGTCAAGTGCAAACATATCCATAAAAATGTTTTACCTTTACAGGCTACATGGATTCAATGCCATCATTTTCTATAGCTAATTATGTATCTAAATATAACATCAATCTAAGATGGATCTAAGCTACTTTAATTTTCCCCATAAATAGGTTATATTCGACATGAATACCATGGAGTCTTAATACCATGGGTCATTTTTATTTTTCTTATTGTTAACTTTTATAGGGTTATTTTTATTTATTTTCACCAAGTTAAAATGTTTACATTATATTACTTTACATTAAATTACACACGTCTACTATATTTTATTTTTATTTGTATCGAGTCAAAATGTTTACATTAACTTTACACATCTCTAGCATCTTGGGCTCTAATAAAAAATGAGTAATTTTATTACAAATCTAAAAAAGTATTATATTATATTTTAAAATAAAATAAAAAAATAAAAAAAATAAAATAAAATAAAATAAAATTATATTCAAAATTTAGAGTCCACCAATGTTAAATTAAATATTTTACTTTAATTATTTCACTCTTTCTCAGAAACAATTTTCCACTTCTCATTGTCGTATGAAACCAATTCCACTTCGCTTTCCATAAAACCAATGTTGAATTTATATTTTGTTTTTACATAATAATTATATTGATTTTTAATTAGGGTCGACATTGACATTAGATTAAATTTCTTAAATGATAAATTTTAAACATTTACGCCTTAGGAACGCCTCTCGGCTTAAAGAATACCTCTAATCTCGTTTGATATTGAAAAATAATCTGAAAATCCTTTTGTTGAACCCCCTCTCAATTCATATTTTTAAAATAAACCCTCTTTTCATAATAGCTATTCTCTATTTTTAATGAATACACATTTTTATAGCCCCCACCCAAATACTTATAATTCTCATACCTACAATATATTGACCATATTTTTCACAATTCAATAATATATTCATATTGTTGAGAATATAACTAGCAATTGTCCCAAAAGGTACAAAGAGAGGCTGATAGGATTATTAAATTGGAATTGTTGAATTTTTCTAGAAGAGTTAATTGGTTTGTGGAAAACCTTGTTTTCTTGGACTGGATCATTGTGCAATTACTTTTCTTTAGATGTTTTGTTTATATCTATATTACAAGGAACACATTGAATGTCTTATTTAAGTTTCTCATCTTATATTATCCCTCCATGGCGAACTCTTCTCTTCCCCTGTTGCAAAATTAATAGGCAGGGAAAAACCATTCAGTAAAAACTACCAAATAAAATAAAAGCACTATCTCTACGGTTAAAGCCCTTGTGATTTTTCCAAGGCTTCATCGTAATAAAGAAATAATGGATTGAAACTATTGAAAAAATTGGGTTCCATGCATAACCATTATCTACCATGCTGATTTTCCCTGTACAAATTTATTAGTAAAACCAATAGATATTGAAAAACAAAAGCATACCTGCTTCTATCGATAAAAAAATTCGATAATTTCATTCCAATGGATCAAGAATTTCATCTCTATCGATTCTTCTGCTCAACATAACAACAACAAAATAGAATAGCCAGGATAAACCATGCATACACTCTTTAAAAAAAACATAAATTAAATTCAAAACAGAGAAAAACACAACGAAAATAAAACACTGTAAAATCCAAAATGCATGGCCATGCAAAAAAGAAAATAAACTTGAACAAGAAACAAGGCAAGCCAATGCAATGCAGAGTATTGAAGAAAATGATGAGATGAAAATGAGAACGTGCTCTGTGAGATGCTTAATACTAATCAGTGCTTGCCAAAATACTTGGGCATTCTCATCTACCTATTTACATGGGTCATCTCCATAAATATAGGTTTTGGACATTCAACTGATGGTATTGAGCAAAATAACAAGTAATTAAACAAGAAATGATCAATTTGATAAAATTTGAAGAGAGCGAACTGAAAATGACCGAATGATTTCTCTCTTTGAGAAAAGAAGAATCGCTACTCACCTTACCTAATAAAATGAATGCCACAAAGTGGTGTACAAACATCCTTTTGCACGCGTATTATTGTCCTGTGTGTTGTTTCACCTGTCCAGATTCACGGCAGGCCATTCAAATACCATGTTAGAAAGATTTGAGAGAGAAAATCTGCATTTGCAGCAAATTTTGACAGATAAAGAAATAAGAAACAAGTGAGAGAAAAGAAAACAAATTCAGAAATTGAAGCTTCTCGTCTTATATTATCCCTCCATGGCAAACTCTTCTCTTCCCCTATTGCAAAATTAATAGGCAGGGCAAAACCATTTAGCAAAAACTGCCAAATAAAATAAAAGCACTATCTCTACAGTTAAAGCCCTTGTGATTTTTCCATGGCTTCACCGTAATAAAGAAATAATGGATTGAAACTGTTGAAAAAATTGGGTTCCATGCATAGCCATTATCTACCACGCTGCTTTTCCCTGTACAAATTTATTAGTAAAACCCATAGATATTGAAAACCAAAAGCATACCTACTTCTATCCATAAATTTTTTTGAGAATTTCATTCCAATGGATCAAGAATTTCATCTCTATCGATTCTTCTGCTCAACATAACAACAACAAAATAGAATCACCGGGATAAACCATGCAAACACTCTTTTAAAAAAAACATAAATTAAATTCAAAACAGAGAAAAACACAACAAAAATAAAACACTGTAAAATCCAAAATGCATGGCCATGCAACAAAGAAAATAAACTTGAACAAGAAACAAGGAAAGCCAATGAAATGCAGAGTATTGAAGAAAATAATGAGATGAAAGTGAGAACGTGCTCTGTGAGATGCTTAATACTAATCAGTGCTTGCCAAAATCCAGGGAAGAAGAACAACAACGAAAACTAGTAGGGAAAAAGCAGTAAGGCAACTCAACCGATATTTGGAAAAAGCAGTCACACATCAAATCAACAGTTGAAAGTGTCTCACTTGATCCAACGGAGTAGGGTAAAAGTGTTGATGATTGTTGATGCATAGGAAGGCCTATCGACCTAATTATTAATTACATATATTCATTGTGATTATATATTAATTGATTGATGGTTGAAAATAAATTAACAAATCACATTTAAAAAAAGTAAACAATTGTGAAAAATAAAAATAACTCAGAAATAATATATGTTTTTGGTTGAATCAAGTTGTCATTCATGATATAAATAATCATACTATACATGTCATTGGGTGCGTTATCTTAAAGCATAGATATAAGAAAAAACACTACTTTACAGTCGCATAGTTATTATCTAGCCATATATATTTATCTCCAATCTATATTAGTAGTTTAGGTTGGCCATTTATAGCTACATCACCTAAAATTGCTCAAATTGACTAGTATTTAGCTTATAAAAAATGTTAAGACTAACATTTTTGGTCATGTAGTCACAAATTTTTCATTTTATACGAGTGTAATACCAAGTGCCATTCATTAGGTTCCTAATTTTCATATCACACTAAATGGTAATCATTATCCTAATATATTGGAATTTTATGTCATTTAATGTAACAATGTCCCAATATCCCTACGTGTTGGTGTTGGTGTTGACAAAAATGAATTCCCCTTATAACTTCACATGCTCACCTAGTGTGAGGACCTAATTAGACCATTGATGTTCTGTAAGTGCTTTTTTATCTCATTTAAGATAATGAAAGAAAGCACAGAAACACAAATGAATGTGCAATTAATGCACATTATGAAATGTAGTAAATGCAATGTGTACCTAGGAATATTTCATTGCCTACATCTTATGAAAAACTAAGGGAGCTCTAAGGTCACTTAAGACATATGGAGATCAACTCATAGATTGACATGGCATGAATGTCCACAAGATTTTCACTTCATGATGATCTTTCATTAGCTAATTAAAATTAATAATAATTATTTTTATTTTTATTTTTAAACGACTCATCTGAGAGCTCAAAATTATTCTAATATTATTGTGTTTTCTTGTCATCTACAAACTAACCCAAATTCATCATTTAACCTTTTGAAACTAAATTTAGCACTTAATCCATTTTTTAATTACACATCACTATCCTTCATACAATAAACCGCAAAATGCTATCTATGACATTTTGCTATATTAATGATGCTTATCCTCACCTTTATAAACATATTGTTTGTATAAATAATTTTATTGATATACATCTCAGTTCAACAATTATTTTAATAAAATAATCTCCTAATCTTTCTTTTCCTCATCTTTACACACATTATGTGTAAAATAGCTACAACTATACCAATTTTTAAGAAATACATTCATAATCTTAATATGATTGTTTACCTCATCTAAATCTAAAAATAAAAATAAAAATAAAATAAAAAATAAAAAATAAAAAATACTCTTTTATTCCTATTCCTTTTTAATACATATTCCTTTTTAATATGAGTTCACAAAATAGGGAACAAAGAGTGTTACAAAATATGGAAAAAGAAATTTGTGTATAATATAAGCACGATTATGCCAATCTTTAACGAATAAATTTATAATTTTAATGTGAAGTTCAAATAATATACCGGGAAAATACATGGTTGTTACTTTGTTAATATATGCATGTTAAATCAAGGTAACATTGTAATATTTTATTGCAAGAGCACGCGGGTCAAACTTATATTCGTAGCGTTAGAGCACTAACGCGAGTTTTCGTTGTCGTGGAAGGCGTTAGCACTCAGGGTTCAAGGAGTGAAGGCCCCGTTAGTTATATAAAGGTGTGGTAAAACAAAACAAAAAAAAATGATTTCAAAAAAAAGAGGACATATTATTAAAAGGGTTTATTATAAAGTTTATTTTGTTTTTATAAAAAAAAAAAAAATTATAAAAAGATTTTTTTATGTAAAAATAAATAAATAAGGGTTTTATTGAACAGGGGTTTGTAAATTATTTTTTTGTTAAGGAGAAATTTTAGGGTTTTTTGAAGAGAAATTTTTAAAGAAAGATGGCTTTCTCAAATTTCCAGTCTCAGTTCTCACCGTTTACAGGGAATGATTATGATGTGTGGGCCATTAAGATGACGACCACGCTGCAGATACATGATGTTTGGGATTATGTCTAGTTTCGGTTTTCAAAACCTAAGAATGAAGCAAAAGAACGAGTTCTCACTAATGTAGAGAGGGAACAATGGAAGAAGGACAAAAAGAAGAATGCACAAACGTTGCAGCGTATCTAGCAGGGAGTAGATCGAGTAGTGTTCCAAAAGATTATGATCACGTCTCCAGCAAAGGAAGCATGGGATACTTTGGCGACAAACTATAGAGCTATGGCCAAAGCCAATATTGTTAAATTGCAAAATACTAGAAGATATTTTGAATGTCTGCAGAAGAAGGAGACAGAGGACATCGATTCTTTCATGAATCAGGGTATAATTGTCGTAAATCGGTTAAAAATTTATGGTGAAGAAATTAAAGATCAAACAGTGGTTGAGAAGGTCCTCAGATCTTTGTTTACGAAATTTGATTTTGTGGTAGTAGCCATAGAAGAAGCCAAAGATTTGGCATCATTCACAGTGGATGAGTTGATTGGATCACTTCTATCACATGAGGCAAGGCTAGACAGAAATAAAGATTCCACTTTAGAGACCACTTTCAAAAGTCAGGTTTCTATTTCAAGAGATAGATGTCGAGGCAGAAGTAGATTGAGAGGCATAGGACAAGGTTGAAGATATGGTGGTTTGAGAGACGGTCAAGAAGAGCATGAACATGAAAGTGGAAGCAACTACAGAAGCTTCAACAATAATCAAAGAGTTGACAAATCAAAGGTGAGATGTTATTATTGCAATAAATTTGGTCACTATGCCCGTGATTTGCATGAAGAAGATAGTTGATCAATAGAACCAGAGAGCTAATGTCACTACAGAGAGTACTAACTCCATGTTCCTAGCTTTCCATACCATGCATGAACCTTCTAATAGTGTGTGGCTATTAGATAGTGCTTGCAGTAACCACATGACAAGCAACAAGAATTTAGTTGAAAATTAGGATCAATCTATGAAAACAGAGGTAAATTTGGGGACTGACAAGATTGTGGATGTAGATGGCAAAGGAGTGGTCAACATTCTGACCAAGCAGGGGGATCTGAAGACAATCTCAGAGGTATATTATGTTCTTAGTCTTAAACATAATTTGATAAGTGTTGTTCAATTGACAGAAAAATGATACAAAGGTATCTTTCAAGGTTAAGAATATGTTATATATGACAAGCCCCTAAGAAAGAAGTTTATAGCGAAGGTGCAGATGACGAAGAACATACTATTTCCTCTAATTATGAATTACAGTGATTAGGTCAGTTCTTTTACAGTTGCATGTTCTAATGATTATTGGTTATGGCACTTTCGATTTGGACACTTGCACTTTTCTGGTTTAAGATTGTTGCAGCAAAAACAGATGGTCAGAGGATTACCTCCAATCAATGAACTTGCTAGTACTTGTGAGTGTAGAAAGACTTGGTTTTACTTCTTGAAGCAGAAGTCTGAAACTTTTTTCAGAGTTGAAAGAATTCAAAGCCTTAGCAGAGAACCAAAGTGATTGACAGATCAAGGTATTGAGGTCATATTCTGGTGGAGAATATGATTCAAAGGTATTCCATGATTACTGCAAACAACATGGAATCAAAAGACAATTTACAACCAGTTGCAACAGGTACATAGTTAAGCAAAGATGATGAAGCATCAGATGTCAATCCAACTCTATTCAAAAGATTGGTTGGAAGCCTCATGTATCTCACAACTACAAGACCGGATATCATGCAAGGAGTGAGTTTGATTTCCGAATTTATGGACACTCCAAAAGACACACATTGGAGTGGAGGAAAAAGAATTCTGAGATACATAGCATGAACTAAAGATTGTGGCATAATGTATGCAACCACATAAAAGAAGAATTTGATTGGATACACACATAGTGATTTTGCAGGGAGTTTAGATGATAGGGAGAGCACTTTTGGTTTTGTGTTCCATCTTGGTTCAAGTGTGATTTCATGGGCATCTAAGAAGCAACCCATTGTGACACTTTCGTTAGTAGAAGCAGAATATGTAGTAAAAACATCAGCAACATGTCACACAGTCTTGTTAAGAAGAGTATTCAATGGACTCAAGCAGAAACAACAATGATCAACAACAATATATTGTGACAACACCTCAACGATTGCACTATCCAAGAATAGTGTGTTTCATCAAAACAGAAAACATATTGATACTAGATATCACTTTATTAGAGAACTTGTGAGCAATAGAGAAATTCACTTGAAGCCTTTTAAATATAGTGATCAATTGGTTGATATATTTACTAAGTCATTAGCACAAGATGTGTTTGAGTTTCATAGAAGAAACTTGAGTGTTGTAAGCCTAGTTGAAACATAGACCACCATGCATGTTTGAATTGCTATGAGTAAGTCTTAGTTTAGTGGTTGTAATTAAGGTGGAGTGTTAAAATAAGCTAATTACTCCCGCATGAGGAGTTGGCTAAAATTAGAGAGTTAAGTGTTGAGGGTTGAGTGTTGGAGTGTTGAGTCAAGTCAAGTTAAGTGATAGACAACTTTTAGTGTGTCCTTACATGTCAAAATATTTTAGGCAAGTCCCTAATTGGAAAAGGTTAAATGCCCTTCACCGAGTTCATTGTAAGTGTCAATTTTTGTGTGATCAATAAAAAACAAAAACTCGTGTGTTTTGTCTCCTCTATCTTTCCAACAAAATCACATAAAAAAAAAAACATTACCAAATACAAAACAATTGTTAAATACGAGTATTGAATCTGAAACTCGCATTGATACTGTAGATTTATAAAGTATAAAATTATAAAGAATGGAATATCAACACAAGATCTTATACTCGCTCTTACTTTACATTTTCAAACAATTTAGTCTGAGTCCAAACTAATTTTATTAAATTGATAAAACATTACAAAATACAAAAACAATCCCTAGGTGCCACTATTAAATCTGACAATGTATATATGTAAAGCGGAAAGCTGCAGATAAAACTGTAAAGAAACGTTTATGTGCTGATATTTGGAGTGGAGCTTACACTGGTTTTCTTGCCCTGCACAGAGAAGGGAGATAACAGCACTGTGTTTGGAGTGGAGCTTACACTGGGCCGACTGTTCTGCACAGAGAAGGGAGATAACAGCGATGTGTTTGGCTCTTTGACGTTGCCAAACGATCTCAACTGCTCTTCACCTGGACCAGTTGACATACCACTCGAACGTCTGATTTTCTCAAGCTGAGCAACAACTTCCGCCATATCCGGTCTGTCATCCCTCTCTAACGCCAGGCATCTAAACGCCAATTCTGCCACTGCTCTTACCATTATCTTCACCCCAGGATTCACTTCAATCTCCAATTGCGGATCTGATAGTTCATGCAAAGCCCCTTCCTGAATCTTCGTTATAGCCAAGTTAGCAAGGTTGATTTACTTTCTGTTCCGATTTATGTCCATCGCTATTTTGGCAGAGACGATCTCCATCAAAACGACCCCAAAGCTGTAGAGATCGGATTTCTCAGTGAGCTGATAGCACTGATAGTACTCCGGGTCAACATACCCTGGTGTGCCTTGTGGCATAGTAGCTACATGTGAGGCGTCCACAGGAACAAGCCTGCAAAGCCCAAAATCAGCCAATTTTGTATCAAAATTCTCGTCCAAGAGAATATTAGAGGATTTCACATCTCTGTGGATTATAGGGGGGTCAAGGGCGTGAAGGAAAGCCAAGGCCTAGGCAGTTTGAATAGCAATGTTCAAGCGACTATTCCATGGTAATCCCTCGGGGGCTTGGCGATGGCCATGAACATGATCGGCCAGGGTTCCATTTGGGACAAATTCGTAGACGAGCAGCAGCTCGGGACTGTCTGCAGGGGTGCAGCCATAAAGGCAAACGATGTGTGGATGATTCAAGGTCGAAAATATCTTTACCTCATTGATGAACTGCTCGAGTCTCCTAGAGTTATCCTGATATAGTCTCTTAATGGCAACAACCCGTCCGTCCTAAAGTTTACCCAGATAGACCGACCCGAATCCTCCAACCCCAAGTTCGTTCTCCTCGTGGAAGAAATTTGTAGACTGACGAAGTGCTTCGTAAGAGAATATAGGTAAATTGCCCATCTCACGCCCGAGCAAATGTCTAGGAAGAGCCCCTCCAGGAGGAGGTTTTCTATTCTTCAGATGACAAATGAAGAATGTTGAAATATTATTTTCAACTGCAGGGCCAGTCCTTTGCCATACTCCTGTACTGATGAATCAACATCCATACCTCTGCATTGATGAATCTGCCATTAAACAGCCGCAGCTCCAGTCTTTTCCTGAATCAACCATTACACAACAATTTATTACGGAATGGTGGTCACTCACGGAATGATGGTAATTTATTGCTGTAGTTGGTAAATGTAGGTAGGATTTTTAATTTTATTTTATTTTAATTCACAGGTACAGTTTTGTTTTTACGGCAAAAGGAAAAACGTGAAGTTCAGTTTTTTGTTGAATCTGAAAAATGTAATGAAAACACAGCAGTGTGTGAATTTTTTTTTTGAACAGAGACAGAGCTCTCTTTGTAATGCACAGCAGTGCAGAAGTTTTTATGTACGCAGCAGCGTGAATGTATGAATGAAATTTACACATAGCAGTGTAAAATGTTTTCAAGGAAGAAACAGAGTGTTACAGCAGCGTTCTGAACAGAAACAGAGTGTTTTGTAGATGCACAGGAGTGCAAACACAACAGTAAAAAACAGCCTATTGATTTTTCAGAGAAGATAGAGTATTTTGTTTTCTGTAATGTACAGCAGTGCAGACACAGTAATGTAATTTCTGTTTACAGCATGAAGTTTTTTTTAAAGTTTTGAACTGTCTTTAAAGTAGTCTTGTAGAAATCCCTCTGTTAGAGGAAGTATTATACATGAATACAACTTCTCTTTTGCTGTGCACTGTTGAAATTCAGTTTTCAGAAAAAAAAAAATTGTGTTGCTGAAACACCAGTTTCAACGTTGCTGCAACACCAAACTGCGTTGTTGCAACACCGTTTCTAGCGAACGATTTTTCTGAGTTTACTGTGCTAAAAACAGAGTGTTAAAACAGAGCATTTTTTTTGTCTGTCTGTTATGGAATTTTCATAAATTCCCAACATGGTATCAGAGCTAGTCCAGGCTCTTTGAAGTGTCAAAGAAGCTGAAGGAAGGGTTTATTGCTGTAGCAACTTCACCAGCAGAGTGAAGACAGTCAGTGAATTTTTTTTACACAGTCAAGTATTGAAAGAATGGCTAGCACCAGCGCTAGTATGGGTATGTTTAACACCCAGCTCCCACAGTTTAATGGGAAAAACTATGACTATTGGGCCATAACCATGAGAGCCGTGTTTATCTCTCAAGATTTATGGGAATTAGTTGAATGTGAGTTTGAAGAACCAGTAGATAAAAATCAATTTAACAGCCTAACTCAGGGAGAGAGAGATCTGCTGAAGAGCAATAGGAAGAAGGATGCAAAAGCCATTGTATTGTTGTATCAAGCAGTGGACCAGAGTGTGTTTTCAAGGATAGCAGCAGCTAAAACATCCAATGAAGCATGGAAAACCCTCAAAATAGCCTATCAAAGCATGGAAAAAGTGAAGACAGCAAAACTACAATTGCTAAGGAGAGATTTTGAAAATCTGAGCATGAAGGAGTCAGACAATATTGACTCATTCTTCACACATGTGATTGGTCTGGTCACACAGATGAGAACTCATGGAGAAACCCTTGAAGAAAGGAGGATTGTGGAGAAACTGTTGAGGGTCCTACCCTCAAAGTTTGATGTGATTGTCACCACCATAGAAGAGACAAAGGATCTCTCAAACTTTTCAGTTGATGAGCTACATGCATCACTGATAACACATGAGCAGAGGTTGAGTAGAAATGAAAACTCATCTCTAGAGCAAGCCTTTAAGATCCAGATGTCTTTTGGAAGAGGAAGAGGTCAAGGCAGATGAAACAAGAGAGGAAGAGGCAGAAGTCAAAACAGAGGTGGAAGGAACAGCCCAGCAAATGCTCAAGGAAGAGGTAGCAATCCAAATCAGAACCAAGGCCATGGCAACAACCAACAAAGTGGACAACATCATGCTCAAGGACAAAGGTATGAAAAATCCAATGTCCAATGTTATTATTGTAAAAAATATGGGCACTATGCCAGTGAATGTAAGAAGAAACAGCATGATATGAACAATAGATCTAATGCAAATATTACTAGAGAAAATATCAGCCAAGATAATGTATTGTTAGCTTGTAACATGGCTGAAACAAACAGTGAAGATATATGGTTTCTAGATTCCGGTTGTAGTAACCATATGACAGGAAACTTAGCCATGTTTTCTGCTTTAGATCAAAGTGTGAAATCACAAGTCACACTTGGGACTGATAGCAAAATCTCTGTTATGGGAAAATGAGAAGTTAAAATATTTACAAAGAAAGGAGAAAAGAAAAACATAGCAGATGTCTACTATGTCCCTGGAATGAGATGTAACCTTTTGAGTATTGGACAACTTGTTCAAAAGGGTTACAATATTTTCTTTGAGAATGATGTATGCACCATCATAGACAGAGCACCCAGCAAGCGATGCATTGCTGAAGTGAAGATGACAAGGAACAGAATGTTCCCTCTTAGAATTAGAGCAGATTTGAAAAATAAAGAAGAAATTGCATTAGTGACACAAGAGGATTTCCAAAGCGTGCCAAAAGATGAAAATTGGTTGTGGCACTTGAGATTTGGACATCTCAATTTTGGAGGTCTAAACTTGTTAAGAAGAAAAGGAATGGTAAGAGGATTACCATTGATAGAGAAACCGGACAGCCTTTGTGAAGGTTGCATTTTGGGGAAACAACGTAGAGAAAGTTTTCCATCAGGTAAAAGCATAAGGGCAAAGGCACCCTTAGAGATCATCCACTCAGATTTATGTGGACCGATGCAAGCTTCATCATTAGCAGGCAGCCAATATTTCCTAACATTTGTTGATGACTTTACAAGAAAAACTTGGGTATATTTCCTTAAGAACAAAAGTGAAGTGTTTGAGAAATTTTGAAATTTCAAAGCACTTGTGGAGAACCAAAGCGGGCTGCATATAAAAGTTTTGAGAACTGACAGAGGAGGTGAGTATATCTCCAAGGAATTCCTACGATTTTGTAGAGAAAATGGAATTCACAAACAGTTTACAGCTAGGTACACCCCACAGCAAAATGGAGTTGCTGAAAGGAAGAATAGGACCATCATGGATATGGCGAGGAGCATGCTGAAGGCAACGCATTTGCCAAATGATTATTGGGCTGAAGCTGTAAATTGTGCAGTTATATTTTGAACAGGTGTCCTACAAAAGCAGTGTTGAACAAAGTGTCGGAAGAAGCATGGAGTGGGAGAAAGCAAGGTGTCACCCACTTGAAAGTTTTTAGATGTGTGGCCTATGCACACATACCAAATCAGCTAAGGAGGAAGTTGGACAGCAAAGGGGAGAAATGTATCTTCATTGGATACAGTGAGGAATCCAGAGCTTACAGGTTGTATATTCCATCTACCAAGAAATTTTTTGTCAGTAGAGATGTTCAATTCATTGAGGAGAAAGCTTGGGATGGAAGCATAGAGAAAACAGTGAATGTTAAAAACTGTTTGTCTCATGATGAAGATGATGAGGAGGTGGCTGAAATGCATCCCCAAACAGCAGCGCCAACACAAGGACAACAAGGGACACCATTGAGGATAAATGAAAGTGCTTCTCCAAGCACACCACAAGGAGGAAATTCAAGTGCATCTTCAAGCACTTGCACACCAAATGAAAGAGGTAAGAAGTTTAGAAATTTAAGTGATATTTATGATGAAGGAATGAATTCCTTATTTGCCTTGTATTGTCATGTTGATGATCCTATTCATTTCGAAGATGCAATTAAAGATAAGAAATGGATAGAAGCTATGGATGAGGAGATGAATTCCATAGAGAGAAACAAAACATGGGATTTGGTTGAGCTACCAAAAGGCAAAGAAGTCATTGGAGTTAAATGGGTTTACAAGACCAAGAGCAATGCTGAAGGCAAGATAGAAAGGCACAAGGCAAGGCTGGTTGTCAAAGGGTACAAGCAGCAGTATGGGAGAGATTATGAGGAAACTTTCGCACCGGTTGCAAGAATGGAAACCGTGAGAGCAGTGCTATCCATAGCAGCTCAAAACAAGTGGAAAGTTTACCAAATGGACGTGAAGTCAGCATTCCTAAATGGAGTGTTAATGGAAGAGGTTTACATTGAACAACCTCTAGGCTATGAGAAGAAAGGTGAAGAGCACAAAGTGTGCAAATTGAAAAAAGCTCTTTATGGGCTGAAGCAAGCGCTAAGAGCATGGTACAGCAGGATAGATTCCTATCTATTGGATAATGAATTTGACAAGTGTGAAGGAGAACCCACCGTCTACATCAAAGAAAAAGATGGTAAAATTTTAATTGTTGTCTTATATGTTGATGATGTTATTTTCACAGGTAATGATGATCAGCTCATTGAAAATTTTAAATCAGTCATGAAAGAAGAATTTGAAATGACTGACATGGGTTTCTTGAGATACTTCTTAGGCATAGAAGTAGATCAAAATGAAAAAGGAATTTTTATCTCACAAGCTAGATATGTAAATCAAGTGTTGGGCAGATTTAACATGCAAGAATGCAAAGCAGCGATCACTCCCACAGTAATGGGATTAAAACTCAGTAGAGAGGACAGCAGCGAGGATTTTGATCCTAGTTTGTACAAGAGTATTGTTGGCAGCCTTATGTATTTAACAGCTACTAGGCCTGACATTATGTTTGCTGTTAGTTTAATTTCCAGATTCATGGAGAGGCCAAAGGAGGCACAATGGCAGGCAGCAAAAAGAATTCTGAGGTATGTTAAAGGTACCAAAAGGTTTGGAATTTTATATACTACTTCAGAATGTTCAAATTTAGTTGAATACACTGATAGTGATTGGGCTGGAAGTGTAGATGATCGGAAAAGCACTTCCAGTTATGTTTTTCACATGGGTTCAGGAGCCATTTCATGGTCTTCCAAGAAATAGCCAATTGTGGCATTGTCTACAGCAGAAGCAGAGTACGTGGCAGCTACAGCAGCAGCATGTCAAGCAGTTTGGATGAGAAGGATGTTAAGGAGCTTAGGCCAAGAGCAGGTAAAAGGAACTGTGATTTATTGTGACAACAGTTCTGCTATTGCATTATCCAAAAATTCTGTGTTTCATAAGAGAACGAAACACATTGACACAAGGTTTCATTATATCAGAGAGTTGGTAAATAATGGAGAAATTGTCTTAGTACATTGCAAAACTCAGGAGCAGGTTGCAGACATTCTAACCAAGCCTTTGGGACAGAAAAGTTTTGA
Organism: Pinus tabuliformis; assembly: GCA_031772625.1. Classification (NCBI taxonomy): domain Eukaryota; kingdom Viridiplantae; phylum Streptophyta; class Pinopsida; order Pinales; family Pinaceae; genus Pinus; species Pinus tabuliformis. The sequence continues at coordinate 86,852,763 of CM062818.1, forward strand.
ATTTTTGAGGAAATGTCTGGGTATGACTGATAACCCAGCAGTTGAAACTAAAGGGGAGTGTTGAAATATTATTTTCAACTGCAGGGCCAGTCCTTTGCCATACTCCTGTACTGATGAATCAACAACCATACCTCTGTATTGATGAATCTGCCATTAAACAGCCGCAACTCCAGTCTTTTCCTGAATCAGCCATTACACAGCAATTTATTACGGAATGGTGGTCACTCACGGAATGATGGTAATTTATTGCTGTAGTTGGTAAATGTAGGTAGGATTTTTAATTTTATTTTATTTTAATTCACAGGTACAGTTTTGTTTTTACGGCAAAAGGAAAAACATGAAGTTCAGTTTTTTGTTGAATCTGAAAAATGTAATGAAAACACAGCAGTGTGTGAATTTTTTTTTGGAATAGAGACAAAGCTCTCTTTGTAATGCACAACAGTGCAGAAGTTTTTATGTACGTAGCATCGTGAATGTATGAATGAAATTTACACACAGCAGTGTAAAATGTTTTCAAGGAAGAAACAGAGTGTTACAGTAGCGTTCTGAACAGAAACAGAGTGTTTTGTAGATGCATAGGAGTGCAGACACAGCAGTGAAAAACAGACTGTTGATTTTTCAGAGAAGACATAGTATTTTGTTTTCTGTAATGTACAACAGTGCAGACACAGTAATGTAATTTCTGTTTACAGCATGAAGTTTTTTTTAAAGTTTTGAACTGTCTTTAAAGTAGTCTTGTAGAAATCCCTCTGTTAGAGGAAGTATTATACATGAATACAACTTCTCTTTTGTTGTGCACTGTTGAAATTCAGTTTTCAAATTTTTTTTTTTTTCGTGTTGCTGAAACACCAGTTTCAGCGTTGCTTCAACACCAAACTGCGTTGCTGCAACACTGTTTCCAGCGAACGATTTTTCTGAGTTTACTGTGCTAACAGAGTGTTAAAACAAAGCATTTTTTTTATCTGTCTGTTATGGAATTTTCATAAATTCCCAACAAAGAACAGTACCGCTAGCAGCGCAGCTCCTCCAAGGGAGCAACCTGCAGGTGAATGAAGAGATTGATATCAAAGTGATCTTCGTCCAACGCCGAAAAGAATACAAAACCAATTCACGATATGTTTCAAACATAGAAACAGAATTATCGGAAGAATACATGAATTTACCTATTATAATAGCTGTTAGGCGGCCTGTAACGCAGCCATAACACAATTATCGTAAGTAACAGGAAGGATACACATACATATGGAAACAGATTCACGCTATAGTTAAAGCGGAGAAACAGCATAGGAAGAAATCATGAATTTACCTATTATAATGGTTGTTTGGTGACCTCTAATGCGGCCATAACATAACTATCGTAAATAACACGGGAAGGATTCACTTATACAGATAACAAATATTATTGTTTATGATGGGGCATGTACTTGTACCTATAAAAACCCTACTTCTTGGGTGCCTATGAATAAATGCATACCATCTTAACTGAATCAGCAATTCCAAGTAAATTTACGAAATAGAGCATACCGTGGCCCTGGCAGTTGTCGGCACTGAGTCCATCCTTGCAATAACAAACGAACGGTGCAGTTGAACCCGAAGTGTTGTAACGGTAGCCACAGATCCCTCCACTCTGGGAACATGGTTGACAGCTTGCATCTCTCTTTGTATCATTGTAATTCAGTAGCAATGATCCCACATCAACTGTTACTTGGGCCGTAGGACATCCCGGAATCCAATCCCCATTATCGTACAAACTGTAAGAGACGCTAGAATTACATTTCCCGCTAACCTTCACTGACGGGTTCAGTTGACATGTGTACACATTTAAGGTCCTGTTCTCCGTAGCGGATATCACAGCGGTGTCTTTACGCCTTGGATGTCGTATCTGCATATCAATGTTAATGGGATTATCTAAGAATTCGCACTTCTCGCCCCTCACAATTAACAAGGGTTTAAAATGGCTGTCTATTATTGTGTAATTGTGGCCCTGAATTGTGATTACTGGAGATAAGTTCTGCACACAGTCGATCTGAAAGTGAGGGTGACCGCATCCACGGTTTCCTACACCTAGAGGATACTGTATATCTGAAACCCCACATTTACTGGTATTTTTGCAATACTGGTATTGCAAGTCCAAGCATAAGTAGCAGGGGAATGGAGAGGCACAGCAGGCAGTAAGGATAAGGAAGAACAGGTGTCGAGGAAGGGAAGGATGAAGGAGATGAGCATATAATTCCATTGGGAGAAGATGAGATAATAGGCATAGAATCAGTGTTGGGGATGAACGAGAGTGAAACTTAGGTAGTGCTAACTCAAGAAGTCTGTTAAGTTGGACGAAATCGACTTGATCCATCACCTCCCATTCCCGTCAAGAGGATCCCAAACATTCGTTGGGTCGTCAGTCTTCCATAAATTAATCACTTCAAGGTTCCGTGAAAAGCAGTATTGGAATTTTGTGTTATAAGATATTGTGTCCACCAGACGGTAGATATTCGCATACTTTAACTCCGAAGATGATGGTTATTGATAAACGAGTGGTTTTTAGTGCTATGTTGTGAAAGTTTTTCAAAGTGGTTTTTTTAGTTTGAATTTTTTTAAATTTGGTGGGAATTTGTTCAAATAATAAATTTGATGAGTAATTTTTTTATGTTATCCATGTTCCTGGATTGGGACCAAACCTTCTCTCTATCACTGCATTACTAACACTAATCAAAAGGTGGAATTTTGGCCAGACAGATGGGTTGTTAAAGACATGAATGACAGGTTCAAAGTTGTTGCTTCCGGATATTGTGATGAATTTGAATGTATGTACAAGCTAAGAAGTATTCTACACCTCCCGCTTTGAATAAGTTCATTGCAATGGTGGCCAATGCAGATGATGTAAGCTATGGCACTTTCTAGGGTTTTTCAAAGTAATAAATTTATACATATTAAAAAAATCAATTTAAATAACACAATCAAAATTTCACCTTAAAATTTCCTACTAATTCTTTCACCAGAAAATTCATTTCCACAAATTCCAACACAGGAAAGTGTAAACCATGGCCCTAAAGACTTTGTCCACATATATGTGAATCGTTCCTGTTACTTACGATAGTTGTGTTATAGCCGCGTTGCAGGTCGCCGAACAGCTATTTTTCGAAAAAATGTGACACAGTCTTTGAGGACAACGACGAAGAATAGACAGCTTCGTGAATTTCTGGGCCAGTCTATGCTTCGCTGACACGCTAACTAATATACTATTTAGTGCGGGAGAATTGTATTTGGGTACTTATATTGACTCGTGTTTTTTCCGTGAGTGGGCGACGATTATTTCTTTGTAGTTTGATATTTTTAGTCGAAATTCTTTAAAAATAAACATTATGTGGAGAACATAAGGAAAGCTCTGTCTCCCCACCTAAATTTGAAGCCAAATTTACAAAGCAAACGCCCGCCTGCCCTCCCACCAATACGAAGCAAACCCTCACCCCCCTAAAAAAGACAATTAAAATCCAAATATCTTACGCTGCATTTCTTCCCCCCAAATCTTGATAACACTTTGAAGTAGAATTATCGCTAGAAAGCTCGCTAATACGATGTATATGCGTGTATGTATAAATAACAAAGTACAGACGTCAGAAGCACGTTCCTCCGAGTCAATTGAAAAAATGTAGCAAACGACCTGCTGTTTGAACTTTGGAGGTCCGCAAAGACTTTGAAAGTGCTCAAATTTCGTTGAAAAGAAAAATGAACAAAGAAGCATCGGAGGGCGAAAGACATAAGACATGGATCAGAAAGAGAGACAAACTTCACATATTCATAAAAGTTATGTTTATGTTGGCTTACATTAAAACAAGACGTCACAGATATCAGGGGTTTTTTTTTTTTTGTTAAGTGAAAAGCAATATCGACTACGTCGTACATGAGAATATATCCTTTTTCCATTGTGGTAAATTTGTATATGTATTGAAGATATGTTAAGTATATATAAAGTTTTATCCAATGTAGATAATTAATGTTAAGCTTTTTACCTTTTCAAGTTAAAAGGGTTTCGGTTTTTTTTAGGAATATTTAGAATGTATTTTTCTTATTTTAAAATATAATAATGAAGTTAATTATAGTATTTTTTCTGTTATAATTTTTATTTTATTAAAATATTTTTATTTGGTGTGTATAAAGATGTGAATACATTAAAGTTTTTGGGGTTTTTTAGGAATATTTAGAATGTAATTTTTTTATTTTAAAATATAATAAGAGCTATATAGTAACTAGTACTTGCTTCTTAGTTTAAATATAATTTAATTAAAAAAAAAAATTAAGAAAGACAAAAATTTCATCACAAAAATAAAACAACTAATAAAATGTTATATTGTTGAATGCCATCACCAAAAATTAAGAAATATGATTTATTAGTATGGTTTATATTAACACATATATCTATGTGTGTGTGTTTTATTTTTATTAATATATATAATTGTTTATAATTAAATGTATTAAAATATATTTTTAATATAATAATAAGTTATTTTAAATTGAAAATATTGTGAAAATATTATAATTCATGAAAATAGAAATAATGGAAAAAAAAAAATTAAATAAGAAGGAAATAAAACAGAAAACAAAAATTAGTAACTAATAGAAATGGAAGTTCCTAAACAACCCTTAATAAGACTTAAACTATACATAAGTGTCATAAATTTTTGGTCAAATACCAACTAATACTCAGTCAAAGAGAAAACTGAATGGGTTATATCATGTCTGCTCCAATTATAATAATGAAGTTAATTATAGTATTTTTTTTGTTATAATTTTTACTTTATTAAAATATTTTTACTTAGTGTGTACAAAAATGTGAACATATTAAAGTCTTAAATATAATCATAATACTTATTTTAATATCTAATTTTTTTTTGGGAACGAAGGTCTACATTTCTTGATTATTAGATTTTCTTAATATATATGATAATTCCAGTACAAGATTTAAGTATTGTAGACAATCTATAATATTCACCTTATAAGTAGTCAAAATATAAACTTCTTGTTATTTAATAAAACATGTGCTTTAATAAACTATGCAAACAAGTAACCCAATAACTATTACCAAATAAACCTAGTCACACCTTACTAACCCAATAATCATCATCAACATAGTCATCTTCATTATCATCATAATCATTATCATCAACTTCATCTACATGGTCGTCATTGTTATCACCATGATAATCATTATCAATATTATGATGACGAGTGCACTTGATCAACCATAATTCCATGAAACTTGATGTGCATGAAGGGATCCAACCAACTAATCCATTGATTAGATGATGGTCATCATCATTGTCATCATCATGAAAGTTGTGCTAATCGTCATCGTCATTATGATGATGTTATATTTTAACATGCTCTATGCTACATGGCCTACTAACCCATATCTATGTCACATATGTCCATTCAACCTATTGACCTCTTAAGAAAACACACTTTTTCATGTGTATAATCTACTAAAGTATTAAATCATGAGTGCACAACTCCTAAACTTTAATATTAACACATTTATTAACCTCAAACCTTGATATTCCTAATCTAATAACCTCTAAACCCTGATAGAATATAACCCATGACTAACACCTTAAATAACTAACCCAATAATTAAAACCCATTGATGCCATAACCTACTAAACCTATCTCACTACTCTTTTGGAACCTACAAACCCTATCCCAACCCACTAACTCAAAATTCATCATCATCATCATAATGATCATCCCACATCTTCAAATTCATCATTATCATTGTCATCCTCATTGTGATTGTTACCGTCATCATGGCTATAATGGATTTCCCATCTTTGTGGATTATAGGCAGATCAAGGGCGTGAAGGAAATCCAAGGCTTGGGAAATTTGAATGGCAATATTCAAGAGAGTATTCCATGGTAATCCATCAGAGTTTTTACGATCGCCATGAAAATGATCAACGAGGGTTGCGCTTGGGACAAACTCGTATACAAGTAACAGCTCTGGACTGTTTGCAGGGGTGCAACCATAAAGACGAACGACTTGTGGAAAATATATTTACCTCATTGATGAACTGCTCCAGTCTCCTAAAATTCCCATATACACCAACCTAAACCCTCCAACCCCAAGTTCGTTCTCCTCGTGGAAGTAGTCTGTAGACTCACAAAGTGCTTCATAAGAGAATATAGGTAAACTTCCCATCTCACTCCCAGGAAAATGTCTAGGAAGTGTTGGAAATCATTAATTCCAACCACCTGCATTAAATGCGTCGAGTCTAGTTTCTTCTCGAGAATAGGAAGTTTCGAGAGTTCAGGTAGCTTCCCGAAGAAGCCACTGTCACCGACTCGAGAAGCTTCTTCATAGTGTATAAATACCCCTATTTGAAATCAAATGTTCAAGTGTATTTTGTATTTAGTTCTGTGCTCTCTGATATGGTATCAGAGCTCAAGTGAGCTGTGAGCTCAGAGCCAGAGTTGTGGGCTCGATGGTGGTGAGCCATGTAAAGGAGGCAGCGAGTTTGAAGGCTCAGTTGTGTGCAAAGAGAGTAGTGGAGTTAATAGTACAGAAGCATTGTGAAGGTTGTGCATTGGAGTTATGTGTTGTCCTGAGACTATTGAGTCTATTCGAGTATTTGTAAGAGCCATTGGAGGAGGCCGAATCTTTGCTCATGGAAGAGAGAATTCATTGTTGGGTGAACCTGTAGTGCTGTGATATTGTATGTGTGAGCTCCGTGGAGGCATCGGAGACGTGTTGAGCTGATGACTGAAGCTGTTGAAGATTGTAAAGAATTTCCAATTGAAGGTGAAGTTGCTGAAGACCGTTTCCATTTGGAGGAGATTGTGTGTTAAGTGCTAGAGCCGTGAGGAGCTACCTGGAGAAGCGACCAATGTTAATACTGCTAGACAATTATTTTTTGAGGAGTCGCTGAAGGTTTGAGCAGCGTTGTGGGGTCATGAAGATTGAAACGCTACTGTTGCTTTATGTTCTTCTTCTTCTTCTAATGTAACAAAAAAATATGTTTACAACGGGTAAAGGATTTGGTGAAGGGTTAGTTGGCTTAAGTTGTTGCATAAGAGACTGTTGAATGTGATTTCCATGTTCCAACCACGAAAGGAGGAGAGCCGCTGCATCTTGAACTTCATTTGTTTCTATTTGGATCTCAAAGGATCCTTCGTTGGAACAAGTTGTGCAAATAAGGGCACTTAATATTCCAAAGGTAAAGCTGATTTTATAAATGTTGTTGCATAATAGTCATCCATTCAAGTGAGAAACTTTGTATGAGAAAAAAGAATTGAAGTTTTTTGGTTTCACTTAGAATTAAGTTGATAATTACTTGGAGTTAAGTCGATATTTTATATATTGGGGCTATTTACCATAAAAATAAGTCTATGAATTTTAGTTATCTTTATTGTTAATAAAAAGTCCCAAGTTCGAACTAAAAATAAACTTGTGGTCGTTGTTTTGAGATTGTGCTCCTAAGTTCATGGAAGTTTCCAATTAAGTGAAAGGTGGTTTGTGGTGTTGATTAGTGATTGTCTTCCTAAATTTTTTGAAAATTGGTGTTTTCATTTTTGAAAGACTCTTCAAAGATTGATGGGTGCATGGGAATGATTAAATGATGTTTTGTTTGTGATTATGGAATAAATAATTATTAAAAAAGGGAAAAGGAATTGTTAATTTGCACTCTGGGTAAAATTAAAATTGTGGTGGTTGAATTTTGGTGTGGCTGCTCGATCTAAGCTAGAACTTGCCGTGAGCTAGTGTTGTCTAGTTATTGTTGTAGACTTACAATTAAAGTGGAAGGGCGTTCACAGACACGATTGTGAAGATTTAAGGAGTGGATGAGTGTTAGCTCATGTGCTCCTTGAAATAGTATAAGTGTGCTCTTTTTTATGTTGTTTTTCGAGAGAATCCGTTTCGAAGTATTCTTGGGCCGGGAATGTTTTTTCGGGTAGTATTTTTGAGTCAAAAGAATTATTTGATAAACAGAATGGTTTTATTGATGGCCATGAATATTAGGAGGTGCAGTCTATTCCACATGTTCATGCAATCACTGAGAGCAGAAATTGCTTCTCCCTAAACCCAATTGTTAGAAATTTGATTGGATCCACTTCTAAGATGGTTGCTACTATGGAGGATATGACCATGGATGTTGTTCAGAGGTTGCACATGTTCGAAGATGAGTGCATTTTGGTGGATGAAGAGAAACTAGGTTGCATACTTTACAATGCTCCTTGTGATGGAAAGTGGGGAGAACATAAATCAGATTACCTTGTTTTCATTGTTTGGGATGTTGCTTTGCATCCCAATCCAAAAGAGGTTGTTAAGTACGTAAGCAAAGAGCAGTTGAAAGAGCTCATAAGGAAAGCAAGAAAGGTGATCTATTTTGGGTCGGGTAATATTTGTTCGGGTATTATTTTTGAGTCAGAAGAATTATTTGATAAACATAATGGTTTTATTGATGACCATGAATATCAAGAGGTGCAGTCTATTCCACATGTTCATGCAATCACTAGAGAATAATTTGCTTCTCCCAGACCTAGTTGTTAGAAATTTGATTGGATCCACTTCTAAGATGGTTGCTACTATGGAGGATATGACCATGGATGTCGTTCAGAGGCTACACATGTTCGAAGATGAGTGCATTTTGGTGGATGAAGAGAAACTAGGGTGCATACTTTACAAGGCTCCTTGTGATGGAAAGTGGGGAGAGAATAAATCAAATTATCTTGTTTTCATTGTTTGGGATGTTGCCTTGCATCCCAATCCAGAAGAGATTGTTAAGTACATAAGAAAAGAGTAGTTGAAGGAGCTCATAAGGAAAGCAAGAAAGGTGATATTTTTTATGTTGTTTTTCGAGAGAGTCCGTTTGGAAGTATTTTTGGGCTGGGTAATATTTTTTTGGGTAGTATTTTTGAGTCAAAAGAATTATTTGATAAAAAGAATGGTTTTATTGATGACCATGAATATCAGGAGGTGCAGTCTATTCCACATGTTCCTGCAATCACTGAGAGCAGAAATTGCTTCTCCCAGAACCCAATTGTTAGAAATTTGATTGGATCCACTTCTAAGATGGTTGCTACAATGGAGGATACGACCATGGATGTTGTTCAGAGGCTGCACATGTTCGAAGATGAGTGCATTTTGGTGGATGAAGAGAAACTTGGTTGCATACTTTACAAGGCTCCTTGTGATGGAAAGTGGGGAGAGCATGAATTAGATTACCTTGTTTTCATTATTTGGGATGTTGCCTTGCATCCCAATCTAGAAGAGGTTGTTAAGTATGTAAGAAAAGAGCAGTTGAAGGAGCTCATAAGGAAAGAAAGAAAGGTGAAGATGAAACTACATCAGCAAATGAACAAGCATGGACCCTTTAGCAAGAAGGAAAAATGAAAGATGTGTTATCAAGTCGTGTGTTGTAGAAAATCCAGATTATGTTGTAAGCCTAGATGAGACTTAGACCAAAGGCATGTCAATTAAGAATATGTTTGTCATATGTATTGTGCTGTAGTATATTTTTTGTGTTTATTTTATGGTTGGAATTAAGGTGGGGTGTTGGAAAACATTAATTCCAACCACCTACATTAAATGCATTGAGTCTAGTTTCTTCTGGAGAATAGGAAGTTTTGAGTGTTCAGGTAGCTTCCCGAAGAAGCCACTATCACCAACTCGAGAAGATTCTTCACAGTGTATAAATACCCCTATTTGGAAATCAAATGTTCAAGTGTGTTTTGTATTCAGTTCTATTTTCTCTGATAGGAAGAGCCCCTCTAGGAGGAGGTTCTCTATTCTTCATATGGAAAGTTAAGAATAGTATCGCTAGCAGCTGCAACTCCTCCATGGGAGCAACCTGGAATGGAATGAAGAGCTTCATATCAAAGTGATCTTTGTCAGAGCCTGAAAAGAATACAAAACAAATTCACGTCATGGTTAAAACCGAGAAATAGAATATGGAAACCAATTCATGGTAAGGCTAAAGTAGAGAAAGTGAAGAGGAAGAAATCATAAATTTACCTATTATAATAGTTGTTCAACGACCTGTAACACGACCATAACACAATGGTCGTAATTTATAAGAAGGACTCGCATACTTATGGAAATTGATTCATGCTAGAGTTAAAGCAGAGAAATAAAATAGGAAGAAATCATAAATTTACCTATTATAATGGTTGTTTGGTGACCTGTAGTGCCGACATAACACAACTATCGTAAATAACAAGAAGGATTCACATATAAATAAAACAATATTTTCTTGTTTATAATATGGGTCATATACTTGTACCTATAACAATCCTATTTCTTGGGTGCCTATGAATAAATACATAACATACTAACTGAAGTAGCAGTTCCCTGTAGTTTTGCGCAAATTTTAAAAATAAAGCATATCTTGATCTTGGCATTTTTCGGCATGGGGTCCATCCTTGCAATAACATACGAACGATGTAGTTGAATCCGAAGTGTTGTAACAGTAACCACACCTCCCCTGACTTGCTTCACATGATTTATAACTTTCATATCTCTTTGGATCATTTTATATCTGTCGCATTGATCCCACATTAATCGTTACTTGGGTCGTAGGACATCTCGGAATCCAATTCCCATTATCGTACAAATAATAAGAGACACTAGAATTACATTTTTCGCTAACCATTACTGAGTGGTCGAGTTGACATTTGTAGACATTTAGGGTCCTTCTCTCTGTATCGAATATCACGGCGGTGTCTGTACATCTTGGATGGAGTATATGCATGTCAGTGGGATCATCTAAGAATTTTCACTTCTCACCCTTGACAATTAACCAGAATTTAAATTGGCTCTCCATTATTGTGTAATTGTGGCCGTGAATTGTGATTACTGGCTCTCCATTATTGTGTAATTGTGGTCGTGAATTATGATTACTGGCTCTCCATTATTGTGTAATTGTGGCCGTGAATTGTGATTACTGAAGATAAGTTCTGCACAAATTTTATCATAAAGTGAGGGTCACCGCATCCACGATTCCATACACCTAAAGGATATGATATATCTGTAACCCCATATCTCCTAGTATTGTTGCAATACTGGTATTGCAAGTCCAAGCTTAAGTAGGAGGGGAATAAAGAGGCACAACATGCAATGCGGATAACTAAGAATAGGTGTCGAGGTATGGAAGGATGAACGCGATGAACATATGATTCCATTGGGAGAAGATGAGATAATAGGGATAGAACAACAACAGATCCCAAACAACAAAATTATCAGTAGCTTTGGTACATTTAGGTGTTCAAATTAAAAATGATTTCAATAAAAAACATTGAACACAAGGGGATATGAAAAATGCAGTCTTTATTTCAATTAATACTTAGAAAAACAATACATGCCAAATACAAGAAAATAATGGAGCCCCTACCTTGGAATGCATGACTTCTTAATGCATAAGAAAAAAATAACACACTGAAGCACAATCGTGAACCCTGGATGGATCCACTAGACAAATCACACCCACAGGGTTTTCATCCCTAGGATCAAACTGGAATTGACCACACTAAGTTCTCAAGAAAAACACAATGAGATAGATAAACTCAGGATGATCTAAATTCCTAGATCCTATCCTCTTTAATAATCTTGGACTCTCTAGAAACATTATTTTATTATTTTTCCTCAAAAAATGAAAGAAAACACTGTGGGAAGATCCCATGGGTATATTCTGTCCATTTTGACCATATCAAGAAAAGGGAATATTACAAATCCTCCCACCAAAATATTTCTTGCCCTCAAGAAATCCACTTCTATCCACAAAAAAATCATTTCTATATTGATATATGGATCCCATACAAACCAGTGTGTTATTCCATGCCTCCATGCTAAATGATCCTAAATGGATCCTTCGTTACTTGGATCCCAAAAAATTCTCCGGTCAATCTTGCCCTTAATATCTTCACTTGGATCGCAATGCCACCTAAGTCTTGGGACGTGTGGGTTATGATACCATGCCAGCCCTCCATCACTGCTCGTGCTTAAGGGCCCAAGCTGCAATATGCCCTTAGCTAAGGATATCCTCCTAGGAATCATCCCATCAATAGAGTTCCAACTGATAATTACTTGCTAATCCATCCCATTGAAAGGATCTAATGCATGAATGAATGCACATTGAATACATCTACTATGTTGATGTTGATGTTTCCTTATGCTCAACTCATATTACTCCACTTGGTCATCGAACATGATCCATTAGAACACTACCCTACTCCCCCAAATGTATAAAGGAAGATTGGTAGTGCTGCAAGCCTTATATATGTACTCATGTAGAGGGCTACTGTAGAACTCCCAATTGTACTCCTCTTGTTACCTTGTGAGGGACTTGAGTCATTCCTCAACACTAGAGAGCTTGGACATTGATTCAACACATACTTCTATGAGCTCCTCAATTTTTTTGTTCTCCTGTGAGATAGTGTCTCGAGCTTTCCAGACTCTCTGCTTCAACATCATGAGATCTATCTTGATATGCGTGAATTTTCCCAGAAAATTCTCTACTCGTAATTCTGGTGCCCTTCTGAATGTCTTTGTATCTATATTTACCAAATGCTCAACTATCCCAGCTCCAAGTTGAAGCTTTGATCAGATCTCTAGAAATATCTCATCCTGCACATTATGCTTGTTATGCTCCCCCTTATGTGCATCATGTCGATTCACCACTACTGGTTCCTCACTTAGGTCTTCTTGGATGTCTTCCCCTTGGAATTTTCCACTTGTGGAGACAATCCATTCTTCATATTCTCCAGTTTTTTAACATGGATGCATTGGTGCAATGTTATATACACTTGATTATTCATATTCTTCGTGGATGTCCCTCTATAAATCTATGGACTTCGTTGTATAGGAGTCGACCTCACCATGCACTTATAAATAATTTTCATCCTGTAAGTCTCCCTTAATAACATCACATTGTTGCTCATATTTACTTAAATGCTCGAACTCTTCATGGTTGCTCTCATGAAACTCAATGGATCCAACTATAGAAGACCCCCCATGATCTGAAGGAATCTCCTCTTGTTATGTCCTTCTTGCCTCCTTCCTATCACCTCATCATGAATGGTTAAGTGCCCATGGTATATTGTAGATAAAGTATAGTCTATTCAAAATGCAACAAGAAAATCCTAATTTAATTTTCCTTGAATTAAATTAGGAGAAAAATTGTAATTCCCCATCACAAGACAACTTGTACGAGTTAAATAAGTTAATTTGACTTAGTTGGCTTAGTTAATTCGAGTTGAGGGTCTAACTTGAGTCATGTAGAGTGCCTCATACTTTATAGGAGCCCTGTTTGAGTTTATTTTGAGTTGTAATAAATTAATTCAATTTAACTGAGTTAAATTCAGTTAAACTAGTTCCAACTGATGGAGGAACTAGTAGGAGGTCAGACATTGGGGTGTTGCTTCATGTGTTCAACTAGTTAACTGATGATTAACTGATAAATAAATCATGCATGTCAGTCTGAGAGTTACCTACTTGACATTGGAGTTCAAGGGCAGTGTACTATCAGTTGTACAATCATCCAAATCGTACAAGTGGTGCATGTAGTCAGAGGAAAGCCTATGAGGATCATGCAATTCAAATTGAGGAATTTCCCTAATTAATAGGGGGATAATTCCCAAGGAAACAACACAAGGAAATAGGGACTTGGGAAAGCAGAAAATTGGTTAACTATTGGCCTAGGCTTGTATAGGAAGTGGTGATATATATAGAGATAGTGCAGAGGTTGCTCGAGCTTGAGAAAAGGATTATGATCTTCTCATATTTTCTCACTAATGCAATATACAAATAACAGGGTTTTTTAGATATGACTTTACCTACGAAATCATTGTGTAATGTGTTGATTGAATTCTTTCTCTTGTATCCTTCGTGATTTCTTGATCGATTAATTGTTTCCGCTTATGAGTAGAGTAGATTCAAGTCTATTGTTTTAGAAAATTACATAAACAATTTGAATCTAAAGGGAAATTCTACATGGTATCAGAGTAGAATTCACACTAGAAGAGAAGAATATGAGTTTGTCCTTGCAGGTGAAATCGAATTTGTAGGATCATTCTTCAGAGGCAACAGGATATCGTTCTACAGATTGAGACTCAAATATGCCCTTGAGTGTGGTTCGAATTATATTTCTTGGAAGGACAAGATGGAGGAAGTGTTGGAAGACTCACGGGCTAAAGGAACTCATTGAAAATGATATTCCTAAGCCTCTGACAACAGATGCTCAAGATCTGGCAGAGTGGAAGAAATGTGTTGCAAAGGTGAGAAGGATAATACTAGAAGGAGTTCAAGATCATATTGTCTCAAACCTCCACGTGAAGGATACACCATATGCAATGTGGCAAGACTTGATAGAATTATTTTAGAACAACAATAACCATAGGAAGTTGGCCCTGAAGGACAAACTTTGAAAGATGAAGATGGAGAAGGGTGACACAATACCATAGTACTTGAGCAGGTTCACCCAATGTCAAGATGAGCTCAGGAGCATTGGTATTATAATTTTTGAAGATGATCTGGTCACCCTAGCACTTATAGGCCTTCCCAAGAGCTGGCACAGCTACCAGGATTCGGTAAATGGGAGGGAGTGTCTACCAAAGTGGGAGTGGTTATGGTCTGACTTGGTGCAAGAAGAGATAAGACAGGACAACCAAGATGGGACCTCATCCAAAGAAGTGTAAGAGGACTTTTCATTAGTCAGAAAAGGAAAGAAAGTCGAGGGAAAGAAGTCCTAAGGTGAGGATGGAAAGAAGAAAGACTTGTCCAACATCAAGTGCTTTCACTATCATGAATTAAGGCACTATGCCACGAAATGTCCACAGAAAAAGGCAAGCAAGAATGGACCTGCAGTTGCAGTAGAAGGTGAAGCTCTAGCTTCACAATTCAAGCTTGATTTTACTCTCATTACATGCATTGCAAGCATAGTAATGGGAAGCATGTGGTATCTCGACATCGATGCCACGTTCCATATTACAGGGAATAGGGATCTCTTCAGTGACTTGGAGGAGAAAGACCTCAAACAAAACATTGAGTTTGGAGATGACGTGAGGTATAACGAGACTGGTATTTGTACAATTAATTTTCAGAGGGATTCTGGCTCCCCTCTTAGACTCAAAGATGGTATATATGTTCTGGGTTTGAAGAAGAATCTTGTTTCTATTGCGGTATTGGAAGACTGTGGCTACACTGTGATATTTAGAAAAGGAAAGGTTTTCCTTAGACACAGGGCCAGGGGATAGGTGAAGTAGATCAGTAAGCGAGTCAAGAACCTCTATGCGTTTGAGGTTGAAGATGCATGAAAAGTCTTGAGGGGCAAGGAAAAGGCTAGAGACTTAGTGGTTGAGAGGGAGCATAATTTTCCTCTCAAAATGGAGCCTCAGAAGCAGCCTCAACAAGTTGTGGATGAACAAAAATTTGAGAAGTAGAGAGGAGACAGAGTGGAAACATCCACAAGAAAATACCTCCATTAGGGGGAATTTCGAACTAAGTGGGCAGAGGGAGCTCATCCATCCATACATCCAGGTGTGAGTTGGGGCAATATGAAGCCTTAGCCCAAGAGTTTTATAAATTGTGCTGGGTCCATTGAGGTGTGTTTGTCTCATGGATCATTACCCTTGTTATAGGGGCCCACAATATTCAGTAGTAGGAGGATCATTTTTAGTCATATAGTAAGGATTACAGGCAGTGTTGAAAGCATAGTAGGAAGGCTCAGTAGAAGAGTCAGAAACAACACAATTTTCCTAGTAGACAGTTGCAGACACAATTGATTCAATTTATTTTTTTGGATGCTTTTCAGTTACAGATGTTGCAATAACAACAAAAACAGTGAGAAGTGTTACATGAAATACATTCCAAATGTATTGGATCGGGGTAGATGTGAATCCCTTTCTTATTGAGAGGGAGTGTTGAAGATGAAACAAGAAAATCATGATTTAATTTTCCCTTGAATTAAATTAGGAGAAAAATTGTAATTCCACATCACAAGAAAACTTGTACGAGTTAAGTAAGTTAATTTGACTTATTTGGCTCAATTAATTTAAGTTGAGGGTCTAACTTGAGTCATGTATATTGTCTCCCACTTTATAGGAGCCCTAGTTCAGTTTATTTTGAGTTCTAATTAATTAATTCAATTTAACTGAGTTAAAGTCAGTTATACTAGTTCCAACTAATGAAGGAACAAGGAGGAGGTCAGACAGTGAGGCGTTGCATCATGTGTTCAACCAGTTAACTGATGATTCACTCATAAATAACTCATGCATGTCAGATCTGAGAGTTACCTAGTTGACATTGGAGTTCAAGGGAAGTGTACTATCAGTTGTATAATCATCCAAATTGTACAAGTGGTGCATGCAGTCATAGGAATGCCTATGAGGATTGTGCAATTCCAATTGAGGAATTTCCTTAATTAATAGGGGGATAATTCCCAATGAAATAGGGACTTCGGAAAGTAAAACATTGGTTAAGTATTGTACTAGGATTGTCTAGGAAGCGGTGAGACAGATAGAGATAGTGTAGAGGTTGCTCGGGCTTGAGCAAAGCATTGTAATCTTCTCATATTTTCTGAGTAATGAAATATACAAACAACAGGGGTTTTTAGCTGTGGCTTTCCTCGGGAAATCATTGTGTAATGTGTTGATTGAATTATTTCTCTTGTATGATTCATTATTTCTCGATCGGTTAATTATTTCCGTTGATGACTAGAGTAGATTCAAGTCTTTTATTTTAGAAAGCTACATAAGCAGTTTGGATATAAAATAAACTTATACATAGTCCTAGTAAAAAAATTGGTTAAGTATTGTCCTAGGATTATCTAGGAAGCGGTGAGAGAGATAGAGATAGTGTAGAGGTTGCTTGGGCTTGAGCAAAGCATTGTAATCTTCTCATATTTTCTTAGTAATGAAATATACAAACAACAGGGGTTTTTAGCTGTGGCATTCCTCAAGAAATCATTATGTAATGTGTTCATTGAATTCTTTCTCTTGTATGATTCATTATTTCTCGATCAGTTAATTATTTTCGTCGATGACTAGAGTAGATTCAAGTCTTTTATTTTAGAAAGTTACATAAGTAGTTTGGATCTAAAATAAATTTATACATAGTCCTCTTCTTAGTTTATTCTTGCTGCGGGATTTACTTCCTTTGTTCTTGCTTCCTCCATCAGTCCTTGTCAACTCCTTCTTGGTAAACACCCTTCTGAGCACTTTTATGTTTTTCCTGACCAATTTCGTGGCTAGATCATAGGCAGTTGGTGATACCATTGGTTCCTTGCTCCAAATGGTCAACAATTTGGATCATAGTATCTTACAGGTGTCAGCATCTCATTCTAAGAACAAGGACACAATATTTTACATGCATGTTTTGACATGGTCTGGATGAGCTGATGTAATGTTGGTGTAAATTTTTTAGAGAAACTAAAATATCAAGTCGTCACATTCCAGATTCAGCATGAATGTGTCAAAGATGAACTCTTCCATGAGTTCTAGGATTTTGTGCCATTTTTGAAAGGTACGAAGCATGATGTTGTTCAACTCTTGAAGGGTTTCTACTATCATCTCCAATATCTCCCTCATGATATCATTATTGTAAGGTGGTAGTGGTGATGTTAAAGCTATGATCTTGTTGAGACAAGAGGCAACTATGAGTCTAACCATTTCACAATAATGCTCCAAAAACTTGGGTTGTATGAAAGAAAGCATGGATGGCATCAAGGCCCAGCTTGACCTTTTTCAATCTGATTGATCTATCAAGAAAAAATCCATATCTAATGTGTCCAACTGTAGGAGGAAATATTCATACTTTGTATCCTGCAATTTGGATCTAAGTTCAAAGAGATGCTTGCTTTTTACATCTTCCTTCTGAATATCCTTTGACTACAAAAGGATAACATGGAATTTCCGAGGGAAAGGCCTGTTGTTCTGCTCTTGCTTTTGATTTGTAAGTTTCTTCTATTTTTTAGCCACAAAAGTATTGTAGCCTAGAGAATCAACTAATGTATTACTATGTTGATTCCTATAGAATTTCCAAAAGTAAAGGGATGACATTATTGCTTGGCATCAATGGATTTCAATACTTAGTGTTCCTTCTTTCTCCCCAATTTTCTTCAATAGAATCAATTCGCTCCTTTTGAGAAATTGATCTATGTTAGGCTTGAATAGCAAAGAAACAATGTGTTGCGATAAAAATAATAACCCAATGGAAGAAATTCTTCTTATTATAATAAGTGTGAAGACACTTTTTGTAAAAACGATCCCTGCAATAGTTGAAAAGATGTTCAACCTCCAATGATCATTTACTCCACCATTATTTCCACAACCACAAGTGAAAATTCAAACTTTGTATTCGAAAATTTGTGGTCAAACTTCACTGTTACACAGTGATACATGTGCCTAATAATCAAATATGTATGTCTCTCGGTTAGATCTTAGCGATATGAGTTAGATCTACGGCCTATATGGCCCTCAACACTGAGAAGTATGACCTCTCGACTATCCAACCTCCACGTGACAAAAATATGGCTCCTCATCCCTCTCCAATCCAAAGTGTTGTTGTGATCATTCTCAACCTAGATGCTCATGACTATGGCCACTCATCCCTCTCACGGTGTTGTTGCATTCATTTTCAGCCCTCACAACTATGGAGTACTGAACAAGGTATGTTTTTATTGATTATTTTGTCATCTTTTCATTAAAACTCATGACCTCTTTGCATTATGAACTAAGTAGATAATAGGAAATCATGACAAAATCTATAGGATTTATACGCAACACAAAAGTACTAATAATTGTCATTTCTTACGCAGGAAAGGGGAAAAACGAAAGATTTTCATTCTAAAGAAAAAGACAGGGCCAAGTTAACCGCTGTCCCTTTGGCGGGGAACCATATGCAAACAAGGTGATCTAAATTAAAACATATCAACCAAGGAAAGGAAAAGGAGATATCGACTTGGCACCAGAAAACAAACAGATAACTGGGAATTAATAGTTTGGGGAATCCCTCAGGTTCCTTCGATCCTGAGGGATCGCTTCCTTAACTATTTTTGCATCCTTGATATCTCCAATTTAGCTGTTATAAAAAGGGGCAGCACTGCTAGCCTGAGAGACAATCTACTGTTAATTTTTATGTAACTTTGCTCTGTATTTGAAACTTTGATCATCGACTCTCGTTGAGAGGTGATCTGCTATAACTCTGTTTTAATGATTTAATATAAATCTGGTTGTTGTTCCATCTTTGATCCTGGAGTAATTTCAAGCGGTGTGTCCCTAGAGGCTAAGGGCCCGGCCCTGGTGGAACACTTGCTTCTGTACCATTATCTTTAGTTCGTGCGTGATTTTCATTATCAGCTTTGTTCGGTAATCTAATGTGTTTTGTTATTTTACATCACGATTCTATCATATTCGATATGTGTTCGACTGAGTAATATTGTTCTTTGTAACAGGAATGTCGTATTGTTTATTCTGACACTGCAACGCATTGCTGTTCCTTTAATCTTTAATCATAACATTGCTGGTCTTTACAGAATACTATTGCTGTTCAATTACAGAGTACCCGTGTTGTAATATTCATGAATTGGTATTACTGTATTCATCTATGGTTTACATTTAATTGCGATTGCTGATTCAACTGATATTGTTGTTCCATTACGAATTACAATCGTTATTCTTTATAACTAAGATTGATATTTGTATTACTGAAATCAGGTTACTGTTTTCCTCAATACTAAGGTGTGCCGTGTGTGTTATTTATCTTAGTTTATTGTGCATTTACATTTGGCTCTAAGTGTTGTTCTATATTTCATTACTAATCAGTTGCCGTTCCATTTCTGTGTGCTATCCGATTTATTCTTAGAGTAAAGATTAACATCTAGTTTCCGTAGGGCACGATTGCTGCACTTTTTTCTGTAGACTAAGGTGTTGTCATTTATAAGAATTAGTTGCTGTTACATTTTCTAGTTGCTGTTCCATTTCCTATTTGCTGTTCCATTTCCTGTCATTTGCAATATCATTGCTTTGGTGTGCAGAACAATCTGAAACTGTAGTGGGCGTTGACATTTTTTGTCGAGTTCCCGGGTTGACAATCTGTTCCTTGATTACCTTTATTTACATCAGTTTACAAAGGGATGAGTTACTATTATTGGACCCTTGACTGATAGATTGCTTAGTTTTCTAAGTGCATGATTTAGGTTTAAAATTGCTTTGCTGTAAGTAGATATTGTTTTAAGCATCCGTTTACTCTTGTATTTTGAGCACTATACTACTAGCATTACTCTGACAAATGACAGCCTCAAACTGAGTACACTCTTTGAAACAACAAATCGTTCCTGGATTGACAAGTTAATGTGAGGTAATTAGAGGTGAAAAAGACCCTTTTTACGGCTCGACATTTTGGCGTCGTTGTCGGGGAAGAGTGTAGCCATTTGTCTCTTTTTAGAGTAGTGTAAGAGCCTGCTAGGAAAGAATTGGGTTTTAAAAATGGAAGGTAAGAACCTGCGTGTGGAGTATGTAATAGCCCTGCTCCCCTGCCCACTTTCCTGTAGATTTGTTGCTGTTTTGTTTGGGTAGAACCTAGCAGTTGGTTTGTGTGCATGACTAAGCAGAAAAAGCCAGAAAAGAATCCTAAAACTCTACCCAAGCCTAATAAAGCTAAGGGGTCGGTGACCCTTGGCCGATCAACCTTTATAGACGAAATCTTTAAGAAAGCAGAATCTCAGCCTTCAGTAGGACCTAGGAAAGTTATTTCTAGATAGCCTACTAGTTCCCTTCAGGCCACAGGATCATCATCTGTAGCCTTTGCTGAGGTGCATAGTCAAACCGAAGAGCAAGATTTTGAAGAGATTGAAAATTCTAGCCCAAAATCATTGCAAGAAGGGAATCTCAGCAACCTCTGTGAAGGAAGAGGAGAGACAGGAGAAAGTGAGGAACCAAGATCTCCTCTTGGGGTAATGTAACCATTAAGCACCCCAGATAAGGGAAGTACTGCAAAAATCATTTATAACGAAGTTGAAGAAATTCAAGAATCTGAAGCCCCCCAAACATTAGGCACTCTCATTATCCCAGATAAAGGAAGTTCTATCAAGGCCATTCTCATTAAAGCCATCCCCCCTCGAAAACCTAGGAATATCCTCCTAGATATCCTAGAAGGTTATTGGCATATATTTGACCAAATGGACCAAAACCAGCCAAACACCCAAACCTCTACACTACAATACCCCATTGTGGATACTGCAGCTAATGCACCCATGAAAGCAATTCCTCTTCAGCATATCCCTACATTTCATTACCTTACATCAGAAGATCCCAATGCATTCCTGTTTGAATTCGATGTGCTATGTAGGGGATATGACTATACCACTGATCCCGAGAAACTAAAATTATTTCCCTCTACATTAAAAGGGGTTGCTTTAAGATGGTTTATGGGATTAGGTGGTGGTGTTATAAATAACTGGGATCAAATGAAAGAGTATTTTCTAAAAAAATATCAGGACTATTGCAGGTCTAGAGAGTTAAAAGATGAAATATTTCAGATGGTAGCTAGACCAAATGAAACATTAGAGGAATATGTTGAACGTTTCCAGTATAATCTTCAAAGATCTCCTTATGCATCATTACCCTTACCTGATAATGTATTAAAACAACATTAATTAGGGGAATGAAGGAACAATGGATTGAAACATTGAATATTATGGGAAAAGGAGACATTTATTAGGAAAATTTTGCTGACATTATTAATCTATGTATCAGGAGCTCGAGAGGCAGCACAAGACTAAAACCAGCGGAACATGATCGGTTTGTAAGAGATAATAGAATTTCAACAGAAGGAGTAACTCGTGCAGAAATTGGAAATTTATTAGAAAATTTTAAAACTGATATATTGGGGACACTGACAACACAACTTGATGTTATGTAGGCCAAACAAAAGCAAGTAGAGGCAGAACAGAATTTGGCAATCTTCTATCCCAGATGCAGGAAGAAACACAACCATAAGGAGTGTCCATTAGATGCAGTCCAAGTTTGCGCCATTTGTACAGAAGACCACTCCACGGAAAGCTGTCCCTCACTTCCCGGATTGAAAGAAGTATACAAGGAAGCAGAAGAAGAGCCAGAATCGGTGTATCTATTCAATCAGTGCCTCCAATGGCAGCTGCAACAATCAGGTATGTTTTCAGACCCAGCTTCTTCTTTTTAGCCTCCACAATATCATACTCAACAATATAATACAATGCGGAAAAATCAACCTCCCTTCTCGAATTGGCCACAACAACCATTTCCTTCATCATCTCCATGGCCGAGTCAAGCAAGTCAACCCAATTGGTCAGATTTTCCCTATGCCCCACCATATTGGCAAAATAATGCTTATCCAACACAATGGACCCCTCCTACTTCACAGAGTCAAGCCTGGTAGAAAAACTAGCAAAGACCGATGAATAAGCCAGTAGGAACCATCCCGCTCCCTCAACCGACACTGCCAGCCTTACAACAAAACCCCCAGCCTAACTTAAGACCGCAATTCCCAGCCCAACCCAACCCTGATCCGAATAACAGACCAGTCCAATCTATTCAAATAATTGAAACACCAGAAATAGGAACCGATCTAAGGGAGTGTAATGACCTTCAATTAAGATCTGGGCGTATCATCGAAACAGAGGGAGATAAAACAAATCAAGTTGAAAATCAGTTACCTATAGAACAACCACCACATGAAGAGGACATGACCAGACAACAATTTCATAATCAAGCAACCACATCCTCTCCCCCATTCCCAGAACGATTAATTATACCTCGAACTATACAATATCCTGATTTTGACATTCTGGGAGAATTAAAAAACCTGTACATAAAAATCCCACTCCTCCAAGCCATTCAAGACATTTTGATATATGCAAAGACTATCAAAGAGCTATGTATAAAGAAACCAAGGAGGAAAATAACAAATAACCCAAAAGTCCGAGTAGCTGGCACTTTATTCGACTTATTATCAAGAAAAGAAACACCTGTTAAATACGAAGACCCAAGAAATCCAATAGTAACTGTAAAAATCTATGGTCAAACCTTCTCAAATGCCTTAGTTGATCTAGGAGATGCAATTAATATCTTAACAACCACCACTTGCCAAAAACTAGGCATTACATCAGTAGAACCGACCTCTACGTTACTAGAACTGGCTGACCGATTTGTGGTTAGGCCAGAAGGCACACTACATGATGTCATGGTATCTGTTGACTCCTGGGAGTATCTGGCCAATTTTCTGATAATAAACCCCAAAAACTGACTTGATGGACATCCATTGATTTTAGGCAGACCTTGGCTTGCAACTACCGATGCTTATATTGGTTGCCGACAAGGCAATATGACCATAATTAGAGGGGAAAATATTAAGAACCTAGCTTTATATCCTCCAGCCCAGCCAAGTGTCACAATAATAAAAACTAACAAGCATCCTGTATCATACCTTACTAAAAACATTAGATCTCCATTAACCATAGAAGAGGCCCTGGATTTCAAAGACCAAATAGAAGATGATGCCATTAATAATTTTATTAGCCAAGCTGAACCCAGATCCCACATATAATGTCACATGATAGAAGCAGCATTTGATAATGAGCTAGAAGAAGATCCTCTTAAAGATACACATGATCAAACAATACCTACTACCTCTGTCTCAAATAGCAAAATTGTAGAGATTGAGCCAGGAAAGACTTTAAACATTAATGCCAACCTGACTTTTGAACAAGAAAAGAATCTCATCCAACTATTGAGGAAATATAAAGAAGCATTTGCATGGGACTACCCTGATATGAAAGGAATTGATCCCCAATTATGTACACACCACATTTATATAGAAAAGGATGCGAGACCTGTTCGCCAACCACAAAGGAGACTTAATCCTCATCTAAAAGATGTTGTAAAAGCTGAACTTAAAAAACTTTTAGATGTCAAATTTATTTACCATATCTCCAATAGTAAATGGGTCTCTCCACTTGTTGTGGTACCAAAGAAGAATGGAAAGTGGAGGATTTGTGTGGATTATAGAGAGCTAGATAAAGCAACACAAAAAGACCACTTTCCCCTTCCATTCATTAACCAAGTATTAAACACTTTGGTAGGAAAGAAATTCTTTTCTTTCTTAGATGGCTTCAGTGGATACAATCAGATCCAGATTACCCCTGAAGACCAAGACAAAACTACTTTTACTTGTCCTTGGGGAACGTTTGCCTATAGAGTTCTACCTTTTAGCTTATGCAATGCTCCTGCCACATTCCAAAGGGCTATCCTCAGCATCTTTTCAGACTTAATAAATGAGGGGCTCGAAGTATACATGGATGAATTTACACCATATGGAGACGATTTTGACCCAGCACTAGACACACTGGAAAAAGTCCTACAGCGCTGCATTGCCACGAGACTTTGTTTAAGCCATGAAAAATGCTATATGATGATGACTGAAGGACTTATTCTAGGCCATTATATCTCAGCAGCTGGCATATAGGTAGACCCAGCCAAAATTCAAATAATTTTTCTAATTCCCACTCCTACCACTCAAACAGAGGTATGCAATTTTCTTGGATTTTCTGGTTATTATAGAAGGTTTATAGAACATTTCTTGCATATTGTTGCACCTCTATATGCATTGACAGGTAATGTTGACTTTCTTTGGACAGAAAAATGTGACCATGCTTTTTAGGATCTGAAGAAGCTTGTGTCCACAGCCCCAGTCCTTCAAGGACCAAATTGGGACCTGCCATTTCAAATTTCATCAGATGCCTTAGATACAGCTATTGGAGCAGTCCTTGGGCAAGAAGAAGATAAAAAACCATATGCAATTTATTATATTAGCAAAAATTTATCTCCTACTGAATTGAATTATATTGTTACTGAAAAGGAATTTCTAGCTGTAATACATGCTGTCAATAAGTTCAGGCATTACATTACTGGATATCTTGTTATCTTGTATACAGATCACTCTGCCATAAAATATTTAGCAAATAAACCAATCACAAATGGTAGAATAACTAGATGGCTGATTTTATTGTAGGAATTTGATATTACAATCAAGGATATACCTGGAAACGAAAATCCTATAGCTGACTTTCTCTTGCGAATGCCAAAACCAGTGGATGCAGCAGCAGTTGAAGACCAATTTCCAGATGAGCATTTGTTTGCTGTCACTGTTAAAACACCCTGGTATGCTGATGTTGCAAATTACTTAGCAGTAGGTAAATTACCGAAACATCTAACCCCCAATGAACGAAAGCAGATTGTTTAGCGAAGTGCTCGATTTTCTTGGATTGGGGGCTACCTGTTCCACACAGGGGCAGATATGCACATCACGAGATGCGTCTGTGAGGATGAAATTTTTGACATTTTGAGAGCCTGTCATGATGGACCATGTGGTGGAGATTTCGCCGATCGCAGAACTGGACATAAGGTGCTACAAACAATGTATTATTGGCCCACGATCTTCAAAGATGCAAAGAAGTTTGTTCAAGCTTGTGACAGTTGCCAAAGAGTAGGACGCCCTGGTCAGTTCGACGAAATGCCCCTGAATCCACAACTAGTTATTGAACCATTCGAGCGATGGGCCCTCGATTTCGTTGGACCAATTAACCCATCCTCGAATCAGAAAACATATATTTTGGTAGCAACAGAATATGTCACCAAATGGGTTGAAGCAGAGGCATTGCCGAGGGCTACAGAGGATTCTGTCATACAGTTCTTATTCCATATATTCGTGCGATATGGGATTCCAAGAGATATAATTACAGACGGTGGACCACAGTTTGCTGGTAATAAGATTGTTGCAACACTCGAAAACTATCATATCTAGCACAAAAATACTACTCCATACCACCCACAGGCAAATGGTCAAGTGGAAAGCAGCAATAAGATAATAGAAGCAATCTTAACAAAAACCATTGCGTCACATAGACGCGATTGGGCTGCAAGACTACCTGAAGCCTTGTGGGCTTATAGAACAACATGGAGAAGCACTACCGACTATTCACCCTACCAATTGGTGTTTGGAAAGCAACCTATTTTTCCCATAGAATTTGAAATCCAAACACTGCGAACAACACAAGAAGTCGGCTTAGATCTAAATGAGACACAGATTAATAGATTACAGTATATTAATGAGCTGTATAAAATTAGGCTCTCTGCGCTTCAAAGCACTGCATTAATCCAACAAGAGTGAGCTAAATGGCATGACACTCTCATTAAAAATAAAGTCTTTTGCGAAGGAGATTGGACGCTCTTATATGATTCTAGGTTTCAGGATTTTCCGGGGAAGCTTCAGACTCGTTGGCTGGGGCCATATGAAATCCAGAAGGTACATGATAATGGTACCCTTACTCTAATCACCATTGATGGATCTGGACATACTTTCAAGACGAATGGCCACCGAGTTCGACTTTACCGCAAACCACTTACTCGGGAGTCCTTCTACCAGCAACTACGTGAAGACTCCGACATGCAAATTTTGGAGGAGGAAGAGAAATCTTCCTCACCTGTGATTCATTAAGTGATTCAATTGTCTTTACATTCTATACATAATTCCTTTTCTTTCTTAGTGTAAATTACTCTCTGTACATTTTTTTTTTGTATTTTCACTTTACAGCCCTTTCATCATTTTGTTGTTCTTTTCTTCCTGCACTTGTATTTTTCCACTGTTCCTTTTTCAAGAGGAACAACACTGTCGTTTTTGCTGTTCCTTTTCTGAACGGAAAACATTTGTGTGCACTTTGGTTGTTTCTACTGTTCCTTTTCCAAAGAGACGGCATTTTTATTTTGTTGTTCCTTTTCCAAAGGAACAACACCTTTTGGGTCAGCTGTTCCTTTTTTCACTTTCATTTTGCTGTTCCTTTTCCAAAGGAACGACAGTTTTTGATTTTTTTTGTTCCTTTTCCAAAGGAACGGCACTTGGGTCTTTGCTGTTCCTTTTCCAAAGGAACGACACTTTTTGATTTTTGTTGTTCCTTTTCCAAAGAAACGACACTTGCGTTTTTGTTGTTCCTTTTCCAAAGGAACGACACTTTTTGATTTTTGTTGTTCCTTTTCTGAAGGAACGACACTTGCGTTTTTGCTGTTCCTTTTCCAAAGGAACGACACTTTTTATTTTTGTTGTTCCTTTTCCAAAGGACGACACTTGCGTTTTTGCTGTTCCTTTTCCAAAGGAACGACACTTTTTGATTTTCGCTGTTCCTTTTCCAAAGGAACGACATTTCGATTTTTTGTTGTTCCTTTTCTAAAGGAACGACACTCTTGGTTTTCGCTGCTCCTTTTTCAGTGCTTGTATTTTCTTTCTCTTCCTTTTTCAAACAACAACATTATCGTATTCCTTTTACTTATGCTTATTCTCCTTGCTGTTTCGATTTGAAGATATCTCTTGTTCCCGTTGTTTCAAGTCTTTTGGAGCACAACGATACACTTATCCAATCGATACAAAGCTAGAGCATACTAAAATCAACAAATTATATAAAATCGCTACTCTCACAAGAAATTGATGTGAATTGATAGGAGGAAAGAGGACAGGACACAATTATTCATCACTTTTGTTGTCATTATCCTACTAATACTGATATGATTGGTTATCTTTATCATGCTGGTTCTTTTTAAATTCCCATAATCTTCTTCGATCATTATTAAGCTAAAGGGTTTATATTTTTCTATTGGGATGATAAGACTTCTTCCACCATTCCTACTCTTAAGGAGGGCTAAACCACCCTTTGTGTATAAATAGAAAAGTACGTTATGAAAGAAAAAAAGAAAAAATGTGTTTATATGACTTATTTATATGAGTTGTCAAATGCAGGATAGGGGGTCTCATCAAGAGCCAGCCTACCATGATCATAAGGAAGAAAGTGAAGTGGAATTCCCACTATGGCCACCACACTAGGGATATGACCCAAGAGGCACATCCAAAAAAATAAAATAAAAGAGTCCTTGGAACAGGAGGTCTCATCACGAGTCAGCCTGCCCACTTTTCACTCCTTCCTAGTGAATGCCATTATGATTCAATTGGTCACCAAGCCAGCATAATGACCTCCATTTTGACATTTCACAACACTTCCTAAGCCTACACAAAGGATCATGGTTCCATGGGTGAAATAAACAACTCTGTCAAGGTTATGGACACCTGTCGGTAGAAGAGCTCTGTTAATGGTACTGAAGTCACTTTCCTTATACACTAATAGCAATCATTAACACCCTTCTTTGTCTTATACCTTTGTAATACATCAAATAAGATTATGTATATCACTGCCCCGAACCATTCAACACATGAAAATCTATCATAACCAATCATGACGTAAAAGTTGATAATGATCGCATTACACTGGTTGTGCACGTCAGCGATCCTATCCTCCCATCCTCGCATCATGTAACCACATTCTCTTATTTATTAAGCGATCCTATTATACACCTCGATTTCAGTAACCTGCTCCTTTTGTAAACATGGCATGTTGGCATACACTGTTCCTTTATGACTCTGTACTAGGACAGATCAGAACATCGCTCCCTCATTTGACGGCTGAGGACGGCCTATCACATTGCAGGGGGGGAGGCTGACTTCATAATTTGTTGGCATACGTGTCAGACTATTATTCGGAAAATTCTTACTTGGGAATAGCAAGGCTTAACGGTATCTCGTTTTTCAATTTGCATGCCTTGTTGTTCCTAAGATATTTCCGTATTATACTCTGCAAAAATTAGTAAGATTTGAACGAGCCTTGCGATTTCGTTATTTTCTCTGCGTTTTAACAGTTTGAACAGCCTATTGTTCCTTTGCCATCTCTGTGATTTTACAGTGAGCTAAAAGCATGGGAGGAAGATCAATTCGGAGAGAACCACAGGTATTGACAGTCTCTGATGCTGCACGGGAAATCCTGGCAAGGGCAGGATGGTTAGTCTATCTCAATCGCTTACAGGAACCCAACGAGACCGTGGCAATAGAATTCTTGCAGAACTTGCAAGAAGATCACTCCACAGTAAGGGGGAGACACATAACAGTCACCGATGACATAATCGCAGAGGTCTCGGGACTGCCAGCCACTAGACCGGTGTGGATGCTAAAGAAGGAGAGACTGCAAAAGATCATAAAAATCTTCCAGGATGACGGCCAGAACCTGACAATCAGAGGAAAGGGAGTTCTACCATCAGCATTAGGAGAGCCGTGGGCAGAATTGTCGAAGATCGTCCAGAGCTATATCATCTGTGAAGGCAGGAAAAACGTGGTAAGACCACGACACCTTAAACTCTTAGCCGTATTAAAACACAAATGCTCTGTGAACTTACCATCATTTTAAAATTCATTACTTCATGATGTTGCCCGAAGCATGAAAAAGTCACAACATGTAGAATCGGTAGTTAGTCACCATGGGCTGATACGGTTGATAGTTAGCCATAGTCTTGCTCAGTAGCAGAGCAACTGGGAAGAGCTAATTGCTACGATAGATGGGGCACTGACTCTGCTAGCTCTGAAATGCAAACATGATACTAGTACACCGGATAGACCATCGAAACGGAGAAAATCAGTTAGACTGGCATGGATTAGAGGGAGGTTGGAAAATCTCCAAGCGAATACCAGCCAACCTGTGGAAATAGATGATTCTGGGGACGAGCAACCCCCGCAATTGGAAGGAGGAGAGAATGAGAAAGAATTGGAAGGAAATGAGGAAGGAGAAATAGAGGAAGAGACCGAGCAGCCTGGGGAAGTGGAGGCGGAGACAGGACCATGTGAAGGAAGCCCACTACAAAATCCATTGCAAGAGAATGAATTGGCCCAAATTCTAGCCAATATGGGTGAATATGCCCAACCTCTCAGCCCGCTAGGCCTCCATATTGAGGAAGAACCAAAAGAGCATTCTACTCAAGACAAAAATGTACCCGAAGAATTGCACGATGAGGAAGAGAAAGAAGAGGATCATTCCATTCATGATGTAAGTATGAGAGGAGAGAAAAGTGATGAAGAGGCAGAAACAGAATAATCTGCTCTCAGCTAGACTACACCAAAAGAATTTCATGAAGAAGAAGGGGTGGAAAAAGAAGTTACCCAGGAAATAATAGAGCCAGCTAGGGTTTTTACTCCTGAGCAACCTGAATAGAACAACGAAGGAGCACTCCAAAAACAAAACCAAAGAATTGGCCAAGATAACAGTCCAGGCCCGAGTAAACAGACAGTTATTCCTTCTAAGGAAACAGAAGAAATTAAATGATTACGTAAAGAACAACAGAGATTACTGAATGTGATACCTCGACTGCGACAAAAAATAAGGGTTTTGAAAATGAGAGAGAAAGTTAAAAGGACTTCAGGGGTAAGACATGCAATCACTCCAGCAAAACCCCTCAAGAAAAAGATTCGGAGGACTCAAGTCCAGCCTGCTGTTCAAAACCCTGTTGAAGTCCAGATTGTTGTTCAAAACCAAAAGGAACAACATTCAGCTGTTACCCATGTTGAAGTGCAAACAGATGATATATTAGCCTGTGACAAAGAAGTTCAGACAGAGGCACAACCCTCTGGAGAAACATGAACCATAAACACAAAATGATGTAATAAGAAGATTCAAGTGGACCTTCCACTCACCACTACCATGTGGGATAGTGATCAGAGGATAGTAACCCTACGAGAGGGTTTGATGCAAGATCAGCAAGCAGTAGAAAAACTCACAAAACAAACGGTTTCTCGAGAAAGGTATGAAGAATTACAACAATAGCTAAGGAATGTCAATTTATCCGAAAGCCAGGCCTTTGAAGGATGGCGAAAGGAAGAAGAAAAAGTCGCAAAGGTAACTCATAGGTTAGATATAGTTGTCAAGCAGATGGATACCTTATGCTCTTTGTACATTGACGTCCTAGCATGTAGAGCCCCTGCTAAGAATTATGCCTTGTTTTTAATGGAACGATATTTGCAATTGAAAATAAAGGCTGTCAAAGCAGGAGCCCCTCTACAAATTAATACTATTGATGATTTTATAAATTGTTGTAAGAATTATGGAGTAAAGGTTCAAAGTTTATTGTGTGAATTTTATCTACATAACCTTGTGCTCGATCAAGAGACAGAGCAGAACCTTGGCCCTTTCATTGCAGATATTCAATTGCAGGCATTTATTTCATTTGGAGTTAATCAAATCAAATGGTTTAAAGCCTATAATGCCTTCCAAAGACAAGAAAAAGGATTAGACTTATGGGTAAGAGTTGAGCCTAGAAACCCAGTGCAACTATGGAGGAAACATAGGAACCTCATCAAAACTCCAGGCATGATTGAAGCATTAGGACCCATTCATACCACAATCAATTGGCAGGGGATAGAATACTTTTTCACTATTAAAGACCTTGCCATTAATGCTACTAAATATCGATATCAGATTTCTAATCCGAATATTCAACTCAAGGAACCATTTAATTATGAGAACTTTAAATTAGCTGCCGATCGCTTGAACCTCTATGGCGAAATTATCTTGAGGGCAGGGCCATCTTGGTTAGGATATAGGTTTCGGAGTCCAATTATTTGGCACCCTGCACCTGGATACCAAGCCCTATATGAGATGCCTAAGGGTCAGACAGGCCATCTTTTTGAACACCTAGTTAGGCACCATGGTTGTAGACCACCACATAAGATCCCATCTCCAGCCTACTCTCTCATTGCTTTACATGTCAACTACAATGTTTTCATGAGGGCATGAAAAAGGGTAAGCAGGGGGGTGTGTGGAGTACTGAAGAAGGTATGTTTTTATTGATTATTTTGTCATCTTTTCATTAAAACTCATGACCTCTTTGCATTATGAACTAAGTAGATAATAGGAAATCATGATAAAATCTATAGGATTTATACGCAACACAAAAGTACTAATAATTGTTATTTCTTATGCAGGAAAGGGGAAAAACGAAAGATTGTCATTCTCAAGAAAAAGACAGGGCCAAGTTAACCGCTATCCCTTTGGTGGGGAACCATATGCAAACAAGGCGATCTAAATTAAAACATATCAGCCAAGGAAAGGAAAAGGAGATATCGACTCGGCACCAGAAAACAAACAGATAACTGGGAATTAACAGTTTGGTGAATCCCTTAGGATCCTTCGATCTTGAGGGATCGCTGCCTTAACTATTTTTGCATCCTTGATATCTCCGCTTTAGCTGTTATGAAAAGGGGCAGCACTGCTAGCCTGGGAGACGATCTACTGTTAATTTTTATGTAAATTTTCTCTGTATTTGAAACTTTGATCATCAACTCTCGTTGAGAGGTGATCCGCTATAACCCTGTTTTAATGCTTTAATATAAATTTGGTTGCTGTTCCATCTTTGATCCTGGAGTAATTTCAAGCGGTGTGTCCCTGGAGGCTAAGGGCCCGGCCCTGGTGGAACACTTGCTTCTATACCATTATCTTTAGTTCGTGTGTGATTTTCATTATCAGCTTTGTTCGGTAATTTGATGTGTTTTGTTATTTTACATCACGATTCTGTTATATTCGATTTATGTTCGATTGAGTAATATTGTTCTCTGTAACAGGAATGTAGTATTGTTTATTCTGACACTGCAACGCATTGCTCTTCCTTTAATATTTAATCATAACATTGCTGGTCTTTACAGAATACTATTGCTGTTCAATTATAGAGTACCCGTGTTGTAATATTTATGAATTGGTATTATTGTATTCATCTATGGTTTACATTTAATTGCGATCGCTGATTCAACTGATATTGTTGTTCCATTACGAATTACAATCGTTATTCTTTATAACTAAGATTGATATTTATATTACTAAAATTAGGTTACTGTTTTCCTCAATACTAAGGTGTGTCGTGTGTGTTATTTATCTTAGTTTATTGTGCATTTACATTTGGCTCTAAGTGTTGTTCTATATTTTATTACTAATCAGTTGTTGTTCTATTTCTGTGTGCTATCCGATTTATTCTTAGAGTAAAGATTACCATCTGGTTTCCGTAGGACATGATTGCTACACTTATTTATGTAGACTAAGGTGTTGCTGTTTATAAGAATTAGTTGCTGTTAAATTTTCTAGTTGCTGTTCCATTTCCTATTTGCTGTTCCATTTCCTGTTATTTGCGTTATCATTGCTTTGGTGTGCAGAACGATCTGAAACTATGGTGGGCATTGACATTTGTTGTCGAGTTCCTAGGTTGACGATTTGTTCCTTGATTACCTTTAGTTACATTAGTTTACAGAGGGATGAGTTACTGTTACTGGACCCTTGACTGATAGATTGCTTAGTTTTCTGAGTGCATGATTTAGGTTTAAAAGTGCTTTGCTGTAAGTAGATCTTGTTTTAAGCATCCGTTTATGCTTGTATTTTGAGCACTATACTGCTAGCATTACTCTGACAAATGACAACTTCAAACTGAGTACACTCTTTGAAACAACAAATCGTTCCTGGATTGACAAGTTAATGTGAGGTAATTAGAGGTGAAAAAGACCCTTTTTACGGCTCGACAACAACCATCTAGCACTGATGACTAAGGCCTCTCAATCTTGAACTATTGTTTAACTATCTTTCATCTCCCACCCAAGAAATATAAATATATGGTAGTGTAACTGCTATATAACTTCTTAGATCTCACAATAGGGAAGGAGAAACTCGCTCTTGGAGGAATGCAATAGATCAATGCCCTGTTTTTCAATAGTTGAAGCTACGATGCACTGACACCCATAAACTAAAATCAACGCAAACTTATGCTCTTGATCAAATTAGTGGTTCCCAGATTTGACGAAGACCCTAAAGACTCATCAGAGAAATGCAGAGTAGGAGAGGTCCTATTAGCAGCTCCAAAAATATTGGCATAATATTGAGAAGCGCGGGATACTCAAGATATTGGCATTCACTTTATAGGCAACTGGTAGCCCCAATGAAAGGGTATGATTAATAGATAAACCAATTGAAGGGTTGGTACTATCCTTTCACCAAAATATACAGACACTTGGGAACAGTTTCAAATACATTCTTTAGATTAGTGCAACATTCTTGCTAGGGACTTTTGTGGTTCCCTGTACATATGAAAAATAATTAGTCAAACTAGTAAGCTTATTTGTGAACGCCTTCTAGTTGGTCAGTAAATCATCCAAGCATGCATTAGGGGAATTTTGAGGTCTAATATGGGCCTCCTAAGGAAATTATAAAATAATAGTGGAAATAATAAAATAAGATTAGATTATATCATCAAAATTTAGAGGGAAAAAATAAAAAACTATTTGTTCAACTCAAATTTTCAACTTATTTCCCTATGGGTTTACTCAAATTTCGAGCGGAAACACTCATTGGATGCAAAATTTGATTCCTCATCCAAGGAGTACCCATGTTGCATACTTTCAATCGACCCTGCTACATGAAAAATGTGATTTCCCATGTTGCATACTTTCGATGGACCCTACTACGTGAAAAAAAAAAGAAATACGTGAAAAACATGCTTGCAATCATACTTTTTCATGTATTAATCATTTTTTTGTAGTAGGGTCCATCAAACATATGCAACATGGGTATTCCTTGGATGAGGAATTAAATTTTGCATCCAATGAGTACTCCCGCTCGAAATTTGAGTAAAACCTTAGGGATATAAGTTGAAAATATGAGTTGAAAATGTAGTTTTATTACTTTATTACTTTTTAATCTTTTTACTTTTTTACTCCAAAAATGGTGAATCATCCCCCATGGTTGAAATAATCATCTTGAATCCTATTGGTTCTTATAAAGTTTATTTTGGTTGTGCATTTTTCTTAGGAGGCCTATTTTAGACCTCAAAATTCCCCTAATGGCTGCAACAAAAACACAATATGTAAGACGCCATTCCATAGTGCTGGAGAGGTGGCTGTCAACCCTTACAACACAAGTGCATTGAATGTTCTCTCATTCAAATTATTATATCTATGGCCTAAAGCTGCTTCGAACTTGATCACTAAGTGCTCCAACCCTTTAGATCAACGATTATATGGAGCTTCGACACAAAATTACAAAAAAATGACGTGCTACTTTTAATAGGTTGCTGGGTCACAAGGGAGCAAGGCTCCTTCGACTAATTCAAAGGGGTCATGAACAAAATAATAGAGATGTGCAGCTTCCAAATACCAAAATTTTATCTAATAAAAAAACAAATGTTGGATGTCTATGAACCCAGGCTGCTATTGAAATGCACAACTACCTGATGGGTTTTAATGAAGAAGCGATACCAAGTCGAGTTTAATTACAATGGTGCAAACTCTGAAACCACTATGTGCTTATTTCAACGCGAAAACCATCAACGTAAACTTTGGTATGGCTTCTCGGCCTTGGACAGACGCCCTTCGTCCCACCAATGACCAACATAATTATATGAAAACCCTCGGTCCCTCAACATAGAGGTAGCGTCATAGATCTGATCCTGATAGATTCCCTTTCTTGACTGAGAAATGGTAAATATCTCTACCCTAGAAAGAACTCGATCCAACAGACAAATCAATATTTTGATTGTAAAGAATGCACCCATTAGATCTCCATACGCATAAGAAACATTCAACATTCAGTCCTGTCAAATATGGATCAACTTCAAATATGGCTTCTTGTCTTTGGTAGAAATTTGATTTTCAAAGGGTTAAACTCCCCTGAAGGAATTAATAATTCAACCTGTATTGCTCAGATTCTAGGTCTGCACCCCCAAACTATCATGACACATCAAACAATTATCTTGACTTCTACCTCTTGGTGCAATCGCCTTACCTTCTAACTATCAGTGCTATGGCATCTCGTCCATCACAATATCACAAACCAAGAATGATGACTCGGCCTTGAATGACCCGATCCTATAATGGAAGTCTAATGATATTGAAACTGACGCCTTCTAATAATAAACCCTCGCGCCTAAATTATTATTATTGATATATCTATATATATATATCTATATATATATATATATATATATATATATATATATATATATATATATATATATATATATATATATATATATATATATATATATATATATATATGGTCCTTGCTATCGGAAAATAACAACCCAACTAGGGTGATATCAAATATTACCAAAGATGGAAGACGCTGGCTAGGGTGAGAAGAAGTCCCACCGAAGATATTTGCATAAAACCCTCAGGATGGCTAGATGCACAACCCTGATACCACTGTAAGATCCCAAACAACGAAATTATCAACAAATCTGGTACATTTAGGTGTTCAAATTAAAAATGCTTGCAATAAAAAACATTGAACACAAGGGGATCTAAAACATGCATTACTTATTTCAATTAATACTTAGAAAAATGATAAATACCAAATACAAGAAAATAATGGAGCCCTTGCCTCGGCATGCATGACTTCTCAATGCATAAGAATGTTAGAAAAATACTGAGAGGGGGGGTGAATCAATATTTTAAACTAGTTATACTTTTCTTTTCTCATTCATATTTTTGTACTCCACTGTTATGAAGTAAATCTACGTATCTACGCGATTGTGATGAAAACAAGTAGCGTACATCCAGTTCACTAACTATTTTGGTTAATTCATCATCTGTTTAACTTGAACCAACATATCAATACTTCATTAAACATTACTTAAATAGTAATCATGTGCAGTAGGAACAGAATAAGTCTTCACACACAAGAAACACAGGAACACCAAGATTTTTAGGTGGAAACACAATGTGGTAAAAAACCACCTCTGATGTCCTCTTTGTCTTCTTCATTTATTATAAGGAGAAATTTATTACAATACTTGTACTGGCGCAGACTCATATCAATACGCAGCCACCCACCTGCAAAAGGCTACAATGTTCTCTTATTTTCTAGCTTCTATAGGCAGGTAGCTACAACCCCCTTATCCTCTATTCTTTGTGGACCACTTTTCAGAATATTTCAAATTAGATCCATTCCAAATATTAGACAAAAATATTGAAACCAACATTGTATCAAATCACTGAACCAACTTCATCACCAAATCATTAAATATACCAAATACCTAATCTCAAACAACCAAAGTAGCTACATCATTTCAATTCACTGTATACTCTTCATCAAAATTTCAAACCACCTACTGTTCATCACAGAAACCAAATCCTGTCGCTATAAACCCTAGTCAAACTTATGTCAAAATATATATACGCTATTATTATGAGACATACCTACGCATATACGAGCTTTCTCTTAAGCTGACTCACGTACAAATCTCAAAACACTGAACCCTGAAACTAGATCTGTGCACTACTGAAATCAATAACTGAAATTCATACTGACCTTGTCACAAATCTCTGAATGAAATACATAACATCTCATAGCAGCATCATTATTATTCAACATTTCATAACATAATCAATTCAACATCAATAAACAATATCAAACATAGATAATCATGGAAGACTTCATCGACAAACAACATCAAACACAACAAAATTGATCAGACATCATATACAACAAAACCCTAGCATATGTATGTGGCCCTTATAAGATACTTCCGCATATCTACGCGCATTTCAAGAAGCATACCTGCGTACATATCTATCCATAATGTAGAATTGATACGCTACTACCCAAAAGTTGATCCGCATATGTACGTGATCTTTTTGAAGAAAAAATGTGTATAAATCTGTAACTATTGAATAATACCTTTGCTGTTGATCAGATCATTAATCAAACCCAAATATCGACACATACTATAAAAGACACACATCATAACATCATCATCGCAAATATATCAACCCATAAGAAAATTATTTAATGTGTAGTCATTTCAGATCTGATCCATCATCACATTCTCAGGTGCACACTTATTTTAGATCAAACAATTCATTAAAAAACAAAATCATACACACCTAGCACTTTGATCTCCATATCCTTATATAGTTTAGGCCTTAGCCAATACCTTAGGCAAATTCCGTAGTTATGTCGATGGTATTCTTTTACAGTATCAAATATCTATTGTCACACTCACTACTATGGGCCAATTCCATAGTAAACACCCCTAGTATTTAGAATACCATGGTGCAGACATTGTTCACAACTTTTCTTCACCGTACCCACATATGTACACGACCTTTGTTCAGAGGACCCACATATACTTCTTAAAACATTGTCTTTATCATTCCTCTATCTCTGAACGAATATTACTTTGTCCAAGCTATCTGTCACATATTTACTAGCCAACAAACTTATCCTGCTATTATCATGTTGATATATTTATTAAATATGTTGCCATCAAGGAAAACACATTTGTCCTAATGCCAACAATCTCCCCCTTTGGACTTGATGGCAACCACCACTTTGGTGTTTGGTAACCATCACCTGTAGATACCTGTAAACACATCTTTAGATATACCAAGTCACCAAGCATCCTCCAAACACCAAGCTTCTCCCCCCCTTTGACATCAAGGGTAAAGGAGTTGACCAATGTTGAATGAAGGCTTCTCTCCCTTTGTAGATATGATCTGCTGAGTATAAACACTAAATACTAACCATCCTCCCTTGGAGCATATGATGAATTTTCTGAAGATATATAAAGAAGTACATGACTCTAGACATGACCTTTACTATCACTAAGAACTCATTCTTACCTTAATTACCCAACACATTGGGGTTACATAGTTGACTCATCATTACATTAAATTCCCAAAATAATGGGATTACATACATAATGAAATTGACTCCAATATTTCAATCATGATTGAATATAACAATTTTACATCATGGGTCTTTACATGACCTTTACATCAAGATACAAATATGACATTTATAACCAAAACCAAAGACCTCAATAGTGAGGTAGTAGGACCATGATAGTCATCAGTAACCATCATTTACCATATAAGGATGAGCATATGTTAGTAACAATATGAGCATTATTATGCAACAAGGAATACTCAAGAAATCAAATGCCAACACTATGCACTATGAGAGACATATCAAATGATCCCCCTAAAACTGTTCCATATTTTCACTGTCAGGACTGAGCATGTTCATTAGTAAATTCATCAAAGAAATAATGCCATTTAGTGACCATCATAAGACAATATCACTTCTAAGTATCATCTGAGTAATAACAAACTGTAACCAATCAATATCAAGACCATAATGCCAAATAATAACTATCAGAAACATATCAGAGCCTTTGCTTGAGTCTGTCCCACTTTTTCTTCATCATAGAGAAACATACACGATTGTCTAGATCAGAACTCGTGTATATACATGACTATAATTCATTAAATCCACATATAGAAAGTAAATTGTAGTAATTTTAGACTCATCTCCCCCTAAACATGAAAAGTTCTGTCAGAATAATTAACAAAGTGATGAAGAAGATACCACTCCTGGTTTTTGTTTGAGATATTCAAAGGAATCACGAGGAAGTGGTTTAGTAAATATGTCTACAACTTGTTCCTTTGAGGGAACATATTCTAGTTTGACCTTCTGTTCAAGGACTTGTTCTCTCAGAAAGTGATATTTGATTGGAATAGTCTTGGTCTTTGAGTGTGTGACATGATTTTTAGAAATGCCTATGGCACTAGTATTATCAGACAAAATAGGCATAGGTTAAGGATAAGTTATTTGAATATCTTGTAATGCTTTCATCATCCATAGAAGTTGAGTGCAGTGAGATGCAACAACAACATATTCTGCTTCAGTAGTAGACAAATCAATGGAGCTTTCTTTTTTGCTGAACCATGATACCAAGTGGGGTCCCAAATAGAATGCTCCTCCACTAGTACTTTTTCGATCTTCAACATTACCTGCCCAATCTACATATGTGTAAGCATGAAGAGAAAAATATTCCTTTTTTGGATACCATAAACTATAATCTTGAGTTCCTTGTAAGTACTTGAATATTATATTAACTACATGGAATTGAGTTTCTTTAGGATTTGCTTGAAACTGTCCAACAATCCCATCTGCATGCATTATGTCTGGTCTTGTGCCTATAAGGTAGAGCAAGCTCCCAATCATAGATTTGTATTCTGGTTGATTTATTGAGGGAGAATCATCCTATGAACTGAGATTGCAACCTATTATCATTGGTGTGCATACAGGTTTGTAGTCTTCCATTCCATACTTCTTTAAAATCTACTTGAGGTATTTATTCTGTGAGAGAAAGATAAATTATTTTCTTGCTGAACTTGAAGACCAAGAAAGTATGTTAGTTCACCAAGTATTGACATTTCAAACTCTTGTTCAATGACTAAGGAAAAACTTTCACTCATAGAATCTTCATTGCTTCCAAATCTAATATCATCTACGTAAACAACAACTATTAAAAGTTTACCATTATCTGTCTTTATATATAGATTACTATCTGCAGATCCTTTAGTGAAACATTGTTGTTGAATATACGTGTCAACATGATAATACCATGCATGAGGAGCTTTGTTTAGCCCATATAATGCCTTCTTGACTTTGCAAACAAGGTTTTTATCATTTCCTAGAATGAGCCCTTTAGATTGTTCAATATAAACTTCTTCTTCTAGATCCCCATTCAGAAATGAAAATTTAACATCCATTTGATATACTTTAAAGTTATGAAAGATTGAAAATGAAAGGAATATTCTTATGGATTCAAGTTTGGCTATAGGTGCAAATTTTTCTTCAAAGTCTATTCCTTCTTGATACACATAACCTTTGCATACAAGTCTTTCTTTGTTTCTAATTACCTCTCCATTTTCCTTTAGTTTATTTTTTAATACCCATTTTGTCCCAATAACATTTTTATCATGAGGTCTTGGAACTATTTCCCATGTATGGTTCTTTTCGATTTGCTCAATTTCTTCATCCATAGCCTTAACCCAACATTCATCTTTGCTAGCTTGATTTACATTTTGTGGTTCAATTGTGGATAATAAGGCTAGATAACTAGAAGTTCCAACAAGAGTTCTTCTAGTTTGTACTCCAACATCCTTATCACCTAAAATTTGAGATTATGGATGCTTTTTCTGAACATACCTTGATGGAGTCTTTTTTTATTATTATGTACTGTCAATTCCTTCTTCTGATGCTTAACGATCCCTTCTCCAACATTATTTTGTCTTGTTTTAGGAGTATCTTCGTCATCTGTTGATGCTTCCCCTTTGGTGCCTTTGGATGCTTCATCAATCACAACATCAATGCATTCAACAATATTTTGAAGTCTTTTATTGTAGCATTTATATCCTTTGCTTCTAGAGGAGTATCCAAGGAGAATTCCTTTAACAACTCTAGATTCAAACTTTCTAAGCTTATCATCATTATTCTTTATGTAACATTTTCTCCCAAAGACTATAAAATTCTTGACAATTAGAGTTTTACCAAACCATATGAAGATTTTTGTCACTTTTAACCCAAAATGAGACTTGTTGATGATATTTACCATTGTATGTACTGCTTCCCCCCATAAGGTATGAGGTGTTCCAGACTCATCAAGCATGGCACATGCCATTTGTTGGATTGTTCTGTTCATTCTTTCTGCACTCTGTTTTGTTAAAGATTTTTAGCTATAGAAAATTTCCTTTTGATGCCATGTTGTTCACAAAAGTTGAAAAACTCATATAATATAAATTCTCCTCCTCTATTAGATATAAGACATTTTATTTTAAAATCTAACTCATTCTCTACTAGTGTTGGGTGAAGGAATTGCGGTTAGGCAGACTCCTTCAACACTTAATTGTCAACCCGGGGGTTTCGTAAACTTAGAGGTGAAGCACAGGAAATGCTGAAATGATATGAAATTTTCCTAACTCTATTCCTACTTCCTTAATTACAATCTTGCAGAATCGAAAAGAAAAGATCACACAACAGTTTACACCAAAGGAATTCTAGTGTTGGAATGTGAAAGAAAGTACTTTTGCGGAGAAACAAATAAAAGGAACTCTCAAACTCTTGTAAGCAATCATGACTAATTGAAATGGAAATATATGTATGTCTTCAGTATAGTTGTATGTTAGATTAATAATTGGACCCTTGAAGATGTCTAACTTTTCTATAGATCTTTCTCCCTTCACTAAGTTGTTATTCCTGTACTCCTGCAATATTCTTGCACTAGTACCAAAACAAAGTTTATATGTTGGAAGTATATTTTACACCTGTACTGAAGATTTATGTCCTCATGCAGGGGCTCTAAGTCTCAGGACTAGAGCACTCTGTTCCTGTATCAGGATATTGATTCATGTACTAGAACAGAGATTCCTACACCAAGTTTTCAAATTTGTTTTATAAAAGAATAAAGAGTGTGTTAACTTAAGGAAAGAATTTGTAAAGGTGAATAGAACTTTGAAATAACTCCCACAAGCAAACAAAAAGATGCTTCAACCCAACTTAACTTCAAAATAAGAATTAATTTCTAAAGTCAAAGCACATTTTTCTTCAATCAAGGAACTCCTTCATGCAACTAAAGAAATCATCTAATTGTGACAGCAGGCTTTATCCCTGTAATAGTTATTCACACAAATCTGATCTGCCTTTTTAACCTTCTTAATTCAAAAAGATTCACTTTGAAATAATTAAATATGAAGTTCGATCCTCTCCTGAAAAGTATGAAGTGTAGGTACAAATTAATGTGTTATAACAATGTTCATTCTTTAATTACCAAAGCATATCTAATTCAGGATATCAAAAATACTTCGGAATGATGAACACACACTTGCAGAAACGCATCAAGGCTCTTATGACAGAAAAGAACAAAAGACTTTTGTTGTAATGAACCAAAGAAATCAATTTGCAAAATTGTAAATGCACTAGTGTAGGAATAACATGCTTGCATGATCCAGGCATAAATAATGCTAAGTTTTGAAGAGAAGAAATCACAAAAGGATAAAATCAAACTTAGTTAAGCATGCACACCATGAATCCATCACACAAAGGTTATGAATGAAATCAAACCTGAACTTTGTGGAAGAATGAAAACATCTATTTAATTCACACCTTGCATTAAACGATATCAACATGCCTTTAACAAGAAAGAAGAATGCGAGGGAGAACGAGCTGGGTCGGTTGGGCCCTAGCCAAGCAACTCGTTTCTCTATTTAGGAAACTTTGAAACTCAGCTCTCAATGATGCATCAACACAGAATTAAAACACAGGATTGAAATAACATGGCACAGTCCCTTTATATTAAAAATCAACAAATGTACATGGTGAGTTCGAATCCAGCCCAGAACGAGGGCGATACCAGCAAAATTACAAAAGACAAAAATTATAGTATCATTGTTATAGTTATTGCTCGCTACCATTTTCTATATGAATCCTACATTATATACATCCTTTTAGGCCTATGGTCATAACCAAATTACATTCAGCGTACAATCTAAGCCTTTCAGCTATAACAAAATAACAATAATATTACATGCTAAGCCTTTTGGCTGTAACAAAATGCTCAACTTGAGCATTCGGCCGGTGAGCTAATATTCATCATATCCCTGACTTATCTCTGCTCTGAGCCCAACTTGAGATGACCGATTCTGAACGAGATGTCCACGTTAGGTAGTAAGTTGTCATGGAAGTTTAGGATTCGCCAGTGGTGCAGGAATCCTACCTGCACTCGACCATGCTAAAGAAATGATTAATACGTTTCTTACCAAATACTTTAGGAAATAAAATATTAGTTTCAAATAATATTAAAGGTATAAAATCTATAAAAGCAATTAATTAAGCACATTTCTAACCCTTAAATATGAGATATAAAGCTAGTGCATGAAAAGGCATGATTCTTGGAATAGTGCAAGAATAAGGAGGTTGCAAGGTTAAAACAGAGGTCTAAGGTTATAATTTTGAAGTGGGAAAGGGGTTAAAAATGAAGCAATTTAGCCTACCAACATCCTCCCCGCCATGTTGTTGTGGGTCCTCACACAACCTTTATCTGCTGCAAAAAAACCAAAACAAAGGAGCCTCCCTTCAATTCTGAACTTGTATCTTGGTCACCTTTTGAAGACGTTTATAGCACTTTGAGGCCCGAAATTTCCATATCTTGACTTGTCTTTTTTGCTCCTTCACCTCTCCTGCCAACTCTGCATTCATTTGCTTCTACATTGTATTTTTCTCTTTCAAGGCTTGGTTTAATACCTCCAAGTCATAAACATGTTGCTTGAGCTCTTCTATCCGATTTTTCATACAGAGGGTGGATTTTTCTACTCCCAATTCCTCTGGTGTAGACTTCTTGGCAGTCGATTCCAGACATGTGCTGACATCATCAGGGTCAAGGTTATCCTGTCCACCCAGTTCCTGCATTTCAACATCGTCAAGGGTTTCAATACCCAGAGTTTCAATGTCACTAAGGGTCTCAGTACTTTGCACATTCACTTTACCATGGGTTTCAGTACCCAGAACTTAAAAATCATTAAGGGCTT
Source organism: Pinus tabuliformis (assembly GCA_031772625.1). NCBI lineage: Eukaryota > Viridiplantae > Streptophyta > Pinopsida > Pinales > Pinaceae > Pinus > Pinus tabuliformis. Next base: position 86,897,044 of record CM062818.1, read on the forward strand.
CAGTGCCCAAAACTTCAATATTATCAAGGGCCTCGATACCCTGCTCATTCACCTTACCAGGGGTTTCAGTACCTGGAACTTTAAAATCATTAAGGGCTTCAGTGTCCTGCGCCCTATCATCCATTTGACCCTCTGTCAGGTCTTTGCTTGCACTCGACATCGTTTTTCTCTTCTTCATCTTACCAAAGAGGACTGACAAGGGTGTGTTGTCTTCCTTCTTTGCATAGTCTTCATCGACCAGTGTATGGGCCACCCCTTAATGAGGAATGAGAGGTTATTGTTACCTAGTGAAGTAGGTGGCGAGTCGTCTAATAGTATCGGGGAGGTTGAGTGAACATGACCCACCCTTAAAGAGGCAGTCCTTCTCCTGGCCAACCTCCTGGTCTCGGTAGGGTGCGGGGTCAGAGTTTCTAATTTTTATTTTTTTCTTGCACTCTTCTTCTCGGTCAACTTCCCTACACCTTGTCCCTGAAACTCCTTTAAGAATTCTTCCCAGGTCACGTTTTTAACCTCTGGTTCCTTCTTGATTAAAATTGTGATCAGCCCATGGTGATATAACTTGTATGCAACCTAGCTTGACTTCCCTCTCTAAACACCTTTTGACATTTTTTCTAAGATCTTGAGCAAATAATAAGGAAAATTAATGAGCTTACCAGACTCAAAATGTAGGAGAAATTGTATGTGATACAGGAAGGTCAGTGAGTAACGACCCTCGCAGGTAAGAAACTTCTGCAATACATAAAGGAGATCCTTCCATTTTCCAATCATAATATTACGCTGGAGACTGTTCTTCTAGTCCATATTTTGCTTCAGGTTGACCACAAATCGGCGCCACAGCTTCTTCTCTATCTTCTCCTTCTTAAGCCATTGTTCCCCCGCTGCTGGTAAACATGTAACCTGATATATGGACTCCTCTGTGACCACAAATTCCAACTAACCAACCTTGGCTTGGCTTCCATCCAAAATCCAAGCAAATGCTAGCATCACAACTGAGTCAAATCCATCAAATTTTTGTAGAAACGGAAGGAACCTAGATTCCTGCAATATTACAAGATTGTTCCTATACTCGGCCGTTTTCTCCATCTCCTTCACGGATAGTGGTTCAATCCTTACAGGTGCCATTTCTCTATTTTAGTTCACCCAATCTCTGTCTAAAACTTTTGGATGAGTATTACAAGATAAAGAACTCAAAATGATGGTCGAGCTATACATCTGCTGCCATATTGGCCATTTCCTGAATGGTCATGCTTCATCATTAAAATTACACAGATGTGAATACGAATTGGTTCAATTACAGGTAGGCGATGATGATTGGAAAAGGCGCCTGTTTAGATAATGATTCAGTGTAACAGTCATGCAAGGTCGGATATGGAGTAAGGCCATCATTAATAGGTGATGAGTTTTTAAAGAAGAGGTAACTATTGGATTTCAGGAGAATTGTACCCTCCCACATTTACTTCATGATCTCGAATAAGGTGTACTCAGTACTCATTAAAAAGATGAGATTTCATATCCTAAAATATATTTGTACTTGAATGATTTCTTCCTAATTTAGTAAATGATAAAACAAAGTGTTAATCATAATACAAATTATTGAATACCATCATCTATAGGTGGTGCAACTATTCTACTTGTATAAAAATTTATGAAACAAAGATAAGATTTTCAATACGCATTTTTGCACCAGGTGTTCCTGCACGAGAACATGTGTTTTTCTAATTGGGTGCGCTCAACAGTGCAGATTCCTGTACTGAACGTGCTTGCACTGAACATGCCTGCACTTAAACATGCCTGCACTTAAACATGCTTGCACTAAACATTCCTGCACTTGAACATGCCTACACTGAACATGCTTGCACTCGAACACACATTCCTGCACCAGGGATATTTGTAGCATATCTGGAAAGAGAAAGGGAACCAAAAAAATTCTGATAGGATATAATTCATAGGCTAGATTAAAAAATTTGCTGGATATACAAGGGAGGTTTTATTCACCATTCTTTGGTGTTGATATATGCCTTCCGATCTTATTTATGAGTTCGCATTAGATCCTGAAATCGATCCATGAGGGAAAAAAGAAGTGGGAAAAAGGGTAAATTTTAGAATGGGAAGGAAATTACGATAGGTAATTCAAGAGTGAGACCACCAAGAGGGATAAATTGAAAAAGGATTTCGGGAAAAAATTTTCATGCAGAAAAGAGGGAAATATGAAATCGGATAGGGAAAGTTTCTAAAGAAAGGGATGGTAAACTTCATGGGATGAAAAAGAAGAAAGTAAAGGGCATAATTTCACCTGACATCTGCCTGTATAGTGTTGGTCCAAAAAGTAAATGCAATGGGAATTGAGTGTTGCTTGGATAAAAAAATTCGTGCCAACTATCCTAGACTTGGATAAGGGCTTGGTTCCTGCACTTGAACTTGCTCCTTCTTGGTCACAGTTAACACATCTAAAGATCAAGCAACATTCCCATTTTATTAGAATTTGATCTTCCTGCCAACAAGCTAGTTTTCAGTTTTATCCTTTTGCAATCATGTCAGTAAAATTGATTTTCACAATCACACGAAAATATATTTTCTTTACCTCTTTTTTTTTCTTTTATTATATATATATATATATATATATATATATATATATATATAATAAATCATATCACAATAGGCTGGCATAGCCACCTACCAACTGAAGTTCGGACTGCTGCTGCACTTGCTGCATGAAATCTTCCTTTGTGATGGGCTGAAAAATATACTTTAAGCCTATGCCCATTCACAAGGAAAACTAAATTTTTCCCATCGATAGTTTTGACTTGTACAGCTCCATTGTCGAAAACTTGAATTACCTCATATGGTCCCATCCAACCAGTATGGAACTTCCCTTTAAAATGTTTAAATCTAGAGTCATAGAGAAGTACCCAATCACCTGGTTGGAACTGTTTCTTCCTGATAAACTTGTCATGCCACTTCTTTCATTGTTGTTGCACCAAAATATTTAGTTGAACAACATCCCTTCGAAATTCATCCAACTCATTCAAGTGTAATAGACGTTGTTGTTGTGCTTCCAAGAGATATAGATCCAGTTGAACTGCAGTTATGAAAGTCTTTATCTGAAATTAAATCGACAAAAGGACTTGTTTTCCATACACCAGCTCATATGGTGTATGTCCTGTGCTATTCCTCCAAGTGGCTTGATAAGCCCATAAGGCTTCAGGAAATTATCTAGTCCAATCGTTCTTGTGCATATTTACTATTTTTGTGAGGATGGATTTGATCACCTTGTTTGTAGATTCCACCTGGCCATTTTCTTGTGGGTGGTACGGTGTAGATTTCCTATGCTAAATCTTGTACTGATTCATGACTTCATGTACCAAGTTAGAAACAAACTGCGGTCCATTGTCAGAAACAATTTATCTAGGAACACCAAATCTAGTAAAAATTTCATTGAATATAAAATCAACAACAACTTTTTCAGTGGCAAAAGAAATAGCTTTAGCCTCTACCCATTTAGTAACAACATCAGTACAAACCAAGATATGCTTTTTATTTAAAGATGTGGGGTTTATGGATCCTACGAAACCAATAGCCCATTTTTCAAAGGGCTCAATCATGACTTGAGGACATAAAGGAATTTCATTGGCTTGAACAGGTTGACCCATCCATTGACAGCTATCACAACACCTAACATATTGATTGGCATCCTGTTGTAGCAACCAAAACCACCCTCCAAATTTTTCCTTAGCTTTGTTTTGGAGCCTCCCTACAAAATTTTCACAACACCTTGTCTTGGTTCATCAAGTACAAAAGCTTAAGTGTTTTTCTTGCACAAAGACAACCTGTTGATCAAAACTTGATTCATTCCCCTCACATGCTTATCACCCGGACTTGGTCCAGCTGTAGGCTGAGTAACTCCCCAAGAAATTGCGCAATTATGGAGGGAAACCAATCTTCACTCCAAAAATTGTGCAATTATTTCTGACAGCCTGCTGGGCTCCAAAATTGCGCAATCTTGCCAGTTAGGCTTCACCCACAAAACTGTGCAATCCCTCCCAAGAGGCCTACTTAGCTTAGGAATTGTGAATTAATCCTGGGCAGCAGTCAATGGCTCTACCCAGAAATTGCGCAAATCTCCTGGGCAGCCAGCCCAGTTCTCATCCAGAAATGCACATTTTCTCCCAGTAGTTGAGCAACCTCATGCATGAGAAGTTGGGTTATTTAGTTCCACCTGGGACCAAGGAAACTTGACTTGCATGCATCAATTTATTTTTCCCTAAATAGCAAAAGGAAACATGCGAAAAGCATCCCTTGATTCAGGGAGCTATTTTTAGCAGCTGAGGTTACATGCAAAGTTCGTTCTAGAAAATTTCCTCCAAGTGTCTCTTTTTCCTAGATTTGTGGCATGCACGTCATGAGCTCAAACTTATTTATTCGATGCATCAGAGCTCATTCTTTCACATTGATCTTGGAGCTTTGAAATCCCACAACACATCCAGGACTCTTCGACACATCTGGCTCAGATATTCACAGGTAAGTGGTCTCAACTTATCTTTTTCAACATTTCTGTCGCTTTTGTGTTTTCACTTGTGTGAGTGTTGTTTGCTTGATTTCTTTGAACGCTTTCTGTCATTTACATGCATACTAGATTTTACTAGCACCATTTTAGTTTTTGTTGCTATCTCACTGCTGTCGCATGCATGAAACTATTTTGCACGAACGGTCGCCGATTCAGTGACTCACTTCACTCACATGCATGTTGATCTTTTTAATGAATCTTTCATTCAATGTTTGCATGCACGATCAATCACTTCTACTGTCACTTAGTGTCACCATGTATTCACTTTCATATTTGTGTTCAGTTTCCCGTTGGCGGGTCTAGGCCACCTTGGCCTGGACACTGCCTCACCGAGACAACATTGCGCAATTTGGGGAAGGAATGCTATGTCTTCCACTCCAGAAATGTGTAATATTTCCTAGGCACTATCCTCTAGGACTTCTTTGAGCACTTCTGAGGGACAGTGACTGCTGGCCCAGAAAATTGCACAATGCAATCCTTGAGCTTGTAGTCATTACCAGCTGGAATTGCGCATTGCACAATCCCAACAGTCATTAGTCAGCATGGATTGTGCATTATGCAAATCCAGTAGCCAGTCTTGCCTCCCAGATAGCCTAGACTACCTTTTGCGTAGTTCTGGCAGCCAGTCACCTAGCCTCCTAGGGAAAATTGCGCAATCTTTGCCTATCATTCCCAGGTATGTGTTATGTCATTCCTCGAATTTGCTTTGGTTTTCGCTAACCGATTTCTTGCCATGCATGTTGCATTGTCTCCAGATCTTTCAGATGTTCATCCTCCTCTTAGCAGTACAGGACCAATGGCCTCCAAGAGAGTAGGATCAAAGGACACTGACGGAAGTGCAACTGGAGCAGCAGTTGACCACATGTCTGCATGTCTACCGATCTATGAAGTTACCAAGTTGTTTCTAAATAAGGACATCAAGCTGAAATTTCAAGAGGTCACTAAAGCATTTGCAGGCACTTTTGCACAAGACCTCGAAGACCGTTAGGTGTATGTGAACATTCACAAGTCCAGCTTGTACTAGATTGCATGCAGATAACCCGTGTTCCCATGTGCGGACATGATACACTGGATTTCCTCACACACTGATCCCTCATACACTGATCCCGAGAGGATGAATTTGATTAGTGTCAGCGAGATGAAGCTTTCCACCTTCTGGGCATAGGATTATGATGTTGGAAATAATACTAAGAGGGGGGGTGAATCAGTATTATTAGATCAATAATTTAATTTTCAAAACTGATTTGTATATGCTACTTCAGCTTAGTGAACTAGCATGTATACGCAACTATACTTAATGCAACCAGTGTATATGCAGAGATCGTTTGATTTACCAAAATTATCATCCATTGAACTTTAACCAGTATATCAAGAATTCATTAGACAGTGCAGTAAAAGTAGAATAAAGCATCACACATAAGCAACGCACAAGAACACCAATATATAGGGTGGAAACCCAATGTGGGTGAAAACCATTTGCTGCCGTTGTCTCTGTCTTCTTTTAATAATAAGAAAAAGCTGTTTACAATTTTTGTACTAGTGCAGTCTTATACCTGTACGCAGGCTTCTACCTGCAGAAGGGAGCTACACCGGTGCAGTCTTATACCTGTACGCAGGCTTCTAGTGCAGTCTTCTCTCGTTCTCTAGCTTCTACTGGAAGGGAGCTACAACCCCCTAGCTCTTGTACTAGTTGATATACTTACTAGTACATAAGTGTCAGCCTACAGAAGGCTACAACCTTCTCTTTTCTTTTAGGGACAACATTTCATAAATTTTCAGACTGGATCCATCAACAACATCATTCAATCATCAAATATATCTACATCAACCAATCTCCTATTGAACCAACCACAACCAAATCAATCAATCACTTTGACAACCCATCAATCTGATCATTCAGAATGCTGTTACTAGAATATAGTAACCAGAACCCAAGCCAGTACCTAGAACATTACAACAACAGACAGAAGTAGCTAAGACATATTTAATAAGGTATACGCTACTTCCATGTGTCGAATCTGCATGCATACGCGCTTTCCTCAAAGCGAACCAGTGTACAGATTTGCAGATCAAATTTATGATGTATACACTATTTTGATATGCAGAACCAGCATGTATATGCCCCTTTCCTAAGGTGAACCTGCGTACAGATCTGAAATTGATGATTTAAACATTACAACAATTCCAGACTTCAGTCATACCCAGATCATCATATTTTCAGACTACAAAATGCACTAGTTATTCAGATACATGATCAAACCACATAAATATAATTCACTTCAAGCCTTAAGATCCTGATACATCATTAGATATTATCCTTCATCAAGCACTAAGGTTCATCCTTGGTTCAGATCAAGCCAATAACCTGCGTATTAGATCTCACACTTTATCAGATATTTGATACTTGCACTACTTGGCCTAATGATCTTCTCCTCCTTTTATAGCTTGTATGCCTTTCTCAATACCATGGACCAAAACCACTTAGGACCAATACCTTGGACCAAATACCTAGGGTCAATACCTCAAACTTGATACCTTGGACCAATACCATGGATCAAAATACCATGGACCAAATACTTTGGACCAAAACTTAGTTTTCCAAGGTATACGCAGTTTTCTTTTGTGAAAGTGCATGTGTACGTATAAGCAACTTGTATATAGTGAACCCGTGTGTATACGCGACTTGGCCAATGGTGAACCTGCGTATACCTCTCTTTCTTCATTCTGTGAAGTCTGATCTGTAACTTTGTGCTGTTAACCTGCTGTACTGTGATCTGTCATCTAAGTGAGTTGCCATCAAGGACAACACCTGTGTCATAATGCCAGCAATCTCCCTCTTTGGACTTGATGTCAAAACCAAGTCAATCTCCCCCTTTGTCATCAAGGGAAAAGGGTCATGCTCCCCCTGAGTACATGCTGAATTCTCTGATATGCTGAAGTGTGCTGATTGAGCTCCTATGATCGAGTCCATGCTCCCCCTAAGCACAAGCAAGGTCTGCAAAAAGATAACATGACTCTATACATACATCACCAATGCCCTTCCTATCACCAAAGACTCATACATACATCCATCTCCCAATTAAATGGGGATATACCAATTATTTATACAAGCAATATTACATCATCCATCCCATGCATAGTGGGGTTACAAATTAGGTCTTTTCATGACCTTTACATTAAATGATATACATGACATATATAATAGAGACCAAATATCTTAAACAAGACCATGATAGTCATCAACAACTATCATCAGTAGTAGCACCCAGAGCAGCAACCATGTTCTCCCCCTAAACCTGTGTTAGATGTTCACTATAAGATGATCCAGATTTAAACAGGAACGCAACAAATTACAGAGATAACCATAAACACAGATATGCAGTGGAAATAATACTTCATTTCATTAATGTAAAATACTGAAATATGCTTACAAACAGTAATGGAAATAAACCAGCTAGGGCGATGGTAGCTTATCTCTGAGAAGAGATGTGGTAGCTACATGCCTCTAAAATGTGTTACAATGAGGCTCGAAGGCCTATTTATTGTTGAGAAACAATGGAAAACCCTTCGCATCCCAAACCTAACCCTAGAAGATGAAACACCAAATTGTGCGCCCCATTTTGGGTAAGTTGGTACATCAACTTCCCAGGGTCGTAACTTTGGCATATGATCTCCGTTTGACGCGTACAATAGCTCGTTAGAAAGATCTATTCGAGCACTACAACTTTGGGAAGGGCCCTCATTGCCCCTAGATTTCCCAAAAACTGTCATTTAGGGCCTCAAAATGGCTTCGGAAGTTCAGAGCCCGAAAAACTTGCTAAAAATAGTAAGTTGTGCTAAAATTAAGGAAACTGAAAATTCTAAGAGAAACAATGGTGGGGGTCCAGGTGGACTTGGCAGGTGGCCACCAATATCCACCTGGATCATCAGATCTAATCATTTCATATATTAGAAGAGTTATCAAGGCATCATCATCAATCAGAGATGCATCAAGTTATCAACAACTTATGAGAGCCAACATATTTCCACATGTCATCAATATATTGTAACTATCATCAAGCAGAGCAGATAATTCACTGAACCATATCAGACCCCTTTCTCCTGAGTCTGGCCCACTACTTTTCCTCAAACCAACATATACGCGACTATACCCACAGTAACCATCATATATACGTGACTACGCTTCATGAAACTCGCGTATAACCACCTTTCTTTGAATAAGATAGGATTTAATAGTAGGATGATGCAGCAACTACTCTCAGCTTTTGTCTGAGATATTCAAATGTCTCTCTGGGCAGTGGTTTAGTGAATATATCAGCAACCTGTTCTTTGGAGGGAACATACTCCAATTTGACCTTTTGTTCAAGCACTTGTTCATGTAGAAAATGATATTTGATGGGTATGTGCTTGGTCTTGGAGTGCATGACTGGATTCTTTGAAATACTGATGGCACTTGTATTATCAAATAGAATGGAGATGGGTGGAGTACATGTGATCTGAATGTCTTGCAAGGTTTACATCATCCAAAGTAGTTTTGTGCAGCCAGATGCAATAGCCATGTATTCTGCTTCAGCTGTAGATAATGCAATTGAACTTTGTTTCTTGCTGAACCAAGACACTAACCTAAAACCCATATAGAATGCACCACCACTAGTGTGTTTTCTATCATCAACACTTCTTGCCCAATCTGCATTTGTATATGCATGAAGTGTAAGATTTTTATCTCAAGGATACCATAAACCAAATTTCTGTGTTCCTTGAAGATATTTGAAAAGCCTTTTGACTACCTGAAGGTGTGATTCCTTTGGATTTGCTTGGAATCTTCCAACTATTCCCACTGCATGCATGATGTCCAGTCGGGTACCTATTAGATAAAGTAGACTGCTATTCATGGATCTGTAAGTTGGTTGATGTACTGCTATTGATTCATCATTTGAGCTAAGACTGCATCCTGTTACCATTGGGGTACATACTGGTTTAGAATCTTTCATGCCGTACTTTTTCAGGATCTATTTGAGATATTTGGTTTGTGAGAGAAAAATACCATCTTTATTTTGTTGAACTTGTAGACCAAGAAAATAGGTAAGCTCACCAAGCAAGGACATTTCAAATTCTTGCTACATCACTGAAGCAAAATTCTAACTCATGGATTCTTAATTGCTACCAAAAATGATATCATCAACATACACAACAATTATTAGCAGTTTATCAATGTCCATCTTTGTATATAGATTGCTATCTGCTGACTCCTTTGAAAAACCCTGTTGGTGGAGATATTTGTCAAGATGGTAATACCAGGCCCTTAGAGCCTGTTTTAGACCATAGAGGGCCTTTCTGACCTTGCATACAAGTTTTGCATCATTTCCAAGAATGAATCCTTCTGGTTGTTCAATATAGAATTCTTCTTCTAAGTCTCCACTAAGAAAGGTAGATTTTACATCCATTGGTATACTTTTAATCTCTGAAAACTAGAAAGATGAAGAAACATCCTTATGGCTTCAAGCCTAGCAATAGGTGCAAAAGTTTCTTCAAAATCTATACCTTCTTGTTGAGCATATCCTTTGCAGACGAGTTTGGCCTTATTTTTGATAACTTCTCCATTTTCACTCAGTGTGTTTTCGAATATCTGTTTGGTTCCTGTTAGAGCCTGGATTGACCTCAGGCTGAAAGAAGGCAATCCTAGGATAACCACAAACCAAGCTTAACCTGGTAGCTAGCCCTACTAGGTCGAGAGAGGGCTCTCTCCTTTTGAACCTCAGTCAAGATGACTGAATTAGATATGGATTGTTGACCTAGGTTGTCATTGATGTCAATATGGCAATATTCTGGATACTAGAGGATGACATGAAGCCAAAGGGATGCAGAGTAGATTCATGAAGAGACAGGAGCAAGGCCATCAGGATAGCCAAGCCATAAGCAAAGAGGAGGTACCTAAGGAGGCAAATCAAAGCATATCACAGGATATCAGAGCAAGAGAGGCATTCATATATGCAAGGAGGTCTTTGAAAGACACTGCCAAGCTAGAGGAGCCACATTGGAGCAAGAGGAGCTACAGGAGGAGCCATATATATATGTAATATATATATGCCGAAACTGAGTTCTTAGAGCTATAGGAGCAAACAACACAAAGAGCAGACAGAGCCAATGGAGGCATGCAAATAAGTCATCGGGAGAGCTTATATGCATGCAGGTAATAGCTATCAGGAGCCATCGGAGAAATGAAGGCAACAAGACCTGTATATGCATTTAAGGCAACAGAGGCAGAAAGACTTGGGTATATAGACTTAACACTATTGGAGGTGGATTGTGGACTTGAAACCTTATACACGGGAGCGCTGAGAAATATCAGGTCTGGTATCTCATATCGCATTGCAAAAATGGAGTGGTTTGCGTTAACGCCAAGCCTTGACCCTGTGCGACTTGTGATTGCTGATATCAATATCACATCGGACCTCCGCCAAGGGCAACCCCCGCTTGCGATGAACGTATGCGGACCTGCCGCTACATTATAGTTTGACTTAATGCTATATCTCGTCCGCCGTGTCGGAAGTGATCCATTGCAAGTTATAAAGGGATGGCGCTATAAACTGCGATTGTGATTACACATGGACCCGAAGGGGTTATCAACTGCTGCTTAATATCATATCGCATCTGCAGGAGAATTAGCCATTGGCCATCGGCAATGTCATGAGCTCGACGTATAAAAGACTTCCAGAAGCTGCAATTGCTGATTACGATAATGTTGTGGAGGAGCGGACCCAATGTCATTATAGATGTGGGTGTAATGATTTTTAAGTCCACCCTTAAGTGTTTCAGTCATGGTTCTGATATATAAAGGATCCCGGGAGTCACGAATTGCTGATTGCAATTTAAGCATGGACCCGATACAGGAATAGGTGCGGGTAAACTAAATTTGAAATCCACCATTAGTGTTTTTCGTCTGTTTTTCAGATATTTCCTGTGTAACTCAAAAATGTATTGCGCTGGGCTTTTGAGGCAAAAATGCATTAAGGAACGGTCCTGATAGTTCAGGAGGCTGAACTACGCCGGTTGCGATTGCGATAGGACATGGCATGTTCGTTACACCATAAAGCTCTGTGTATGCCTGCTATCATTGTCGAAAGGAGTGCTGTTACAGTTTTAGCCAGGAAGATGTGTTCTCCGTGGATTATTTGGCACTCTCTTATGAATTAATGTGTCCTGTGAGCATGAATAGACAGTGGAAACCGAAAGATGGGAAGCTGAAGAAGCAAGCGAGCATAGAGGAAATGACAGTGAGCGTTGAGGAAGTCTAAGAGGCAGTGTAAGTGGAAATGAATGGACAAAGGCATGGGATTGTATAAAATAGTAAAAACAGAGGACTGTGGTTGCTGTTGTTGTTGTGAAGAACTAGAATGTGAGGTAACAAAAGCAGCAGAGGTGGTTAAGCGTTGTATGAAGGAGGGTGAACGTTGTTGAAATTTTTTGTGGAAATAAGCTGTAGGAGACAGAGGCAGTGAGAGGATCCAGCTGAACGGAAAGAGGGCCGAAGGGCCAGCAGGACAACAGACAGTCGAAGGGGAGAAGTAGCCAGCAGAGAACATAATCTTGAACAAGAAGTTGTTCTTTATGTAGAGCTTAGTGCAGCTAACAGTAGACTAACTAGAGCTATGTGAAGACATTATCAGAGAGCATGAAGGCTATTGGAGACTATGTGTGGGCAGTGTGCAGAGTTGTAAAGACTCATTCATAACAAGACTGGTTGTCATTGATACTGTAGCTTGGAGACTACAGTGAAGCTTTAAATAGACAGAACTCAGCAGAGAAGAGTTCTGAGAGAAAGAGATTACTATCAAACATGCCTTGACAAGATTGGGTTGGAACCCTTGGGGTTAGTGCCTCAGAAGTGAGAAGGAGGAAGGATTGAAGGTGTCCTTGGGACTAGTGTCTCAGAAGTAGGAAGGATTGAAGTCCTTGGGAGTTTGTGCTCCTAAGTCCAAGATTGGTGTCTTGACAAAATAGAGTTGGTGCTCTGGAGGTTGGAGCCTCACCAAAGTCCAAGTTGGAGCTTGGCAACTGATTGTAACCATCTATATATTGTATCTATTTTACTCCACAACTTATATTAATAAAAGCATTTATTCTTGCTATTCATCTTGTGTTCTGAATAGATATGTTTTAACTGGTAAAAGAATAGTGGGAAAAATAAATACTGATTCACCCCCCCTCTCAGTATTTCCAACAATTGGTATCAAAGCCAGTACTTTCATTCAAAGCCTAACAGTTTGAAGGTTGATCTTTAGAACACAAATGGCAAAGTCAAGGGAGAAAGTCTCCAATCCTCCTAAGTATATGTCTCCCTCTAGTACTAAAATAGAAGACAATCAATTTGAGGCTCCAAGGCTCAATGGGAACTTTAATATATGGGAAGCAAGAATGAGGAATTTCTTACAGACTCAAGGCATTGAAATCTAGAAATCAGTGATTGATGATAGCAGGATGGACAGAGAATCCAAGGAGTACAATGCAAAAGCAATGAAGGCAATCTTGAATGGGCTACCTGATTCTGTAAAGAACAATCTAGGAAAATATTCATCAGCAAAGGGTATATGGGACAAACGTCATGACCTTCACTCAAAAGGAGCATTGACCATGACCATTAGTCAAGAAGATGATGGAAATATAGAAGGAAATCTAGAACCCATTATAGAAGCTGAACATGAGAATGATGATATCAAGTCTAAAACAAACCTAGAAGATGAAGAGAATGAAAAAGATTTTGTAGAAGAACTCCTCACTAAACTTATGACTGCCATGGAAGAGATTAACAATTTGAAAGAGGAAAATGAGGAACTTAAGAAGAGAGCACTAGTTGGTAACCAAGATCAAACAAGGAAGAAATATGATCTCATCAAGCTTCAAGTACAAGAAAGGGATGAAGAGCTTTCCAAGCTTAAGAAGGAATATCATCAAAGCAAAAGAAAGCATCATGAAGAAGTCATATCCATGACAAATCAATTGGATAAAGCAAAGAAGCAGGAAGATATCTTGTCAAGCCAACTTGAATAAAGGCACAAGAGCTTGAACAAACTTGAAGAAGAGATTGGTTAGTACAAGGTAGAGGTCTCCTCTCTCAAGTCTCAACTACAAGAAGCAAGGAAACAAGCACAAGGAGCTGAAAATACCATGGAATCATTGGAATTCATAGAAGGATAGGTTGATGAAGTAGGAAAGGAAAGAAACACCATGATCTATCAACTGAAAGCAAAGGATGAATAAATCTTCAAAATGAAGTCAGATATCATCTTCCTTAAACTAGAAGCAGATGAAGCTACTCGTATCAAGGAAGAAACTGAGGAAAAACTTGCTAAGAAGAATAGTAAGTGTGAAAGATTGGAAGAAGAGATTGTCTTCCTTAGAACAAAGGTTGAAAGGATGAACAAAATATTGAAGAGCTCTCAAGCCTTGGATGACATACTCAGCTATCACTGATGTCCATTTGATAAATCAGGTCTCGGGTATGCAGGTGAACCCTCAAACAAGAATGAAAATGCTTTAAAAAAAATAGAAGCAAAGAAGCCAGAAAGAAATGGTGATGCTCCCAGTTCTAGCAAATGCAAGGAGAAAAATCAAGGCTACAATAGAAGAAATCCTTCTCCAAGAAGAAAACCAGCTCCAAGAAGAAATGTAGATGATGTCAAAGAGGTGAGAGGCAATGGTTATCATCAAAGGATCTCAAGGCAGAAAGGCTTTAGAAGTACATCAAGGAAGCCTCCATCTCCCAGGTACCAAAGTTCATTTTTTGGTTATTGTTATTCTTGTTCAAACTTTGGTCACATGGCAAAAGACTATAAAGCATATGATAAAGATAAATGTTATGGTGCCCAACCATTCCATAGAGATAGATATTATAGTCCCCAACAATCTACAAGAAACAATTTTGCAAGAAGAAATCATGAATTCTTATTCATGAACAATGTAGAATGCCTCAAGTGTCATAACATCAGTCATATGACACAAGATTGTAACTTAACATGGGCTCTTACACAAGATAGAACCATGCAAAAGAAGAAAGTTATACAAGTGTGAAGAAGGAAGGAAATACAATCTGAAAGTCCCTTGAGCTCTCCAGCCAACAACATATGTCATTTGCCTGAATTTTGACAATCTAAGCATTTGATGGGAAGACTCTGTCAAAATAGATGATGCATACAGTTAGGAGGAGCCTATGATTCTTGATCACTATTGCAGAAGCTATTAGTGAAAAGGGTCCTGATGAAATCCTTGTTGAGCTATATTAACAATCATTCTTTGATGAAGATCATGTCTCAGGAGCACTCCATTGAAGAATATGATCCTGTAACCATTCTTTGGACTGTTGTTAAAGATGCTTTCCACTTAATCACTAAGTAGTAATTGAAGCAACAGAGAAAGTCATCTAATGCTAGAGAAAATAGGGAAAACAACCATGGTGCTATTATCATAGAAGTTTATGTCTTAACTCAGGGATTTAATGTGAGAATAGATAAATTCTGGAAACTAATAGAGGCAGTCTTAAAACAAATAGATACACCTGGAACAGAGTTTGAAGTAAGAGCAGCTGGCAGCCTATATCAAAACTGAAACACTGCATGAAGATGCAGATTAGAAATTGTATTTAAAAGACAGTCACAGATTGGATATCTAAATCTGCTAAGAGGAAATAACTAGCTGAGATATGTACAAGAACACAAGGAAAGGATGGAAGTGAGTTAAGAAGAAGCACAAAGACACAAATAAACTCAATCTGAAGAAAGATAGCAAGAAAGACAATCTCAGGGGTAGTCTTTCTTGATTCGGACTATGAAGGTCTCTCAATTCTGCCTATGGAGACATCAATATGGATTGAAGCATGAAAGCCTAGACTTGGACACTTGGTGTATGGCCATTTGCAATCTGAATGAAAGCATTAAAATAAAGCATCCTTAAGCATTGTTGAAGCCATGATAAAGCAGTTCTGAGACATGAAGAGGGAATAATGTGAAAATTGATGATAAAATATCAATCCTTCTATCTTGAGTAAAAAGAAGAAGAGCACTATGACAGGGTGAGTCATAGACCCATGAAGATCTACCATTCATGAAGAACAGAAGCAGTTTGATAAGGGGAGTCCCAGAGCACTCCTTTGCCATTGATGTCAAAGGGGGAGAGAAGAAGAACATTGCCATCAATAACAAAGGGGGAGATTGTTGACCTAGGTTGTCATTGATGTCAATATGGCAATATTCTGGATACCAGAGGATGACATGAAGCCAAGGGGATGCAGAGCAGATTCATGAAGAGACAGGAGCAAGGCCACCAGGATAGCCAAGCCATAAGCAAAGAGGAGTTACCTAAGGAGGCAGATCAAAGCATATCACAGGATATCAGAGCAGAGAGGCATTCATATATGCAAGGAGGTCTTTGAAAGACACTGCCAAGCCAGAGGAGCCACATTGGAGCAAGAGGAGATACAGGAGGAGCCACATATATCTGTAATATATATATGCTGAAACTGAGTTCTCAGAGCTACAAGAGCAAACAGTGCAAAGAGCAGACAGAGCCAATGGAGGCATGCAAATAAGTCATCGGAGAGCTTATATGCATGCAGGTAATAGCTATCAGGAGCCATCGAAGAAATGAAGGTAGCAAGACCTATATCTGCGTTTAACTCAAACAGAGGCAGAAAGACTTGGGTATATAGACTTAACACTATTGGAGGTGGATTGCGGACTTGAAACCTTATACACGGGAGCGTTGAGAAATATCGGGTCTGGTGTCTCATATCGCATCGCAAAAATGGAGTGGTTTGCGTTAACACCAAGCCTTGATCATGTGCGACTTGCAATCGCCAATAGCGATATCGCATCGAACCTCCACTAAGGGCAACCCCCGATTGTGATGAATGTGTGTGGACCTGCCACTACATTATAGTTTGACTTAATGCTATATCGCGTCCGCCGTGTTGGAAGTGATCCATTCCAAGTTATAAAGGGATGGTGTTATAAACTGTGATTGCGATTACACATGGACCCGAAGGGGTTATCAACTGCTGCTTAATATCATATCGCATCCGCAGGAGAATCGGCCATTGGCCATTGGCAATGCCATGAGCTCGACATATAAAAGACTTCTAGAAGCTGCAATTGCTGATTGCAATAATGTTTTGGAGGAGCGGACCCGATGTCATTATAGATGCGGGTGTAATGATTTTGAAGTCCACCCTTAAGAGTTTCGGTTATGGTTTCAATATATAAAGGACCCCGAGAGTCACGAATCGCCGATTGCGATTTAAGCATGGACCCAATACAAGAATAGGTGCGGGTAAACTAAATTTGAACTCTGCCATTAGCGTTTTTTGCCTGTTTTTCATATATTTCCTGTGTAACTCAAAAATGTATTGCACTGGGCTTTTGAGGCAAAAATGCATTAAGGAATAGTCCCGATAGTTCAGGAGGTTGAGCTACACCGGTTGCGATTGCGATAGGACATGGCATGTTTGTTACATCGTAAACCTCTGTGTATGCCTGCTATCATTGTCGAAAGGAGCGCTATTACAGTTTTAATGGGGAAGATGTGTTCTCCGTGGATTATTTGGCACTCTCTTATGAATTAACATGTCCTGTGAGCATGAATAGATAGAGGAAACCGAAAGACGGGAAGCTGAAGAAGCAAGCGAGCACAGAGGAAATGACAGCGAGCATTGAGGAAGTCTAAGAGGTGGTGTAAGCAGAAACGAATGGATTAAGGCATGGGAATGTATAAAACAGTAAAAACAGAGGACTGTGGTTGCTGTTGTTGTTGTGAAGAACCAGAATGTGAGGTAGCAGAAGCAGCAGAGGTGGTTAAGCATTGTATGAAGGAGGGTGAACGCTGTTGAACATTTTTGTGGAAATAAGCTGGAGGAGACAGAAGCAGTGAGAGAATCCAGTTGAACGGAAAGAGGGCCAAAGGGCCAGCAGGATAGCAGATAGTCGAAAGGGAGAAGTAGCCAGCAGAGAACATAAGCTTCAACAAGAAGTTATTCTTTATGTAGAGCTTAGTGCAGTTAACAGTAGACTGAATAGAGCTCTTTGAAGACATTATCAGAGAGCATGAAGGCTATTGGAGACTATGTGTGGCCAGTTTTCAAAGTTGTAAAGACTCATTCATAAGAAGACTGGTTGTCATTGATATTGTAGCTTGGAGACTACAGTGAAGCTATAAATAGACAGAACTCAGCAGAGAAGAGTTCTCAGAGCAAAAGATTACTATCAAACATGCCTTGACAAGATTGGGTTGGAACCCTTGGGGTTAGTGCCTCAGAAGTGAGAAGGATTGGAGTCCTTTGGGGCAGGTGCCTCAGAAGTAAGTAGGATTGGAGTCCTTGGGGCTGGTGCCTCAAAAGCAAGAAGGATAGGAGTCCTTGGGGCTGGTGCCTTAGAAGCAAGAAGGATAGGAGTCCTTGGGGCTGGTGCCTTAGAAGTGAGAAGGATTGGAGTCCTTGGGGTTGATGCCTCAGAAGTAGGAAGGATAGGTGTCCTTGGGACTGGTGTCTCAGAAGTAGGAAGGATTGAAGTCCTTGGGAGTTTGTGCTCCTAAGTCCAAGATTGGTGTCTTGGCGAAATAGAGTTGGTGCTCTGGAGGTTGGAGCCTCACCAAAGTCCAAGTTGGAGCTTGGAAACTGATTGTAACCATCTATATATTGTATCTATTTTACTGCATAGTTTATATTAATAAAAGCATTTATTCTTGTTTTTCATCTTGTGTTCTGAATAGATATGTTTTAACTGGTAAAACAATAGTGGGAAAAAGAAATACTGATTCACCCCCCCCTCAATATTTCCAACAAGATTTTAGGCTAGGTATAATAACTCTAGGGTCTTTTATTGATTTTTTTGGGTTTTTTGCTGGATCAAATGGAGCCAGGCAGTTTTGGGTCCGCGAAATTAAGTCAAGATGCAGGGTGTTCTATGGGGCAAGGTAGGTAGGTTCTTTTGGCACTTGAAATTGAGTGATATGAGAGGTCTAAGACTGGTGAGGAGTTGAGGAGGGCATGAAAAGATCATGTATCCTTCTCAAACAGTAGAAAACATAGAAAACTGAATGGTTTCCCAAGGCAGAGCACTGTAAACAATGAATTATACCTATCTATCTTGATGTCATTCAGCTAGAAGAAATGAATTAGATTGTGGCATATAAAACATGTGAAGAACTGAGAATAGAATAAGAAACTATGCAAAAACACCATACCACAAGTATCCCATAAAACTAGCTGCAAATCCTGGTTTATTTCCTTGCCAATCTGCTGATAATGGTGTACAATGTAGCTCAGAGCATCCAAGAGAGTCCAATCTTTGCTAATGACAGAAAAAATACATAATATAGACATAAAACCACCTATGCTAGCCATCAAGGGTCAAAACCAAGAGAAAAGGAGCTGTTACAACCATTTCCAAACAGGGACCAGGAATATAGGAAGTGGAACAACTTGCCTCTATAAGCATGGAAACCGATTCATTGACTCCAAAACCACCTCTAACTAATTAATCTACACTCAAAGATCATTTCAATATTACATTTACATGCTAGGTCATTAATTACAATCATAAAATCATCCATGAAGAGAGAGAAAGTCAACTTGCAGTGAAAGTAGGCGAAAATTTGATTTTCTGACAAACTGGTCAGAAGCGCAACACCATTAGCCAAAAGCACAGCGCCGCTTTTCACCCACTTTTGGAGGCCTTATCCTTAGCCAAATTTAGCCCAAGATGGCTCATTGGAAAGGTCTTCTAGTCTAGTTTTTGGAGAAACTTTAATTTTTTCATTTGGAGATCATTTTCCCCCTCAAAGTGGAAATCTCCCAAGGCTGCTTCTGTGTGTCCAAAAAGAGGCAGAGAGGTCATTTTTTGGTAGTTTTTGGACCTTTTGGTGACCTAGTTTTGCTCCAAAACTTCTGAAATTTTCTAGGATGAATGCTCTCATCATCCTGAATCCAAATATTTAAACTTTTCCTCCAACAAGTGCTCCAGGGAAAAACACAGTGCCGGTGGTGCTACGCCTCTAGGCCAATTTCCTATGTTTGAAAATTTCAAAATTTGAAAAAACAAAAAATCTTCAAAACTTGCCCAGATTTGGCATGGGACACCACCATCAGCTGCTTTGATGGGCTAGTGAGGCTTTAGCTAATATCTTCAACTTATCTTGCTCCTTTTTTCTCTTCAAATCCTTCCTCAACCTAGCTTTAGGTTTCCTAATCTTTATGTTACAGATTTTGTTGTGGGTCAAGTATTGGTAGGCCATGTGGTGAAGCATCTTCTTATCCATGTTGGCCTTCTCAATCCACCCTTCAAGGTGTATTTTGACCCTCTCAAGCCATGTTTCCCTATCATTTTCAATCTCTTGCTCAATTGAAGTCAACTTGACATGAGCCTCCTTAGCCTTTTGCCTATTTTCTTTGATCATTTGCAACTCCATGAGGACTTGCTTGTCACTCAATTGTTTGTTTTCCTACTCTAAATATCTGATAATGAACTTAGCTCTCTCTAAGTTATCTGCCAAGGATTGTATTTTAGCTTCTTGTTCCTTTATGATAATGTCTTTGACAGTCTTCGGATCCTGAGCTTCCAAATCAATAATGTCAACTCCATGATGAGTAAAGTGCTGCTGTGGCTCCTCATGCTCAACAAGATTAAAATCTCTTTCCTGCTCATCACCAAGATCCTCTTCTTGCACCTTTTCCTTGCCCTTGCTTTGATGCTCAACCTGTACCTTTTTTGTTGAAGAAGAAGGAAAAGCCCCTTCCACACCTTGTGGATATAGCATTTGCTTGTGGCCTGATGATGAAGGCAAGACCCCTTCCACACCTTGTGGAGATAATACTTGCCTAGTAACTAAAAAACGTTTCCTATTACCCCTCTTATATGTCACAAACACTGGCACTCCAACAGTTTCAGTCTCTTTCACTTTTTCATGGCTTGAAGGTCCGCCTTCTTCATGATGTACTGATGAAAATATTTGTGGGCCTTTGAACATATCATGAGACATGAAAGTCTCCCATGGCATGTTAAGGAGGTTGAGGAGGTGAAGAACAATAATTTTGATCAAAGAGTAATGGTAAATGCTATTCAACTATTGGGGGTATGGCTTTCTCTGTACAATATGTGCCATCTTCTCAATGTTTCTAAACATGAAGTAAGGAAGATTCATCATCTTTACTCTAGTGAAATGCATGAGAAGTCTAATGTGATAGGCATACAACTGGGAAAACCTACCTTCACAAGTGAAGTAATTGATAATGATTTTCGTTAATGGGGCATACCTATCTTCCAAAAACTTGAAGGGGAATACTCTCTTCATTTTGTCTTTGTATCTAGCCTTGATGTAAGGCTCATAGCACTCCTCATCAATATCCTGACGTTTGTACCAATTTTGACCCACATCTGGAATTCCTGTAGCCTTTGAGATGACAGCTGGTGATATGGTGAAGGTTATTCCAGCAAGGGTTACTTCATTACAGTGCAAATGAGTCACAAATAGGCTAGCCAACTCATGATGAAATTTGACTCTTTCTATCATTTCACAAAAATCAAAGCATGCCTGGTGTTTAAAGCAAGAAATGGCAAGTGGACAAGCTTGTAACTCCCTCAAACTTGTAGGATCTTCTCTGATAATTCTTCCTCCTTTGTGAGGCTTCCTTTGCTACTTATGTCTCTCCATGGAGCTATCACTGAGTGTCTCTTCCTCATAATCATATTCACTGTCTCTTTCCATTTTTTCTGTGACTGTGAACATTTATGGTTTTATATGGACAATGATGGAATAGGGTGGAGGAATGAAATGAATAGAGTGAAGATGAAGGAATATGTGAGAGTATGATGTGTGAACAGGTTTTTAGGGATGAGTAGGGTTTAGGAAGAGTGGGTAGGGTTTGTAGGGTTAATGGAGAGTGGAAGTAGGAATTTAGGGAAAATGTATGAGGGGAATGGGATTTAGGAAATATGGTATGTAGGAATGGGGTTTAGTGAATAATGGCAAGTAGATAAGGTATATAAACACTAGCGATATGAGGAAAACTAGGGTTTCATCCTAGAAGCTAGGGTTTTAGATTTAAGAGTGCAAAACTTCAAACTTGGCAAACAAAACCCTAAAACATAAGATGCGATAGATGAACTTACTTGTTAGAGAGAGAAACTGAGAGTTTTGAGGTGAATTGGCAGTTTGGGAGCGATTTGGGCTTGGCTTGGCATAAACACAACGCTTCACATAGGTGCACAACACCACTATGAAAGCACAGTGCCTATGTAAAACTGCATGGGGAAATGCTACCAGGTGTGCAGTGACAACTCAAAAATGCAGCGCCCTCTTCAAAAGCACAACGCCACTCAAAATTTCCCAAAAATTCAGCAACTTACTTGTATTTGCCTAATTTTGCTTGAAATCGATCCTTGGCTTGTCCTTTTGGCACTTTGAACTTCAACACTAACATAATGAGATGATAAATAGAAGGATGGCTTTATATAACTTTCACTTTTTGATTTTTTGTTGGTGAAAACCCACTTTTATAATGTCTATCTACTTTTTCCAATACTCTGTTTTTTGATGCTTGGTTTCTTTGCTTTGACAGGTGGACTGATGCTCAAATTCTTTTGAATTTTTGCAGTGGCACTACTTTGGTAACATCACCAGATTTCCAGGAGTAGCATGGAACCATTATTACATATGAGAACAATAAAATTACATGAAATTTAAAAATAAAATAAAAATGCTCAGTTTTTACCTCAAAACTAGTTTTGAGGTGAGAATTTCATTAAGCTTACAAATTAACAAATTAAGACTTTCCGATCATTATTGACCTCCTCATGTCTTTGTTGACCATTATTACCAATAATCACTGAATTTTGACCATGGTAGAAACCCTAAGACCTAATGAGACTGAAACCCTATGTAATTGACGAAATGAACTGCAGAAATGAACATAAATCATGACTGAAAAAGTATGAAAGGAGGTCAGCAAGTACATATCATGAGGGAAAAATTGAAATAAACCCTACCATCAGTAGATCCATGACCTAATGGAATGCAACCTCTTCAGAATGGGACTCCTAGTATGAAATGCAAAAGCGTAAATTTTGATCACTAATGGCAGTGTGAAGACACAGACACTAACATTGGCTCCAATGGGGATGGTAGCTCCTTGGAGGTGCTAAGAACCATAGATCTCTGGGAACATGTAGATTAGTGCCTCATCCATTGGGAAATAGGGTCAAGACACTTCAAAAACTGAAAATGACACTATGAAAACGGACTCAAGACTCAAACTGTGATTAGAAACTAAATTAAACACACAAACTTACACAAATGACTCAACTTTATAGCCTTCACCTTGGGCCCCAAGCTGAAATGACTGTGTACATTTGAAATCTTGCAATGAAAAGGAAAATGGTATATACAATGATCACATCATGATTTCAGAAATCACCTTATAAGAAGTAGCACTTCAGGAGCCTACCATTCACTGGCCCTCCTGAACAATCTTGTCCATCCATTTCCTTTAGCAGGAATGCATTTTGTCTTATGTATGTAGCAATCTTATAGGGTCCCTTCCATAATTTTTCAAACTTACCATGCTTGCCTTTATCTTCATTCCTAGCATCCCACCACAACACTACATCCTCAAGCTGGAATTTATCTGCTTTTGTTTTCTGGTCATAGATATTTTTGATCTTTTCCTGCAATCTGAAAGTGTTTTGGAAAACTTCCTCCCTTGTTTGCTGTAAATGGATCATCTGATTTATTCTTTGCTGAAATTCATCCTCCTCACTGCCCGCCTCTTGTAAAAGTTTCACAATCGGAACTGCAAGAGATGTTGGAAAAACTGTGTCAATGCCATAAACTAGTTCAAATGGAGACATACCTATGGACTTCTTCTAGCTCACTCTGTCAGCCCACAAGGCATTAACTAACTTTTTGTGCCAACCTTTCTTATTTATTTCCAGCATCTTCTTGATGATGTTCACCAATGACTTATTGGATGATTCAGCCAGACCATTTCCCTACGGGTAATATGCTGTAGAATGACCCAAAGTAATCTTATACTTGCTGCAAAAATCGATCATATTCTTGGATTTGAATGCAGCTGCATTATCTGTGATGATTTTACTAGGACAATCGAAATGAGATAAAATATTTGATTCCAAGAATTGAATGATTACCGTATCTATGGCTTGTCTATTCAGAATTGCTTCAATCCACTTGGTAAAGTAGTCGATTGCTGTTAGGATCCATTTGTGCTGTGCCGACGATGTTGGATGGATTTCCCTGATAAATCTGAGTCCCCACTGTTGAAATGGTGCATTGAATTCAACCGGTTTCAGAGGAAGAGGCAGCAATTTTCTTTTACCTTGAAACACCTGACATTCATGACAACTCATGACTATTTTGTACACATGTGAAAATAAAGCTGGCCAGTAATAGTCGGCTCTCAATATTTCGTTTTCTGTTGTCTTTCAGAACAAGTGACCACCACAATCACCCTTGTGAAAGTCACTCATCACCTGCTGGGCTTCATCTTTAATTAAACAATTCAAGAAAACCCCTCCTGGATCCTTCCAATAAAGGGCATTATTCAAAATGCAGAATTTAGCAGCTTTAAGTTTGAGAGATATACCTTTGTTCTTTGTCATCCCTGGAGGTGGTGAGAGGTGCTGAAGTGCATACACTATATCTAAATACCGTGGTGACTGAAGGAACATTTCAGACACTTGAATCAGGGAGCTTTCTTCTTCATCTTCTGACATGGCTGTGATAAGATTTATATCTAAAGCATGCAGATTTCATTCTGCCATTAACCTTGCCATGCCTTGTCCTTTGATCAGCTTTGTAGGCTTGATCTCTGGATCGTATTCCAACATTACTGCAATCCATTTTCCCTGCCTTCCTTCTGGATCGGTTTGTATCATCACATCCTTAACCACTGTGTTAGGAACGTATGCGATGATGTGTGAGTGCATAATATACACTCTGAAGTCATTCAAAGCTTTGACAAGAGCAAGAGCATGTTTTTCAATTATGTTGTACCGCAAAGCTACATCTCTAATGGTTTGGCTAAAAAATGCAATGGGCTTTTCCAACTGATCTCTCTTTTGCATTAGAACTATAGCCATGGTATGCTTAGATGCAAATGAGAATAAAATGAAATCTTGTGTATAATCGGGACTAATCAAAACTGGGGCTGTAGATAAGGCATATTTTACCATATTAAATGACTTCATAGCATCCTCCTTCCATTTCACCATGCTGTTCTTCTTTAACATATTAGTAATTTCTCTCAAATGCTCAGCTAGATTTGGTACAAATCTTCGTAAGAAATTCATCTTACCATTAAAAGCTTGTATCTCCTTTTTGTTCCTGGGAAAATATATCTGCTGAATTTCTTCTATCCTTGAAGGATCAATGCAAATTCCTTCCTTTGAGATAATATGACCAAGCAGCTTCCCTTCATCCATAGCAAAGAGACTTTTCCTCGATTGAGTGATATCCCAAATTTCCTACATCGCTGAATCACAATCCTTAAATGGTGAAGATGCTCGTCATTTGAACCTAAAAACACTGTCAAATCGTCTAAATATACAACTAGAAATATATCCTTTTCATTAGCAAAAGCGATGTCCATTGCACGCTGAAATGTGGCTCCAACATTTTTCAAACAAAATGGCATTTTAGCATAATGAAAAGTTCCCAAAGGGGTGGTAAATGCAGTCTTATCTTGATCATCTTCATGCACTAGAATTTGATTATACCCTGATTATCCATCGAGTAGTGACATGCGCGATGCTCCAACCATTCTCTAGAGGATATGATCCATCTTCGGTAGCAGGTAATTGTCCTTCAACGATACTTTATTTAGATTCTAGAAATTGATACACAATCTAATTTCTCCTGTCTTCTTTCGTACAGGAACAAGATTTGAAATCCAATCAGAAAATATGATTGGGACAATTATACTAGCCTTGTATAATCTGTTCACCTCTTTTTCAATGGAAGGTAGCAACTTGGGATTGATTCTTCTCAGCTTCTATCTGAACGACTTCTGATTTGGCTTGATGGGAATAGTGTGCTGAATTATGTCTTTGTCGTACACCTTTAGATCTGAATAATCCCAAGCAAACACATCAGCAAATTCAGATAACAATCTAACATATTTAGACTTTACCTCAGGAGACAATGTTTTGGACAATTTCACAAACTTGGGCTTATCTGTTGTTCCAAGATTAACATCCTCAACACCTTTGTCTGTAGGCACCAAGCTTGGCTTTCTAGCCACATCATCTTGATCAAAAATTTCTTCTAAAGGTATGAGACCTTTAGGAATAATATTGTCTTTCAGCTGCAATATTTCCATTTGATTCACCTCAATTTCCGGTTCATCAGTATCATAATCAACATCTATGGAAGCATCCTTGTAGTTTCCTTCATTTTGCAAAAAGGTATTGATCTCCTTATCATCCCAAAACACTTGCCAATACCTTAAATTGTCCGGAACAACAGGGCAGTGTTTGACATGGATCTCAAACTTCTTGTTGGAATTCATCGGAATCTTCAAATTACTTGCAGCAGTGGCAAGTGAATTTGCAATAAAATTTTGAGCACGAGGTACTGCTGTCAAAGTATATTCTGGAAACATACGTAAGATATCTAAAATTGCATTTCGGTAGGCTCTCATCCACGAGTGTTTAGCTTGATATTCTCCCTTGACTTGCTTGATTATCAGCTCCAAATCTCCATAGACTGATATTCTTTTTGCATTCAACTTTTTTAGAATTTTCAAACCTGCAATCAATGCTTCATACTCGGCTTCATTGTTAGAACAGTCAAAGGCCAATTTATATGAACATATTCTAACATTACTAGGAACTTTATTTGGCTGGAAAGCAGGGCTGCAAATCCAAATCCCTATGCCGGCACCATCCTTACCCACGGCTCCATCAAAATCCATGCTCCATAGGCCTGCTTCTTCTTCTAAATGTTGAAATTCTATTTCATTCACTTTCTTACTTTGACTGATCTATTCATTTTTCTACTGTCCACTGTCTTTTTGCTGCTGCTGATATGTAGACTGCTCAGAAGTACTTGCAATTTTATGTCTTTCTTGATCAAGGGTTGCTCTGAAATTTTCTAAAATCTCTGGAACATCTTCTACTTCAACTAACTGACTGTCAACATCATTCGAACCACTATATGAATATAGTAAAAATGACTCTAAATTTGTATGTACAACATTAATTGGATGATTAAGCGGTTTCTCCTTGCTTGTAATCATGTATTTCATTTTCTTCTCCCTGTATAGTTTTCTCAATTGGCCAAACACGGGAATGGTAACATCGGAGAAATCTAGTTGTAAAGTCCCTTTAAGCTTCATACCCCACGATCTGGACAAAAGCATACCAAACCGTGGTGGAATGTCAGCAACAACCACATCCATCAGAACATTCTTGACCAGAATTTGGTCTAAAGATACCACTAAGTCTTTGATAAGACCAATACAATGGACCCTACTGGAATCAAAAGAATACAGGTCATGATATTTTCGAGTAATGTCAAGGCCCAGTTTCTCCATAATAGCTTTTGGCATCAGATTATGGGAAGCTCCGAAGTCAAACATGGCATTATGGAGGACATACTCATGTAGTCTAAGGCTTATATAGAATGGAAGAACTTCACTATCCTCAGACTGACCTTCTAAGACAAGGACAAAAATGAGCTCAGGGTGATCATCTTCTACATTGACCATATCAGATAAAGGATCTATGTGCAAAATTTTGGACACATGGTGTTTATAGCTGCTATTCTTAATCAATTCAGTCAAAGGAACTAAAACTTTTAATTTAGCAATCTCATTTTCTAAACTAAAAGCTGAAACTTTATCTACCTCTTTGACTGAAAGGTCCTTCTTTTCGGCTCTTTCTTTTGTTGCGCTTTGCTGATTATTCTTCTCGTTTGCAATGCTATTTATGGATGGTCCTTTGTTGGAAGTCAGATCAACAGGCTATTTCCCTCTCTTCTGAATGTTTGAAGAGTCATTTTTGGGTTGTGCTTCCTTTCTCTTTTGAATTGGACTGATTGGTACATCTCTGCTTCTCAATGAGTATTGTTTCTATTGTGCTATGAATGCATTCATACATCCTCACTGATAAACATCTGAATCATCCTCCAAAACTGCCTCATTTGCTAGTATGTAGTCTTCATCCCTTTGGGCATCTGGGACCTCCGAATATTCTTCATCTTCCGTGAGAAAGATGGGCAAACCATCAGTAGTAAAGAAATGATTCGCCTCTACCACCAGATCATCATCATCTTCATCCTCTATTCCATGCACATAGTTTTGCTGCAAAGGAGTTCTGACCTGCTGCTGTTGTGACAACTGATCTTGTGCCTTTTGCTCCCTTTGTTTAATCCTGAATTGGGGTTGTTGTTGTCCTCTGAAGTTTGGATTTCTGATTGTGGTTTCAGGCTTGTCTGCAACTGTCAACTAGCCAAACATTTTCTCAATTTTCCGGAGAATATTATCTGCCTTAACATCTAAGGAAGATGCTTCTTCCTTTATAGTCACCTTCTTTTCAGTGTTCATCCTTGCTCTTTTGGCCAACAGATTTGCCTCTACACTCACAACGTTTTTCTGCATATAATCAAGTGTGGTAGGATGTCTTTCCCGTAACTGATATGCCATATCAGTGTCGAAATCATCCGGAAATTTGATCAATGCTAACCCCATCGATGGTTTAATGTCAGCCGGAATAGCATTATAAACTACATTGAACCTTACGCAGTAATCTTGCACACTTTCTGATCTGATAATCACCCTATGAGTGACCTCAGTGAAGATTTATTAAACAAAAAGGTATTACAGACCCATGTGCTGGTGTGTGTTCTGTGTTATTGCAACAACGGATCGATTAGATTGCCAATACACATAAAATAAATGGAAAGACAACAGAGAAATACAGTAAGCAACACAAAGACACAAACACTTTTTAATAAGGAGTTCACCCTATTCTCCAGGGCTACGTCTTCGGTCCAGCTTCAGTGGTGGCCTTATTTTATTATGTCTTTGAGCAGAGAAATTACAATACAGGGACTCAATGTGAGTTCTGCTGAAGTAGATTTTGCTTGGCAGGGTGGTTCTTGGATTCCCCAAGCCACTTGGAGTACACAGACTCTTGTTCTTCCTACCAGCTCTGTGACCCTCAGTCTACAGTGGAAAGAGCCAACTGTGATACTCAATCGGGACAGATTCCTCTATGGGAAGGCTTGAATCTTCAATCTCTTTGGTGCTCGATGCTGCCTGTGGTCAGCTCGCCCCTCTGTCTCCTCTACTTGGCTATACTTCTCTCTGTGCTCAGTCCTCCTCTTAGGGTTCACTATTCACTGTCTCTCTTGGTCGCTTGGACTCTTAACTCTGAATCTCCTCGAATCTTGTTCACTGTCTCTATTCATGGCTTTAACCATTCAACCTCCATACCTATTCAGTTCCTCTCCTGCCTGTGTCGATTCGCCTGTCGCCTGTGTGCTTGGAATTCCCTGTTCGGCGTCAGCATGATCGCTCGAGAAGTAGTCATGTGTCCTCACTGGAACAGTGCCAGCCTGTTCGTTGATTCATTTTTCTTTCCACCGTGGCAGTCAACGGACCCCAAATCTCTTTAGAATTCGGCTTTATTTCCTATTAGTTCCACTCTGTCTATCGGGTGCAATCTCAGCCATCCAATCTGGGCTCCTCTAGATCCAATGTCATTCGCACATCGAGCGCGGTTGACTTGCTCGACCGATAATGCGCTATCATGGTGGTTTTTCTCTCACCTCCGCTGCCACGCGTCGATCGATGAGTGTGCTCGCTTCGCTTTTTCCAAAACCTCTTACCGTTCAAGGGCACCCCAGGTAAAACTGCCGATTTCCAGGTCATGGGTCCCACCGTCGTACGATGTCACCTTTTCGATTCTCCGCCCACGACCCTCTGGCTCCCAACGTGACCGGGTGCTTAGCTCTACCATTTCAGCCCTGTTTGCCCAACGATGTGTGTTAGCGCTAATGCGCATCGAAAATTAGCTCCTTTTCCCATTCTGGGGCTCCCAAGGGCTTCATCGACCTTCTGTGCAGTCTCCATGGGCCTCGGTCAGCGTGCTTTGGCCGAGGTCCTCATCGTTTTGTGCTGGCTACCATGGCCACTAGTTCAGGGTGTTTTCGATTACTGTTTTGGATTCTTCACAGATTTGTTCGTCCCGATTCAGTCATGGTTTTATGACAGTCGTTTATGGATTTGATTTGAATCACGGCCTCCCAACTGAAAAGCTTTTGGACCAACAAAAGTTGGTTTTTCTTCAAGAATCAACTAAGTGAGGAAACTGCTGTCTCACTTGTCCAATCTCAATCCACTTTGCACTGCTCGACTTCGAACCTTTAAGTCCAATTCTGAGGTATTCCACCTGTCCACTGCATGTCATCCTTACCTTCCTGTCCAGTACTGTATCTTCCTGCAACCCATTAAGATATTCAGGTAGCAAGTCATCTACAGAAGGCAATTGACTCTGCTCTTCAGGGTCCTCAATCATTGAAGGTTCAAACAACCTCAAGCAATCTACGTTCATGACTAAGTAGATGTGCATGTAAGCTGGCAGATCAAGGTGAAAAATATTTTCACCAATCTTCTCAGGTATCTTGAAGGGTCCATACCTGATAGGTTTTAGCTTCTTACCTTCACCTTGCATCCTGTCCTTGCTGATATACAGCCAGACTTGGTCTCCAACTTGAAAACTATGCTCCATCCTATGCTTATCATGCCTAGCCTTGTACTTGGCATGGCTCTTTTCTAGCTATTCCTGTACTGCCTGGTGGATCTCCTGGATTTGTTCAATGAACATAGTTGCTTTGTCCACATCACTGTGTCCATCAACCATGGTATCTTTACCAAAGACAAAATCCAAGGGAGACCTCAGTATGAAACCAAAGCAGGTCTCAAAAGGAGATCTCTGGGTAGAAGAGTGTTTGGCTCTGTTACAAGCATGGTACACATAACACAAGTGTTCATCCCAAAGCTTAGGGTGTTTGCTGCAATATCCTCTCAGTAACATGATCACTGTCCTGTTAACTACTTCTGTCTGGCCATCTGTTTGTGGATGAAAAGCTGTGCTTTTCTTTAGTTTGGTGTCCATTAGTTCCCACAAACTCGACCAAAACTTCCCCACAAATTAGGTGTCTCGATCAGATATAATAGAAGTGGGTAATCCAAAATGAACCCATACATGTTCAAAGAATAATTTTTTAGTTTGTTCAGCTGTAATCTGTTTACTACAGGGTATCAAAATACACATTTTGCTGAACCTATCCACAACAACATATAGATAATCATGAACTTTCCTAGATTTTGGCAGTCCTCCAACAAAATCCATGGAAATTCTTTCCCAAGGGTGAGAAGGAACTGGCAATGGAGTGTACAAGCCTAGTTTTCTATTACTGGGCTTGCTTTTAGCACACATAGCACACCCCTTTACATATCTAGAAATTGTCTCATTCATTCTTGGCCAATAACAGAACCTTTGCAGCTGTGCAACTATTTTACTTACCCCAAAATGACCTGATATTAGAGAAGTGTGTGCTTCCCTAATTATCTTTGCTCTCTCAGTTTGTGGAATGCAGAGTTTCCCACAATGGTATAAGAGTCGCTCCTTTACATGATAGTCCAATTCTTCTACTCTTTTTCCTTGACTCGAAGTTGCATATACATCTTTAAAATCCACATCCTGAGCATATTGTTCTATGTAGCTTTCATGTAGCATAGAATTATGCTTAAGTATGGTAGATGCATTTATAATGGGTCTAGATAACATCTTTGCAACCTTGTTATGTATGCCCTTTTTATATCTGATGACTAAATGAAATTGTTGTAGAAACCCCATCCATCTGTAATGTCTTGATTGTTGCAACTTAGTTTGAGAGTGTAGGTATTGAAGTGGCTGATGATCAGTATGTATTACTGTTTCTTTGCCCATTAAGTAATGTTTCCACTTTTTCACACTCAGAACTAATGCATACAATTCTTTATCATAGGTAGGATAGTTAACTACGGCAGGATTAAAAGTCTCAGAATGATAACATATGGGTTTACCGTGCTGTGTCAACACTACTCCCATGGCATAGTCACTGGCATCAGTTTGGATCTCAAATGGTCTTTGTAGATCTGGCAGTGCTAGTAGAGGTGTTGTACTAATTTTTTCTTTCAAGGTGTCGAAGGCTTTCCACTATTTGCCTCCCCACTGAAACACCTTGTTCAATCCTGTTAAAGCATGTAAGGGAGCTGCAATTGAGGAAAAATTTGAAATGAACTTCCTCCAATACTATGCTGCTTCTATGAAGCTTCTAACTTCTGTAGCAGACTTGGGTTTAGGCCAGTTTACAATGACTGCCACTTTAGAGGGATCTATTTTCAATTCACCTCCCCCTACTATATGACCCAAATAATTTAGAGAGGTTTTTCCAAATTCACATTTGGAGAGTTTAACATAAAGTTTTT
Source organism: Pinus tabuliformis (assembly GCA_031772625.1). Taxonomy (NCBI): domain Eukaryota; kingdom Viridiplantae; phylum Streptophyta; class Pinopsida; order Pinales; family Pinaceae; genus Pinus; species Pinus tabuliformis. The sequence goes on from CM062818.1 coordinate 86,929,146, forward strand.
CTCTTTTCAAAACATCTAATGTTTTCTTAACATGCTTTAAATGTTCTTCCCACATTTTACTAAAAATCTGAATTTCATCCAGATACACAATAACAAAATCATCAAGAAAAGGTCTGAGCACATCATTCATTAATCTCATGAAATTAGCATGAGCATTGGTCAAGCCAAAAGGCATAACCAGCCATTCATACAATCCCTGCTTTGTTTTGAAAGCAGTCTTCCATGCATCTTGCTTTACAACTCTGACCTGATTGTATCCACTGTGCAAATCTAGCTTGGTGAAATAAACAACTTCCTTCAATTGGTCTAAAAGATCATCTATGCGAGGAAGGGGATAACGATTTTTGATTGTTATCTTATTCAGTGCTCGGTAATCAATGCACATTCTCCACGAGCCATATTTCTTTCTCACCAAAATGATTGGTGACCCACATGGTGATGTGCTAGGCCTGATGAACCCTTTCTTTAGCAACTCCTACACCTGCTTCTTGATTTTAGCATTCTCTAAGGCAGATAACCTGTACATCCCAATGTTAGGCAAAGGAACATCTTGCTGCAAAATAATATCATGTTCTATTCCCTTTTTGGGTGGTAGACCTTGAGGTTCTTGAAACAAGACATCATACTCTGAAACAATATTTTCTATATCAGCTTGCTGATCAGAATTACAGCCCTCAAATACATTGGTTTTATCAGTTTTCTTTTCTTTTACAACCATCAGTAAGAATTGTTTGCATGAATTTATCATTCTTTTCATCTGTCCTGAGTTTATGAGAGTATAATTATTCTTGAGCTTATGAGCTCTTACAAAATATTCGATTCCATCTTTAACAAGTAGATACTTGTTCTCAGCTCTATACAAAATAGCCTTTCTATCATACAAGTAAGGACTTCCTAAAACAATTCCACATATATCCAAAGGAATTATATCTAACTCAACCTCATCTACAAATGCTGACCCAAAAGAAAACTTGAGTTTGCACTGTCTAGTCACTTGTAGTTGTGCTTTATCATTCAACCATCCTAATGGGTATGGCTTCTTATGAGGTGTAGTTGCTAATCCCAATTTCTTTACAATTTCTTCAGAAATCAGATTTACTTGTTAGCCACTATCAAACAAAGTATCAATATTTTGGTATTTGGAAACAACTCGAATATGAAAAAGCTCATGCCTTTTTCTCTCATGTTCTTCATCAATAATAGATTGAACAGAATTACTTGTAGATGCTTCAGATTTCTTACCTTTTATACCCGTGGCTGCAATGACTATTTCATCTCCTGAGTCTGACCCCAAATCCTTTTGAATAGCTGCAGCAGTCTTCTTCTTCTTTCCCTCAGACTTCTTAAGTCTCAGCGCTAGATGCAGAATCCAATAGTGCTCATCATCATGTCCCTCCTTTTTACAGTGAGTGCATGAGACTTTTCCTTTCTATGCAGTGTTAGCCTTCTTTGCTTTCCACTTCTGCTTTCTTTTCTCCTTGCTCTTGCTTACAGTGGGTTGGGATGGTCTCCCAACTTCTGGATTTCCATTCTTTCCTCTAGCTTCTAGATGAGTAGCTTGTACAGATACCTCATCTATACTAGTGGGATTAAACATGAGGATGGTATGCCTCATGTAGCTGTGTAGACCCCCAATGTACTTCAAAAGAGTTTCTGGTGAGTCTAATGAAAGGCCCAACATCAATGCTCTCTTTCGGAACTCTTGAGTATACCATTGTACACTTTTCCCTTTCAACTGCCGAAGATTTTGCCAACTCATCATGGCTTGTTGCATGTAGGCCAATGGATAGAACTGTTTTTTGATTGCAGTAACAAAGTCACTCCAAACAAAGATGGTCTTACCATACTTCCTCATATCAGCTTGGGTTCTACCTTCCCACCAAACCAAGGCAGTGCCTCCTAGGCGTAGGCTTGCCAGCTGAATCTTGCTCTTGTCTGAGTCTATATTTTGTACTCTGCAATACACATCAATTTGTCTAATCCAATTGTCCAACTTTTCAGCATTTAGCTCTCCATCATATATAGGCAAATCAAACTTGACATCTAACTTAATCAAAGATGCTTTCTTATTATGCACAGGGCTACTAGGAGGTGTAGGGAAGTTTTCTTCTTTCCCCTTTCCTTTGGAGTGGTCATGGGAATGAGATTCATCTTCTTCTTTATCTTGCTTAGAGCCTGATGAATCTTCACCCTTGTGCTTTCTAAAGTCCCTATACGTTTCTTCTACCATGGACTTTATAGCTAGGAAACTTTCTAGGAATTGAGGATCTGGCCCTATAGAACCTTCTTCTGACATTGTCTTTCAAGAATAGACTCTCCCAATTTCAGGATTAGTTTCCACCAACTCTCCTTCTCCTAATTTGAGCTTTGATCTAGTGATCATTCACAGCTAAGCCAACACAAGCTTGTCCAACCTTACAGCCTAGAGCTCTGATACCACTTGATCTGATAATCACCCTATGAGTGACCTCAGTGAAGATTTATTAAACAAAAAGGTATTACAGACCCATGTGCTGGTGTGTGTTCTGTGTTATTGCAACAACGGATCAATCAGATTGCCAATACACAGAAAATAAATGGAAAGACAGCAGAGAAATACAGTAAGCAACACAAAGACACAAAAGCTTTTTAATAAGGAGTTCACCTTATTCTCCAGGGCTACGTCTCTGGTCCAGCTTCAGTGGTGGCCTTATTTTATTATGTCTTTGAGCAGAGACATTACAATACAGGGACTCAATGTGAGTTCTCCTGAAGCAGATTTTGCTTGGCAGGGTGGTTCTTGGATTCCCCAAGCCACTTGGAGTACACAGACTCTTGTTCTTCCTACCAGCTCTATGACCCTCGGTCTACAGTGGAAAGGGCCAACTGTGATACTCAATCCGGACAGATTCCTCTATGGGAAGGCTTTAATCTTCAAGTTCTCTGGTGCTTGATGCTACCTGTGGTTAACTCGGCCCTCTGTCTCCTCTGCTTGGCTTTACTGCTCTCTGTGCTCAGTCCTCCTCTCATGGTTCACTGTTCACTGTCTCTCTTGGTCGCTTGGACTCTTCACTTTGAATCTCCTCGAATCTTGTTCATTGTATCTGTTCGTGGCTTTAACCATTCAGCCACCATACCTGTTCGGTTCCTCTCCCACCTGCGTCGATTCACCTGTTGCCTGTGTGTTTGGAATTCCCTGTTCGGCGTCAGCATGATCGCTCGAGAAGTAGTCACGTGTCCTCACTGGAACAACGCTAGCCTGTTCGTCGATTCATTTTTCTTTCCATCGTGGCGGCCAACGGACTCCAAATCTCTTTAGAATTCAGCCTTATTCCCTGTTAGTTCTGCTCTGTCTATCGGGCGCAATCTCAACCATCCGATCTAGGCTCCTCCAGATCCAACGTCATTGGCACGTTGAGCGCGGTTGACTTGCTCGACCGATAACACGCAATCACGACGGTTCTTCTCTCACCTCCGTTGCCACGCGTCGATCGCTGAGTGTGCTCACTCCGCTTTCTCCAGAACCTCTTACTGTTCAAGGGCACCCCGGGTAAAACTTCCGGTTTCTAGGTCGTGGGTCCCACCGTCGTACGATGGTGCCTTTTCGGTTCTCCACCCACGATCGTTTGGCCCCCAACGTGACCGGGTGCTTAGCTCTACCATTTCAGCCCTGTTTGCCCAGCGATTCGCGTCAGCGCTAACGCGCATCGAAAATCAGCTCCTTTTCCCATTCCGGGGCTCCCAGGGGCTTCATCGACCTCCTGCGCAGTCTCCATGGACCTCGGTCAGCGTGCTTTGATTGAGGTCCTCGTTGTTTCATGCTGGCTGCGATGGCCATTGGTTCAGGGTGTTTTCGATTGCTGTTTTGGATTCTTCACGGATTTGTTTGTCCCGATTCAGTCATGGTTTTATGACAGTCGTTTATGGATCCGATTTGGATCACTTTCACCTACATTCCTTTTGATATTTTCATACTCAGATAGAATTTGGAGAGGGTTCTTCTTTACCTCCCACCGATCCAGGAATTGTCTATGCAGAACCGGTAAAGTATTGATAGAGGTCGCTGGTAATGCTCTGAACCACTTTCAAACCTCGCCTCCAAAACTCTGTACAAATAATCTCATGGACACATTTTCTGCATCTACCTCATGAAGGTCAAAGAAGTCATTCATCCTGTCAACATGTTGCTACACTGTAATACTTTGAGTGGCATTGAAAAGAGGTATCTTACTTTGGTAATCAGTGGGCATATCATCCAGATTCTGAGGCAGAACGAGGGGTGCATATCTAGCAGCCATGACTCGAGGCAGATTTGAAACTGGTGTTGGGGAAACAGGGGGATTTGGGACAAGGGCAGTTGATGTAATAGGGGTGATGGGTGTTTGAGGGGTAGTGATAGGCTGATGAGGGAGTGAAGGTATGAATGGAGATGAGGGATGATTTTCAGAAATATGGGGAAATGATGGTGAGGCAAAAGATGTGGAAGCTGAGTCAGAGAGTTCAGGGAGTCTATCAGTGCTGAGAGATGATTGAGGGGAATTCCGAAGGTTTCGGTTATTCAACAAATTAGCTCATTGGATTTCAAGTTCTCTGGTGAATTCTGGATCCTGGACTATGTCTAGCAGTTTGCTTTTAGATGTGGTTCTAAATAGAGAGAGACTAAAATATTCGTCAAAAGGGAGATCTTCAAGGAAAATCCACTCAACAGGGCATGAATGATATCTAAAACTAGATCTAGGACTTGGTGAAATTTCTTGTCTGAGTATCCATGGAATGAGATTAGGATTTTCAAATACCGGAGGAGTATCGGGATGGGGATTGGACTTGGTGTATCTTCTTGAAGCCAGTGTGTTCAAAGTTCTGAAGATTTTTATATTTCTTTACAACTTTCCACTTTTCAGCCTAATGAATTCTAAACTTATCATCCAAAAGTTCAGAACTTCTTAGTAGTACTGGGGTATAATGATATTTTCTTCCCCAGTATGGTCGCCACTATGTTAGAGCCTAGATTGACCTCAGGTTGAAAGAAGGCAATCCTAGGATAACCACAAACCAAGCTTAACCTGGTAGCTAACCCTACCAGGTCGGGAGAGGGCTCTCTCCTTGTGAATCTCAGTCAAGATGAATGAATCAGATATGGATTTTAGGTTAAGTATAGTACCTCTAGGGTTTTTGATTGATTTTGTTGGGTTTTTGCTAGATCAAATGGAGCCAGGCAGTTTTGGGTTTGGGAAATTAAGTCAGGATGCAAGGTGTTCTATGGGGCAAGGTAGGTAGTTGCTTTTGGCACTTGAAATTGAGTGAGATGAGAGGTCTAATATTGGTGAGGAGCTGAGGAGGGCATGCAAAGATCATGTATCCTTCTCAAACAGTAGAAAACATAGAAAACTGAATGGTTTCCCAAGGCAGAACACTGTAAACAATGAATTCTACCTATCTATCTTGATATCATTCAGATAAAAGAAATGAATTAGATTGTGGCATACATAAAACATGTGAAAAACTGATAATAAAAGAAAAAACTATGAAAAAACACCATACCACAAGTATCCCATAAAACTAGCTGCAAATCCTGGTTTATTTCCTTGCCAAATTGCTGATAATGGTGTACAATGTAGCTCAGAGCATCCAAGAGAGTCCAACCTTTGCTAATGACTGAAAAAAATACATAATATAGACATCAAACCACTTATGCTAGCCATCATGGGTTGAAACCAAGAGAAAATGAGCTGTTACAACCATTTCCAAACAGGGACCAGGAATATAGGCAGTGGAACAACTTGCCTCTATAAGCATGGAAACTAACTTATTGACCCCAAAACCACCTCTAACTAATGAATCTACCCTCTAATATTATTTCACTATTATATTTACATGCCAAGTCAATAATTACAATCATAAAATCATCCATGAAGAGAGAGAAAATCAACTTGTAGTGAAAGTAGGTGAAAAATTGATTTTTTGGCAAACTGGTCAGAAGGGCAGCACCATTAGCCAAAAGCATAGTGTCGCTTTCCACCCACTTTTGGAGGCTTTCCCCTTAGCCAAATTTAGCTCAAGATGGCTAATTGGAAAGTTCTTCCAGTCTAGTTTCTGGAACAACTTGAATTTTTCATTTGGAGGTCATTTTCCCCCTCAAAGCTGAAATCTCCCAAGGCTGCTTCTGTGTGTCCAAAAAGAGGCAAAGAGGTCATTTTTTGGTAGTTTTTAGCTCTCTCTAAGTTATCTGCCAAGGATTGTATTTCAGCTTCTTGTTCCTTTATGATAATTTCTTTGACAGTCTTTGGATCCTAAGCTTCCAAATCATAATATCAACTCCATCATGAGTAAAGTGTTGTTGTGGCTCCTCATGCTCAACAAGATTAAAATCTCTTTCCTACTCATCACCAAGATCCTCTTCTTGCACCTTTTCCTTGCCCTTGCTTTGCTGCTCAACCTGTACCTGTTTTGTTGAAGAAGAAGGTAAAGCCCCTTCCACACCTTGAGGAGATAGCATTTGCCTGTGGACTGATGACGAAGGCAAGACCCCATCCACACCTTGTGGAGATAATACTTGCCTAGCAGCTGCAAAAATTTTCCCTTGTACCCCTCTTATATGTTACAAACATTGGCACTCCAATAGTTTCAGTCTCTTTGGCTTTTTCATGGCTTGAAGGTCCACCTTCTTCATGATGTACTAATGAAAATATTTGTGGGCCTTTGAACATCTCATGAGAAATGAAAGTCTCCCATGGCATGTTAAGGAGGTTCAGGTGGTGAAGAACAATGATTTTGATCAAAGAGTAATGGTAAATGCTATTCAACTGCTGGGGGTATGGCTTTCTCTGTACAATATGTGCCATCTTCTCAATGTTTCTAAACATGAAGTAAGGGAGATTCATCATCTTTACTCTAGTGAAATGCATGAGAAGTCTAATGTGATAGGCATACAACTGGGAGAACCTACCTTCACAAGTGAAGTACTTGATAATGATTTTCATTAATGGGGCATACCTGTCTTCAAAAAACTTGAAGGGGAATACTCTCTTCATTTTGTCTTTGTATCTAGCCTTGATGTAAGGCTCACAGTACTCCTCATCAATATCCTGACGTTTGTACCAATTTTGACCCACATTTGGAATTCCTGTAGCCTCTGAGATGACAGCTGGTGATATGGTGAAGGTTATTCCGGCAAGGGTTACTTCATTATTGTGCAAATGAGTCACAAATAACCTAGCCAACTCATGATGAAATCTCACTCTTTCTATCATTTCACAAAGATCAAAGCATTCCTGGTGTTTAAAGCAAGAAATGGCAAGTGGACAAGCTTGTAACTCCCTCAAACTAGTAGGCTCTTCTCTGATAATTCTTCCTCCTTTGTGAGGCTTCCTCTGCTACTTATGTCTCTCCATGGAACTATCACTGAGTGTCTCTTCCTCATAGTCATATTCACTATCTCTTTCCATTTTTTTCTGTGACTGTGAACACTTATGGTTTTATATGGACAATGATGGGATAGGGTGGAGGAATGAAATGAACAGAGTGAAGATGAAGGAATATGTGAGAGTATGATGTGTGAACAGGTTTTTAGGGATGAGTAGGGTTTAGGGAGAGTGGGTAGGGCTTTTAGGGTTGATGGAGAGTGGAAGTAGGAATTTAGGGAAAATGTATGAGGGTAATGGGATTTAGGAAATATGGTATGTAGGAATGGGGTTTAGTGAATAATGGCAAGTAGATAGGGTATATAAACACTAGTGATATGAGGAAAACTAGGGTTTCATCCTAGAAGCTAGGGTTTTAGATTTGAGAGTTCAAAACATCAAACTTGGAAAACAGAACCCTAAAACATAAGATGATATAGATGAGCTTACTTGTTAGAGAGAGAAACTGAGAGTTTTGAGGTGAATTGGCAGTTTGGGAGTGATTTGGGCTTGGTTGGGCAGAAACGCAATGCCTCACACAGGTGCGTAGCGCCACTTTGAAAGCGCAGTGCCTATGTAAAATTACACAGGGAAATGCTACCAGGTGCACAACGCCAACTCAAAAATGTAGTGCCCTCTTCAAAAGCGCAACGCCACTCAAATTTTCCCAAAAATGCAACAACTTACTTGTATTTGCCTAATTTTTCTTGAAATCGATCCTTGGCTCTCCTTTTGGCACTTTGAACTTCAACACTAACATAATGAAATGATAAATAGAAGGATGGCTTTATATAGCTTTCACTTTTTGATTTTTTGTTGGTGAAAACCCACTTTTATAATGTCTATCTGCTTTTTCAAATACTCTGTTTTTTGATGCTTGGTTTCTTTGCTTTGATAGGTGGACTGATGCTCAAATTCTTTTGACTTTTTGCAGTGGCAGTACTTTGGAAACATCACCAGATTTCCAGGAGTAGCATGGAACCATTATTACATATGAGAACAATAAAATTACATGAAATTTAAAAATAAAATACAAATGCTCTATTTTCACCTCAAAACTAGTTTTGAGGTGAGAACTTCATTAAGCTTACAAATTAACAAATTATTACTTTCCAATCATTATTGACCTCCTCATGTCTTTGCTGACCATTATTTGCAATAATCACTGAATTTTGACCATGGTGGAAACCGTAAGACCTAATGAGACCGAAACCCTATGTAATTGATGAAATGAACTGCAGAAATGAACATAAATCATGACTGAAAAAGTATGAAAGGAGGTCAGCAAGTACATATCATGAGGGAAAAACTGAAATAAAGCCTACCATTAGTAGATCCATGACCTAATGGAATGCAACCTCATCAGAATGGGTCTCCTAGTATGAAATGAAAATGAGTAAATTTTGATCACTGATGGCAGTGTGAAGACACTGACACTAAGAGTTCCTATGATATTCTTATCATGAGGTCTGGGAACTAGTTCCTAAGTATTATTCTTTTCAATTTTCTCAAGTTCTTCATTCATGGCCTTGACCCAACATTCATCTCTGCATGCTTCATTTACATTTTGAGGTTCAGTGGAAGATAGTAATGCTAGATAGCTTGAGGTTTCGGCAATGGTTCTTCTTGTTTGCACACCTGCCCCTTTTTCCCCTAAAATTTGAGTTTCTGGATGATTTTTCTAAACATACCTGGACGAAGTTTTTTCTTCTATCATTATCTCTTCTTCTGGTGCTTCATTGGTTTCTTCTTCAGAATTAGTGTGATTTGATGTAGGAAAATGATCCTCATCTTCTTCATTGTCATAATCTTTGGTTTTTATCTGTTTTGGATTTTTGCATGTTTCATCAACCACAACATCAATACTTTCAATAATTTTCCCAAGTATTTTATTATAACATTTATATCCTTTACTTCGGGAAGAGTAGCCAAGAAGAATACCTTCAGCTGCTTTGGGTTCAAACTTACCAAGTTTTTCATCAGTCCTTTTGATATAACATTTGCTTCCAAAAAATTTGAGGTATTTTACAGTAGGAGTCTTACCATACCAAAGTTTATGTGGAGTTTGAGTGTTGTTTACCTGAACATTTGCTTTGTTTAGAATAGTGACAGTGGCAAATGCAGCTTCACCCTAGAAGGTTCCAAGAGTTCCAGATTCATCTAGCATAGCAAGAGCCATTTGTTGAACAGTTCTATTCATTATTTCTACCACTCCATTTTGCTGAGGAGTCCTTGTGGTGGAGAACTTCCTTTTTATTCTAGGTTGTTCACAAAAGTCAAAGAATTCATCCGAGGTAAATTCCCCTCCTCGATCAGATCTGAGGCATTTGATTTTGCAATCTGATTCATTTTCAACCAAAGCTTTGAAGGCTTTGAACTTTTCACATGCTTCATCTTTATGCTTTAGAATACCTATCCAACACATTTTGGAAAAATCATCAATGAACAATATAAAATAGTCTTCTCCACAAGGTGACTTTTTCCTTGATGATCCACATAAATCAATATGAACAAGTTCAAGAGGCTTACTAGCTAACCCTTCCTTTTCGTTGAATTGAGATTTGGTTTGCTTACTGAATTGACATGATTTGCATATAGTATTTTCAAGAATGTTGATATCTGGAAGATCACGAAAAACCTGGAATCTGCATGCTTTTCTTATTTGAGAAAAGCTTAGATGTCCCAATCTTCTGTGCCATAGCTAGTTTTCATCATTTTTGCTTAGATAGCACTGTTGTTGTCCTCCCTTGAGTATGCATAGGTTGTTTTGAGTTCTTGTGTTAGGGTCCCACCCTAACCCCCTTATTTATGTAATGGGATCGAGTCATAGTCAAGAGTCAATAAAGCCCATATTAATAATTGTAAGTGGTTAACCCGCAATTAATGACGGGACCACAGTTAGTTGCAAATGGGTCGTAGTATTAGATAGATGGTATTAATAAAACCCATGGTATTGATCCTTGGTATTGCATGTATGAGTCATATATAAAGGATAGAGACTCCCTGCGAGGAGCTTCGTGTCTTATTTTTGTTTCGAGCTTTGCTCTATTGGAGGTTGCCCCCTCGAAGAGGCCAGTGAACATTGCTTTCTGAATAATAAAATATTTGCTGTTGTCTCTCACTGTTCTATGTTCTGGGTATCTTTCTTCGCATATTCTGTATTTGGGTATCTTTTGCAGGTTAAGAGCATAACAAGTGGTATCAGAGCACTTTCCAGGGCTGGTGGGATCTCCATTTTGTAGCAAATGTTTTTTTTTTTTTGGCTAGAGACGTGTTCCGACGTCTTTAAACCATAGGATCTGTCATTGAGCGCATAAACCTGCGGATTTGGGGAGGCATGCACACAGGAAATACAAGAGGTGGTCACGCTTGTTGGACTGCCTTGTAACCCCTGTGGGTACCCCTTCGAGTAGTAGCGCATTAGACAGAACCACGTACGGACTATATTCCAAGTACCTTCTAAGTATATCGAAAGCCCCTTAGCTCCTCTGCAACCTTGCCATAGATAAACCTTCGGCCGTCTTGCTGCTACAGTACACCGAGAACAGCACTCGGAGAGATTACTTGCCCATACAATAGGGTAGTTGGGTTGTACGGCTAAGGGTACGGTTGATCCTCCTTAGTTAGAGCCTTGAAACAATGGGCCAAGTACTACTGTCAGACCCTTATGTATATTGTGATCTGTAGCACCTGACACTTCTCGAGACAATAGTTCCCTTTTCTATCTGGGGATCACGCATCATATCTGCCAGATCAGCGCGCAAAGAGGTGCAGCAGTAGCAGACATCAGTCCCATAGTTCTGAGTTAGCAGACCAGCCATTCTGATCTATTAGATCCATCAGATCCGCAACAGCAGTCTATTCCGCCGCCCAGAGCTATCCGATCCGTAGCAGCAGTCTATTCCGCCGCCCAGAGCTATCCGATCCGCCATTCGGATCTCTCAGATCCACCAGATCTGAGTAGTTGTGTGGGGTTCCTATACCGAGGTATAATTTTCACAGGACTTTTGGCCGCATTGACATTTTTAGGATTTGGCTACTGCAGTATTCATAAGGAAGGAGTCTGAGATCTCCTGGGGCGCTTATTGGTGATCTAGCCCATCAGAATCAGGACGACGAGCTGAGCACGGTGGTACCATTCAATTCTTAGTGAAAAAGTTTTTTTAGGCGGTCCAAAATTAAAAAAAAAATCAGGTCGGTGCATGGTAGAAACTAGAGCTCAAGCTATGGCCAATGAAAGGATGGACAAACTTGAAGAATCCTTGCAATCCCTCCACATTCAGTTTGAACGACTAAATAGCCTGATCACGAGCATAATCCCGAAGGGCAAGGAGGCAGCCCACGAGGAGGAGTATAATGGCAATGGACACAGTGAGGGTGAGTCTAGCCACTCTCCTCACGTCTGGCACACCCAGCCACCACCCGGTATCCAACAATCCCGTCAGTGACCTCCCAAGTTGGATATGCATAAATTTGACGGTTCTCACCCGGCAGCATGGATAGCACAAATGGAGCAGTATTTCAATCTGAATAACATCTTAGATGATGCGACTCAGCTTATGGTGGGGAGCATGTACTTGGACAATGAAAGGTGGCAATGGTGGAAATGGAATAAATGTTGCAATGGACCTTTTCTGGCTTGGAACAAATTAAAAAAAGCTCTTTCAGACCGCTTTGACCAGGAATTTTCTTTTTTGGGTCGTCTTACTAAGCTCCGACAGACTGGCACAGTGGATGAATATATTACAGCTTTTGAAGCCTTAACCTTCCGCACTTGGGGTCTCTCCGATGTGTTCTACACGGAATGTTTTATCAGTGGTCTTAAAGAAGCCATCAAAGCCCAAGTCCTACTGCACCACCCTCCCACATGGACATAGGCTTGCAAGGTAGCCCATAACGTGTAACGTGCATTAGCAACCCAGTACAGTCGCCCAAACTTCTCCGCTAAAGGTCGCCCCCCACAGGCTCACAACACGACTCAAACACTTAAGGTCCAAAAGGTGTCACCGGCGGAAATGGCCGAAAGAAGAAAGCAAGGCTTATGTTACTACTGTGATGAAAAATACTCCCCAGGTCATAAATGCAAGGAGCCCAATTTTTTTTAAATTGATGCCACTAACTACAACTCAATAGAGGAAGATCCACCACTTGAGGAACATGAGGCGCTAGAAGAGGACAACCAAAAGGACAATGTCTCTGACGAACCAGTCATTTCACTGCATGCTTTGGCAGGGATTTCTTCACCTCAAACTCTCAAAATCAGAGGTTTTATTAAACATCACCCAGTAGTAGTCCTGATTGATAGTGGAAGTACACATAATTTCATCCATCAAAAAGTCGCAGAAGCAGTGCATTGTTTTGTACGAGCAGTTTCTAACTTCCAAGTCCAAATTGTGGATGGGGGCACAATGAAATGTGAAGGTCGCTGTGAAAATGTCAAACTTCAAATGGGGGATTATCAGTTGAAAACCCACATGTTTTCCATACACATGGGAGGTTGCGACACTGTCCTCAGCGTTTAATTGCTCCACACTCTTGGGCCAATCACAATGGATTTCCAGGAGTTATATATGAGTTTTAAGCAGAACAACTACACACATACCCTCTGTGGACTCCAGGCGGGAGCTCCCTCTATCATCAGCTCACATAGGATGGAAAAATTGCTAAAAAAGGGCCATCATGTAGTTATAGCTCAATTTAATGCCATCCAGGCAGTCGAAACCAAGTCTCTGCCAATTCATCCTGAGATGCAACAGATTTTAAATAACCATCTGCCGGTCTTTGACAAGCCTCATGAGCTTCCACCTTCGAGACAGGAACATGATCATAGCATCACCTTGGTTCCAGGGGCCCAACCCCCAAATGTGAACCCATACAAATATCCATTCACCCAAAAGAATGAAATAGAAAAAATAATCAAGGAACTTTTGGAAGCAGGTGTCATTCGTCCCAGCATTAGTCCTTATTCATCACCGGTGGTCATGGTGCTCAAGAAATATGAGGAGTGGCGGATGTGTCCAGATTTCAGGGCCCTCAATAAGTTGACAATCAAAGATAAATTTCCAATCCCGGTGGTTGACTATTTGCTGGATGAACTCAATGGGGCTCAATTCTTCACTAAGTTGGATCTTCGCTCAGGCTACCACCAAATTCGCATGAAGGAAGTCGACATTCCAAAGACCGCTTTCAGAACTCATGAAGGCCATTATGAGTTCCTGTTCATGCCATTCGGTCTTTGTAATGCCCCCTCTACTTTTCAGAGCCTTATGAACCACATTCTCAAACCATATCTCAGGAAATTTGTCCTTGTCTTCTTCGATGACATCCTCATCTATAGTTGCACTTGGGCCACACATCTTTAGCATGTAGATCTACTCTTGCAACTACTCCGCAAGCATAAATTATTTGTCAAGATGTCCAAGTGTTTGTTTGGCATGGAAGAAGTTGAGTATTTGGGCCACATTGTGGGGCGTGAAGGTGTCAAGGTGGACCCCAAAAAGATCCAGGCAATGCAGGATTGGCCTCAACCTAAGACCTTGAAGATCTTGAGAGGATTTTTGGGTCTCACAGGCTATTATTGTAAATTTGTCCGCAACTATGGTCGCATAGCGAAGCCCCTCACTCAACTCCTAAAGAAAAATTCATTCTTCTGGAATGAGGAAGCACAACAGGCATTTACAGCTCTAAAAAGTGCCATGTGTTCCACTCCAGTCTTAGCACTACCTGACTTCACCAAATCTTTTGTCATTGAATATGATGCTTCGGGTATAGGTATTGTGGTGGTCTTAATGCAGGAAGGGTGACCTTTGGCCTTCACAAGCCAACAACTAAGTGGGAAGAATCTGGGCCAATCTACCTACGAGAAGGAAATGATGGCCATCTTACATGCAGTAGAGACCTGGTGACCTTACTTATTGGGGCAACGTTTCCAAATCCGCACAGATCATCATAGTCTTAAATATTTTTTGGAGCATCGCATATCCTCCCCACAACAAAATAAATGGCTTGCCAAAATGCTGGGATATGATTATGAGATCATTTACAAGAAAGGGAAAGACAATAGTGTAGCAGATGCCTTATCTCGCCAATTTGAGGAGGAAAGTACTCTGCTAGCAATTTCCCTCCCCATTCCAAAATGGATTGAAGAGGCTCGCAGGGAATGGTTTTCACATCCCGGGCTCTCCCAACTCATTTCTCAATTGCAGGTAGATCCAAATTCCACCAAGGGCTACTCATGGCAGGATGATATTCTTCGCTACAGGGACAGAGTCGTAATATCACCAACATCCACCCTCAAAAGTCACATTTTGGCAGAATTTCACTCATCCCCCATTGCAGGACACTCAGGCTTTCAGAAGACGTATGCTTGCACCAGAAGATCATTTTTTTAGACAGGCATGAAAAAGGACATCCTTACTTTCGTAGCAGAATGCGATGTCTATCAACGCCACAAAGGGGAGATCATCAACACATCAGGCACATTACAACCGTTGCCCATCCCAACATCAATTTGGACGGAGGTTTCTATGGATTTCATTACAGGTCTTCCAAAGTCAGGAAATAAGTTAGTCATCATGGTGGTTGTGGACCGACTTTCGAAGTATGCTCATTTCTGCGCCCTACCCCACCCGTTTACACCAACTTTGGTCGCTCAATCTTTCATGGATCAGATCTTCAAATTGCATGGCTTGCCCACTTCTATTGTGTCTGATCGCGACCCGATCTTCTCCAGTAATTTTTGGCATGAACTCTTCAGGATACAAGGCACTCAACTACAACTCAGTACTTGCTATCACCCGCAAATGGATGGTCAAACTGAAGCTGTCAAAAAATGTCTGGAAACCTATCTTAGGTGTTTCACTTCAGAAAAGCAACATCTTTGGGTACAGTGGTTACCTCTGGCTGAATGGTGGTATAACACCAACTATCATGCTACCACCAAAATGACTCCCTATGAAGCAGTATATGGTCAACTCCCTCCTTCCCTTACTTCTTATCTCAAGGGGTGCTCAAAAATACAAGCAGTGGATCAACTCCTACAACACCACGCAACCATGCTCGCCCATCTTAGAGAGAATCTTCGTTAAGCTCAAAACTGCATGAAGCAACAGGTAGACCAGCTTCGCTCAGAGCACCAATTTCAAGAAGGGGATCAGGTCTTTTTGAGGCTGCAACCATATAAGCAAACATCACTCAAAGACAAGGGTTGTCAGAAACTATCTCCAAAATTCTACGGACCATATCAAGTACTTCAGTGCATTGGAGAAGTGGCTTACAAGTTGGCTTTGCCACCTACTGCAAAAATCCATCTAGTTTTCCATGTCTCATGCATCAAGAAAGTGATTGGGAAAAATTGTAGAATTCAAACAAGTCTACCTGAATTAGACGAAGAAGGGTCCAACTGGCTCCAACCTGAACAGGTCCTAGACACACGACATAGGCCCTTGCGGGGCCACATGATTAGGGAAGTCCTCGTCAAGTGGAAATACACCTCTCCGGAAGATACAACTTGGGAACCAGCCACTATTCTTCAGCAGTTTCTACAGCTTCAGCCTTGAGGACAAGGCTAGTCTTAAGGGGGAGGGCATGTTAGGGTCCCACCCTAACCCCCTTATTTATGTAATGGGATCGAGTCATAGTCAAGAGTCAATAAAGCCCATATTAATAATTGTAAGTGGTTAACCTGCAATTAATGACGGGACCACAGTTAGTTGCAAATGGGCCGTAGTATTAGATAGATGGTATTAATAAAACCCATGGTATTGATCCTTGGTATTGCATGTATGAGTCATATATAAAGGATAGAGACTCCCTGCGAGGAGCATCGTGTCTTATTTTTGTATCGAGCTCTGCTCTATTGGAGGTTTCCCCCTCGAAGAGGCCAGTGAACATTGCTTTCTGAATAATAAAATATTTGTTATTGTCTCTCACTGTTCTATGTTCTGGGTATCTTTCTTCGCATATTCTGTATTTGGGTATCTTTTGCAGGTTAAGAGCATAACATCTTGTACCTTTAATCATGGTTTCTCCTATATCAAGCTCACGAAGAACACATCCATTTGATAAAAAAACTACTTTTCCTTGATCACACATTTGACTCACACTCAACAGGTTATGCTTTACGCCATCAACATACATAACATTCCCAGCTTTAACTTTTTCTTTCAAGAAAACAGAGCCTTTACCTTTTATGACAGTAGGAGTGTCATTTCCAAATGAGACACTCTTTTCCTTTTCTAAGGCATTATATGAGTGTAGTTTTTCTTTGTCACTTGTCATGTGTTTTGAGCATCCACTGTTGATGTACCACTGGTTTTTTTGTCCTTCTACATACAAGGCAATACCACATCTTTCTGTTTGCAGTTCTTTCTTTCTCCATATTTTGTGATTTAATGGAGTTTTCTCCTTTTGAGATATTTGCCGAAATTTACTCCTGCATTTAGATTCTACATGGCCAAAGTTGTTACAGATTGAGCATTCTATTTCATTTTCAGGAAGAGAAAAGTTATTATAGGAACTTTTCTTGATCCCTATCACATTCCTTTGATTTTGTGCTTCTCTAGTCATGATGGTTTTGTAAGCAACACATTGAGTAGCTTTGTGTCCAAAATTATGACATGAGAAACATTGACCATTAAAGAAGTTCTTGCGATTATCGAATCTACTGACGTGGTGATTGTAGTTTCTATTCATCTTTGAAGCAAATTTAGTATGATTTAACTGAAGTTGGTTGTGGCTTCTGTTCATCCTTGAAGTAAATTGAGCCTAATTTACCTGGTGGTCTGCTTTATGCCTTTGTTGATGATTGTCAACCTGTTCACTGCTCTTTGCTACATCAAGATAGATTTTAGTGGAGGTTGATGGCTTCTGTGCTTGAGATTCTTCTTCAGTATATCAAAGACCTGTCTTTATCAGAGGAGAACGCTGCACTTTGATAATTTCATTTAAGATTTTTGATCCTTTAGCAAATCTAAGATTGAGAGCTTTTGTTTTCTCAAGATCCTTTCTTAGACCCACAATTTCACATTCTAGTTTTTCATTGTGTTTTTCTCTTTCAGCAAGTTGGTATGTCAAGGTATCTATAATCATATTCTTTTCTTCTAGACAGATTTTGAGTTTAGAGATTTCTTCATAAAGGTCATCTTCATCTTCATAAGCCATCAGAAGTCTATAGTCATTACTATTTTCATCTTCATCACTATTTGATAAACCATCGCTATCTTCATGAGTATAGTAGCTCTTTTTACTTACACTTTGCTTTCTATTCCATTTTGTAGATTCCTTCCCTTTATCATACTTATCTTTATGGGGACATTTGGTAGCATAATGATGGACTCTACCACAGGCAAAACATTTGAAAGGTAGTTTACCTCTGAATCTTCCGGAACCCCGTTGAAGCTTCTTGACAAAGTTTACTTCCTCTTCTTCTTTTGAAAGATGTACTGATTCATTGAGTTCTTCTTTTCCTTTTGCTGAAGCTTTAAATGCGACTTCTCTCATATCTGATGGACCTCCTTTTCTCATATCAAAGGCAGTTAAGATTCCGTGCAGCTGTGTCATAGTAATAGTCTGTAGATCCTACTTTTCTTCTATGGCAGATACTTTTGATTCAAACTTAGCAGACAAGGATCTTAAGACTTTTTCAACTAAGGTAACTTCCTTTATCTCTTCACCCAAATTCTTCATGCGATTAATAATCTCATCTATACGTAAGAAGTATCTAGCTATACTTTCATCATTGTGCATCTTGAGAGTTTCATATTGAATTCTGAGAGTTTGCAGTTTAGCACGTTTTACCTGAGAGTCTCCTTCGTAGCTTAGAATGATTTTGTCCCATATTTCTTTGGTGGATTTGAGCTGCATAACTTTGACAAACTCTGATTGTGACATATTTCCCAACAATGTATTGACAGCCCTGGCATTGGTTTCATATTTCTTTTTACCTACCGTATCTGTAGGAATTGCTGATGGAAATGTATATCCTCCTTCCACGATTTCCCAGACATCTGTTCTAAGTGATTGAATATAGGCTGTGGTTCTTACCTTCCAATTAAAAAAATTGATTCCATCAAAGATTGGCGGTCTGATGAATCCCTCTCTTTCTTGATTACTCATGATGATGGATCTTCCTTCAAGTGATCAAGCTTCTTCTGAAGGACTTGCTCTGATACCAATTGTTGGAAATAATACTGAGAGGGGGGGTGAATCAGTATTATTAGATCAATAATTTAATTTTCAAAACTGATTTGTATACACTACTTCAGCTTAGTGAACTAGCATGTATACACAACTATACTTAATGTAACCAGCGTATATGCAAAGATATTTTGATTTAGCCAAATTATCATGCATTGAACTTTAACCAGTATATCAGGAATTCATTAGACGGTGCAGTAAAAGCAGAATAAAGCATCACACATAAGCAACACACAAGAACACCAAGATATAAGCTGGAAACCCAATGTGGGTGAAAACCACTTGCTATTGTTGTCTATGTCTTCTTTTAATAATAAGAAAAATCTATTTACAATTTTTGTACTGGTGCAGTTTTATACCAGTACGCAGACCTCTACCTGCAGAAGGCTACAACCTTCTCTCATTCTCCAGCTTCTACTAGAAGGGAGATACAACCCCCTAGCTCTTGTACTAGCTGATATACTTACTAGTACGTAGGTGCCAGCCTATAGAAGGCTACAACCTTCTCTTTTCTTGCAGGGACCATATTTCATAAATTTTCTGACTGGATCCATCAACAAAATCATTCAATCATCAAATATATTTGCATCAACCAATATCCTATTGAGCCAACCACAACCAAATCAATCAATCACTTTGACAACCCATCAATCTGATCTTTCAGAATGTTGTTCCCAGAATACAGTAACCAGAACCCAAGCCAGTACCCAGAACACTGCAACAACAAACAGAAGCAACTAAAACATATTTTATAAGGTATATGGTACTCCCATGTGTCAAACCTACGTGCATACGCACTTTCCTCAAAGTGAACCTTTTCAAATAAAATTTATGATGTATAGTTGTTTTGATATGCAGAACCAGTGTGTATATGCCCCTTTTCTAAAGTGAACCTACGTACAAATCTGAAAATGATGATTTAAACATTACAACAATTCCAGACATCAGTCATACCCAGATCATCATATTTTCAGACTACAACATGTGCCAGTTATTCAGATACATGATCAAACCGCATAAATATAATTCACTTCAAGCCTTAAGATCCTGATACATCATTAGATCTTATCCTTCATCAAGTGCTAAGGTTCATCCTTGGTTCAGATCAAGCACAACACCATAAGCCAATAACCTATGTATTATATCTCACACTTTATTAGATATTCAATACTTGCACTCCTTGGCCCAATGATCTTCTCCTCCTTTTATAGCTTGTATTCCTTTCTCAATACCATGGACCAAAACCACTTAGGACCAATACCTTGGACCAAATACCTAGGGTCAATACCTCAGACCCGATACCTTGGACCAATACCATGGATCAAAATACCATGGACAAAATACTTTGGACCAAAACTTAGTTATCCAAGGTATACGTGCTTTTTCTTTTGTGAAAGTGTGTGTGTATGTATACGCAACTTGTATACAATGAACCCACGTGTATACGTAGCTTGGCCAATGGTGAACCTGCGTATACCTCTCTTTCTTCATTTTGTGAAGTCTGATCTATAACTTTGTGTTGTTAACCTGTTGTACTATGATCTGTCATCTAAGTGAGTTGCCATCGAACAACACCTGTGTCATAATGCCAACACATGATGAGATGTATCTGATGTCGAAGTCCATGACTATCATGGAAACTCCTTTCAGCCTACCTAGCAGTAGTGCCAACTCCAGAGACATTTTGAAGAATTGGGTAAAGGAGTCGGCTAGATTCAGGATGACACCCAACCATATCTATAAGACAAAGATATTGCGAAAGGCATAACAATACATGGTCATATTTTCATGTCGACTAGGTGGCCAAGAAAGTATGGAAACCTTCCCACCAAGTTGGGTGATTATGCTGGACCAACTGGCCAAAGAGGGTAAACCATGTAACTGGTCCGGTATGTTGGCTCATCAGCTGAAGGAATAGGTAATGAAGGCTCAACAATCACCTTGTGGTATGCAAGCAGAGATCTACATGTCCACCTACATCTTAGATGCAATCTGTGCCCGATAGGAGTTCTTGAGCTTGGAGTGGGCATGGTCACCAATGTTGACTGCTGTGAAAACATATTGCAAGTTGTACACATGCAGCTTTAGAGGAGTAATCACACGACTGTTTGACCATTTTGTCACCCCAGTTTACAAGATGATATTTGAATAGGATCCACCCTACATGTCGAAGGAAGCAATGGAGGAACTGATAGACATCGCTGATTGGTGTGCCTCACCATCCGGCACCTTCATAAAAATGTTTAGAGCAGAGAAGCCTCCACATGTTCTACCAAAGTTTGCCTTGGACATACTCGTCATGCAGGAAGTAGCATATCACATCTCGGTAGGATTGACAACTAGACTGCATCGGAAGAAGAAGGACCCTTGGACCGCTCTTCCATTGCGGATTGGGTTATATGAGATCTAGAGTTTCAAGCAAGCGGATGTCGAAGCAGAACTAATGAAGAAGTATCCATTCGACCTCTGAAGCTACAATCTGTATGACCCGCATTGTATTTTAAATATCACTATACAAGAGTATAGTTCAACTGGATCCATGGGGCATTTTGTTGGGCCGAGGAGGACCCATGGAGATATTGCTACAGTTTCTCCATACCCAATGAATAGGTTGGCTTCGCTGTGGAGTGGTTAGCGAAGCAACATGAAGAAGCATCTCGGAGAGCACCGACACCAAAAGCAGTAGCAACAGAGGCAAGCATACCAGTGCATGACAAGGGCAAGAGGAAGATTGTCGATTGCATGGAGGAAGAGAAAAGCTACAAGTTCTGAGTAGATCCAATGGTAGAGAAAGAAGCTATGGCTATGGAGACGAAGAGGCAACAATGCGACAAGTGAATCGCGCAAAGGCAGAGGGAGAAGAGAAGAATGGAGGAAGTAGAGAAGGAGTTGCATGAGATGAAGGAGCAACTACAGAAGGAACAAGAGTTGCGCAAGCAGGAGAGGGAAGCGCAGAAGCAACAGGTACAACAGGGGGCGCAACATGTGCAAATAGATGAAACCAAACTTATACTAGTAGTGGATTCATTAGAATAACTTGCATTAGGCAGACAGGGTGAACCATCACAGGAACAGGACTTCACTCATGAGATAGAGAAAGCACTTCAACAATTGGATATAGATATGGAGCAAAGAGAATCAGAATAGGACATCGACATTATGCCTCATCACCAAGAGATTGTATTACCTGCTTCACCAATTCAGATGATGAGCAAGTCTTAAGCAACTGAGGAGGTAGTTAGATCCTCAGAGATCAGCACGAAGGAGAGATGCACAAAATCTCATTCGACGAGTCTCAACATAGAGTTGTACAGCCTCGTAGAGTGTTGACTCTGGATGATCATACATCTCCTACACAAGTTGAGGAATGAGTGATCATGTCTGACGTATGCAAACATCCAACAGCCTTGGCCGATGCAACTAAAGTGTATGCTAAAGCCACAATTTCAAGTGTTCTCTTCCTGATAGATGAAAATTAGCGAATGGCTAAAGAACTTCAAATGGCCCAGCAAGGAGGAGAGTTAGTGACAACGTCCGCTTGAGTTGAACCAAAGAAGGAAATACTAGATGAAGTCTTGTCCCTTGACATAGTTATGTGAGTGTTGTACTCCAAGATTGGCACCGTACATAAGGCAGTCATCCATCTCAATGGATGGTAGCAGCGATGTGCTAGAAGAGCACGTATCTTGACAAACTTTCTTGCTGCTGTTGATTAAATGAAAACATGGACGATGAGATAAAAGGGACCCCCGCTTCACTTGCCTAAGATGATGAAGGCCTGTGTAGTCAAGTTGAAGGCATGTATCCAGAGTCAGATTTAGAACTATGAAGAGCTCTTGTAGCTCATCACTAGTATACTGGCTTCACATGCACGTGTGTTCAAGAGTATGGATGTTGTGGTGCATGCACATACGATCCCATCTATTGGGAATCCCACCCAGGTGAAGACAAAGGCACAGGTCCCACTAGAGGTTGACTCATGCTTTGACGGGTTGATGCGCATTGCCACTAGCCCAGACTTGCCCATCAGTGCAGACATCATGCACAAGTATGTTGTTGTTCCAGCAGCATTGAAGACAATGATGTGCATGCTTACAAACGAGTTGGACAGAGGAGCCCGAGTAGTGTACCCAGATGATACGGATGCAAGAGTCAGGTTCTAGAAAGATGTTACCTTGGAGCACATGGACACCATCAAGGACTAACGATCTTGGCATCAATATGTTACTATTGATCATCACGAGGATGTTGAGGAGTTGGATTTCCATGGTTGTCTAAGTCAGAGTGATGTCTAGCATGTCTTGCTCAAGCCCTTTTGTCTCACATGGGTACATGTGCATTGTAATGTAACATCACGTCAAGTGTAATTCAAGTGTCGATAGTTGGATGTAACAATCATAGAGTAGATGAAGAGTCATCAGGGTAGTTGAACTGTCACAAAGGGGAATTTCAAGGGCCACCCCACCCTTTGCTATAAATAGTCCCTCATAACTAATTGTAGAGGCTTTTGGTCAGCCAAGCTTCCGATAAGACTATCTTGGAGAGAGTTTGGAAAGTATCAGAAGGAGTCTTGGCTTCTCCACTGCGCAGAGCTAGTACATCTCTTTGGAGGAGTAGGCAGTTGTGGATGTAATGTTTCGCTATTGGAACTAGTGGTTGCACATGGATGTAATGTATGACTAGAACTTACACTTCTTAATATAACAAGAGCCAACACATTTCATGCATATGTCATATTTTATTGTATGTTATCTGGTTTACTCTAAATGATATATGTATCTGTTTACTTACACATGCATGTATAGCTATCTGTGTATGTATGTATGAATCTTTTTGAAATGTGTTGTTGGTTTAACCATCACTTTGGATTGCTTGTTAACTTGTCTTCCATGTTGTGATGTATCTTTACTTGTGTGTTCCCTTCATAACTGCGTGCTATCACAAGTTTCCAAGGGGCGCACTCATCTCAACGCCTGTTGGGCAGCGAATCCCCTGCGTAACGGTTTTGGGGCTTAAAGTCCACAATTTTGGGTAAAAGTATGGTAAAGGTTCCGCAAAGTGCACAAAGCACGAATTGTAATAAGTCAAGTCAAAGGGTTGTCCGCCCGAAAATAATGTAAAAAAATAGAAAGTAAGTCAGCCTATCCATTGTCTACGGACCATGGGAATGTATAAATAGAGCAAGGCTCTAAGGTTAGAAGTTAGGTTTTGGTAATTATTGTAAGATCGGAAGCGTATGGGTTTGTGAATTTGCTCTGAGTCTGTAAGTCAGAGTCTTGGGTGATAGTATTAGAGTAGGCTCTGCAGCTGTGTGCGCAGAGGCCTGGTAGAGTCCACAGTTGTGTGCACGGACCCCCTCAGCTGAGTGCGCAAGGTGGATCTGGTTGTACTGAACAGGAGATAAATAAAGATAAGTTGTTTTGGAAATGTTGTGTGTTTTTATTACAGATCTCTATATATTTATGTTCTGAGTTTATGCAAATCTGTAAGATTTATGGGTGCGCGATCTGGTTATAACTATTAAATGCTTGCTTAAAGACTTTAAGAATTAGATCTGATCTATAATAACCTCAATAATATGAAGAATCTAAGAAGTGTGTAGTTGCCAAGCTATGCAAAGGCCTGATAGTAGAGCAGAGTAGCGCAAGTACAAAAATCGGGTCGCGACCCTTCCAGTCCCCATCAAGACATCCCTAGGGTGTGGAAACCTAGTTCCAGCACCATCCCCTACTACCTCGGGTGAGACTTCAGTCTGCGTTCTACAGATTTTTGCCGAAAGGGTCGATAGTGCAGGATTTGTTTGGCTAAAACACTTCTGAACCTGGGTCAGGCCCCATCAAGCCAACAAATGGTTCTGTTGGCGGGACCGAGATCTGCCTAAGGGACGTCTGATGTCGAAACACTGGAACCCTACGAAGAAAGAACTTGAAGATTGGCTGGATCAGAAGCTTCACGAGTTCGTGGTACAGGAAAACAAAAACCCACAGATATCTGAGGAGAGGTGGCTGGATTGCTACATATACACAGAAATCCACGAGATCTTCTTCGCGTCCTTCTCGATTGAACTGTATGAGTGGATCACGAGGCTAGCTGACAATCAGGGAAGGTGCAGACTTGATCAGCCCATCATGTGGAATCCAGAGTTGGTGCATAGGCTAGAGACATCTGAAGAAAAAATCGCATGGGCAGTAGATCACTGGTTGGATTAGATAATAGGAGGGTTTATCACTGAGTTCACAATAGACACAACTGTGAGTTACAGCGAAGCAGAAAGGCACTTTCTCAAAGGACCGTGGGGTAAGTACATCAAATCATTGAATACCTGGATTAAAATGTTGTTATGTGAAAAACAGGTTATGCACATCCATTGATGTCTGGGGTAACGCGGAGTAGAAGAGGCTACCGAGGGACCGAAGGATTAGAGAATAGTCCCCTGATTTCACTTTCGCGAGAAAGCGAGGAGGAGCTCACAGGGTTCTCTCCAAGAAGCGCAGTCTGATTGATAAAGCAGCGCATTCCACTGATACCACTGCCATCCACGCCATCACCCACTTCACCTACATCAACCCCATCTTCACCTACCCCACCTCTGCCACCACCAAGGGTTGGAATGGTGAGTGTGATCAAGTTGCCTATATTTAGAGGCATAGGAAATGAGGAACTAGAATAGTTCTGGTTCATGGTAAAGGTAGTATGGGAAGCCCAAGGTGTTATGGATGATAACATAAAAAAGGCTACTTTGGTGAGTGTGTTGCAGGATCGTGCATTGACGTGGTATATAAAGCATTCTAGCGATCATCCGAATGCGGGAATAGTGGAGATCCAGGATGCATTGAACAAAGAATTTAGCTAGCCAAAATCCAAGACACAGTTGATCATTGGGTTCAAGGAGATCGTGATGCTGCCAGGTGAAACCCCTTGGGATCTAGATCAGAGACTGAAGAGTACGATCCGTGAGGCTAACATGACACTGACAAATGTGCAGCACCACGCATGGTTTGTGGCATCTTTGACACCACATCTGAGGATGATGTTGTCACAACAAAAGATCTCAACCCAGGCTGAAGCATTAGATATAGCGATGAGGTTGCATGAAACTCCAATACAGGATCCTGGGTTGGAGTTTAGTAAATCCACGCGCAACTACAAAACCTATGCTTGGAGATGCAAAGTCTAAAGCAAGATAGGGTGCCCCGACCGGAGGCGTGTGAAGAAGTGTGGTGTATCAAATGCAAAGGCCAAGGTCACGACAAGGATCACTACCCTGTATTCACGAACTATCTAGTGGGAGTAGGACCGATGCCATTGAGACTCGAGGTACAAGTAGGGCCAAGTGCAACGCCCGCACTCTGGTGTGCGATTTGTCAAGTAGGAGGAAAGCATGCTATGGAAAACTGTCACCTATTGCAGAAGTATACCCAGACTCTGGAGCAACTGTATTGCAACTTCTATAAATTAGTGGGTCATGATGAGCGAACGTGTCGAAGCTATGAGCTAATGATGGAGAGGACCCCAGCCTATCGAATGCAGACTGAAACACGAGGTTTCGATCCAGCCGCGGGGCCACACGGTGGATTCCAAGGACGTGGACGAGGGAGAGGAGGAATGGGACCTGGATGAGGGCGCAGACAGCTGATATGTTATAATTGCAGAGGGCCAGGGCACTATGCTCGCGATTGTACTAACCCAACGAGAATATCTTGTCCATACTGTGAGCAGTTTGACCATGAAATGGTAGATTGTCCGATGCTGATTGCCCAAATGTGCGAAAAGGGGGTACTACAGCCTACTCCAACTCAAAATATCCAAATGATGAGGTCTGAACCACGTGAAGAGGACCCCAGTGTAAACATGGTACTTAGGAGTGGTGCAACTACAGGGGAAGATGCAAGGAAACAACCTGGAGAAGATGTGAAGGTTCGCAATGCTCCTACAAAGGAACCTGACTTTGAGATGGAACATGTGAAGGGAACATCTAAGGAAGCTAAGAAGAGCTTCACGGAAGCATCTACTCCAGGTTGTAGGGATCCACTTGAGTTGGGAATGGATCCCTCTATGCTTACTACCTTTTTGGAGACATGTATGAAGTTGCTACGTGACAATAAGGTAGTTAAGAGATAGAGCGATGGCAGAACCGATTGCATGAAGTAACAACACTAAATTGTGATATGATGATTAGATCACTACGATGCATGACAATCGAAGTAAGGAAGCTGCCAGCAGAAGACGACGGCACAACAAGTAGGGAGGAATTCATAGACCACTATGGAACTACACTTATAAAGCAAGAGTGGCATGGGGTACAAAATGGGGCGCTGCGCACAAGGTGGAGTATGCCTTGGATGATTAGGTGGAATGGGCGCGAATGGAGAAGGGGGATGCATGTATGGGTGGGAGACCTTCAGCATCAAACATGGCTTGGGAAACCAGGATGAAGCAGTTCAAGTGCTCACCTACGATGAGGATGTGGCCACATGCTGTACAACCACTGCCCCAAATAAATCTGCGCGTTCTAGGGGTCGATGGAACAATAGGACCGTAAAAAAAATAGGAAGTACGAACATGACCCTGTCTGCGATCAGAGGTGAGGAAACTAGGAAGGCAGAGAGAATTTCCCCAATCACAACCCCTACAATTCGGACTAAACGCATGGACCTGGGCAAAGGAATTCAGCAGTTGTAGGAAGCCATTTGGCGTGGCAGCTTGAGACTTCGTGAGCTCGATGAAGAATGGGCACGGTTGAGGAGGAAAAGCGTGATGTTGGACACTGAAATCCATCAACTGAGAATCATAGGTGCGCGAGTGAGCCGTGCGAATCTAAGAATAAGGGGACCAAACCTAGCCGATCCTACTACGGTACTAGAACAAGTTGCGACCCTGCTATTATGGCTGTGACCACACCAACAGGAGCGTGAACCATATGCAGCAGAATGTGATAGGCTATTATATACAAAGGTACTCGAAAGGTGCCCGCAGCCCGGGCTAGCAGGAGAATTGAAGTTTCGCACCAGGGGTGTGACCACCTAACTATCCGTAGGGGACACAGTCTCAACGCTCCAAGCAGTTGAAAGGAGGTGCGGGACTATAAACAAGTTTGTAGGAGAGCTGCATGGAAAGGAGGTTTCGCGTAGGGCCAGTCGGTCATCAGGGTCACGGTCATGCAAAGGAGGTTGCACTACTGCGTGGGCCAGCTGGAAGGTGACTGTTACTGATACTGTTCATGACAAGATGTCCCATTTAAGACACTGAGGAGCAGACGACGGGCAATTAAAACACAAGATTGAACATATCTACCACCAAAATCACATTAATGAGCCATGAAAGGGGGGAATGGTCGAATTTAAATTCAAAGAGACATATAAAGCACAGGCGGCCTGCTACCAACCAACCCTTGGCACTTTGCATATTGAGTCACCCCGTTATCCAGCAGACAGGAGCATGACGAATGAGGCACTACTGCGAGAAAGTCCGTGGTTTCAAGCATTGCCAAAGGATATGCAGGAGTCCTAATTCAGATGATGTCCACAACCAAGGATGTTACACAGAACCCTACACCATAGGGAGGGGGGACAACCGAGATCCCTAAACCACCCTGGATGCCAAGGACCAAGAAGGACCCACAAGTAGCAGGACTGGTCCGGATGTCTTCGTGAAATCCACGATTCAGCAAATTGTCGATGGAGGAAAAGTGCAAAATGGTTACTATTGAAAGCAATGAAGAGGAAGAGGATCCTCCGAACTTTTTTGAAGAAATAGAACCAGAAGAAGAGATGGAAGAAGATATCTAGCTAGTACAGGCTCCAGCAAAACGACCTAAGTATGTCCCTCCACGGAAAGGGAGGGTCAAGGTACCTAAAGATTTGGATGCCATAAAAAACACACTTATCACCCCGTCCCTCACCAAAGGGGTTCCGTTTGAAGGAACGGCGACTGGCCGCATCTCCACTATGAAATTTGAATACTAGGACCTTGCGGATACTGAGAAGTTTCCCCATTTGGAAACTAGTGAGCTGATGGAACAAAGCACAGAGGGGGCCGTTACGACACTACAGCCGTAGAAATGGTTGTGAACAGTGGAGGAGGCTGGGCTACTTCACCTCCTATCAATTCCACATTTTCATCAGGCCCCCATTACAATATTGGTCATCAGGTAACTGCTCTGCTTGGTGCACTATGGGTACTTATGGCTAGACAAACCCATCCCCATCATGGTGGATCTCATCCATAAGATCTCTCAGCTTCCCTGCGAAGGAAGGGACCCCGCGGAAATAGTTGGCATGAATGGCGACTTGACAATGGTGGAAGCCTTGAAAAGGAAATACAAGTTGGAGAAAAAGCAGAGAGGGTATGCTATTACTAGTATTTAGGACAAAGGGGTCCGCATTGCTACCTAGTTGCTGGCAGGAAAAGTAATGAGAAAATGTTGAGGTAGTGAGGTCCCAGCAATGGTCGTCGCGTTAGTTGAACAATGTGCAGAAGGGGAATGGTTCAATTGGGTGCAGTTCCTCTGTGACGAATTCCTGACCAACTATAGGGAAGCCCAGGAGCAGGGTAAGGCCTTCCACTATGCATGGTTACTCTTATCCATCCTATTGGTTATAGGTGAATTACATGAGGATAGTCAGTTCCCTTCCTTGGACTAGGATTGGCCAGAGGCCGCGAAATACGTGTTGCTATGGGAAACAAAGGATGCCACAAGAATCCGAGAAGTCAAGCTTTTCTGGATACTGATGGACGTGAGCATACAACAGTGGATCAACTAGCAACCCCGCCTATCTACCGAGGTATATGACAGTGTGAAGAACGTGGCTAACTTTAAGGCGGATATGCACCGTGTATATATACGGGCACGTAAGGATCTAGAGCAGACATGGACCACGCTTCCATTCATTGCCATAGATGACGTTGTTTTTGCGGTGCTCGATACTTGGCCACCAGAGTGGTGCAGACCAGATGCGGTAGGGCGCGATGAGACCGCGATCCAAAAACAAAAGGCAGCTGCCAAGCTCTTAGCACAGCAGAAGCGGAACGAATAGCTCACTGAGGAAGTATGAGCGTCTCGAGAGGCAGCGAAGGCTTCCAAAGATAAAGGCGACAGTAGGAGGGGCTACTACAACAGAGGATGAAAGCAGCCTGAATGTGACCACAAAGCTCGAAATGGATACAGGGACGAAAGGTGCGGTGCCAACCACCACCTGTTCGTCCTTAAAATGTCCGTGCATGACAGAACAGTGAAGGTCACGGAAGAAGACCAAGGCATCTAAGTTGGATGGGGAACTTATCACATTGTCCAAAGGTGAACTACGTGACATAGGGGATACATTTCGTGAAGTCACCCGGGAGGTGCTCAACGAGGCCATGACGGAGTAGCAGATTGTGTTGGGGGCATTCAACGTGCAACTATAGGAACTCGGAGCACGGGCCCCACAGCCAGGAATAGTCACTACCCATGGAGCTACGGGTATGTCAGCAACTGAGCAGCTGCTACAGGCCAAAATGGCTAATACTATCACACTCCCGGCAGGAGCATTGACAATAGACAACGCGGTAGACAGAGCTGTGGTAGGCCGGCTTACGGGGCTGGGATTAAATTTGGCTGCCCTCCCACACGAGAGCTTATACCAGCTCCAGGATGGTGCAACAATGGAGCTCCACACTAGGGAAGGACGTGTGGTACAGGTACTCAGTGAGCAATGAATTAACATCGAGTAGTTGAGCCTCCAACATGATGAAGCAGTAGCACAAATCGGCAGTTGGAGAAAATTGTGGAGGAAGCATGTTGTCGTGTCCCTGAGCTCGAGATTGCGGCATATTTACCTGTCAACGCACGGATCCACAAGTTGGGCAGTGGGTTCTGCAAAGCAAAGCAAGAAGCAGCAAGGATCCAGTTGGCCTTCAACTTGCAGATCACAGAACTGAAACTGAAACTGAGATCACAGAGCAGCGGAAAGGCATCATTCAATAGGGGCAGGAAGCAATAGCATGTGCCATGCAGGAGTGCGCCAGCTTGTTGGATCAATCACTTATCACGGTCATTTCACTACAGGAAGACCCAACCTTACAGCGGTTGGAGATAGAAGCACGGTAGTTACAAAAAGCCTATGATAATGTTAGGGGGACCACACAGATCGTTGCTGTTACGCAGTTCTTGGCCAAGATGAGGGAGGCCCAAGTTCTCAAGACACAAGTTGATGCCGCTTGGTAGAAGGAAGCAGTGATTAAAGCAAAGATCGAACCTTGGCTTGATGAGGCATTCGCGATCTCCACCAACATCGAGGGAAAGTTAGCACACATGCAGGCAGTATATGAACCCGGACAATCAACTGAAACTGATACTGATGCATCGATGGCTCATGTACAATGAGCACAACAGATGGCGGAAGAATTTGTTGCAAGCATAAGCGAAGTGAAAAATTTGCTGGATGACCTCTACGCGAAGATTGCCACACCAACCGAGTGACTCAGGATGAGTCATGATGATTGTGTTGGGGGCGTGTTGGGCAGCGGATCCCCCGCGTAACGATTTTGGGGCTTAAAGTCCACAATTTTGGGTAAAATTATGGTAAAGGTTCTGCGAAGTGTGAATTGTAATGAGTCAAGTCAAAGGGTTGTCTGCCCGAAAATAATGTAAGAAAATAGAAAGTAAGTCGGCCTGCCCATGGTTCGCGGACCATGGGAATGTATAAATAGAGCAAGGCTCTAAGGTTAGAAGTTAGTTTTTGGTAATGCTTGTAAGATCAGAAGTGTATGGGTTTGTGAATTCGCTATGAGTCAGTAAATCAGAGTCTTGGGTGATAGTAGTAGAGTAGGCTCTGCAGCTATGTGCGCAGAGGCTTAGTAGAGTCTGCAGCTGTGTGCACAGATCCCTGCAGTTGAGTGCAAAGATCCCTGCAACTGAGTGCACAGGGTGGATCTGGTTTTACTGAACAGGAGATAAATAAAGATAAGTTGTTCTGTAAATATTGTGTGTTTTTATTACAGATCTCTATATATTTCTGCTTATGTTATGAGTTTATGCAAATCTGTAAGATTTATGGGTGTGCACTCTGGTTATAACTGTTAAATGCTTGCTTAAAGACTTTAAGAATTATATCTGATCTATAATAACCTCAATAATACGAAGAATATAAGAAGTGCCTAGTTGCCGAGCTATGCGAAGGCCTAATAGCAAAGCAGAGTAGCCAGAGTGTGCAGATCGGGTCGTGACCCTTCCAGTCCCCATCAAGACATCGCTAGGGTGCAGAAACTTGGTTCCAACACCCTCCCCTACTACCTTGGGTGATACTTCAGTTCGCACTCCGCAGATTCTTGCCGAAGGGGCCGGTAGTACGGGATTTGTTTGGCTAAAACACTTCTGAACCTGGGTCAAGCCCCATCAAATCAACAACTCTCGTGTGTTAGAACCTCTCATGCAGCTTCCTTGGCTCGCTGCAGCTGTCACACCCTTGCTACCAATAGAGTTATCTTACTTTCCTCTGTGCAAAATTGCGATCAAGGAATTACCATACGACCCACTGCTAGGACTCCTACACCAAATGGTTTAAGGTCTAATTGGGACTTATTACCAGGAAGATCCCTTGACATGTTGGTGGGTCCATCACTGTCAACATTTTTGGCACTAGAAGGAGGGCCAGATGACAAGTTGTGTCATCTCATCCTGTTTTGAACCTTTCATATCTATCATGGATTCTTGTACTCTTCTACCTCCGTGATGTTTTTCGAATCATGAATATGTCACCATCACGAGGGAGTTCTTCAATCTCTTGTCCACTTACATGTATGATGGTGAAGGTGAAGTGGCATGGCACGAGTTCTTACATGACTTTCTTTCCATGCTTCATGAGGAAGACGGGTGTTCTGACAAACATGCCAGATTGCTATTTTCATACACACTTCGAGAATCTCCACTTCGATGATTGTTCAGCCTGCCAGCTGACATCATGCACTCACTTGAGAACTTCTGTGATCTCATTGAAGACACTTTCCATCATTATGATCTAGACCATATTGAACAAAAATTGTTACAACAATGGAAGGCTCCACATGAATCGACTATGGATTTTTGGCAGCACTTCTGTGATTTGCAGTTTCAAGCTTCGAAGAGCCTGATGAATTTTTTCTATCTTTGGGACTAGTTCAAGTATTGTGTTAAGAAATCTGCTCGTCCCAAGAAGAAGTTTGAAATCAAGCTTCGATTAACATTCCTAAGTGATGGAGCTGCACAATCCCAGACGGATACCGTCACTGTCACAAGTGAATTTCCACCATCCCCTCATCAAACAGCTCCACCACTGTAGAGTGATGTTGAGGATCATGCTCACACACCTATTCAGCTGTCACATCCTCCCAACATCACCTCACTTAATTTTCATGCAGATTTAGTTGTGAGTCCATCGAGTTGTCATATGAATTTTGTTCCACAATCTCCACATCCACACTTGGGTGTTCCTCCGGATGATACTATTTTGTGTTCTTCCATTCCAGACTCTACACTTGTTGTGAATGAGGAACAAGCCATTGACAGAGTTGGTGCTTCACAACCAACATGCATTGTCATTCATGAAGAATATGAGTGGGAGCTTGAGCATCAACACTCGGTGAAGGATGACTCCCTTCCATCCTAGCCCCCTTCATTCTTTCCTGACATCTTTGGTGAACTTTCCATCCAAGATTTGGCATGTGTATCTTCATCCATGGATGCACCCATTGTTGATCACTCGTCGGATACACTGGATTCTAGTCCAACATTCGACAATGGAGAGGATAAGTTATTCATTGAAAATCCACTTGTTCTTTCATCTGCCTTTTCCAGAAACACAGAAGATTATTTTTTTTGCTTCTCATCTACCCCTTAGTTTGATTCATCTAATCATGAGGATGCCGATGAAATCATTGATTTTTTTTATCATGGTTGTCATGATCCATTTAATCCCATATTTGATCACGATCATGCTTCTATCGCTGTTGATTTTTTGAAGCCACCGGTTTATGATGATCTATCTGACGATGATGTTGAAACACCCAAGATTGTCAAGGCACTTCAACTCGAGCTGATGTTTATGTCAGGCCCTCGCTCTCTTGGGGTTAGTCTCACTTCTGATCAAGAAATTGTTCAATCATCCAAGGCTCCTCATCACTCATCTGTATGCATTGAAGATCAATCTCACGCACAGACCATGCTTCCTCCACTTGAACTACATGATCCTATCGCTCATGCATTGGAGGAATCTTACATTGCAAGCACACGTGCACAACACAATATGTCTTTGTTTCTTTCGTTTGCTTGCATGTCATAGTCAAGAGTGTGCATATGCTTCAAAGCTACACACAGTGTCACACATCACCATGGTAAGTCCACAGACTGCTCTTCATACACTTTCACTCACTTATGTTCCGTGGGAACTTTGAAAAACGAAGTGTGGTTGTCTTCATTGTTATATATTTCTTTCTTTCTGGTTCGCATAACAGGGTTGCTCGCGGACCAAGCCTTCACCAACATGGGTCAACTAATGTGTCGGTGGATGCATTGGAAATATCACTTCACGTGATCAGGCCCATGCACCATTAGTTTAGGAGTAAGAGTAGTGTTTAATTTCAGTTGGTTTTCATGCATGCTTGTTTGCTTACTTGCTTTGTTTGTTTGTTTGTTTGTTTTCTTGCTTATTTGCTTACTAGCCTTGATTTCACTTTTGCTTCTGCTCTTGCTTTTCTCTGTTCTTTGTTAGTTTTCTTGTTTTGTTCATAAGTTAGTTTTGCATGAAACCATTTATGACTCTTGAAACAAGTTGGGTAAAGTACAAGAGGCCTTGTGCAGCTATCACTACTTGGTTATCTATCATCTTGCCTCTGTATGAATATCTTGTTACTCTTAGTCCATGATACGTCGAAGGAAAATATGTATTGTTTGAAGTAAACCTTGGTGAAAGCA
Organism: Pinus tabuliformis; assembly: GCA_031772625.1. Classification (NCBI taxonomy): domain Eukaryota; kingdom Viridiplantae; phylum Streptophyta; class Pinopsida; order Pinales; family Pinaceae; genus Pinus; species Pinus tabuliformis. Next base: position 86,963,649 of record CM062818.1, read on the forward strand.
CAATGCTTGTGCGCTAACTAGTGTCACCTACTTTAGTCAGTTGTTTTTAGGTTAACCCTTGTCAGCTTAGTCAAGTAGAGTAAGGTGGGGGGGAACCTTAACAGGCACGTCAAAGATACAATAAACTACTTCTTTGCTGGAACAACCTCTTATTCTCTCAATAAGTCAGGATCCATCTTCCACCTCTAAAATGAATAAATGTTATGCACAATTGAAAATATGAAAAATGAAAAAATGAAAAGAGAAAAAAATTCAAAATGAAAAATGAATCAGGCGAAAGAAGAGAAAGGATTCATGTGCAGAGAGGTGATGCAAGTAACTCTGTCGGGCTACTCACTACGCTTGCTGGCAGTAGAGCCATGCATGTGTTCCTATGTGACTCCGTCAGGGTACTATATAGGCCTACTAGTAGCGGAGAAACACTAGAGATGAAACTAAGACTCTGACGACTATATTGCTTGTTCACCAATATACCCCTCGAACCCAATCGAAACAACTGTGTTGCCTTGGCTTGGAATGTGTGTCAACTGACCAAGAGCTTGGCAGATGCTACATCTTACAATCAAGCTAGTGTGAAACCAAGACGAACTGAGAACTTAACAATACTTCCAAAGGTGTTAGACTTGCTTTTCACGAACAAGTTCCATTCAGAGAGCTGGAGTTCTACAAGTGTGTCGCCAAGTGTTGTAGCGGCTACAACCACCCTCCAAATTTTGCCTTAGCTTCGTTTTGGAGCCTCCCTATCAAATTTTCACAGCACCTTGTCTTGCTTCATCAAGTACACAAGCTTAAGTGTTTTTCTTGCATGAAGACAACCTGTTGATCAAAACTTGATTCTTTCCCCTCACAAGATGATCACCCAGACTTCGTCCAGCTGTAGGCTGAGCAACTCCCCCAAGAAATTGTGCAATTCTAGAGGGCAACTAGCCTTCCCTCCAGAAATTGTGCAATTCTGTCTGGCAGCCTACTGTGCTCCAGAATTGCACAATTGTGCCAGTGAGGCTTCACCCAGAGAATTGTGCAATCCTTCCCAGTAGGCCTGCTTAGCCCAAGAATCATGCAATCATGTGCAGTAGTCAGCTGCTATGCCCAGAAATTGTGCAAATCTCTTGGGCAGCCAGCCCAGCTCCCATCTAGAGATATGCATTTTCTCCCAGCAGTTGTCCAGCCTCATGCATGAGCAATTGGGTTGACTAGTTCCACCCAGGACCAAGGAAACTTGAGTTGCATGCATGACTTGATTTTTCCCAGAATAGGAAAAGGAAACATGTGAAAAGCATCCCTTGATTCAGGGAGCTATTTTTAGCAGCCAAAGGTTACATGCAAAGTTCGTTCTAGAAACTTTCCTCCAAGTGTCGCTTTTTCCTAGATTTGTGGCATGCACGTCATGAGCTCCAAATTATTTATTCGACACATCAGAGCTCATTCTTTCACATCAAACTTGGAGCTCTAACATCCCACAACACGTCTAGGACTCTTCGACACACCTGGCTAAACTATTCATAGGTAAGTGGTATCAACTTGTCTTTTTAGCATTTCTATCGCTTTTTGTGTTTTTGCTTATGTGAGTGATGTTTGCTTGTTTTATTTGAATGTGTTGTCATTTACATGCGTACTAGGTTGTAATAGCATCATTTAAGTTTTCGTTGATATCTCACTATTGTCGCATGCATGAAACTATTTTGCATGAACGGTCATCGATTCAGTGACTCGCTTCACTCACATGCATGTTAATCTTTTTACTGAATCTTTTATTCAATGTTTGCATGCACAATCAATCACTTCTGCTTTCACTTAGTGTTTCCATGCATTCACTTTTAGATTTGCATTCAGTTGCTCATCGGCGGGTCTGGGCAACCTTGGCTCAGACTCTACCTAACCGAGAGATCATTGTGCAATCCAGGGAAGGAAGGCTCTCTCTTCATATCTAGAAATGTGCATTTCTGCCTAGGAAATATCCTCCAAGACTGCTTTGCACACTTCTGAGGGACAGTGACTACTAGCCCAGAAAATTGCGCAATGTAGTCCCTAAGCTTGCAGTCATTGCCAGCTAGAATTGCGCATTACGCAATCCCATCATTCAGCCTAGGTTGCGCATTACAAAAATCCAACAGGTAGTCTTGCCTCCTAGACAACCTAGATTCCCTATTGTGCAGTTTTGGCAGTTAGTCACCCAGCCTCCTAGAGAAAATTGTGCAATCTTTTCTTATCATTCTCCAGGTATGTGTTATGTCATTCCCGAAATTTGCTTTGGTTTTCGCTAATAGATTTCTTGCCATGCATGTTTCTTTGTCTCCAAATATTTTAGGTGTTCATCTGCGTCTTAGTAGTACAGGACCAATGGCCTCCAAGAGAGTAGGATCAAAGGACACTGACGAAAGTGCAACTGGAGCAGCAGTTGAGCAGGTTTCCGCATGTCTACCGATCTATAAAGATACCAAGTTGTTTCTAGACAAGGAAATCAAGCTGAAATGGCAAGAGGTCAATGAAGCATTTTCAGGGACTTTTGTAGAAGACCTCAAAGACCACCAAGTGTATGTGAATATTCACAAGTCCAGCTTGTACCAGATTTCATGTAGATACCCCGCATTCCCATGCACGGACATGATACATTGGATCGTCTCACACACTGATCCCGAGACGATGACTCTGAGAAGTGTCAGTAGGACGAAGCTTGCCAGCTTTTGGGCACATGATTATGATGAGATATATCAGATGCTGAAGCTCATGACTATCATGGAAACTCCTTTTAGCCTACCCAGTAGCAGTGCCGACTCCAGAGACATTCTGAAGAACTGGGTAAAGGAGCCAGCTAGATTCAAGATGACACCCAACAGATCTATAAGACGAAGATATTGGGGAAGGCGTATCAATACCTGGTCATATTTTCATGTTGAATATGTGGCCAAGAAAGCATAGAAACCTTCCCATAGAGTTGGGTGATCGCGCTGGACCAATTGGCCAGAGAGGGTAAACCATGTAACTAGTTTGGCATGTTGTCTCATTAGCTGAAGGAACAAGTAACGAAGGTGTTAGAGTCGGTCTGGTCAGACCTCTGTTAGAGATCAAAACTCTTTGTGCATTTCAATTTTAGGTGTCCTGCTCCATTCACCCAGCTTGCATTTCGCTAGGGACATGCCATGATCTGACGGAGAAAGTCATGTTAGTCATTTTCCCTCCTATTTGGCCCCTGCTGGCTCAGGTCTTTGTCCATAATCACCGAAGCTCATGACAATCCAGGTCTGGTTCTTTACAGGACAAAGTCATTTTTTATGTTTGGGTCTCGAAATTCATCAATTTGGTCTTTGAAAACATGTCCAGAACAAGCCATGCAGACCAGAGGGAGGCCTTACACAGCTATGGTTCAGAAAGCTTCATCATCACCTGGAGAGACATTGACTCTTCTTCAAAACTTTGTTTTGAAGAAACGTCAAAAAAGGTCAATTATGAAAATTTTTTCCAAAAAATCACTAGTTGATTTTTCAGATGCAGTTATGATTTACATGGCCCACTGCTCTGTCGTACAGTACCTGCAAATAGGTGCCGAAAATTTCATCATTTGAGCCAAAATGTCAAAGGGAAAGTGAAAATCAGTGTGTTTGAAGGTAAATGAAAAATTGCAAAACTCAACATTAGAAAGTGGGTTTTCAAGGAAGAAAAAATCAAACCCATCTCTCCCAAGCCTATATATACTTGTTGTGGCCTAAATCAAAGCCATAGTGCTATTGCAAGCTTGGGAGAGACATTGCAAAGGTAAGAGAGCGAAATTTGGAGAGTTTGAGTGAGTGAGAGCTGGTGTTCAAGGAGCACGGCGCATACACCAAGGAGCGCGGCGCACACAGAGGGCGCAGCGCACATGCAGCCAGCCCACAGTGAGAAATTTGCAAGGGCACGACGTACACCCAGTGCACGGTGCACTGGGCTTGACACGCAACGCACACATCCAAGGGCATGAAAACATTGCAAATCATTTCAAATCTCGGCAAAGGCTAGCAAATCAAGAGGTAGGCCCTGTTGACACCTCTTCTCTCTCAAATTTGTCAATGATTTGGTGTGCATAAGACATTTAAATGGTACCCCAAAAGCACAAGGTCGACCATGAAAAGATCATCAAGAAAAACGATAGATGGGGTTGCAATATTGTGATGATGCCACCAAGGTTTCACTTCACTCCATTTGGCCTCTCACCCCTCATCTTTCTCATCTCCCCTTCAATATTTTTCCTAAGAAACCCACCCTAAATCCACCACTAAAACCCTCCCCCTATTCTTCCTAGCAAGTTAGGGCAACTTTGGCAGCGCGCGGCGCACACACAAGGAGGCGCGGCGCACTCAGAGCGCGCGACGCACTGGGAGCCCGACCACAGTGTAAAATTTCCACTGGCATGGCGCACTTAGAACGCGCGGTGCACTGGGAAAAGTGCGGGGCGCAAAGACATATAAGCCCAGAAAACCACAAATTCGCCTAAATTTTTTTGTGAATGCCTATCAAACTTGAAAGGAAAACCAACTACTTTCACTCTTACTTCCAAATTGAGAAGAGTAACATGATTTTGAGACTATGAATTAAATGCAAAAGTTTTGATAAAGCCAACCAAAGAAGATACAAAGAAAGTCAAGAAACTAGGGTTTTGCTACAGTGACAGTGTTGCCAAAGTATCCTTCTACCCCACCCCTATCAACTAATTTCCCTGTATCATTTTCCCCTAATCATCACCCTAGCATCAATGCAATCATATTCCTTTTTCCCCCCTCCTCATATGACTCAAAAACCCAAACCCTACCAAAATAAATTCAAACCCTACCCCATCAATACTATACCCAAAACACTCCCAAATCCCTGATAAATCTCTCCCTTTAGCCCCTATTCCCATTTCATCATTCCTCTCCTAATATTCCCTGTTTTATTGTCCCCTTGGTGACAGATTTTTAGAGCATCTACCAGTTCCATTGGATTCAGAGGGCAGCATAAAACTCAGGGTACAAACAGTAGTAATGGCATCAGAAGTTTCATTAGAGTATGAGGAGGGGACCCACAGTGACACATCTTCAGGAGAGAGGGCCCATAGGAGACATCACCGGAGTGGCAAACATCTTAGAGATGAGCCAATCACCCTCACTGAGCTATAGGAATGCCCTCCTGCCATGTCTTGTTTCCAACACTTGGCATGTTATGAATTTTGTCAGAGGGTGGCAAGTGTCAGAGTCCATCATGAGTTGGCCCATCTTTTTGCACTTCATCTACAGGGAGGTCAATCTGTCCTGGCTGGGGTCACTTTCACCTTGACACCGGAAACCATATCAGTGGCAACAGGAATACCAAACATTGGGGAATAGTGGCATAAGAAAAATAAGGTGGAGAGGCATCATTATGAGCCTTACATCAAGAACAGCTATTTGAGCCAGCTCACCAGAGTTTTTCCATTCAGATTTTTGAGGGATGAGTATGCCCCGCTCATGAAATTGATCATGAAGTATTTCAGTTGTGAGGGGAGGTTTTCTCGCCTCTATGCCTATCACATCAGGTTTCTCATGCACTTTACCAGGGTGCGGATGATGAACCTCCCATTTTTCATCTGTGGGAACATAGAGAGGATGAGGAAATTCATGCAGCACAAGACCCCTCGACAGCAACTCAACAGTGTGTATCACTTTGCCCTTATCCGGATTTTGGTAGACCATCAGTTGGGATTGCAGGGTATTGCCTAGGAGGACTTCATCTCCCGTGATTTTTTCAGTGCTCCACCGGTGGTATTAGAGATAGAGCATGAGGTAGGGGGCCCATCTCATCAGTATGAGCAACATGAGACTGCCACTATGCCAGTATACATCACCTATCAGAAAGGCAGTAGACCCTTATTCGCAGCAGCAAAGCGAGTGTTATCTCCACCCGGGGTGGAAGGGGCCTCGCTTCCGACATCAGCACCACAGGAGCAGGGTAAGGGTAAGGGGCCAGTGTAGGAGGAAGGACCATCAGGTGAGTGAGAGACCGAGTTTGTTCTCCTCCAGGATGATGAGACAGATGCTGAACCAACAAAGGAGGAGCTCACAAAGATCATTCAGGAGCAGCAGTTAGTGATTGACTCCTTGTCCCTTGACTTGGAGAGGGCCAAATGGAACATGAAATACCTGGAGCAGAGGAACAAACAACTGGAGGACCAGTAGACGATTATGGAGCTTCAAAACATTCGTGAGCATCGCCCAGCTGCTCAAAGGAGAAGAGCTCAGCCCACATCATTAGAGCAGGCGATCAATGAAGACCGGGAGGCCTATCTCGAGATTAGGAACATACAGTTGGAGAGGCTACTGGACAAAGCTGACTAGGACCTTTCTCTATTGAGACATATGGCTTTCCATTACAGGGTGCGAAACATGAGTGCATAGGCCCGGATAAGGAGTTTAAAAGCAAAACTGAGGAAAGCCACAAGAAGGGAAAAACGGGCAAAAGAACAAGATAGGCTTAGAATCTTGGCTGAGGCTTCCTTGGCTCAGCATGGCACCCCATAGGGAACCTCCAGCCCAAATTTCAAGAAATTTGGGCAAATTTTGGTCACATGGTGATTTTTTGGACAAAAAACAGGAAATTCCTCCCTGTGCGCCGCCACTGGCACGACGCTAAAATTCTAGGGCTCCAATCGAGGAATGGTTTGCATTTTTGGATTCCGCATGGAAAATTACGACTACTGGTGTCCGGGCAAGAAATTTTGACAAGATCTGGGTCTCCTAAAGGTCTAAAAACACCCAAAAATGGCCTCTCTACCACTTTTTCGACACATAGAAAGCAGTCTTGGGAGAATGAAGATTTGGAGGGGCAAATGAGCACCAAATTTGGAAATTCCAGTCGGGTTAGAAATTAGACAGGACGGGTTTTCCGAAAAGCCCACTTGGGCACATTTTGGACACCTGAAAGTGCCCCAAAACAGGCTCCAAATTAGCATGATGCACAGAGAAAATGGTGCGGCGCACAGAGGAAAAATTGCCAATTTTCTTCTGTTTTGCGAAATTTCGGTTCGCGACATCTCCAAGTGGGCCCGGTCATCTACACTTCGGTTTTTTGGCACCAAAGGTGGAATTTAAAGATTTTTTTCTCCAGATTTGCTTCTATCCAAGTGGCGAAGGAAGGCAAATGGTCACCCAATGCCAAATGTCATGTTTGCAGCGCTGCACCTGTAGCTGATGGTTGGCTCTCCATCTCCATTTTGTAATGATTCGAGTAACTTCTCAACCCCTGGGCGTTCTATCTCTTGCTCACACATTATATATATTGTATGCAAGCTATTTGCAAAGGGTTGGTTGGCTTGTAACTTCTGGGAGACTGTGGGAAAGAAACTTTGTTTCTTCACTGTGTTATTTTGACAGAGAATTAATGAAAGGCAGCGGCTCTGTTTCATGAGATTCTTGTGGTTGTGAGTGTAGCAAGTGTGTTTCTTATGTGTTCATATGTATTTAGTTATGTTTCATAATTCATTTCATGCTCATTTCTAGTGAAATTTTCTGAGTGAGATTAGGTAGAATCCAATTTTTATTGCTCTGCCTGTGGGAAAATTTCATGTTTCAGTGTTATTTCTTTTGTTGAAAAGGATTCATGTCCCTATGCCCTTTTCACTTTCTTCAGAAATCTATTCATGCTGTGATACCTCAAATTAAATTGCTACATTTTCCGCCTACCTTGCCTCACGAAATAATCTGTGCCTTCATATTCAATTCTCTGTTCTTTGCTGAGCGCCGATCCCATAACATCCCAGAAGCTCGATCATTCATAAAAATTGTTTCCAGAATCCCTATTCACTTACTAGCCTAAGGTAAATATTGCATTGTAATTCATCTCAGACTTTTTTCGATTATCTATTCACTGAGCGTGACTCGGAGAGAGCCCTCTCCTACTCTGGTAGCGCTAGCTACTAGACTGAGCGTGGTTTGTGGTTACCCTAATTTTTACCTTCCTTCAGCCTAAGGCAGATTTAGGTGCTAACAGAAGGATCGCCAATCACCTGGAGGTATGCAAGTAGAGATATACATGTCCGCCTACATCTTAGATGCAATCTATGCTCGACAGGAGTTCCGGGCTTGGAGTGGGCATGGTCACCGACGAAGACTGCTATGAAAACATATTGTAATTTGTTGTCTGAATGCATATTCAAAGGAGTAATCACACGACTGTCTGATAATTTTGTCACCCTAGTTTACAAGATGATATTCGAATAGGATCAACCTTGGATGTTGAAGGAAGCAATGGAGGCACTGAAAGACATTATTGATTGGTATGCCTCACCGCCCAACACCTTCATACGAATGTTTAGCATGAAGAAGCCTACACATGTTCTACTAAATTTTTCCTTGGACATACTCATCATGCAAGAAGTAGCATATCACATCTCAGTAGGATTGACAGCTAGAGTGCACCAAAAGAAGAAGGCGCCTTGGCATGCTCTTCCATTGTGGATTGGGTTATATTAGATCTGGAGTTTCAAGAAAGCGTATGTCGAAGCAGAACTAATAAAGAAGTATCCATTCGACCTCTGAGGATCCAGTCCGTATGACCCACATTGTATTGTGAAAGATCACTGCACGAGAGTACAGTTCAGCTGGATCCATGGGGCATTTCATTGGGCCGAGGAGGACCCATGGAGATATTGCTACAGTTTCTCCAGACCCAATGAACAAGTCAGATTCGCTGTGGACTAGTTAGTGAAGCAATGTGAAGCAACATCCCAGAGAGCACTGGCACCAGCAGCAATAACAGCAGAGGCAAGCATACTAGTGCACGATAAGGGAAAGAGGAAGATTGTCGATCGCATGGAGGAAGATAAAAGCTGCAAGTTTCGAGAAGATCCATTGGTAGAGCAAGAAGCTATGGCTATAGAGGTGAAGAGGTAACAACGTGACAAGTGAATCACACAAAGGCAGAAGGAAAAGATAAGAATGGAGGAAGCATAGAAGGAGTTGCATGAGCTGAAGGAGAAACTATAGAAGGGACAAGAGCTGCGCAAGTAGGAGAGGGAAGCATAGTAACAACAGGTACAACAGGGGGTGCAACATGTGAAAACAGATGAAACAACACTCACACTAGTAGTCGATTTGTTAGAATAGCTGGCATCAGGCAGTCAGGGTGAACCATCGCAGGAACGAGACTTTTTCTCGTGAGATAGAGCAAGAACTTCAACAGTTGGATACAGATATGGACCAACGGGAATCAGAACAAGACATTTACCTTATGCCTCATCACTAAGAGGTTGACTTACCTGCTTCACTGCATGCAGATGATGAGCAAGTCTCAAGTGATCGAGGAGGCACTGAGATCCTCGGAGATCAACCAGAAGGAGGGATGCACAACATCTCATTTGACGAGTCTCAAAATAGAGTTGTGTAGTCTTGTAGAGTGTTGACTCCAGATGATCATACATCTCCTGCCCAAATTTAGGAATGAGTGATCATGTTTGATGTGTGCTTATATCCAACATCCTTGGCCGATGCAACTAGAGTGTATGCCGAAGCCACTAGTTCAAGTGTTCGCTTCCTGATAGATGAAAATGAGCGAATGGCTAAAGAACTTCAGACAGCCAAGCAAGGAGGAGAGTTGGTGATAGCGTCCACCCGAGCTGAACTGAAGAAGGCAATACTAGATGAAGTATTGTCCCTTGACACAATTATGTGAGCATTGTACTCCAAGTTTGGCATCGTGCATAAGGAAATTGTCCATCTTAACAGATGGCAGTAACGATGTGCTAGAAGAGCACGTATCTTGATGAAATTGCATGCTGTTGTTGATTACATGCAAACATGGATGATGAGATACAAGGGAGCCCTGATTCACTTGCCTAATATGATGAAGGCTAGTGCAGTCGAGCTGAAGGCATGTATCCAGAGTCAGATCCAGAACTATGAAGAGCTCATGCAGCTCATCACTAGTATACAAGCTTCCCATCCACATGTGTTCAAGAGTATGGATGTTGTGGTGCATGCACATGTGAACCCATCTATTAGGACTCTAACCCATGCGAATACAAAGGCACAGGTCTGACTAGAGCTTGACTCGTACTTCGATGAGTTGATGTGCATCGCCACCAGCCCAAACTTTCCCGTCAATGTAGACATCATGCACAAGTATGTTGTTTGTCCAACCACATTAAAGACAACGATGCACATGTTTATAGATGAGTTGGACATAGGAACCCAAGTAGTGTACCCGTATGCTATGGAGGCAAGAGTGAGGTTCCAGAAAGATGTCACCTTGGTGTACATGGACACCATCAAGGACTACCGATCTTGGCATCAGTATGTTACTGTTGATCATCGTGAGGATGTTGAGGAGTTGGACTTCAATGGTTGTCTAAGTCAGAGTGATGTCTAGCATGGCTTGCTCAAGCCATTGTGTCTCACATGGGTACATGTGCATTGTAATGTAACATCATATCAAGTGTATGTCAAGTGTAGATAGTTGGATGTAAGAGTCATAGAGTAGATGAAGAGTCATGAGGGTAGTTGAACTGTCACAAAGGGGAATGTCAAGGGCCACTGCACCCTTCACTATAAATAGTACCTCATAACTCATTGTAAAGGTTTTTGGTCAGCCAAGCTCCTGATAAGACTATCTTGGAGAGAGCTTGGACAATATTGTAACGAGCCTTGGCTTCTCCACTACACAGAGCTACTACATCTCTTTGGAGGATCCGACAGTTGTGGTTGTAAAGTTCCGCTATCGGAACTAGTGGTTGGTCATGGATGTATTGTATAACTGGAACTGCCACTTATTAATATAACAAGATCCAACATGTTTGATGAATATGTCGTATTTTATTCTATTCTATTTGGTTTACTCTAAATTATATATGTATCTTTTTACTTAAGCATGCATGTATAGCTATCTGTGTATGCATGTATGAATATTTCTGAAATGTGTTGTTGGTTTAACCATCACTTTGGATTGCCTACTAACTTGCCTTCCATGTTGTGGTGTATCTTTGCTCGTGCGTTCCCTTCTTAACTGCATGCTATCATAGGTTTCCAAGGGGCACATTCATCTCAACCCCCATGAGTTAGAACCTCTCATGCACCTTCCTTGGCTCGTTGCAGCTGTCACACCCTTGCTATCAATAGAGTTATCTTACTTGCCTCTATGCAAAATCGTGGTCAAGGCATTACCATATGACCCATTGCTAGGACTCCTACACCAAATGGTCTAAGGTCTAATTGGGACTTCTTACCAGGGAGATCCCTTGACATGTTGGCGGGTCCAACACCATCAACACGTCCTTAAACAAAGAAGGCCAAAAATAGCCAGTGCGTAAAATTTTATATGCAGTTCATTTATCAGCAAAGTGGCCACTGCAAGGTTCATCATGGGTAGATTTTAAGATATCAAATATTTCTTCCTCTCTCACACATATACGAATAACAAAATCTGGTCTAGTGTAAAAGAGGTCCCCCTGTATCCAAGAATATGAAGCACTTTTCTAAATGATATCCCGCTTTTCACGAGCGGATAAGTGAGGCGGTGTTTTTCTGGTGACTAAATAGTTAGCTATGTCAAAACCATGTTGATTTTGCTGACATAGCAAAAAGATGTTCGTCAGGGAAAACATCATCAACATGAATTAATTCACAAGGATTATTTAATCTAGAAAGATAATCATCTACAACATTAGACTTTCCTGGTATATCAATAATTGTAACATTGAATTCTTGTAATAAAGAAACCACCTAGTCACTCTACTGCTAGTTAAAGGTTTTTTCATTAAATATTTTATAGAAGAATGATTAGTATGCACATAAAATTCATATCTTGTAATGTAATGTTTGAATTTATTAATATAAAAAATAACAGCTAAAAATTCTTTCTCAGTCATTGTATAGTTAAATTCAGCAAGTGACAAATTTTTATGGATGTAGTAGATAACATTGGATTGTTTATTCTCCTCTTGTCCTAAAGCTACACCAATGACAGTGTCTGAGGCATCGGAGGAAATGTGAAATCGTAGGGACCAATTTGGTCCTCTAAAAAATTGTGCCTATACTAATTTTTCCTTCAATGTCTCAAACGACTGTTGGCAAGCTGTGGACCAGGTGAATTCACTATCCTTAGCTAATAATCGAAAAGGGGGGTAGCAATATTGGAAAAAATTTCAATGAATCTCTGGTAATAACCAACATGTCCCAGGAAATCTCTCACTTCCCTTTGTGTTTTGGGTGTAGGCAGACGAATAATGAATTAAACTTTAGCGGGGTCTATGTGGATACCTTTGTTAGAAACCAAATGACCAATAACCACTCCTTCTTTGCACATTAATCTACATTTTTTATCACTCAAAGCAAGATGAGCCTCTTGGCAACGTAAAAGCACATTTTCTAGATTTTTAAGAGCTTCATCAAATGAGTTACCAAACATAGAAAAATAATCCATATAAATCTCAACACATTCAATATTAGTAAAAATAGCTAGCACAACCCTTTGAAAGGTAACGGGTGCATTACACAACCCGAAAGGAAGCACTCGGTAAGAAGATGTACTGCAAGGGCATGTAAACATAGTTTTGTCTTGCTCTGAGATTGTGATCTAGATTTGGTTATACCCACCAAAGTCATCTAAAAATGAAAGGTACTTTTTACCAACAAGGGTATCTGCACCTTATCGATGAAAGCAAGGGGAAAGTAATCCTTGAGAGTGGCTTTGTTTAATTCTCGATAGTCAATGCAAATATGCCATCTCCCATATTTCTTAGGGACTATCACTAATGGAGAGACCCACTCACTATCAGAAATGGGATAGATGAAATTAGCATCTAAGAGTTTTTATAATTCCTCTTTAACGATATCTCTTAGCATGGGATTCATTCGTCTCTAGGGTTGTCGGATATGTCAGGCTCCCTCCTAGATATAGATATGATGAATACAAGTCTCAGGAGGAATTCCTTTCATGTCTTCATAACTCCAAGCAAATGCATCCAAGTGATCTTGCAACAAGGTAACAAGCTGCTCTTGCTAAGATGAATCTAGGTGTGAGCTAATCTGTAAATATTTTCTTGGACTAATTTCAACAAGAGTGGTCTCGAGCTCAAGAGTATAGGAAGATGATGCCACAATATGGGATAAGGAAGGTTGGGAATCATAATTTTCTTGAAAATCCAGACTAAATATCTGATGAAGTGTGTCAAAATTAGGCATAGTGTCTAGATTGTTCAAGAAATCTCGTAATTCACCATCCTGGGTAGACTCGGTATGATGTTGAATCGAAGAGACAGACCGGGTCTCCTCATCACTGCTGTCATAATCTAACCATAAAGTGTCCTTGAGTTCCCGAATAGATCTAGCAAGTGGATATAAGGTGACCTTTTTCATAGAGTCTCCATGTGAAATGTACATATCACCGGAGCGACATCCAATATAAGCATTGACTGTGGTAAGCCATGGTCATCCCAGAATCAAAGGATGTCCTCCCACAATATTCTTTGGCTAAAGCACAATGAAATTTGTGGGGTATTCCCATGAATCTATAGAGACAACCACATCGTCCAATACTCCATCGGGCTTGACTTTAGATCTGTCTGTAAGCTCAAGCACGGTGGGTGTAGGATGAATATGGCCCAACCTAGGTTGTTCCATGGTTTGGCTGGTCATAACATTGATGGCCACCCCCATGTCTATTAATATATTAGAAACAACTGGGTTTCCAGGAACTGTTTATTTCTTCATTGATACACATCCTATCATCAACCCAGCTGCTCTACCAATAAACTGAATGGTCTCAGGTTCTACTCTCTTCCTCCCTAGCTTCTTAAGACATAACTCCATAATCATCTTTGTACAAATGGGAATTTCTCTGATAGCCTGAAGTAAAGGGACCTTTATACAAAGATTCCTTAACTCCGAAGCTAGAGTAGACTCGAGGTCATTCTTCTCCATAGCCAACCTCTCTGGATAGGGAGGCTGGTTTGAAGAAGATGGTGAATTTGAAGGTACAGGAATGGGCTAAATGGTGACATTGTTTTTGGAATGATCACGAATTGCCTCCTCATTTTTTTCCTCAATGATCACCGTGGATTATATATATATATATATATATATATATATATATATATATATATATATATATATAGATATATAATAATATATATATATATATATATATATATATATATATATATATATATATATATATATATATATATATGTATGTATGTATATCTATAGATATATAATAATATATATCTATCTATCTATCTATCTATATATATATATATATATATATATATATATATATAGATATATATTATTATATATCTATAGATATACATACATACATATATATATATATATATATATATATATATATATATATATAGATATCTATATATATATATATATATATATATATATATATATATATATTGTGTTTAACTAACCTTCCCATTCTCAATTGAAGCTCATTTATCCCAACCAGCAGGGTTCGATAGTTAGGAGAAGGGGATGGTCCAACTAAATGAATCAATTGTACCGCCTTATTATTATGATTCGGCATTGGTTGAGAAGGTAGTTGAGGTGGTCTAAATGGTGGTGGCCAAGGCAATGGTGGCAATAGTTGACTTTTCTGAGGTAGAGAGGGAAAATATGGTTTTAACATATGGTGTGGTGCATATGAAGTAGAATATGATGGCATCTGAGCAGGATAGGAATGATATGAATAGTTTGGCCCTCTCCATCCTTGTTGCCAAGGTTGAGAGGACTGTACATGGTGAAAATGGTTTATGTGTTGCCAATGTTGAGAGTGATTATTATTATTATAATAGGAATATGGAGGTGCATTATAACCATAAAAATGTGGTTCAAGAACCATACCTGCACTTACCTGTGGCCAGTTCCTTCATGCTCCCATGGAATATTACAGCTCAAGTTCAGAATTCTCTCCTTCAAGTACCACTTTTAATCTAGGTATGGAGGGGAAATCATAAGTGGCATGGATCTCTGCACATATCACACATTTATTATCACTTTTTATATCAGTATGACACTCTCTTAAATCATGATTTTTCCTACATTTTGGACAAAAAATAGACAACGACTCTTGTTCTTTTTCTAGTTTTTCCTGGAATTTCAAAGAATCTATTTGTTTGCTAACAGTATTCATTATTTCAATTTTCATTTTATCCATTTTATTCTCCAAGCCAATAATCATAGCATTTGTAGATCCCAATTTGTTAGTTTTGCTTTGACCTCCTCTAGTGGATCTAGATTAATTTCGTGAGAACTTCCTGCACAAGTCACAAATTTTTTCAATTTTTTTTTGAGCAATGTCTCCTTGTCCTAAAAAATTCAAATTATGTCTAGAATCCTCACTAAGTCCTCGTAGGAACAAGGTTCAAATAGTAATTAAATCAAATTTGTGTTTGGACCTTTGGAGTATATACAAAAATCTCTCTAAGTAGTCCTCCAAAGTCTCATCATCACCTTGTACAATGGTGATGATCTCGCCCTACATTTATCTAGTTTTAGAATATTCCTGATATTTATTCAAAAATACTCCCTTCATTTGTTCCCAAGAACTTACAGTGTTTCCTCCTAGTCCCATGAACCAGCGCAAGGTTGAATCCTTGAGAGTTGCAGGAAAAAACTTTAATTTTTGGGAATCAGAAGAATAATCATATGTTGGCTTGTTGGGGCCTGAACTAGGTTCAAAAGTGATTTAGCCAAACAAATCCCGCACTACCAGCCCTTTCAACAACAGTCCACGGAGCGCGGACTGAAGTCTCACCTAAGGTAGTAGGGGAGGGTGCTAGAACCAGGTTTTTTCACCCTTAGGATGTCTTGATGTGGTTTGGAGGGGTCACAAACCGATCTATGCACTCGCGCTGCTCTGTGTGGCTTTGTGTAGATCCACGATAGGCGCTTCCTAGATTCTTATTATCATAAGTGTTTCTTATCGCTCAAATCTACTTCTTACGGTCTTTAAGCAAACATTTAACAGCAATAACCAATGTGCACAATCATAAATATGCATAAATTCAGAACACAGACAACCAGATAGATTCGTGATAAAACACACAATGATTTAGAAACTCTTATCTTTATTAATCTCCTGTTCAGTACAACCATATCCGTCCTACACACTCAGCTGTAGGGATCTGTGCACACAGCTGCGGACTCTACTAGGCCTCTATGCACATAGCCGCAGAGCCTCTATCTATCTACTAACACCCTTGACTCGGACTTATAGAGGCAGAGAGAATATTGCCTTCATAAACCCATAACATTCAAGATCAAAACCAAAAAAACTACCTTCTAACCTTAGAGCCTTGCTCTATTTATACATTCCCATGGTCTGGGGACCATTGGTAGGCTGACTCATTTTCTATTATTTTACATTATTTTCGGGCGGACAACCCTTTGACTCAACCTATTACATTTCGTGCTCTGCGCACTTCACGGAACCTTTACAATATTATTACCCTGACTTAGGGGCCTTAAGCCCCAAAATCGTTACGCGGGGCCTCCGCTACCCAACAGGCCCCCAACACAATCATCATGACTCGTCCCGAGTCACTCGGTGGGTGCGGCAATCTTCGTGTGGAGGTCATCCAGCAACTTCTACGTTTCGCTTACATTCGCAACACATTCTTCCGCCATCTGCTGTACCCGTTGGATGCGAGCTACTGACTCATAAATATCAATTTCAGTTGTTTGTCTGGGTTCATATGTTGCCTGCATGTGTGCTAACTTTCCCTCGGTGTTGGTGGACACCGGAAATGCCTCATCAAGCCAAGGATGGATGCATTCTTTAAGCATTGATTCCTTCTGCCATGCAGCATCAACTTGTGCCTTGAGAACCTGGGCCTCCCTCATCTTGGCCAATCCCTGTGTGATGTCAACCATTTGCACTGTCCCTCGAACTTGGTCATAATCCTGCTACAACTCCCGCACTTCTATCTCTACCTGTTGTAGCGTTGGGTCTTCCTGAATGGATGTGAGTGTAAGGAGGGACTGATCCAACAATCTCGAACAATCTTGGATAGTGTGCCCTATTACTTCCCATCCTGCTTGAATTTCACAGCGGCGTTGCTCTTGAACTTTCGGGGGTGTAGGATGCTGCGCCTTCAGCCTTAGTTCCACGATTTGTAAATTTAATTCCCATTGAGCTTTCGTGGCCTCGTCTTGGGCCATACAGAATCCTGTGGCCATGTGATGAATCTTGTCAGCTATTGGGAGTTTCGCTGGCACAACCAACTCTGGTACATTGCCATAGACCTCTGCCACGACCCATTCCAATTCCTTGTTGTGTGTGACCAAGTCATCACGCTATAAACTGACCTACTCCAAATTTACCTTGTGCTCCATTAAGAGTTGGAGGGTGTGGCCTTCCCTGGCACGAAGCTCAGTGGTGACCCCATCCTATAGCTGGTATAGGGTTTCTCTGGGAAGGGCGGCCAAATTCAACCCCCAACTTCGCATGTCACCTTCGGCTTCTACTAGGACAATGCCTGCTGGCAACACTAAAGTGTTCATTGTGTGGGCTCGCACCATCTACTCGGATATGGATGTGTCATCTACTAGGATTGGTATCATCCCTCCCGGGGTTTGCACCTGTAATGCCTGCAGCTGTGCTCTGAGCTCCCCCAACACAGTTGTGTGCTTTGTCATCAGTTCCTCCAAAGAATCTTTAGTGACATGACCCCTTGGTTCACTGCTATCAAGAAACTCTTTCTCCAAAGTCTTTTATGTCTTTGTCTTTTTCTTTGTATGTGGCAGCTCCTTGATGCACGACCTCTTGACTTGGGTCAATGTTGTGGTAAGGTCTGTGCATTCCTGTATCTCCATTTTCCTCTACATGTCTTGCTCTCAGGACATTTCCTGATATTCCCTGATCTCTTCAGTGATTTCCCTGGTCACCTCCTGTTGTGAAGCTGCCTTTTGTCCCTGATGCATCCTTTCCGCCATCTTAGTGAGTCACAGCTAGATTTCCTTCTTTCTCTGTTGTACTGCCATCCTCTCTAATGCGGCCAAGTCTGGGGTGCGCCACTCTAGAGGCCATGCTGCCATTACCTCGTAAATTGCATCATCCGTTGTAATGAACGGAAGCTTTACCCATGTTTGTTTTAGATCCTTCCACGCCCGGATATATATGTTATGCATGTTAGCTTTGAACTCGGTCATGCCTTGAAAACTGTTGTATACTGTCGGGGATAACCGCGGTCTATGAGCGATTCATGTTCGGATACTTGCCTCCATGAATATCCAAAACACCTTGATCTCACGAATCCTTGTGGTATCTTTCGTAGCCCGGAGCGAGTTATACCGCACAGCTTTAGGGAGGTTGTCCTCAATGTCAGGAAATTGGCTGCCGTACAGCAGCTCTCCTGCAACCAGTAGGATTGTTAGGAGCAACCATGCGTAATGGAAAGTCTTACCTTGCTCCTGAGCTTCTCGACAATTCGTCAAAAATTCATCACAGAGAAACTGCGCCTAGTTGAACTGAACCCCTTCTGCACACTGCTCCGCGAGTGCAATGACAATGGCTAGCACTTCATCTACGCGACATTTTATCATGAGCTTACTGGCCAGTAACTAGGTGGCAATGCACACCCCTTGGTCTCTGATGTTTGTTATTACATACCCTCACTTCCATTTTTCCAACTTATATTTAACCTTCATGGTGTCTGCAAGACCCACTTCGCTACTCGTTCTGGCGATGTCTGCAGGATCATTCCCTTTAGTAGGCAACCGAGAAATTCGGTGTACTAAATCAGCTATGATGGGAATTGGTTCCTCCAACCATAGATACCCATCATGTACCAGACATAGTAACTATCGGATAACAGAAACGCTAATGGCCCCATGGTGATAGTGTGGTATCCACCTTAGATTGAGTAATCCTGCCTTCTCCACCCCCGTAACCACCTCCGCCGCAGTAATTTCTCTTCGGCCAATTGGGGGAACTTCTCATTGTTCACAAGATCCCAATCTTCGAACTTGATACTCGGTATTCAGCCCTGTTAGCCCCGGGGTGCAGCGCTAACATTTTGATGGCTAAAGGAAGGACATGGTCTACATTGTTGTCCCAAAAAAAACCCCACATGGGCCATTATCACACTTTCCTCACTCTTCCACTTACATTTCATTTCATTTATTTCCTAACCTAATCCTCACATCCCGACGAAACCCTCTTTCGATTTAGTCCTAAGCAAATTAACCCAAAACCCCTTCAAAACCTTACCTTTTCGTCATACATGCCCTCTGCATAATTCTCAAGGATGTCCTCTATTTTCGTGTCCCTCCACCGTTGATTTTCCCCCCGTCGATCTGGCGGCCCATGTTTCACGAACAACAAAACATGCCTGATCGGTCCCTGCCATTAGATCAACCCCGCCAGATCTAATGGTTGTCACCCATGTCGTGTGAGCAATAAGAGAGAGGAATACCCGCCCGATAAACGTTGTTTTTCTCTCTCCTCCACTGCTATGTGTCATCTACTAAGTGGAATCAGGAGGACTCTGCCATTTACCACTTACCACCTAATGCCCTTCCGATAGAAACCATAACCGCCCAAACAAAACCACCCCCGTGTGTTATCATCTGCACACCTCCTCTACCAATAGCCGTCCAATCTACTCACCTGAGATCTAACGGCCTGGACATGTTCCACTCTCACCACGACCTCAGGCCTCCTATGCCCGATCTCCACTGTGCATTCCCCTCTATCCAACTGCCCTCATTCATGATCGTTCATGCTTGTCCCCCTCCACTCTGTCATTTCTCCATCCGTCTGATTTGACACATCCTCCCACCCATGCACCTCATACTCCACTTCCTATCAGTTATCCGGGGAAGAAGGTGGTCGACTTTGTCAGTATTGTGACAGTCGGATTGTTGAACTGAATTAACAAAAAGCATAGCCGATGGAAGAAGCACACAACACGATCTCTGCAAATAGAATTAAAGAGTCATGGAACCTCACCGGCACAATCAAGCCAACCACCTAACAAGACAGTGCTATACCAAGATTAATTACCGCTTTTGTGATGGAAGGGAAATTGTGTCCTTGAACGCAACTAGGTAGTTAATGATAGTAGGGGATAGATTAAGACACCTCCAGCCCTAAAAAGCTGGAGAACATTGTAAAGAGCTATAAATAGTTAAAAGCAAGATGTAATCAGGGTTCAACTTTTGGAGACTATAGATATTATGTTCCTTGCAGCGTCTCATCTTCATTCTCAGTAATACAAGCTTCTTTTGCTGTTACATGTTCAATGTCTATTTCCTGTTCTAAACACGCACCTGGATAAGTTTATTCATGTTTTCTCCTATATATAATGCTAGATAACTACCATCTTATCTCTGCATTGGTAAATTGGATTTGCTATTGAATAGGTCATCCATGTTTCCTCTGTATCTAACGCTAGATCACTATCATCTTATCTCTGCGTTGATAGATTAGATTTGCAAGCTTCATTTACTGCCCGCAGCTGGCCATCATATGTCATGTATGTATCTGCTGGTGTGGTTAGTATTCTCCATTCATTCACTATATCTACAAACTATTAAGCATTAGTGGTCTAAAGCCTTGTAGGCTGAGGGTGTTCATACATGTCTGGAGTGAAAACAGAGTTGAAGGGGTTATCTGGCTTGAACCAAACCATCACCCATTCCAATAGTTCCTAGAACAATTTTGAATATTATATGTTACTAGGCATCTCCGAGATACAACCTAGGAGAGTTTCCTGGGGAGCTAACATAATTGGCGTCGTTTTCGGGGAGAGGAGATTGAAGCTTAGCTTCCTTGGGAGATGACACAGATCCAACTTTGATGATAGACAAAGTCTGGATGCATTTTTTGTTGTAATCATCTATCTGGTGACTCTACTGGAGGCCGAATCCCTTGGCGACTCCACATCATAGTTCTGGCTCAGTTTGTGAGGCACACCTAGAGAAATCCTCAGAAGTCACCAGCTGACCCAGTACCTAACCCTAAAAAGATCATCAAAGAAAGAAAGGTATCACGGAAAGGGGCATCAGGATCAGGTAAATCTAAACAGTCCTCTATATCTTTGCAAAAAATAAAAAAAATAAAATAAAAAAATAACTGTCATTCATATTATATCAAAATTTGGTCCTGAGGATGGACCCCCTTTGGGGTTCAAAATGTCGACATAAAAAACATAATACTGTGGATAATCTGGATTATGCTACTCCAACATGTACATGTTGAGAGTATAACCTCTGACATTAGCAGTGAAGAAAAACTTTCAGAGATTCATAAAGCTCCTTATTCTGTTGACACCTAATCCTCATGATTAGGTGAATATAATGTAAATAGATTAATAAATAATATGAACAGTCATCAAGAGATGAACTGAACAGTCTCTCCCTCATGTATTTAATGAAGACCTACTTGAAGGAATAAACATGAATCAATTTTTGGTTGAGGAGTTACTGCCTAGTCTGACATGGTATCAAAGCCAGCTCCCAAAAATAGTTGTAACTCCCTTCTGCCTACTTCTCCCTGTCCTTTGTCCCTGTGGAGTCTGCCTACTAAGCTCTCTATCCACTATCTACTGTGCTCTCTGTCCTCTCTATTTACTGCGTAGTCTATCTACTGTTCTCTAAATTCAAAAAGTCATTGAGTATAGCAGCATTTGTGAAGAACACTGGAGCAGTGAGCGTTTTTGAAGAACACTGGTGTGGTGAGCCATTGTGAAGAACATGGCAACCACAGTGGAAGACGAACCCACGAATGCTGGTGCGGTGAGACATTGAACTATTGGAATAATGTTGTGATTGCTTTTTTCATCTAAAATACATCTGAGCATTTATGGCGATGGGAGTGTGTCTGTATGGCCTGAATCTCAATCAACAAGAATGGCCTCCCTCCACATTGGTATAAGAGCGCTCCAGGTTCAATTCATTTATGAAAACGCTGATATAAACGCTAGTAAACGCTGATATAAACAATGTTTCATGTATATTATATATACGCTATTGAATGTATACGCTACAGGGGTCGATTATGAGGGTCCATTTATGAAAACACTGATATAAACGCTGGTAAACACTAATATAAATGATGCTTCATGTATATTATATATACACCTGTTGAATGTATACGCTCCAGGTATTTTTAGCACTGGCCTAAGTTTTTGGCCTACGGACAGCAGTTGCTACTTGTGGAATCCGTCCACATTCAGAAGTGGGATATATGCCGCTCCCTTCAAGACTCGCCAGAAGCTGAGTTTGAACACTTATTTAATTATCACGTGACACCTTACCAAGCATCAGGCATCATTGAAGACTGAGAGACAGAAAAGGAAAGAGATGTATTTTTCCAATGAGAAAGTATGCAGTCAAGGTATAAAGCATAGGATTTGAGCATAGGGATTTATATTTCCATCCAAGTGTTTGGCAAATTCTGATTTGCATCAGATTTCTGATTCGCTTTTGAGCAGTTGATACTATTTCTCTTGAATTGCAACCATATTGTAATGCAAAAAAATAAAAAATAAAAAATAAATATGGTGATATTCTATATGCATAGAATATAGTTTTGATCTTTGTATATTAATTCAAGAAGGAGGAAGAAGGTTGTATTATTTTTGAAGCACATTTTCCCAACAGAATTATTTTTCAATCAGTATAAGTAATTTTTACAGAATGCATTCAATCATATCCATGGTGGGAATAGTTCTCACTAGCAAGGAGAACTATCCTGAATGGTCTCGGATGATAAAACACACCCTCATTTTTAATGAGTTGTGGAAAGGAGTGTGTGTCGGAGATGGAGACAATGAACCAGTACAACCTACCTCAGATAAAGAGCTCGTCATTCGGGAAAACAAGAATAGCAAAGCTTATGCATTAATCGCAACATCTATAAATGAAGAGGTGAGTTGCCATATTTTGTCATATTCAACTGCCTTTGAAGCCTTACAAAAGCTGAAAGAACTCTATGACTCACATTCTACACTTGAAGTTGTTCAACTCATGATTAAACTCTTCACTCTTGAACTGCAAAATAATGATCCTCTTGCTCTTGCATCTGAAGTAAAGTCTATAATGCATGATATCAAATCCACTAAGGTTGAATTGGATATTCCTCTTGTCACTTTTCTCAAGGCACTTTATCCTACATACTCCAATTATCTTGAGTCATTGCAAGCAAATGGAAATCTCAAAGATATCACCTTTGACTCTCTTGTGAAAAAGTTTGCTGAAAGAGAGAAAGATTTTGGAAAGAAGACAGCCCTTGAATCTTCTGAAGAGGTTGTGTGCCTTGCTCATAAAGAAAAGCATCCTGCTCAAGATTCTACAAGAGGAAGAGGTGGTTGAAGAGGAAGAGGAAGATATTTCAGAGGTAGGAGGGGCAGACATTCTCAAGGAGAAAAGGTAGATTTGCACTACATATGCTACAAAAGAAATGGATCACATGATGCCTCTACATGCAAGCTACCATGGGAAAAAATTGAGCAGAAAAGAAACCAACAGAAAGGTAAAACTGATGATACAGACAAAGGTAAAGCACCTGAATCTGCTCATGATGTTGTGCCACAATGTAACAATGGAGTAAATGAAGATTTATTTAATGCTTCACTTGCTTCTTGGAAAAATGATTGGTTGCTTGATTCAGGAGCAACCTAGCACATGACTCATAGAAAATATTTTTTTGAAGATTTCACTGACAATGTTGATGGAGCAGTATACTTTGCAGATCAATAAAAAATCAAGCCATCAGGGCTTGGCACAATTAGGCTTAAACTGCCTGGTCTTCCAGACTTTCTTCTGCATCATGTTCTATATCTCCCATAGCTCAAGAGAAACTTGCTGTCCTTGGTCCACATCCACCAGCAAGGTCACTCCATTCATATGTTTGATGGCAAGATTGAGGTAAGAAAAGCATCTGACCACTCACTTGTCATGAGGGGAATAGAAGAAGAAAGGCTTCTCAAGCTGCAAGGAAACTCTGCTCGTGCACAACATTTCTCATACAATTCTCATCATGAAGAAGGTACACTTCCATTAAGTTTATTATGGCATGCTAGATTTGGACATTTGAACTATGATAGTCTCCTCTTGTTGAAGAAAAATGATGTTGCTGGTTTGTCTACAATTCCTAGGAAACTTAAGCAATGTGATGCTTGCATTCTAGGAAAGCATAGCAAACAGTATTTTCATGATTCACATTCAAGAGCACATAGAAAACTTGAACTCATTCATTCAGATTTATGTGGTCCAATGCATGTTCCTTCTGCAAATGGAAATAAATATATCATGACATTTATTGATGACTACACCAAAATGTGTTGGGTTTATTTATTGAAGAACAAATCTGATGCTTTTCAAACATTCAAGAATTTTCATAAATGGATTGAAAATGATGCACAATCTCATATTGGGTCTATTTGCACTGATAATGGAAAAGAATACACATCAAATGAATTTGAAAACTATCTTCACCAACATGGGATCAAACATCAAACAACTGTGCCTTATAATCGCCAACAGAATGGTGTAGCTAAAAGAATGAATAGGACAATCTTAAATATGGTACGATCCATGCTCTTCTTCAAAAATGTAAAGATAATGTTTTGGGTTGATGCTGTTCTATGTGCTGCATATATAAAGAATAGATGTCCATCTAATGCTATAAGAAACAAGACTCCATATGAAATGTGGTATGGACATGTTCCTTCGGTAAAGCATCTCAGGGTCTTTGGTTCCACCTATTATGCCTTGATACCAAAGGTACATAGAAACAAACTTGGTGCTAGAAGTCGTAAGTGTATCTTTCTGGGGTATTCAAACACCTCCAAAGCATATTGTCTCTATGATGAAGTAAATAAAAAGTTTGTTGTATCTAGAGATGTAATTTTTCTTGAATCATCCAAAACTGACAATGTTGTTGAGCGGCAACTTGATCACTTGGATAGATTCGCAAAAGCAAAATCATTTCAAGAATTTGATAATTAGATTCCACATCTTGAAGGGGGGATTCCTATACTAGATCAACATGTGGAATATTCTTCCGAAGAACACTCTCCCCCGCATGAAACTCCAACAACAGATGATGCTTTAAGTGTTGTGATTGATAGAATTGGGAGACTCAATCTTGATTTAGTCCCAACTCAATCAACGGAGCAGCCTGGACCATCTGAGAAAGGTCCCCCAAAGTGGCTGACAAACACACTTGAAAGTGTTCATCCTGATGAAGTTGGAAAGACAAGAACTAGAAATTCAAACCGGAAAAATGGAGGTGATGTAGATGACTCTAATTCACCTGTTGATATGGATGTTTCTTATGATTGTGAATTGAACTTGTCTACAGATTTTGAACCAACTTCCTTCAAAGAAGCTGCTTCTCATGATGAATGGAAATAAGTGATGCAAAAGGAGTATGATGCCCTTATAAAGAATGGCACTTGGAAGCTGGTTGATCCTCCATTAGGAATCAAACCAATTGGCTGCAAGTGGGTCTACAAGAACAAGTATAAAGCTGATGGCTCACTTGACAAGCACAAAGCTAGGCTTGTGGCAAAAGGTTTTGCATAGAAGGAAGGGGTCGATTATGAGGAGACTTTTGTCCCCACAGCAAAATGGGCTACCATCCGAACACTCTTTGCCCTAGCAGCTCAGAATGGTTGGAAAGTCCATCAAATGGATGTAAAACCTGCTTTCTTGAATGGAGATCTAAAAGATAATGTTTTTATGTCCCAGCCTGAAGGATTTGTTGTGAAAGGACATGAATATAAAGTATGCAAACTGGTGAAGTCCTTGTATGGCCTCAAACAAGCACCGTGAGCCTAGTGTGAAAAACTAACTGAGCATCTTCTGAAACTCAATTTCAAACATTATGATCTTGATGATGCAACTTTATTTGTCAAGAAAGTTGGAAAAACAGTTGTATATCTTGTGGTGTATGTAGATGATCTTTTGATGACAGGGAATAATGAAAGCTACATTGCATCCATAAAGAAGGAATTGGGGAAAAGTTTTGAAATGACTGATTTGGGCTATGTTCATTACTATCTTGGCATTGAAGTAACCCAACATCCAAAGTCCATATTTCTTTCTCAAAAGAAATACATTGGAGATCTGTTGAATAGGTTTAGCATGACAGAATGCAATCCTCTTACTACTCCAATGGAACAAAACTTAAAGCTCACATCTACTGAAGGAAAAGAATTTGAGGATGCAACAAAGTATAGACAGCTTATAGGAAGTCTCAACTACCTAACTACTACCATACCAGACATTTCATTTGCTGTTGGAATCCTCTCCAAGTTTATGCAAAAGCCTTGTGAGGGACATTGGTCTGCTGCAAAAAGAGTTCTAAGGTACTTGAAGTGAACTAAAGACTTTGGAATCAAGTATACACAGGTGGACGACTTCAGCTTGATTAGATACTCTGATTCAGACTTCGATGGAGACAAAGAAACTGGGGTATCTACTTCAGGATATGCTATGAGTCTTGAATCAGGAGCTGTCTCCCGGAGATCACGCAAACAATCAGTTCCAGCAGATTCCACAACAGAAGCAGAATACGTGGCAGCAGCTGAAGCAACAAAAGAAATTGTGTGGCTCAGGAAAATTCTTGAAGATTTGCAGGTAAAACAAGTACAATCAACTCCACTCATGATTGAAAATACCTTTGCAATAAAATTGGCCAAGAACCCAAAGTTCCATGATCGAACGAAGCACATCAATACCAAAAATCATCTGATTCGACATCATGTTGAGGCCAAAACAATCCATCTTCGTCATTGTTCCAGAAATCAGCAAATTGAAGACATCTTCACTAAAGTGCTTGGAAGAGAAAAGCTTGAACAATTCAGAATGATGCTTGGACTCACCAACATCCCTTCAGATTAATGGGGGGAATGTTGACAACTAATCCTCATGATTGGGTGAATATGATGTAAATAGATAAATAAATAATATGAACAGTCATCGAGAGATGAACTGAACAGTCTCTCCCTCATGTATTTAATGAAGACCTACCTGAAGGAATAAACATGAATCGATTTTTGGTTGAGGAGTTACTACCTGGTCTGACATATTCTTTGGGTTCTACTTTTACTTTAAGCCCGAAGGAAACCTCACCCCCTACCCATCATATTCCTTTAGTCCTGTCAGTCACTCCTCAACTCCCTACCTTTCAGACTTCCAGTGCTCTTGTATCCACCACAGCCATGGCAGGTCCACAAGCACTCACCAAAATGGAAAGAATCATAGCTGCTAGGTACAGACCTCTAGTATTGCCCACTCCTTTGAATGCCATGCCTACTGGAGAATATTAGAAATAAGTTCACTGGGACTGAAGGGGTTACTGCTGAAGAACATCTTGAGTCATTTTATAGCTATGCTGATAATCTAGACATTAGTGAAGATGATGTGTGGATGAGAGTATTTGTCCAAAGCGTAGATGGAGAGGACAGAAAATGGTTCAGAGAATTGACCTCTATATCTATAACAGATATTGAGGCCTTAGATGATGTATTCTTCTACCATACTGAGTTTGGGAACCTGAAAAGGGAAAATGGGGAGTCACTTTCTGATTTCAATAAAATGTTTAACCGTATGTACAGCAAGATACCAGCTGAAGTGAAACCCATCCCTACCTATGCTAAACTTACTTATGCCAATGCCTTCGATTCTGATTTCTGTCTACTATTGAGGGAGAGAAGATGTGCTTCTCTGGCTGAAATGTAGGATGCAGCCTTGGAGGTAGAATCCAACATCATGGCTGCAGAGAAACTCAAGGGACATGTTGACCAGAGGAGACAGAGGGGTGAGTCTTCCTCATCTTCAGACCCCAAGATAGATAAGATGACCAAGATGATAGAGTCACTAGCCTCTGAAGTCTCCAAATTAAAGGTTGAGCAGCATCCAGGGAAAGGAAGAGTTCCTAATACCTTTGTTCCTAGGAATCCGAATCCATATAGAAAAGCCAATGAGCAGTTGCAGATTATGCAAAGGAGCAAAGATGCCAATGAAGACCAAAGGGTGAAGACCCCTTTTCAGAATGTAGTCATGGAAGAGGAGCAGTTCGAAGAAGATGATGAGATCCATTGTATGGAAGACAAAGGTAGTGCTTCCTTTTTTACCTTGGCTGCCTATGAAGAATCGCTATTCAAGGACCAGACCAGCCAAAAATGGGATGGTGGGGCTATTCTGCAAACCAAAGATCAGAAAAGATATAATCTGAGGTCAAAGATGAACAATGCCAAGGAAACCCCTATTCAAAGAGTTGCTGTCCCTACAATGCAACAAACTAACAAGCAAAAATGACCAGCAGTTGATCCCATCATTCTCAAAGCTCCAGCTCAAGAGGTAAGAGGCCCTGACAAGTCCCCTTCTCCTTTCAGTTTTGAATCAGAAATCCAGAAGCTGAAAATATCTATACCTCTGGTGGAACTAGTGAAGAATGAAGCCTTTAAGAGACCCATCCTTGAGGCCCTTGAGCTTAAGGCCACACAGGCATCAAACAACTATGTGAATTTACAAGATGACAAACCTGCAGTTGTTCTTAGCCCAATGATTGAACCTTCTAATGAAAATTCCCCATCATTCTATGTCTCCTTGACTATTCATGACAAAATCCTTCACAATTGTCTGCTGGACATAAGTGCCAGCCATAATCTAATGCCCAAGGCTGTCATGGATGAGTTGGGCCTTGACATCACTAGGCCTTATCATGACTTATTTTCTTTTGATTCTAGGAAGGTGAAATGCTTGGGGCTAATCAAAGATATAGCCATCACCTTATCTCAGCTACCTATGAAGAGTATGATGATGGATATTGTGGTAGCAGATGTTCCCCCTAAGTTTGGCATGCTTCTTTCCAGGGGATGGATGAAAATATTAGGTGGAACATTACAAAGTGATCTGTCCTATGCTACTATCCCAGTCTTTGGAGGTGAGAGTAGGAGATTATACAGGGAAGATCAGTTAACTTATATCATCAGTGACAAGAAGAATCCCACTAATCACCCCATCTATGCTGTTGACACTGATTTTGGAGCCTATATCCTCCAAATTGAAGAATCCCAATTGGCCTCCATGCAGTTCAGGAGACCTGTTTGTCAGGTCACAGAAGAAGAAGGCCCACGAATGTGGGACATGTTCTTTGATGGAGCTTTCTCTAAAGAAGCTGAAGGAGCATGTGTAGTTCTTGTATCTCCCACACAAGAATACATACATTTGTCTTTCAAGCTAACTTTTTAGGTCACCAATAACATAGAAGAATACGAAGCCTTGACGTTTGGCTTAAACGCTGCTAAAGAAATGGGCATCAAATATCTGAAAGTATTTGGAGATGCAGATCTGATTATACAATAGGTGAACAACACATTCCAAGAAAAGCACCCCAGGCTGAAGGCATACATAGGTGAGGTATGGAAGCTCAAAGATTCTTTCAATAGCTTTAGTATTTCATACATCCCTAGGTCTAAGAATTAGCTTGATGATTCTCTTGCTGTGTCTGCTAGTATGTTTGTTCCTCCTTTACCCCCTAGATTGACTTATGAAGTCCAAGTAAAATACAGATCGTCATTGCTTGATAATGTCAAGTATTGGAAAGTCTTTGAAGATGATAATGAAGTCAATAAGTTTCTACAAGTCATTGATGAATTCTCTGAAATGAAAATTGATCAAGAGAATGAAGCCATGGAGGAATGTCCTCAGTCCTAGCTGAGAAACAAAATCGGTCAAGACAGCATTGTCCAACTGCCTAGTAATCATATACCCAGAGGGCTGGTGCCTCTAGAGATGTTGTTTGATCATAATGATGTACCCTATAAGCCTTCCCAGAAAGAGAATGAGTCTGCAGTCCATAGACATAATATAGGGAGCCCAGATCACCCAAAGTACATAAATATGTCCACCCACTTGTCTGCTACCCAAAGCTCTGAATATTGCACCCTGATGAAGCAATTTGCTAATGTCTTTGCTTGGGAATACAGTGACCTTAAGACTTATGACAAAAACATCATCTAGCATAAGATTCCACTGGAGAAAGACACCATCCCTTTTAAGAAAAAGCTGAGACCTATCAACCCTCTATTACTACCTTTGATTGAAAAGGAAATTAAGAAATTGTTGGCTGCCAAAATCATAGTTCCCATAAGGTATTCAAAATGGATAGCTAACTTGGTGGTAGTAAGGAAGAAAAATGGAGAAATCAGGATTTGTGTTGACTTCAGAAATCTAAAAAAGTGCTCTAAGAAAGACAACTACCCCCTGCCCAAGATGGAACATTTGCTGCAAAAAGTTTCAGGGGCTAGAGTCATGTCTTTCTTAGACGGTTTCTCATGTTACAACTAAGTTGCTATACACCCAAAGGATCAAGAGAAGATTGCCTTCACTACTCCTTGGGGCACTTTCATGTACTCCAAGATGCCTTTTGGACTGATGAATTCTGGGGCTACTTTTGAGAGGGCCATCGACATAGCCTTTGTGGGAGAGAAGGACAAGTTTGTCCTTATTTACCTTGATGACATAATAGTCTTTTCCAACAGTCACAAGGGGCATTTGAAGCATTTGAAGGGGGTGTTTCTAAAGTGAAAAAGATTTGGAATCTCAGTATATCCCAAGAAGTCACAGTTTTCTCTAGAAGAAGGCAAACTTTTAGGACATATTGTTTATGCTGCAAGTGTCAAGGTTGATCTAGAAAGGGCTAAAGCAATACAGGCATTGTCCATCCCAAGGTCAAAAAAGGACATTCAATCTTTTCTCAGTAAGATTAACTTTGTGAGGAGGTTTATTCCAAATTTTGAAGAACTAGTGAAGCACATCACTTTCATGCTAAAGAAGGGATCAAAGATAAAATGGATAGAGGCTACAAGAATATCTTACGAAGCCATCAAAAGAGCTATCATGGAGGCTCCCACCTTGGTCAGCCCAGACTACACCAAGGAGTTTTATATTTTCTCTTTCGCTTCTTATGATACATTTGCAGCAGTGTCATTGCAGAAAAATGGTGAAGGCGTAGAGCGCCCAGTTCCCTTCTTCAACAAAACTTTGAGGGATGCTGAATTAAGGTATGACCTCATTGAAAAACAGGCATATGCCCTCATAAAGTATTTAAAAGCATTCCGAATCTACATTCTACACTCAAAAGTAATTTCCTATGTACCTTCAGCTTCAGTAAAGGATGTCCTAACACAACCATATGTTGATGGAAGAAGGGCCAAATGGATTGCAAAACTCATAGAATTCAGCATAGAAGTAAAGCCCACCAAGCTTGTCAAAGGCCAAGGCTTGGCTTAGCTTATGGCTGAGGAAAATTGCAGTCTACTAGACATAAATTGCATAGGTACAGATTCAGATGTTGAACAGGCAGAGGAGGCAACAGAAGAACAAGGGCAGAACTAGTCATTGGCTGAGAATTTGGCTACTTGTGAATGGTATTCTAGTATAGCTCATTTCTTGTTGAAGTTAGAAGTCCCTCCAGGGCTTAGCTCAAGTCAGGCTAGGACCATTAAGCTCAGATCAGCCAAGTTTTGTATTAATAAGAACCTTCTTTATTGGAGGGACCCATATGGAATCCTCTTGAGGTGTTTAGACAAAGAATAATCTGTGGAAGTTATGCACCAGTTTCATTCCAACATATGTGGAGGGCATCATTATTGGAAAACCACAGCGCACAAGATCCTGAGGGCTGGGTATTATTGGCATGCTCTGTTCTCTGATGTTTTTTCATTTGTGAAGTCTTGTGATAGATGCCAGAGGCTTACAGGAAGACAATAGCTGAAATCTTTGCCCCTAAAGCCAATACACACCAATGGTCCCTTCCAGCAGTGGGGTTTAGATTTCATAGGGGAGATTAATCCACATTCCAGTGGTCAACATCGGTGGATCTTAGTAGCCAATGACTATTTTACCAAATGGATTGAATCCATACCCACTAAGAAGGCTGATCACCAGGTTGTCATGAAGTTCTTAACTGAGAATATTTTTACCAGATTTGGCTACCCGACCAAGATAGTTACTGATAATGTAGCAGCTTTCAGAGCAAGGGAATTGGTGGACATGTGTGAATCAATGGGAATTAAATTAGTGCATTCTACCTCATATTATCCTCAAGGCAATGGCTTGGCAGAATCATCCAATAAAATCCTGGTAAGGATAATAAAAAAACTACTGGAAGACAACAAATGGAACTGGGATTCCAAGTTGAAGTTTTCCCTGTGGGCTAACAGAGTTACCACCAAGAAATCCATAAAAAACTCTCCATTCAAGCTGTTGTATGGTACTGAGGTTGTTTTTCCAATCCAATTGACCCTCCTTGTGGCCAAATTCTTGCAAGAGGAGCAGGATGAGGAAAATGACATGGCAAGGAGGATGAGTGACTTGGTTGAAGTTCACCAGATCAGGGATCAACTGATTGAGAAGTTAGTAGCGCATCAAAAGAAGATCAAGGAGGCCTTTGATAAAAAGGCAAAGATAGACAGTTTTCAGGTTGGTGACTTGGTTCTCAAATGGGATGCATTGAAGGAAAAGAAAGGCAACCATGGTAAATTTGATGCCTTATGGGCAGGACCGTTTGTCATTGCTCGAGTTTAGGGGAACAACACTTTCACTCTGCAAAATTTAGAGGGGGAAGATGTTTTTGATGGCCCAGTCAATGGGTGGTTTTTGAAACTTTATTTCATTTAAGGCCTTAAAGCCTTGGTAGTGTAAATATGTTTTTCAGTTTTATTTATGCAGAATAGACTCCACGCCCAATGGAACACTAGGAGGAAGTTTTGATTTTTGGTCTTACTGGAAAGGCAGTGGTCTAGAGTTCTTGAAACCTCACAGGGAGGCTTTCATCCCCAGAAGGAGCCAGTGTTAGCCCTGAGGTGCAGCGCTGACATTTTGAAGGCTAAAGGAAGGACATGGTCTGCTTTGCTGTCCCAAAGAGGGCCCCACACGGGCCATTACCCCACTTTCCTCACTCTTCCACTTACATTTCATTTCGTTCGTTTCCTAACCCGACCCTCACATCCCAATGAAACCCTCTTTCGATTTAGTCCTAAGCAAATTAACCCAAAACCCCCGCAAAACCTTACCTTTCTGTCATACACACCCTCTACATAATTCTCGAGGACATCCCGTATTTCTATGTCCCTCCACCGTTGATCTTCCCCTCGCCGATTTGACGGTCCATGTTTCACGATCAACAAAACATGCCCGATCGTTGCCCACCATTAGATCAACCCTGCCTAATCTAATGGTTATCACCCATATCGCGCAAGCAACAAGCGAGAGGAATACCCGCCCGATAAAGGCGATTTTTCTCTCTCCTCCGCTGCTACGTGTCATCCACTAAGTGGAATTAGGTGGACTCCGCCATTTACCACTTACCGCCCGATGCCCTTCTGATAGAAACCATAACCGCCCAAACAAAACCACCCCCGTGCATTATCATTTGCACACCTCCTCTACTCGATAACCATCTGATCTGCTCACCTGAGATCTAATGGCCTGGACATGTTTCGCTCTCACCATGACCTCAGGCCTCCTACGCTCGATCTCCACTGTGCATTCCCCTCAATCCAACTTGCCCTCGTTCATGATCGCTCATGCTTGTCCCCTTCCACTCTATCATTTCTCCATCCGTCTGATTTGACATGTCCTCCCACCCATGCACCTTGTACTCCACTTCCTTTCAATTATCCAAGGAAGAAGGTGGTCGACTCTATCAGTATTGTGACAGTCAGATCATTGAACCGAATTAATAGAAAGCATGGCCGATGGAAGAAGGACATGGCACGATCTCTGCAAATAGAATTAAACAGTCATGGAGCCTCACCGGCACAATCAAGCCAACCACCTAACAAGGCAGTGTTGTACCAGGATTAATTACCGCTTTCGTGATGGAAGGGAAATTGTGTCCTTGAATGTAACCAGGCAGTTAATGACAGTAGGGGATAGATTAAGACACCTCGAGCCCTAAAAAGCTAGAGAACATTGTAAAGAGCTATAAGTAGCTAAAAGCAAGATGTAATGAGGGTTCAACTTCTGGAGACTGTAGATATTCTGTTCCTTGCATCGTCTCATCTTCATTCTCAATAATACAAGCTTCTTTTTCTGTTACATGTTCAATGTCCATTTCCTTCCTGTTTTAAACTTGCACCTGGATAAGTTTATTCATGTTTTCTCCTATATCTAATGCTAGATAATTGTCATCTTATCTCTGCATTGGTAAATTGGATTTGCTATTGAATAGGTCATCCATGTTTCTTCTATATCTAACGCTAGATAACTGTCGTCTTATCTCTGCGTTGATGGATTAGATTTGCAAGCTTCATTTACTGGCTGCAGTTGGCGATCATATGTCATGTATGTATCTATGGGTGTGGTTAGTATTCTCTGTACATTCACTTAATCTACAAACTATTGAGCATTAGTGGTCTAAAGCCTTGTAGGCTAAGGGTGTTCATGCATGTTTGGAGTGAAAACAGAGTTGAAGGGGTTATCTGGCTTGAACCAAACCATCACCCATTCCAATAGTTCCTAGAACAATATTGAAGATTATATTATATGTTACCAGGCATCTTCGAGCTACAACCTAGGAGAGTTTCCTAGAGAGCTAACAGGCCCAGCGGCAAACCGTCAAAGCTTATCTCATCTGGAAGAAGTGGGGTCTGGAGCATACTCTTTGTGGCCTCCAGGTCCTTTGGTATCTTGGCTACCCCTTTCCACGGAGAGATATATGGTGGTAGCGAAGGTATTTGGACAACATCCTCCTCTTCCTCATCCTGTGCTTCAATCTGAGCGATCAGGGCTTGCAAATATTCCTCGTCCTCATCAATTTTAGTGGTGATTGCTTTGCCCTTTTCTACCACTAACAATTTATTGAATGTTGGTGATACCCAAATTGGCCCCATAGTCTACTTGTCCTTCTGGGATCGTGACGTGCATGGGGACTTCGGAACTTTTAGGGCAGTGGTCACCGCGCCTGGCTCCTCCTGGGTTAGATAGGGTGCTTCCTTGAACCTTACCCTAGTTCTCATGGTTTCTATCCTGAATTCACTCGGGGACGTGCTCTCGGGGGGCCAGGTAGGTGGGTGCTCGTTGTTCTATACTGGCTTGAGTCTCACATAGGCAAGGGTTGTTGTAGGGCTACCCCAATGGTTTTTATAGGAACATGTGAATTTGAATTTAACCCTTCCCTCCACTTCTGATTCATTAATATCTTCTTGGCAGCAGATCTTTTCATATCTAGCTTGGAACTCCTGTCTTAATGGCCTGCCACCCACTCCTCTCTGCCATAACTCTAACTTCTTGTCATGAACAGTGATGTCAATGGTCACCTCCCAGCCTTCCCATGCGGCAACGCAGCCCCTTTGATGCGACCGTGATCTTGTTGACCGACTGGCCCTACACGAAACATTATTTTCACACAGGTCTTTTGTAGACTTGTTTATAGTCTTGTGCCTCCTTTCAATTGCTTGGAGCATTAAGACTGTGCTTTCCATAGCTAGTCAGGTGGTCGCACCCTAGGTGCGAGATTTCAGCTTCCCTGCTAGCCCGAGCTACGGGCACCTTTCGAGTGCATTTGTATCTGTTATCACACTATGCTTTGCTGTATATGGTACACTCCTCTGTTGGTGAGGTCACAGCCATGATAGCAGGGTCGCATCTTATTCTAGTCCCGAGGTAGAGCTGGACAGACCTGGTTCCCTTATTTGCAGGTTCGCGCGACCTGCTTGTGTGACACCGATTTTCATGTTGCTGATTTCTTCATCCAACATCATGCTTTTCTTCGTCAGTCGTGCCCATTCTTCATCAATTTCATGAAGCTTGTTGCTGCTGCACCAAATAGCTTCCTGTAACTGCCGAATTCCCTTGCCCATGACGTCACGTGTAGTCTGAACTGCAGGGGTTGCGGTCTGGGGAGTTTCTTTTGTATTCTTGGTTCCATCTTGTCTCACCATTGATATGATCACCTTTGCCCTCCTCCTTTTGCTGATGGTCTTATAGGCCCATCGAACTTATTATACCTGCAAATTCCCATTAGGTCATCTTATCAGGTGAATGGTGTTTGTGCCCCCACCTATTTCCTTGATAGCTTTGTTGGGAAAAATTGAAGGAATGCATCACTATGGCGGATTCTGATTTTTAATTCTTAGTCAGTTAGGTGGTTGCACAACATACACCTGCATCCTACGTCACTAATGGACGCTCACCTTGCCTTGTCCTTCAAACCACACGCACACCTTCCTTCTATATTTGTGCCATTGCCTTCTAGTGTTTTGGTGTGTACTCCATCCTTGTGTAGTTGTTGCGCACAACGCTCCTGTTTGCGCACCTGCCCATTTTCGTTCCAGAATTGCCTTGTCGTAGCAGTCTACAGGTTTCTCTACGTTCATTGCACTCGCATCTGTTCGCAGGTCCCTTGCTTCTATCATTACGCAACGTAGTGATCTAACCATCATATTACAATTTAGCGTTGTTATCTCATGCAATCGGTTCTGCCATCGTTCAATCTCTTCATCTAAGTCTGACGTACAGGAGCTGTCACGTTCCCATGAGATTCTATCATTCCCTGTCAGGTTCACTCGATCTTGATCTTGCGCTGTGATTTGGTAGATGTAGTCTAGTTCATCATCACTGTTCTCATCATGCATAGGTTCTGTGTAGCACGCTCCTTCGGATGGGTCTAGCGGAACTACTATGTGTAGAGACTTTTTCTCGAATATCATTTTTCGTCTTTTTAGGTTGATGACTCCATTCATATCCATGGCCCAATCTATCCCAACAATGCAGGGTACAGGTTACTATCATCCAAAATTTCTATTACCTCAAAATCTGTTTGTGTGCTTGCGCCCTCGATGTCTAGTGTAACTCCTTGCAATCTCCCCATGGGAAATATCTTTTGTTGGTTTGCCATCCATAATTGAATAGGAGACCATTGTAGCATGGGCCTACCCATGCGCCCCCAAGTCTGCTTAGGTAGCACATTCGCATCTAACCCCAATTCCAGAACAACCTGATCCATCTCATAGTCACCGATCTGGGCAGTCAATCGCATTTCCCGCCTAGTGCACAAAGCATGCTTGCCTAGTTTCCTGATCATGCATAGTTCACCTGGTCCTGTGCACCTAGTTATCAACTCTTGCAGTCCCTTAACTACTTTATTGTCCTGTAGTAGCTTCATGCACGCCTCTAAAAGGGTAGTTAGCATAGAAAGATCTATTTCTAGCTCAGTTTGATCCTTGCTACCTGAAGTAGAAGCCTCCACGAAGCTCTTCTTAGCTTCCATAAATGTTTCCTTTGCACGTTGCAAATCAAACTTAGGTTGCTTTGTAGGGGCCTTGTGAACCCATGTATCCTCCTCAGGTTGCTTCCCCTTATCTTCTCCCATAGTTGCACCACTTCTGAGCACCAAGTTCACGTTAGGGTCCTCTTCGCGCAGTTCAGCCTTCATCATTTGGACGTTCTGAGTGGGAGTAGACCGAAGCACCCCTTTCTCATGCATATGTGCAATTATTGTGGGGCAATCTACCGCTTCCTAATCAAACTGGTAATAGTATGGGAAACATGTTTTGGTCGGGTTCGTGGAGTCACACGCGTAGTGCCCAGGTCCTCCACAATTGTAGTAGATTAATTGTCTGCGCCCTTGTCCAAGTCCCATTCCTCCTCGTCCCCATCCACATCCCTAGAATCCACCACGTGCTATTGTTGCAGCTGGATCCTGACCTCGCACCTTAGTCTGCATGCTGTAAGTATAGGTTCGATCCATCAGCAACTCATAACTTCGGCAATTTCGTTCATCATGGACCATCAATCTACTAAAATGTCAAAATAGATACTGGGGGGGCTATGTAAATTTCTGCAATAGATGATAATTGTCCGTTGTGTGCTTCCCCCCCACCTGACAGATCGCATGCCAAAGTGCGGGCGCCACGCTGGGCCCTGCTTGA
This sequence comes from Pinus tabuliformis, assembly GCA_031772625.1. NCBI lineage: Eukaryota > Viridiplantae > Streptophyta > Pinopsida > Pinales > Pinaceae > Pinus > Pinus tabuliformis. Next base: position 87,001,534 of record CM062818.1, read on the forward strand.
GCCTCTAGTCGCAATGGCATTGGTCCCCCCATGCCAAATAGTTTGCGAATATCGGACAATGATCCTTATCATGGCCTTGGCCTTTACATTTTATGCACCACACCTCTTCGCGCGCCTCTAACCGGGGTGCCTTATCTTGTTTCAAACTTTGCATTCCTAAGCATAGGTTTTGTAGTTGCACGTGGATTTTTTGAGCTCCCAACCCCGGATCCTGTATTGGAGTTTCATACAACCTCATCGCTATCTCTAATGCTTCAACTTGGGTTGAGATCTTTTTCTATGACAACGTCATCCTCAAATGTGGTGTCAAAGATGCCACAAACCATGCACAATGATACGAATCTGTCAATGTCATGTTAGCCTCACATATCGTAATCTTCAATCTCTGATCTAGATCCCGCGGGGTCTCACCTATCAGCATCACGATCTTTTTAAACCCAATAGTCGACTGCGTTTTTAATTTTGGCCGGTTGAATTCTTTGTTCAATGCATCATGGATCTCCGTTATTCTTGCATTCAAATGATCGCTAGAGTGCTTTATATACCACGTCAATGCGCAATCCTATAGCATGCTTACTAGAGTAGCCTTTTTGATGTTATCATCCATTACACCTTGGGCTTCCCATACAGCCTTTACCACAAACCATAACTGATCTGGTTCCTCATTTCCTATGCCTCTAAATACATGCAACTTGATCACACTCGCCATTCTAACCCTCGGTAGTGGCAGAGGTGGGGTAGGTGAAGATAGGTTTGATGTAGGTGAAGTGGGCGATGGCATGGATGGCGGTGGTATCCGTGGAATACACTGCTTTATTAATCGGACTGCGCTTCTCAGAGAGAACCCTGCAAGCTCCTCCTCACTTTCTCGTGAAATTGAAATCTAGGGATTGTTGTCTAATCCTTCAGTCCCTTGGTAGCCTCTTCCACTCTGCGTTACTCCACACATCAATGGATGTGCATAACCCGTTTTTCACATAACAACATTTTAATCCAGGTATTCAACAATTTGATGTACTTACCCCGTAGTCCCTTGAGAAAATTCCACTCTGTTTTGTTGTAGCTCATAGTTGTGTTTATCATGAACTCAGTGATAAACCCTCCAATTATCTGATCCAACCAGTGATCAATTGCTCGTGTGATTTTATCTTCGAATGCCTCTAGTCTGTGCACCAACTCTGGAGTCCACAGGATGGGCTGTTCTAGTCTACACCTTCCTTGACTGTCAGCTAGCCTCATCATCCACTCATACAGTTCTGTCGAGAAGGATGCGAAGAAGATCTCATGGATTTTTGTGTATATGTAGCGATCCAGCCACCTTTCCTCAAATATTTGTAGATTTCTGTTTTCTTGTACCACGAACTCGGGAAGCTTCTAATCCAACCAATCTTCAAGTTCTTTCTTCATAGGGTTCTAGTGTTTCGACATCAAACATCCCTTAGGCAGATCCTAGTCCTGGTAACGGAACCATTTGTTGGCTTGTTGGGGCCTGACCCAGGTTCAGAAGTGATTTAGCCAAACAAATCCCACACTACCAACCCTTTCAGCAATATTCTATGCAACACGGACTAAAGTCTCACCCGAGGTAGTAGGGGAGGGTGCTAGAACCAAGTTTCTGCACCCTTGGGATGTCTTGATGTGGTCTAGAGGGGTCGCGAACCGATCTGTGCACTTGCGCTGCTCTGCGTGGCTTTGCGTAGATCTGCGATGGGCGCTTCCTAGATTCTTATTATTATAAGTGTTTCTTATCACTCAAATCTACTTCTTACAATCTTTAAGCAAACATTTAACAACAATAACCAGTGTGTGCAATCATAAATATGCATAAATTCATAACATAGACAACTAGATAGATTCGTGATAAAACACACAATGATTCAGAAATTCTTATCTTTATTAATCTCCTGTTCAGTACAACCAGATTCGTCCCATGCACGCAGGGGTTCGTGCACATAGCTATGGACTCTACCAGGCCTCTGTGCACACAGCTGCAGAGCCTCTATCTATCTACTAACACCCTCAACTCGGACTTACAGACATAGAGAGAATATTGCCTTCATAAACCCATAACATTCAAGATCAAAACCAAAAAAACTATCTTCTAAACTTAGAGCCTTGCTCTATTTGTACATTCCCATGGTCCACAGACCATGGGCAGGCCAACTCATTTTCTATTATTTTACATTATTTTCAAGCAAACAACTGTTTGACTCAACCTATTACATTTCGTGCTCTGTGCACTTCGCGGAACCTTTACAATATTATTACCCTGACTTATGGGTTTTAAGCCCCAAAACCGTTACGTGGGACCTCCGCTACCCAACATCATAACTCCTACATAATATATTAAAATAAAAAAGAAATGAATATGGGTCTTCGTGCACCTTACCATGAAAGTGTTGAAGAGCTAAAGGTAAAATATTCTTCATTTTCATATTCACTTCTTTGTTCACTATTGGAAATCCAAAAGTGGACTGCTCTTCATTTACATGATTCTTGCCAGTCCCCTCTGCATGGTCTTCATGATCAGCCATTGTTGTGCCTCCAATCAGACCACTTCTAGAAGATGAAGGTTGACTATTGCTGAATTGGACTTTCCGATCACCGTTAGCCTCCTTCTTCCCCTTTTCAGGTTGTGTCACACTTGAATCAGTGTTTCCAGAATCCATGTGGATTGTTCTAGCGTGATGAGTCTAGGTCTACTTGGACTTCCTACCTGCAAAAGAAGGTCCACTATGAGAAGAGTTTTTAGTTTTCTAAGTGTTTCACCGACCCTTATTAGGCTTCATACCCCTAACTTTCTTAGGCATTCATTTTAAAAATGAAATCCACAAAAAAATTTCAGATGCTTGTAAAGAAAAAGAATTTGTCAATTGTTGCAATGAATAAAAAAATCAACACTTGTAAAATCCTTAAAACAATAGAAGCATACTGTAGGAAAAAATAATAGAAAACTTACCCCTATTTAAGAAAATGGAAAGTTCTTACCAATTTCAAATCGCCTCCTCAGCAACGACACCAAAATGTTGGGTGCAGGAATTGCGGTTAGGCGGACTCCTTCAACACTTAATTGTCAACCAGGGGGTTTCATAAACTTAGAGGTGAAGCATAGGAAATTCCATAAATGGTATGAACGTTTCCTAACTTTATTCCTACTTCCTTAATTACAATCTTTCAAAATCGAAAGGAAATTATCACCCGACAATTTACACCAAAGGAATTCTAGTGCTGGAAGGTGAAAGAAAGTACTTTTGCGGAGAAATAAATAAAAGGAACTCTCAAACTCTTGTAAGCAATCCTGACTAATTGAAATGGAAATCTATGTCTATCTCCAGTATAGTTGTATGTCAGATTAATAATTGGACCTTTGAAGATGTTTGACTTTTCTATAGATATTTCTCCCTGCACTAAGTTGTTATTCATGTACTCCTGCGATATTCTTGCACTAGTACCAGAACAAAGTTTAAATGCTAGAAGTATATTTTACACCTATATTGAATATTTATGTTCTCATGCAGGGGCTCTAAACCTTTAGGACTAGAGCACTTTTTTCCTGTATCAGGATTTTGATTCTTGTACCAGAAAAGAGATTCTTGCACCAAGTTTTCAAATTTCTTTTATAAAAGAATAAAGAGTGTGTTAACTTAAGGAAATAATTTGCAAAGGTGAATGGAACTTTGAAATAACTTCCACAAGAACAAAAAAATATGCTTCAACCCAACTTAACTTCAAAATAAGAATTAATTTCTAAAGTCAAAGAACATTTTTCTTCAATCAAGGAACTTCTTCATGCAACTAAAGAAATAATCTAATTGTGACAATAGGCTTTATCCCTATAATAGTTATTCACACAAATCCAATTTACCTTTTTAACCTTCTTAATTCAGAAAGTTTCACTTTGAAACAATTAAATATGAAGTTCGATCCTTTCCTGAAAAGTATGAAGTGCAAGTACAGATTAATGTGTTATAACAACGTTCATTATTTAATTACCAAAGCATATCTAATTCAAGATATCAAAAATACTTCAGAATGATGAACACACACTTGCAAAAACACATCGAGACTCTTATGACAAAAAAGAACAAAAGACTTTTGTTGTAATGAACCAAAGAAATCAATTTGCAAAAATATAAATGCACTAGTGTAGGAATAACATGCTTGCATGATCCAGGTAGAAATAATGCTAATCTTTGAATCAAAGAAATCAAAAAAGGATAAAATCAAACTTACTTAAGCGTTCACACCACGGATCCATCACACAAAGGTTATGAATGAAATCGAACTTGAACTTTGTGGAAGAAAGAAAACATCTATTTAATTCACACCTTGCATTAAACGAAGTCAACAACCCTTTAACGAGAAAGAAGAATGCGAGGGAGAACGAGTCGGGTTGGCTTGGCCCTAGCCAACTAGCTCATTTCCCTATTTAGGAAACTTGGAAACTCAATTCTCAAGGACGCATCAACACAAAATTAAAACACATGATTGAAATAACATGGTGTAGTCCCTTTATATTAAAAATCAACAAATGTACTTGGTGAGTTCGAATCTAGCCCAAAACGAGGGCGATACTAGAAAAATTACAAAAGGCCACAATTACAGTATCATTTCTATAGTTATCACTTGCTACCATTTTCTATCTCAATCCTACATTATATACATCTTTTTAAGCATGCGGCCGTAACCAAATTACATTCAACGTAGAATGTAAGCCTTTCAGCTATAACAAAATAACAATAATAATACATGCTAAGCCTTTCGGCTATAACAAAACGCTAAACTTGAGCATTCGGCCAAAGACCTAATCTTCATCAAATCCCTAACTTATCTCTGCTCTGAGCCCAACTGGAGATGAACGATTCTGAACAAGATGTCTGCTTTAGGTAGTGAGCTCTCATAGAAGTTTAGGATTCACCAGCGGTGCAACAATCCTACCCACACTCTGTTAGCCTCCTATACCAATAGGGTTTCATTTTTCATGATTGACAGTGGGAGTGCCAAAAATGTTCATCTTTGATGATACAAAGGTTCCATTTTTTGTGAAAGAAACAAACAGTTAAAACATGTAAAGAGGGTATGCCTTAAAAGAATAATCAAAAGGCAAGAAAATGAATTGGTCAGAAAAAATAATTGAAATGAACCCCAAAGAAAGACCAGGAAAGTGGCCAACCCAAATGCCACTGCTATCTTGATGGATGGCTCAACAGTTCAAACTGGGCCATGCCATGTTTTAAATTGCCTGTTCTAGACTAGAGAATGAATACCTGTTCAAACAGTTCAAGCTTGACAGATGAGTAGCTGGATAGAGAAAGGAAGGAGCCCATCAGCTTAATCTGGGCCCTTGGAAGATATAAGGGTAGATTTAGATAGGAGGGCAGCAAAAAGAAAAGAGCATATGAGGGTTTGCAAGTCTAAGTGCACCCTCCCTGAAGTAACAAAAAATGCTAGGTACTAAGCTGGGTAGGTAGCCAGAAGTTGCAGAAGCCTGATTCTATTCAGTTTTGGCCTTGATCAAGAAGGCACATATTAGCATTTGCAGAGGTATCTATGCAGCATTTTGATGACAAAATATGGAAGCATGTCTAACTTCCCCTATTTTCCCTAGAGACTCTCTTTCTAACATCCCCTTGAGGACTTTAGGACCTCCCTAAATAGTCCTCCTTGTATTTCTCCTTGGAAAAATTCATGACAAGTCTTGACCTTCTTCTCCGAAAAGAAGCCACATTTCTGGTGTAAAACCATTCCTCACTTTCAATCTTTCACATCCCCAATTCACATTGACTTCTAACCCTATTATCTAACTCCCTAAGTGCTCCTCTTCCCCTACTATTATAGCATTATTGTGAAAAAACCAAAAAATATGTAAATACCCCCCCCTTGGGCATTATAGCCATATATTTAAAGTTCGGCAAACGTTACAGAATCAAAGGCTTTCATGTATTCAGTTCATACTATAATTGGGGATTAAATTAACATTTGGTTGGTTTAATAACCCTTACCCACCTTATAAACTGCAATATCGTATTCTCCCCGCTTATTATGTGAATTTTTGAAAAAACCCACTCTAAGCCGTTTTCCCAATGTTTACATTTCGGCGCACTTCACCAAAAAGCAAAAAATATTTAAAAAACCCGCCGGGTCCCGCCGTATCGCGCTGACATATTCGCGGCCCGTCATCCGTCGGATCCGGGCCCTCCCATCCGACGGTCCACAGCAATTTCGGACCACCCCCTCCGTCCGTCCTTTACCGCCCGAAATCTGTCAGAGGGTGACGTAGGGCCTGGGACGCGTGCCCATTTGTTACTGGATCGAGCGACCTCTGACCATTACCGGGCCCGTACCTTAAGCGGTCCAATAATACCGCTAACCACCCTTTGTTACCGCTCTCCCTTTCCACTCCACATCATTGCCGCATCAGCGTTATGTCACCCTCCATTCCGCCATTTTTCCGACTTGTCTGCCACGTCGCTCGTCCATGTCGACCCAATCACCAGTTGACACGTCATTCCTCCGTACCCGACCAGACCAATGACATCATGCTGACGTCATCCATAAAAAAGGCGCCAAATACCAATTTTTCCATATTATCGCGCAAAAATCGTTTTTTTTTCATTTTCTTACCAAATGCGCACTGTATTCCCTACATGCCATCTACGTCGTCTGTCCGCCAACTCCAAAGTTCGCTCCCTAGCTGCTGGCGCTGTGAGTTCAATCAACCTTCAACACCTTCAGCCACACAGTCCCCAGGTATTTATCAATTCCCTCTGCATACCCTGGTCCTTCCAAGTTCACTGTATTAAACGAGAGAAAAGGGAAAAGCATAAGAACTGATAAAAAATTCCTAAGCAGGAAGAACCTCCATCTCCCACTTTAAGCCCCAAATTCACTTGTAGGGGCTCCCATTGTTCAAAATTTACCAAGCTCCCACAGCTTCTTGCGCATTTGCGACTTAAAGCCATTAGCAGACAAATTTCACTGTAAAAGCAGCACTCAGTCCCAGCATTGGCTCTTTTAACCTCTCTCAGCAGCATTTTAACTCTATTTCACCCCAATTTACCTGTGTTCTCTCTGCAAATTGCCTTATCCATTGAAATTCACTGCTCTGTGTTACCTTTTTCAGAAAGTCAAGTTCAATACAACTCCAAATAACAGTTAAACAATGGAGACCCCTGTGGCATTGAATATTGCACCTTTGAATGCCCCACATAAAGACCTAGAATGGTTGGCCCTTGCTGACAGAGATTATCAAATGAAAGAAACAATTGAACTATGTAACAAATATCACATAGAAACTATTTGTGAGCTAAAGAAAAAACACAGAGATGGTACTGACCTCTTGGGAATCTGGAAGTCCCACTTACCAATCTATTATCTCCCTCAGGTGAATGATTTCCCTGATTTGATTCACCAATGCTGCACAAGTTATGACCCCAATCAAAGGGTTGTTCTGAGTCCTTCAGGCTCTGTATTATTCCATATCACTCCTGAAGCCATCAACCAAATGCTACAGTTTCAATCTGCAAAGCCACTGACTCCTCTTTCTATGCAACTTTTGCTGGAGCAAGGTGCCAAGCTGTCCAACTCACAAATTACAAGAATTGGCCAATTATTCATGCTCCCAGATTTCTAGCCCCGGCAGCCTCCCCCTTATCTACATGTCTGGTTCAATGACATAGGGAGACTACTAGTAGACATGATATCCTCCATCTTAGGATTCAAAACCAGTGAGTTTGTGGATGAGACAACCTTGGTAATGCTATCCATGTTCACTCTAGGACAGCCCCCTGCTGTCCAGTATGACTATGCTACATTTATAGCCGACAAGATTCATGAACAGTTCATGAACCTGGAGAGAGAGAGGGTATTCAAATACACCTCCTATATATATCATCTGCTATTGTACAATCAGCCTGATAGCTTTCCTGTTTTCCTCAAGAAGTTAGATGCAAAGGGAAACAGAAGATCTGTAATGTTCTGGACATCAGTCTGTCATCATATTCATTACTCACCATACAACTACTGTGAGTTCATTGACCTGTTCATTTATCTAGCCTTGTCCCTGCTGTAGAGTTTCCCTCCTCCTAGACTCACCGATGATATGCAGAAAATCCTCCAGCTTTCAAAGAACTATAGCATTGGAGATTGGTACTTCTACCAAGACCACACAGTGATTAGAATATATGGCTGTGAGCTAGCCCCATACAGACTGCCAAAGTACATTCCCATGGGACTTTTTGCATTAGAATACTTCCAACAGTTTGGCAATGCAGACCTGATCCACTTTCATAGCAGAAATAAGAAAGCACAGCTGAAAATTAAGCACCAGCTGGGTGATCCACTTTCATAGCAGAAATAAGAAAGCACAGCTGAAAATTAAGCACCAGCTGGGTCCATTTATCTTTAACAAGAGGGAAGAAGCTTGGGAAGAGGCAGACAAAATTCTAAAAGGCCTCTTTCTCAAGACAAGCTTCTATTGGGCACCGTATGACCCTAACCATTTCATAAGCCTCAGAAGAATCAAGTATAGGCTTGCTACCTATGATCACTTTAGCATTCCAGAAATTGAAAAACATGCTAACCAACTAGAGTGGAGAGAAGGCACATTAGTGGAGGATTATTCTGAAGAGGAATTAGCAGAAAGAGCCATTAAGAATTTAGAAAAAGCAGTTGACTTGGAATATTTTGGACAGGTTTGGTCTTCAGCCCCTCAGCATCTTGGAGAAACTGCCTCATCGTCCACTGTTCCCCAGCAGTCTGCCAAAGCAACTGATCAAGCAGCAAACATGGCTAAAGGCAAAGCAGTACAACAAGAGGAGTCACCTCCTAATTTAGAGCAGCAAGTAGAACAGCAAGAAGGCATGGCTAAGGCACCTGCCTCCACAGAGCAGCAAACACAAGAGCAAATCCCTCCAAGGCAGGAGGTAACAGTTGAGTCTACAGTTTTACAAACACCAGCTAATGAGGAAAGAATGAGGAAAAGAGATAGGCAAGAGGATACTCCTCCTACTACTTCAACGGATCAGCAAGGTGAGAAAAGACAAAGGATAAATCCCTTTTCAGAGGAGGAAATGCCGAAAAGACCAACCGATACTATGCTCCCTCCTAGCATTGAAACATCGACCAACTCCTTGTAGCAAGAACAAGAGAGGCCACATGGGGCAGAGGTAAGTTCTTCAAGGCAGCGGTCCAAGGCGGACTCTAGCATCAAGAAGCAGTTCATAGACATCAAGAAAAGAAATGAGCCTCTCAAATACCAGATCTACAATCAACTCTTAAAGATGGCACCAACTAATCAGTAGAGGCTAATGTCGGCTTATGATATTCAAGAACAAAGAATGACTCTCAGTCATTTTACGCCTACTATGCATCAACCTCAATCAACTGCTGACTATATCAGAACCAATTTGGAGATTTTCGCCAAATACATCCACCCCATGGACCAGATCGAGTTACACAAGCAAACAGGGGAGATGCTCTATTCCACATTGGCTGATAAAACTCTATTAGCACACCAATTGCAAAATTCTCTACACAATACTACTGCTCAGCTAGAATTAGAAAAGGCATCATCTCAAGCCAAGGACAACAGAATCAAGTCCTTGGAAGAAATTATTATAGAGCTGGGACATGATCCAAAGGACCCTAAGGGTGTGCAGGCACTATTGAAGAAAAGAGATGAAGAAATAGCAGCTCTGAGAAAGCATATCAAGCTGCCAGCTACCCTTCACCCTCAGACTGGAGAGGTTGCGGAACAAAAGAAGGATCAGGATGTGGTTGCTTTACTCCTGAGTTTATATAAGAGATTGATGGAGATAGAGGGTGCATTGGAGGTAGCATTAAAAAAAAAACAAGGTGAAGTACCAACTCAGCGAGCACAGACATCTGCATCCACTGAAGGTGTGCCACTTGCAACTACTACAACAGGTCCTCTCACCAGACAAACATCAGAGGCAGGCCCTTCAGGCTCAACACCAGCTACAGAAGTGACAGCACCAACAACAACATCAGAACAGGTGCCCAGCCTCAGCATGCAGAATATGATGAAGGAGCTTGAAGCACTAGAAGCACAGATGGCTGAACTGAATGAGACTAAAGAAAAATTGGCTGCTATTAAAGAAAAATATGATAAATCAAAGCAGAGCATAGCTGAAAGAACAAGAGAGGTAAGGGCTCTTGAAAAAAGAATAAAGGAACTAGAAAAAGAGCTTACTCTTGATAAGGTTATAATTGAAGTTAAGAAAATCCTATGGGCCAACATTGGTCAATCCATTACAGACCAATGGCAGTATATTGAAACTATCCATGAGCATATGGATCTCCTAGGCAGGGCCCAATCAGAAAATCAGAGAGCCAGGGCATCTCTAGGGAATATGCCTGAAATAGCCAACAGAATGATTAATGTCCTTAACAATCGCACTGGCCCCCAGCTGGCAGGAATGGGTATCACCAGTAGAACTGATACTATTTTACTAATAAAGAGGGTGCTTACCTTAAGAAATTATGTGCAGACATTGGACAGAAGGTGTCAAGAAATGCAGGCAGAGGTGAATAAATTTATTGAAAAAATCACCGCATTGCATAACAGAGGTCTTCCCAGCTTGGTAACTAGTGCATGAAGGTTACTATCACATGAGCACTATGCCAAAAGGGTCAATAGCTATGCCACAATCCAGATCACTGCATCAGCAAGTGCCCCAGAGGAAACAGGGCCTCCATCTGGGCAAAGTCTCTATGACAAGCTAGAAAATTTATTCTTTATGATGAATGAGATTAAACATCTTTTCGAAGTGCCTCCAAACTATTACAAATACACTGAGGCAGATGAGACCTTAGGTAAAATCCTGAGACACCAATTGCCTACGCAGGAATGGTGGATGGGCATGATACAAACTTTGCTGTGAAGAAACAAGTTTATTTACCAAGTTTTTGTGTATCGATCACAAGTCAGCATTTTCAAAATATTGATATAAGTTGCTCTGACTGGGAAAGGAGCGGAAAAGGCCAACTCAGCAATCAAATTTGGCGACCAAAGCAGGACCTATAAATGCAGATGACGGGGCTAAGGCAGCCGCACCATGACAAGGCAGTAAAAGGCAGATTTCTCAAAATCAATGCAAAGCACTCGACCGACCCCGGTTGCCTCCAAAAGTCAAAGGATTTCTGACAGAAGTGAACAACCATTGATTGTTCATTTAAAGTAGCAATAACTATTGCATCTACTATTTTTGAGAGTTGGTAAAGAAAGTTATTAAGCAAATGACTCATCGTTAAGATATTTTTGTAAAACAGTTGTATATATATCCCCACGCATAAACTTGTTGGGGTTGTTGATTTCTCTTCTGAAGAGCTATACTGTAATTTCAGACTTTCAATACAAGAAGCTGATGGAATTTCTGAAGTTCTGCGTTGTTTGAAGTGTTGTGATGAGATTGCTTGCTGCTGCAGGATTCCTGCGTTATTTCATGTTACAATAAGTTTTCTGAACCGTGTCATTATGTTCTTTTCTCTTACATAATCCGCCTATGCTGTATATTTCTTAGTCTTAGCATTAGAGAAAAAGAATAGTTCAGGATTTGTTTATTGAACACCCTAAACTCAATCTCTGCTGTTAATTATGTCTTCTTCAGAATTAGTTATGAATGTGAAATTCTTAATTGCTCACATTTACACTGAATCTTTCATAGTAAATACTGTTCAGGAATTCTGAGTTGCTCCTGAGTAATATTTCATTTCTCCATATCACCAGCATAGTGAAAGATTCTTAGTTGCCTCTCACTGGCTGGTAACAGTCCATATTCCCAAATTTGAAGATTGTTTCATGAGTGCCCATCTGGCCCTGCAGTATCATCATTCTCACTAAATACCTCAAGCAACACATAATCACAGACTCCAATGCCCAATGGACTAAAAACCCCTGAACATTGCATTTCAGCTGTTAGAAGATATCATTCAACCAAACTTTAAACAAAATTCAGTGCATCATAACTAGCCTAAAACATTACAAAACAAAGCTAAATTCTAAAGAGAGAGCCCTCTCTGATTGCAGGTAGGCTAGAACCTGTGATCCAAAGATTGGTTTGTGGTTACCTCGGCCGTATTCCCTTAGGAGTCAAAGGGAACAACCTGAGTGTTAACACACTCGACGATGCTAAAGAAATGATTAATACATTGCTTACCAAATACTTGAGGAAATAAAATATTAGTTGCAGATAATATTACAGGTATAAAATCTATAAAAACAATTAATTAAGCACATTTGTAACCCTTAAATATGAGATATAAAGCTAGTGCAGGAAAAGGCACGATTCTTGAAATGGTGTAGGAGCAAGGAGGTTGCAAGGTTAAAACAAATGTCTAAGGTTATGATTTTTAAGTGAGAAAGGGGTTAAAATGAAGCAATTTAGCCTACCAACAACTAGAGCTTTGAAGACTTTAAATTTATCAAATTCTTAATCTTTATGTTTTAATAAGCCAATCCAACACACATGATTAAAATCATCAATGAATAATATGAAGTGTTGTTCCCCCAGAGGAGACTTCTTTCTCATATGACCACATAGATAAGTATGAATAAGTTTGAGTGGTTCACTTGAAGTACCTTCTTTAGCATTAAACTACACCCTGGTTTGCTTACTGAATTGACATGATTTTCATATGGTACTTTCTGGTAGAGAGATGTTAGGAAATTCCCAAACTGCTCTCATTCTATTTGACTTACGTAGTTGACTGAAGCTTAGGTGTCCCAATGTTCTGTGCTAAAGCCATCTTTCTTATGCTTTTCTTAATTAACAATGTTCCAAACCACCCTCCAAGACATAGACATTACCTGGAGTTATCGTTCCCTCTATTATGATTTTCCCTGTATTGAGATTTTGCACCACACAATTATTTGATCTGAAAACCACCTCATGTCCTTGATCACACATATGAATAACACTCAATCATTTATTTTTTAATCCATCAACAAACAAAAAATTTTCATCTTTAACGTTTTCTTTCTCTAAGCACATCCTTTTCCTTTGATAGTATTAGGTGAATTATTTCCAAATGTCACATTCTTTTCATTCTTTATTTCATTAAAGGACATAAATTTTCTTTATTACCTGTCATGTGTTTTGAACATTCACTGCCAATGTACCACATATTTTATTGATCTCTTGGGTATAAATATAAACCAAAATTCTCAGATTCTATGGTTTTCCTTTTCCATACCTCAGATGTTGTCGCTTTTTGTTCATTCTGAAGAGTAGATAATATTTTTCTTCTAAATTCAATTTCCTTACGCCCAAAGTTATTGCAAAAGGAAAATTTATATTCATCTTGAAGAGGTGAAAATGTATTTTAAAAGTATTTTTTTAAGCCAGTCTCATTCTTTTGTTTACTTTCTTCTCTAGTCATGATATTTAAATTATAAGAAAGACATGGAGCAGCCTTATGACCAAAATTATGACAAGTGAAGAATTTACCATTAAAGTAAAAGTTCCCAAGAGTGTGGCGCCTTCTTGTGTATCTTTCCCTTTGATTGTGATAAGGATGATTCACCTGAGAAACATTTGATCCCTTACTCCTTTGCTGAGAGTTGGAATTTTTTTGACTGCTTCCTTTTACTGCGTTGAGATAGCTTCTTGTACCTGTTTCAGAAGATTTTATAGTCTTTAATGTTTCTCCATTATATCTAAGACCTATTTTTATAATAGGAGAGCATTTTACTTTGATGATTTCTTCTAAGGTCTCAGATCCTTTAGCAAATCTAAGGTTTATAATTTTTGCTTTTTCAAGTTCCTTCCTTAGACTTACAACTTCTAGATCTAACTTTTCAATGTGTGTATCCTTTTCTAGGATTTATTTCTTCAAAGCGTCTTCTTCTAATTTAGCTTCTTCTGAATGAACTTTAAGCTAATTTATTTCTTCTATGGGATTATCCTTTTCTTTTAGGGCATGCATAAAAACATCATCAATTTCATCACTACATTTATGTTCAATTGTCATAAGTAGTTGATATTATTGAACCTTCTTCTAACCTTCATTTTTGTAGCATCCTTTCCTTTCTCATGGTTTTCTCTATAAGGGAATTTAGGAGCATAATGGCCAACTTTTCCACAAGAAAAACATTTGAAAGGAATCTTACATCTAAATCTGCTAGTACCTATTGGGAATTTCTTTACGAAATTAGCCTCTTCTCCATATGATACATAACCTAATTCCTTGAGCTCCTCCTTTTCCTTTCCTTTAGAATTTTCATTGAATGCAACTTCTCTGATATATGTGGGACCCCCTTCTCTCATTTCATAGGTTGTTAAAATACCATGAAGTTGTTCAATAGTAATATTCTTCAAATGTTGTATTTCTTTAATGGAAGAGACTTTCTAATCAATTTTTAGGGTTATATATATTAAGATTTTCTCAACCAATGATGATTATTTTATTCTGCCACCACAATTTCTCATAGAATTCACGATCTCATCTACCCTAAGCAAGAAAATTGCAATACTTTCATCATTATGCCACTTTTGAGAGTTTCATATTGAATTATAAGAGTTTGAAGTTTGACACTTTTTGCCTTGGTGTCACCTTCATAACTTTGGATGATCTTGTCCCATATAGCCTTTGCAGTATTCAACTACATGACTTTGACAAATTATGATTTTTCCAAGCTTCCTAATAGAGAATTAACATCGTTTGCATTGGTCTCATATTTTTATTTTCTGCTTCATTTGTGGGAATATAGGATGGATATTAGTAGCCTCCTTCAATGATTCCCCAAACCTTTGCTCCAAGTGACTGTAGGTAAGCTCTTGTTCTGACTTTCCAGAAAACTAGATTAGATCCATCGGATAATGGTGGCATGAGATATGTTGATCCTTCTTGAGTGCTCATCCTGATGAATATTCCTTCAAGTGATCAAGCTTCTTCCGATGAACCTGCTCTGATACCAATTGTTAGAAAAATACTGAGAAGGGGGATGAATCTGTATTTTAAACTACTTAAAATTTTCTTTTCTTATTTAGATTTTTGTACACAAATGTTATGAAGTAAAACTGTGTATGTACGCAACTATGATGATGACAAGTAGAATATATCTAGTTCACTAACTATTTTGGTTAATTAATCATCTATTTAACTTGAACCAGTATATTAGTACTTCAACAAACATTAATTAAACAATAATCATGTGCAGTAGGAACACAAGAAGTCATCACACACAATAAACACATGAACACCAGGATTTTTAGGTGGAAACCCAATGTGGGAAAAATCCACCGTTGTTGTTGTCTTTGTTTTCTTCCTTTATTATAAAGATAAATTTCTTACAATACTTGTACTGTAGTAGACTCATAACAATACGCAGTCACCCACCTACAGAAGGCTAAAACCTTCTCTCATTTTCCAGCTTCTATTGGAAGGGATCTACAACCCCCTAATCCTTTTTTCTTTGTGAATCACTTTTCATAATATTTCAAACTAGATCCATTCCAAATATCACAAAAAAATACTTAAACCAACATTATATTAGATCACTGAACCAAAATCATGACCAAATCATTAAATAAACCAAATATTGAATCTCAAACAACCAAAGAAGCTATATCATTTCAATTCACTGTATACTCTTCATCAGAATGTCAAACCACCTAATATTAATCACATAAACAAGTTTATGTCATTAAAAGCCCTGGTCAACCTTATGTCATAATATATATATATATATATATATATATATATATATATATATATATATGTATATGTATATGTATATGTATATGTATATGTATATGTATATGTATATGTATATGTATATGTATATGTATATGTATATGTATATGTATATGTATATGTATATGTATATGTATATGTATATGTATGTATGTATATATGTTATTATTATGAGACATACCTGCATATATATACGCTTTCTCTTCAACTGACCCACATATAAATCTACGAACACTGAACACTAAAATTGAATCACTACACTACTGAAATCAATCACTAAAATGCATACTGACCTTGTCATATATCTTTGAACCAAATACATATCATCTCATAGCAGCATCATTATTATTCAACATTTCATAACATAATCAGTTCAACATCAATCAACACTATCAAACATAGATCATCATGGAAGACTTCATCGACAGACAACAAAAAACACAACAAGATTGATCAAACATCATATACAACAAAACCCTAGCATATGTACGCGACCCTTATAAGACATGTACGCATATGTATGTGCCTTTCAAGAAGCATACCCACATACAGATATGTCCATACTGCAGAATTGATATGTTATTACCCAAAATATGATCTGCCTATGTACATGATATTTCTAGAGAAAAACTGCATATATATATATATATATATATACACACACACACACACACACACACACACACACATATATATATATATATATATATATATATATATATATAGAACTATTGAATAATAACTTTGCTTCTCAACATATCATCAATCAAACCCAAATATCGATACATACTATAAAAGACACACATCATAACATCATCATCACAAATCTATCAACCCATAAATAGATTATTCAATGTGTAGTCATTTTAGATCTATAAGATCTGATCCATCATCACATTCTCGGTGCACACTTATTTCATATCAAACAATTCATTAACAAAGAAAATCATACACACCTAGCACTTTGATCTCCATCTCCTTATATAGCTTAGGAATTAGCCAATACCTTAGGCCAATTCTATAGTTATGTTGATGGTATTCTTTGACGGAATCAAATATCCATTATTGTGCTCATTACTATGGGCCAATTTCATGGTAAAGACCCCTGGTATTTAGAATACCATGGTGTGGAAACTGTATGGGACTTTTCTTCACCATACCCATGTATGTATGCAGCCTCTGTTCATAGGACCCACGTATACTTATTAAAAAAATATCTTTATCATTCCTCTGTCTCTGAACTTATATTATTTTTTCCAAGTTATCTTTCACATCTGTACTAGCCTGGAAAATTAGCCTGCAATTATCAAGTTCACATCTTTATTAAGTATGTTTCCATCTAGGACAACACATTTTTCGTAATGCAAAGAAAGAAAAAAAAAAAACACACTAAAGCACAATCATGAACTCTGGATGGATCCACTAGACAAATCACACCCACGAGGTTTTTGACCTTGGGATCAAACTAGAACCGGCCACGTCAAGTTCTCAAGAAAAACAAAATGAGATAGATAAACTTAGGATGATCTAAATTCCATCTCCTATCCCCTTTAATAGGTTTGGTGGACTCTCTAGAAACCTTATTTTATTATTTTCCCTCAAAAAATGAAGACAAATACCATGGGAAAATCCCATGGTAAAATACCATAGTAAATAACATGGGTAGATTCCATCCATTTTGACCATATCAAGAAAAGAGAATATTACATAGTGCTAACTCAATAAATCTATTAAGTTGAACGAAATTGTCTTAATCTTTTAAAATAGTTTTTAACATAAACCATCGAATAATTTAATTCAGATCCATCACCTCCCATTCTTGTCAAGAGGATCCCAAAAATTTGTTGGGTCATCAATCTTCCATAAATTAATCACTTCAAGATGTCATGAAAAGAAGTATTGGAATTTTGAGTTACAAGATATTCTGTGATATCCACGAGATGGTGTATATCCGCATACTTAAGCCCTAAAACACGATGGTTATTGTTAAATCTTTTCGAAAAATTATGGCAAATTCTTTGATTACAATGACCATTTTCATAGAATGGAAAACTTCGAGAACTTCTGGGACAGTCTTTTCTTTGCTAACAGACTAACCAATAAACACTCTAATTAATGCAGGAGAATTGTATTGGGGTACTTATATTGACTCAGTTTTTTCTTTGAGTGGACGAGGATTATTTCTTTGTGGTTTGATATATATATAATCAACTAGTTTTAAAATTAGTCAAAAATCTTAAAAAAAATATGTGGGGAACCTAAGGAAATCTCATACTTCCCAACAAAATTTGAAGCCAAATTTAAGAATCAATCCAAAAATAAAATAAAATTAAAATATCTTACATTGCATTTCTTCCACCCAAATCTTGATAACACTTTGAAGTAGAACTGTCGCTAAAAATCTCGCTAATATGATATATACATGTTGGTATTTTAAGCTCGTTAATTGCACAAGTAAGAAAGAAAATGCACATAACAAGAAACTAAATGACACAAGAAAACAAAAGGAAATTACGTGGTAAAAAACTGACAATGTGTCAAGGACATCTCCACGGGGCAAGGAATTGGAATTCTTATTAGTCAAGCTCCAAAAAATGATTCTCCAACCATTACATCAAGCCTCTTAAGAAATTATATATGAAAAAAATTGTTACACAACCCCCTATGGTTATGCAACTATCTGAATGGTAAACCCATATTTACTAAAATAATTACAATTTTAACAATGATTGTTGTCATTCTTAACAATATCCACCTTAACAAAATTTTTCCTAATCCCTTGCCCATGCCCATTCATCATCTCTTCTACAAGCCAACAGAAGCCAAACACCATTGCAGCTTCTCTACCAATACTAGTTTGGTGAACATGTGTGCATAATTCTCCCGTGTGTGGACCTTCTCGAGAGCTACTTTGCCACCGTCGATCACATGTCTTACAAAATGGTATCTTACATAAATTTTCTTAGTCTTGCTGTCATAGGCTTGATTTGTAGTCAAATGAATAGAATTCTGACTATCACATAATACATTCACTTTCTCCTGCATCCTTCCAAGCTCATCAAGTAGATATTTCAACCAGATTGCCTTTTTACAAGCATCTGAAGCAGTTATATACTCTTCATTAGTAGTGGACAAAATAATTGTTTCCTGAAGTTTTGCCATCTAGCTAATTTCTCCACCTGCAAGAGTAAAGACATATCTTGTAGTAGATCTCCTTTTATCCAAGTCAGCTGCATAATCAACATCCACATATCTACAAGCTAAATCTCCAATGTCATTAAAGATGATACAATTTCACCGCTCAGAATGTTAAATATGATACTTATATAAGTATATGAGGCAAATTATAATGAAGTAAAATCATTGCCATTGTCAATTCTTAAATATTTAATTTTTTTGCCTGTTTTCTTTTCCACTGTAGCTTTAAATTGTTTAAAAACATTAAATACATCAACCTTTCTTTTTAACATATAGACCCATACTTTCCTGGACTAATCATTAATAAATGTTATGAAGTAAGATGCACCTCCATAAGATACTATTTGAGATGGTCCCAAAATATCAGAATGAAAATAGTCCAAAATTCCTTTACTATTATGACTACTGACTTTAAATTTTTCTCTACATTATTTTCCATATACATAATGTTCACAAAAATCCATACTCAATGATTTTAAATTAGGAAGTAATTTGCGATTCATCAGTGCCTGAAGGCCCTTCTTGCTCATGTGACCCAGTCATTGGTACTATATGCAAGTATCTTCTCCTGCCTTCTTAGATACAATCACTACCTAATTGACCTGAGTATTTCCTTTAAGCCCGTAAAGGTGTCCAATCTTATTTGCCTTCATAATAACTAGAGCACCCTTTGAAACTTTCAGAACTCCACCTTGACCTATAAATTTATAACCCTCTGAGTCCAATACACCCAAAGAAATAAAATTATTTTTCAACTTAGATACATGTCTAACATCAGTCAATGTTCTAATTGTATCATCATACATTTTAATTTTAACATTTCCTATCCCAATAGTTTGACAAGATACATTATTACCCATAAACACATAACTACCATTCATAGTTTGATATGAAATGAACGAATTTATATGTGGAATCATGTGATGGGAAGCGCCAAAATCTAACAACTAATCTTCATAATGCTGAGAAGCATTGCAAATAGGAAAATCCTCATCTATCACACCTAATTTAGTAGATAAAAATTCATCAATCATACCTGATTCAACTTGATTTGCTTCCTTCTTTGGGTTTTCAATGGACTCCTTTATTTTCCAACAGTCTTTCTTGAGATTCCTTTTTGTTGCAGTACCAACATTTGACTTTGCAGTTATTGCCCCTTGACTTTGATCTAGAATAACTTCTTGCCTTGTCTCCTCTCTCCTTGGACCAACCTTGGCTACCATTTCTTTTGACATGGAATTTTTAATGCTAGACTTCCTCGAGACCTCTTCAGATACTAGAGTTCCCACAAGAAAATCAAATTCTAAAGATTCAGTTGTGCTCAAATTGATAGAAGTCACAAAGTGATCCCAAGGTTGGAGAAAGGAACATAACAAGGTAATAGCTTTATCTTCTTCTTCAAATATAACATCCATATCTGATAACTGGAAAATAAGTGTATTAAATACATTTAATTGTTTTGCGATTTTAGTACCCTCATTCATCTAGAGGTTATACAATTGCATCTTCAAATTCTGTTGGTCAAAGACTTGGTCGTATACATTGTTTTCAATTTTCCCCACAAACATGTTGCTGAAGTTTCTTCAACAATGTTGAAGAGAAATTCATCCACTAGGCACAACCTGATGGTACTGAGAGTTTTGGCATCCAAGTCTTCCCAATCCAAATATGTCATGCCGACATGTTTCTTTCTAACCCCATCTAATGATATGTGAAACCCTTGTTGTACCATCAAATTTCATACCTTCATTTATCATAATGCAAAATTGTTCTTAGTAGTGAACTTCTCCACCTCAAACTTAACATTAGTCATTTTGGCCATTTTTCTTTCTACATAGGCTCTTTAAATTGTTTAAATGAAATGAATGGGTTCAATTTCTTCAACTAGGGTTTCCCTTCTGCTTTTAACAAGGGTTTTTATTCCTTCTTATCTTCTTTAAATTTTAATTAAGGGTTTCTTCCTCAGAAAATTATGATTCTCTTTTTCAGAATAACCAATCTTGTTTTCTATTTCTTAAAAAAAAACAACTTTGTTTTTTGTCTTTTAAAAAATCCCACTCCCTTTGAAAGAATAAAACCAAACAAAATCCTTTCCAAAATTTTCTAATCAGTCTTCAGAAACCCTAGTTATTTTATCGTTGACAGATAAAATAATTCTTCAATGACAATTTCCATAAATATATCTCTGAAGAATATTAGAAAATAAAAATTATCTATCATCCATAGTGAGTTGCTTCCGGCTCCTCCGAGGTCATGCTCGACAATTCTAAGGTTCTGCCTGCTTTGTGTGTTTGACTGCTCCTCTTTGTTTGGCGGCCCTCTGTGACTCTCAATTTCCATTTTCTTGCAGATCTTCTACCGACTTTAGCCAAAAAACAATTTTGCGTAGGGTTCTCGGTATTCTTGATGGGTTTCTGGCTTCAGAACCCGCAATGACTACTTACAGGTTTACCTTCTCGACTTCAGCTACTCCCGACTCAACAAACAAACACTGGTTGTTTCTATCAGCGAGCTTGCTTCAGATGTAAACTCTGAAACATCGAGCTTGCTTAACCTTCTTTCATGGCTTGGTGGGCCCGACTTGGCCTTTCCAATAGTTTTGCAATCAGACTTTCCCTTTCTAAGTAGGTGACTCCTTTGTGGACGTTTGTCTTCTTCCCTAGTGCTAGATGAAGTCAAATGGTTTGTTCCCTTATGGCCCCTCAATTTCTATTTTTAACAGCTTCACGTCTTTATGCAACAGTAACACTCTATGGTCTTACCCTTCAGTGGATCCTCTTTAAATTGGCTTTGTGTACAGATAAATGCGTGCTCAATCTAGAAACACTTCTCTCATTTCACAATCCTCGCGATCTTCTCTCTGATACCACTTGTTGGTATTTTGAGCCCGTTAGTTGCACAATTAAGAAATAAAATGCACATAACATGAAATTGAATCACACAAGAAAACACGAGGAATTTATGTGGTAAAAGCTTCACAGTGTGTTAAGAAAACCTTCACGGGACAAGGGATTGGAATTCTTATTGGTCA